>CM061552.1:225297791-226547082 GCA_030864225.1 Capsicum baccatum var. pendulum | reverse complement strand
ATAGACACTCACACTCATAAGAAAGTTCCAATCAATATGCATCAAATACCATAGGCTTGCCCTTATTTTTCTTACCTTATATTTCAGACAATCGGGTTAGGATCACTATAGGACTATTACTCAGCTTGTTATGTAAGCTTAGGGGTTGTATGGTACATATGGACATTTTTAGTGACTAAGCCTCGTAGGCACTACACTTACTTTAGGGGTCCACTACTCAAAAAAATTTTGTATTCCACCCTTATTTCTCCCTTTTTATTTTTTGTTGCACATTCAGGCTGGGTATGGTTTCTTTTATTCTTCTTTTTTTTCATTTCTTTTTTCTTTCTTTTTCAATTTTTTCTTTTTCTTTTGTTTTTCTACCACACCATCCCTACTTTTTTTTCCTATTTACCCTTCTTCATACCCACTTCATATTTTACACCCCTATGATAGTCACCATCTACTTAGGCAGTTTGCCTAAGTTAAAGTGCACAATATCTAAGGATGATCAAGGCCAAAACAAGATTATTGTAACACAAATGGGAAGGTGAAAAGTGAAAGAAGAAAAATAGGCTATAAGGCACAAAATAGGGATCAAGGGATACTTATTCACATTTGGAAGGTCATTTAGGCTAAAAGTGGACTTATTTCAAGAATGGCCTATCATCATTTCCTACGCAACTATCCTACAACCTATGCAAGACTAACCAGGCAAGTTCTAGATTCAACACACAAATGGAACAAAGTAGTATCTCAGACACACATAGCATAGGGTTGTATTATAAGCAACTGCCTATCTGGTTCATGCAATTGTTAGCTATAATTATTATGTCGCCAATTCTAATGGCATAATGATATTCACAATGGTCACACATATATACACATCACACATAGTTCTAAACAAATTTTAGAAGGGTATCATTTTTTGCAAAACTAGAAAACAAAAAACATCAACTGCCCTAGATACTCAAAAATCTCCAAATTACAAAAAACACAACACAATATGAAACAAAATATAATACAACACAAAATTACCCTACACATGTGGGTTCTAAAAATCATACCACAACAAATAGGAAAAGAATCATGGAAATAAAACCCATAGAAATTATGGTATACCCCAATCCCAACTAAACTGGGAATGAGGACATACCTGGGATGCACTACGCATTTGTGTCATGTTCATCCCCCTCAAAGGGTATCTCAACTAGCAAAGGCAGTGGTGGTAGTGCACTACTAGAAGATGCACCCAAAGCTATCTCAGTATGCCTCTAACTATAAATAATTACATACTCCTTTGAATCATGGGTGGCCCTTTAGGGCCTGATCATATGGCAAGTCAAGATCCTATAGGTTATCATCTCTCACTCTTTTGGTCCTAACTCTGGGGACCATCTCCTCCTTAGCAAACAAATCTAAATGTCTAAGTCAATGAGGTTGCATCGACCAAGAAAGAGAGAGGATCTTAGAAAGAATGGTTGAAATATGAATCATAATGAGAGAGCATACCTTGGTATAAAATATAGCCACCTCCTCCCTAATCCTAGCTAGATCAGGTGTCTTAATATCAGTAAACTATGCTTGTACTCTCCTCTAAAAAATATCAATACTTCCATGCAACTTGACCCTCATCTATACTATCTCAAACTTTACAACTGCCCAAATCTAAGTCTCTTCACTCTCCAAAGTCATCTAGATCCAAGGTTTGATCTGCTCATATAATATAAAAATCTCAAACTCTACCTCAGTCAACATGGTTGTGGTCTTATTCTGCCTCTCTACCATGCATTGTAAGAAATCTCAAGGTACTGCAATAATGCCTGGAGCTTTAAAAGTGGAAGTGGGATGAGTGGGCCAAGAAGATATGCCAACTAGCTCAGAAGTTGAGGTCAAGGCTGAAGTAGATGTGGATGGTGTCCCCTCCCCCTGAGTGCTCACTTGGGTGACTCTCTCTGCTCACCTATCTCAAAATCCATACTCGTATCAAAACCCTGTAATTCACTAGGCTTTGCAAGAACTTATAATCCCTCAAACTAGGCCAAAATCATTATTAGAGGTCTACGAGTACTCTAAGCAAGGACTAGGTTTGCTGGAGCCTTGAAAAAACTCATTTGGGCCATACCCTTTACCTCAATTCTCTGATGATCACCTAGAACCTCAAGTACACCAGTATCATCACAAAATTGTTGGATAAGGCAAGAAAAGGGTAATGTAGTCAAATCACTAAAAGCTCGCTCATGTAACTTATACCTGATAATGGCTGCAAAGTCTATATCATATCAAACCATCAGACTCCTGATCAATGCAGCACCATCTATGTAAGAAAGTTGTGTGCTATAGTTGGACATAATCGATAATGAACCACCATCTACCAAAACTTAGCAACAAAATTCAGTATTGCCTTTTAATTTCCCTATTTCTTTGATCCAAGGGGCCTCCTCACCAAGGTCTAAAATATAATGGATAATCCATATTACTAACTCTACCTTCTTTCTCTTATGTTTAGAATCTCGTATAGTGCATCTGTCTCACATAAATGTCAATCAAAAATCACACTCTATAGTAGATACCAGAGCTGTATAATTAAGGCCAAAGAGAGCTCGACGGTTGGCCACTACTGAAATATTAACCATGACACCGCTCGCCAATGTTTTCTCTAACTAGGATTGATCTATAGGCCTACCACCTCTATGTATGGTCAAATATACTATAGCATAGTAGGAGGCATAGAACTCCCACATTAATGCTTAGTTATATGAACCTTGGGTCTAGTCATATTCCCCAGTTGATAATGATTAAATGCATCCTACAAAAGTAGTGCCCTAGATAAATTAGATAACTCAATCTATATCTCCTCCCAAATATCCCTCTTGGGCTACCCTACCCCCAGCCATAAAGTTGTTTCTCCCATAAATTAACTATGACCCCTCTAAACACCACCTCGAGTTTACCTCCGCAGTAGGCTCAATCGAGGTGTGAGTAGGTCAGAAGTCTGGTCAGTCTAAGCTGGTGCTATGTCTGGTGTTGCACCTAATAATATATTTTGGTTGTACCCTCCTCAGATTAGGGTACTATAGATAATGGCTCAGGGGCTGCTGCTACAGACTCATATTATAACCTATTTTCAAATTGAGGGTCCTCTGTTCCTATCTCTATATTTGTCCCCGTAAAAGTTTTGACCCTTGTTTTCTTGCCCCTTGGCTCGAAAACCCTCCAAATCTCAATCTAGGTACTTTGCCTCTTCTTCTAAATCATAATCATAAGATCTAGAGGACTTACCATATGATCTAACTGTATTTACCTTCTTAGAATTCATCATTGCGAACTGTTTTGTCAATAGCCCAACCTCCGTCCTTAGTTAAGCAAATTATTATAACACTGTATCATCAACAACTCTGTGCTTACTGAAAGCATTAATAGCACATGTGCTAGTTCCTCTCTCTAGCTCTCAAGTATGCCATCTTCGGTTGGTGAGAGAGATCTGGTCTAAGATATCTGATGTTGTCTCCCAGAGTATATGCATGAATGCTCCACCAGTAATAGTGTCTATCATAGCTCTCCAACTGGTGTTAAGGGATCGATAGAAATATAAGCAAGCTCTATTCTAAAATCTTATGGTTAGGCACCAGAATTATCTTCTTTTGAATTAAAATCATGACTCATACATCGACCCAGAGTGTAACTTTCTGAAGAATAAATATATCATCCTTCAACTGAAGCATGATGGACGGTGGAAAGAAATCATCTAAAAACTGCCACAGTAATTTATTCCAAGTAGTTATTGATCCTCACGAAAGTTCCCCCAACCAAAATGTAGCTTCACCGATTCACACGGGTTGGGGTCGAACCCACAGGGAATACGCAAACTATCTCTCAAGCTTACTGAAATCAATGGGCAGTATAAAAAAGTAGATAGGGGCTTGTAGTTTTAAGCTATGAAAAGTAATAGGATATGGAATGCTTTTGTTGAAATCAATTAGAACTGAGAACTAGGCTTGTGTTCCCCAGACTTCTAACTCTGTAGGTTTATTATGCTCAATCCAACTATCAAATGACAATGTAAGTACAATATGGCAAGTTATGTATCACCAATAGCCTCTCGACACACTTTGGTGAATCTCACTTCTTTCTTCTCGGTCTCAAAGCATCACTTTACTAACCCTTGCTTTAGACCCTAGTTTCAACTATCTCATCTCGGCCTCAAGATGATTAGATAAAGATAATTATCTTAAATAGATAGTGATGATTAGTTTGTTTTAATAATTAACCTTCAAATAATTTTTATGATCTCTTTTTCCTAATCTCTACTCATTCTTAGGTTCGTAGTGAATACAGGAGGGATCCTAATATTTAAAACTGTTAAGAAATCAATAAGCGCAAAGAAAATAAGATAACATGTAGCAAAAATAATCTAGATGGATTGAAAACTTTCCCTACTTTATTAATCCATCAGGATTTCCATAACCCTAGACAAGGAAATTAGTCGATCATTATTTTGAAACAAACAATGGAATTCATATTTGAAAGCATTGAATTAATATCACAATAATTAATGAATAAAACCCAAAGTCTCGATTGAATAATCAACCAAAATCATGAACACAAATCCCAAGATCAAAATAGAATCTTGAAATCAAATAAATATTTGTAAGTAGTCAGAGTGTGTAAACTAACTAAAAAATATCAAAAGGGTATTTATAGAATACAAGGAAGCCAATCCTAAACAAAAGAGGAAAATCAAAGTCGATAACCACCTATGCGCCATAGGTGGAACCTACAGGGTGTAGGTGGTCCCACCATAGGAGACAAGAACCCAAAAATCCTGAGAACTTCTTGAATTTATGTTTTCTAACACTAATAGGGCGTAGCTACTACCTACGGCTCGTAGGTGGTCTGGCATAGGTGAGAGTCAAATTTCTTCATCTTTTAAATCTTTGAACTTTAACTTTATGACACATATTCTAACACCTAATCCACATAGGTAATACCTACGGGGCATAAGCACCCACATTGGTGTCCCAAAATCTTCAATTTTTACATTATTTCTCCTTTTTAGCTCCAAACCTAGTTTCCTGCAAAACACATCATATCTAAACAAAGACCTAAGTAACATGCATATTTATATTATTTTAAGCATCGAAAGTGATATAAAATCATAGCACATCATGACCCTTCAGGTCATTTTCCAAATTTTCACTATTAGATCTTCTCTATAGTATCCTCAAGTTATTTATGACTTTAATAGAACTGACATTTTGGTTACCAAGCAATTTGTTTGGTTTTTAGAGTCATTTCTCTATTTTACAGTCTTTGTAATTTCCAAATGGCCACCGTATGAAAACTTCAGTGAAACAATCTTCAATGTAAATTCTGACTATTCAAATATCTCTGTAATGTCAATTTTAGGCTAGATGAACCTTTGGTTTAGGTTTTGAGGAACCCAAGCTTATTTTGACCTATTGGTCAAAAAGTTAAGAAATTAAAAATTGGGTATGGTACCATATTTAGTCGAAACGACCTCAGATGGGAATTTTAACTGTGTCATCGCATCCTAAACATCGAATTTGGTATAGTTAGATAGTTCATTTGTATAAATGAGATTTTGAATGAATCTTGAGGGCTTTGCAAAGACTTGGAAAATTCCAAGTCTCAGTTGTAACTGGTGCACCCGCAATTGCAGGCCATGTTTATAGTGTGGCATGACTTATATAAATTCTAATTATATTATGAGAGTTGATAAATAATGGTGGTAGGCGATTCTAACTTGTTTGTACCTTTGAGGCTTGAGTTATTTACTTTCCAACACTAATTGGTGAATGGGAGCCAACTTTGTAGTTATGATTGCATGTGTAGATGCTTTATGTTATATTATGTAATTATTCTAGTTTATTTATTTATTTATACACCACGATGTTGAGGTTACTTCAGGTTTGTCTATCTCTTGACTTAGTTATGATATCTTGCTTTTTATTATATCTATACCATGTTTAGAATAATTGGTCAATGATGCCTACTGAGTACACGTGGTTTTGGTACTTATACTACACTTTTGTACCTTTTTTATGCAAATCCAAGTACTAGTTCTCACTGTTGATCGACGTTCCTATTGTGTTGATATCCAAAGATAGGGTGAGCTCTTAGAGTCAGAGTCACCTATTTTATTCTATCTTTTTACTCTTAGTCTTTTGTTTTGAGACAAATGTATTAACTATTCTAAATACTTGGGTTGTATATTACTAGATGGTCTTGTACTGGCTCTACCAGATTGTGTGATGGGGTCTATGTTGACTATCTTTATCAATTTCTAAATACTATGCTTATTTATAGATTGTGATGTTGATTTCCTCCTATGTTGGGCATTTTCTGCCAAGTTAACCCTTTGTATTTAACTCTGACTTATGGTTTGGCTTACCAATTGGTGGGATAGAATAAGTGACATCATGACTCATAAATTGGGTTATGACAAATTTGTATCAGACTCAGGTTACACCAGTATTATTAGTACAAAAGCAGGTGTCTAGTAGAGTCTTGTAGATTAGAATGATGATGTCTGTTTCCTATCTTCGGGAGACTACGGGTCATTCTTTAGAGTTGTTCACTTCTTTCATTCATATCATACTAAGATTCTGAGTTGGTTTATAAAACATTCATTTAATTTCACGCTTTCACAGATAGCTAGGATATGTGCTACCACTACATGAGATGAGGGTCCATAGACCAACCTAGGGATCCTACCTCTCCTTATTTATGGATAATCCAGAGGTCGTGGACAACCTAGAGATGTGTCCCCAACTTTAGGCTAGGATAGTGAGCCTTCACCAGACCCTATTATCATTCTTGAATCAGAGATTTTTTTACCCCAAATAGTGATGGGCTACGTACTAGCCCAGGCTCTATCGGGGTTTATTTTTTTAGTGCTCAAAGATACTTTAGCTCACCTTTTAGGGTTAGTTTGTGGTACACTGTATGATGGTGCAAAGTCTTTAGATTAGAGTAGTACTAAGGCGAGGGTATAGCCTATAACTACAACTTCCAAATTTGAGGTCCCTTCTATGCAGGAAGTTGCTCAGCCAGTAGTTTCCCAGCCTGCTATGTCTGCCAAGGATCAAAACATGTTGGTTAGATTCTTGAGATTAGCTTCGGCTAGATTTTCTTGTGCTCTGAGCGATGATGCATATAAGTTTCTGATTGCTTATGAGAATAGGCTCTATAATTTGGACCTTGTTGACACTTGTGGTGTTAATTACTCCATATTTCAATTGGACTTGGTTGTTCGACATTATTGGAGAGGTTATATGATTTTTAGACCAATTGGATCTTCTTCTTTGACATGGGCTCAGTTCTCTAAGATGCTCTTAGACAAGTATATGCCTCTCCACCTCAAGGATCAATTGATAGATTATTTTTTGAGATTGGAGTATGTATCCATAACAATTGTGGAGTATGAGGCTCATTTTCATGAATTGGTTTGGCATGCTACTTTTATTTTGGGTCATGAGTATGAGAGACTTTATTGCTTTGTTTGAGGATTGAGACTTTCCCATTGTATGTCTACTTAGAGTTTAGTTAATGTAGGTAGGTCTTTGGTAGAGGTTTCTAATCACACTCAGTTGATGGAGGACATGCAGCATAAGGCTCGTGGGGACAGTGATAAAAGGCCTAGACATCAGGGCAGTTTCAGTAGAAATCATAGTAATTCCCAATTCAGAGGTTGCTTTTTTTATGGTATATATCCTCTGCATCCATCCTATCTATCTCAGAGTCAGCCCAATCTGCCTATTCATGCAGTATTTTAGATTACTTAAAAAGGTCAAACAAGTGCTAGTATTTACCCTGGTCAAGGTAGTGGTCAGTCTTTGAGAGTTCATCATCTGGTCATTCTACACGCGATGGTTATTTTGAGTCAGCCAGATCTATTGTTCTAGTTTAGCTCTTAGTACATATTATAGTTGTGGAGCTCATGGTCACTATTTAAGAGATTGCCCTAGTTGTGGGGTGATTGTTTCTTTAGCTTAGAGTGTTTCTCCTATTAGAGTAGTTTATCCAATAGCTAGAGGTGGTTCTCGGGGTCATAGGGGTAGTTTCTAGGGTACTCAAGGAGGTTCTCAGGCAAGCAGGATAAAAGGCTGGTCAAGAGCCCTGCTAGGTGGTAGGTGTGGTCAGTTGCATACTATACCTACTAGACCCAAGACTGGGTCTTTGAATGTTGTTGTTACTAGTATAATTTACGTATACCATCAATTTTCCCTTACTTTATTGGATTCGAGATCCACTTATTCTTATGTTTTTCCTTATTATGCTCTATGGTTAGAGTTATCTCTGGATTCATTATTTATGCTCTTGTGTATATCTACTTTCATGGGTAATTCTTTAGTAGAATATCGAGTGTTCAGATTCTATATTTTGAATATTAGAGATGTTGATACTCATGTTGATCTTATTATTCTGTATATGGTGAATTTTGATATTATTCTATGCATGGACTTGTTATCCCACTATCATGTGGTAATGGATTATTTTACCAAGACATACCCATTATATACCCAGTTTTGTGTTAGGGAATAGTTACTCACAAACCGATGGAGATTATTTCTTATGTTCATGATAGGAGGCTCATTTCAAATGGTTTCAAGTCTTATCTTGCTTATATTTATGATACTAGTATAGAGATTCCATCGTTTGACTCTGTTCTTGTGGTTTGTGATTTTCCTAATATGTTCCCTACCGACCTATTTGGTATTCCCCCCTGACCGTGAGATTGATTTTGCTATTGATCTTGAGTCTAGCAACTGACCTATTTCTATGAAACCTTACCATATGTCTCCTACCAAGCTTAGAGAGTTGAATTATCTACTTTAAGATCTTTTTGGTAATGGTTTTATTAAAATAGGTATGTTTTCTTGGCGAGCTTGCGTGTTATTTTTTAAGAAGAAAGATGGATCCATGCATATATGTATTGATTATAGGCATCTTAATAAGGTAACGGTGAAGAACCATTACCTTATGCCTTGCATTGATGATTTGTTTGACCAGCTTCAGGGAGCAGTAGTGTTTTCCAAGATTGATTTGAGATTTGGTTCCATCAGTTGAGGATTTGGTTGGAGGATATCCTGAAGAAAGCTTTCAGTACCCGTTATGGTCATTATGAGTTTGTGGTGATGTTATTTGGATTGGCTAATGCCCCAGACGCATTTATAAATTTGATAAACCGAGTGTTCAAACCCCATTTGGATCACTTTATCATTGTGCTCATCGACAACGTCCTTGTGTATTTGAGGAGTAGAGAGGAGCATGTACAATATTTTAGGATTATGCTCTAGACTTTGAGAGATCATATGCTTTTCACTAAGTTTTCTAAGTGCAAGTTTTGGCTTAAGTCAGTGATATTCCTTAGACATGTGGTGTCTAAGGATGGTATGATGGTAGATATAGCTAATATTAAGGCAATTCATAATTGGTCTAAACCTATATTTCTAACTAAGGTTTGTAGCTTTATTGGTTTTACCAATTATTATAGATGATTCATTAAGGGTTTTGTTATTATTTCAGCGCCAATGACCAGATTGACTCGACAGAAAGTTTCTTTCTGATGGTCTGGGAAGTATGAGTTGAGCTTTGGAAAGCTTAATGATTTTCTTACTTTAGCTCCTATTTTAGCTCTTTCTATAGAGGGTGAGGGAATCACCGTGCATTATGGTGCTTTTAGAGTTGGTCTAAGTTTTGTTTTAATGTACCAAGGCCATGTTATTGCTTATGCTTTAATGATGTTTACGGTTCATAAGCGCAACTACCCACTCATGATTTTGAGTTGGCGATGGTAGGTTTTACGCTTAAGATTTAGAGGCATTATCTCTATGGTGTGCATTGTGATATATTCACTAATCATCATAGAATTTAGCATCTTATGACCCATAGAGAGCCTAATGTTATGCAACGTAGATGGATAGAGTTGCTTAAGGATTATGATATCTCTATCTTGTATCATTCGAGTAAGGCAAATATGGTAGTATATGCCTTGAGTCAGAAGACAAAGAGTATGGGTAGCTTGTCTTATATTTTAGTTTCTCAGAAGCCATTGGCATGTTACATTTTGTCCTTAGCCAACTTTATGGTTCACCTTGATATTTCAGACCCCGGGAGAATTCTTGCTAGTGTTTAGGTAAGGTCTTTGCATTTAGAGTAGATTCGATATCGTTAGATTAGGGATAGTAAGCTTTGCATTCTTCGTGATCAGGTATTGAGTGGTGAGTCCAAGAGAATCATCATAGATTGAGGGAGTTTTGCAATTCTTTAGATATTTTATTCATCTGGCCACAGCCAAGATGTATACAAATTTGAGACAGCATTATTGGTGGAGTGGTATGAAGAGAGATATGGCAAATTTTATTGCTCGTTGCCTATGTTTTCAGCAGGTAAAGGTAGAGCATCAGCGACCAAGTGGATTGACTCGGAGATTGCCCATTCTTGAGTGGAAATGGGAGCGGATAACCATGGACTTTGTTGGTGGTTTGCCTCATGCCTCCCATGGTTCTGATGGAATTTGGATTGTCATGGATCGATTGACCAAGTTATCACCTTTCTTTCCTATTTAGATAACTTTTACTGCCTAGAGGTTAGCCGGTATCTATGTGAATGAAATAGTTCATCTGCATGATATGCCTATATCTATTATTTTGGAGTGAGGTTCTATGTTTACTTCTAGAGTTTGGAGAGCTTTTTAGAAGGATTTGGTTACTCAGGTTGATCATAGTACAGCCTTTCATCCACAGACAGATAGCCAGTCCGAGCAAACTATTCAAGTGCTTGAGGATATGCTCCAAACCTGTGTTATATATTTCAGAGGCCAGTGGGAGGAGTACTTAGCCTTGGTAGAGTTTTCTTATAATAATAGTTATCATTCGAGTATTGAGATGGTGCCTTTTAAGGCTTTGTATGGCAGGAGATGTCGTTCTCTGGTTGGATAGTTTAAGACTTCTAAGGTTCTACCTCGTGGTACTGATTTGCTTCAAGAGTTGTTGGATAGAGTCTGGGTGATTCAGGACAGGTTGAGAGCAGCTCAGTATAGGAAGAAGGCCTATCATACCGTAGGCTTTGTGCCTTGAGATTTGGAGTTGGTGATCGAGTATTCCTTTGAGTGTTGCCTATGAAGGGTGTGATAAGGTTTGGGAGAAAGGAAAAGCTCAGCGTCTAGATATATTGGACCTTTCAAGATTCTTTGAACAGTTAGTGAGGTGGCTTATGAGTTAGATTTACCTCCATATTTTGCTACTATCCATCCGGTATTCTATGTTTCCATGTTTCGGTGATACATTCCTGATCCATCCAATATGCTTAGATGGGACTCAGTCCATCTAGATGAGCAGTTGTCTATCCTAGAGGAGCCTGTGCTCATTTTGGCTAGTGATGTCAAGTGGTTGTGCACTAGGGAGATTCATATAGTTAAGGTTTAGTGGAGGCATTGCCCACTGGAGGAGGCTACTTGGTAGATTGATAGCGATATGCAAACCCAATATCCTTACCTGTTCGAGACTTTAGGTATATCCTAATCCTTAACTTTTGCGAATGAAAGTTCCTTTAGCAGTAGATATTACAATGACCCTTCGGGTCATTTTCTATATTTCCACTTATTTTCACCATTAGAGCTTCCTTATAGATACCCCCAAGTCATTTATGACTTGTTGGAACTGACAGTTCAGTTAATAGGCAATTCATTTGATTTTTAGAGCCATTTTCCTATTTTGAAGTCTTTGTTGATTCCAAATGGTCACCAGGAGAAAACTTCAGTAAAACGACCTTGAATGCAAATTATGATTGTTCTAGCAGCTCCAAAATGTCGATTTCAGGCTAAGTGGACCTTTGGTTTGGGTCTTGAGGCACCTGATCTCATTTTGACCTATTGGTCAGAAAGTTAAGAAATTAGAAATTGGTGTGAGACCTATATTTCTTCAAAACAACCTCAAATAGGAATTTTATCTATGTCATCGTGTCTAAAACATCAAATTTGGTATGGTTACATAATTCGTTTGCATATACAGGATTTTAAAAGAACCCTAAAGGCTTGGCGGATTCTAAATCCTCAATTATAACTGGTGCACCCATGATCGTTGGCCATAGATCGTGATAGAGATCTGGAAACATCAGCAAGTGCCGTTATCGCGACATATTTAACTGCGATCAAGGCTCCTTGGGTAGCCACCAATTCCATAATTATGATAGGGGAATGTCGTGATAGTGACTTTTGCACCTGATGCCATCCATCGTAATCGCGATAGTCGAGAAGCGATAGCGATATTCGAGTACCTGGTATGGGTATAAATAGACCATTTTTACTTGATTTTTCTCAGTTTTCATCAATTCTAAGAGAGCTAAAACCTTAATCAGTGAGAAAGCTTGAGAGTAACTCTTGTGGATGATTTGGGATCCTAGATAGTGATTGATTACGCATTTTCCTTTAAATTTGAGATAAGATTCCTCTAATTTTATGGTGTATTTTCCCATTTCTGGTTTAAAAATCCTAAAACCTTGGAGGATTGATTTTAGCACCAAATTAGCTTGGATTTTACCCATTCTTAAGGGTAATGACTCCTTGCACATAAGGGAACATTGGTTGGTTTCAAAAATATGATTTTTTCATAAATGGGACCCACATAGGATTTTGGGTGATTTTTGGACCTAAAGCACAATAGTTCAATATGGCTATCATTATTATCATATTGTTGAGTAGAATATGATTTTGATAGGTTGGTATGTTGTGGAAGCTTCCCAGACGAGAGAAGTGGTGATTTAGCAGATCTTTTGAGTTTTCTTCCACATCCAGGTAGGCTAGTTTTACCCCTTGTTAGATTGAGTTAATTCATAGTTTGTTTATGATATTATGTTAGATTTAGGATGGGTTTTAGGTGTTGGTGTTATAAATTGCAATACTTGGGATAGTTGGATCATTCAGGCTATTTTAGATATAATTTTGGGCATGATTTGCCTAGTTAACCATTCCTTAGGTATAGTTCACCTTGTAGTCCTATTCTTAGGTCGGAAATGATTTATTTACTCTTCTAATGAGGAGATTTCCTTAGTCACTTGATCTTAGGAAGGAATTGACCTTAGCTTCCATTCCTTAGGTGGAATTGACTTAGTTGTTCGGTATAGCTAGTTATAGCTTATTCGACATCTAATAGTAGATTTAGATACCTTAGCCTAGTCTGGAGTAGACATTTCTTGGTAAATGATTTCAGGGATTTAGAAGTAGACTATTCGACCCATCTTAGGCCAAGACTTGTGATAGTTATTGAAGACCCTTTGATACACTTGTGTACATCTAGGAAGATGGTTGTTTTGGTGATATTTAGATGCCTTAGTACTTGTGGGTTATGATGGATGACGTTGGAAGAAATGCTTAACGAGTATGCCATGAATGAGTTATTGATTAAGCTTATGTTATGGATGAGCTATTGTATATGCTATTGATTGGGCTATTGATTGGGCTACCGAATATGCTATTAAATAGGCCCTTGATTATCATATTGACTAAGCCATAAATGTATACTATTGATTGAGCCAACAAATGAGCTATTAACTACGCTAGTGATCATGCTTATCGATATATTAGCGTTTATGCAATAATTCATGCTAGAGTTCATGCTTAATGACTACATTGGCGATTAAGTTATTGATAATGCTATGAATAAACCATAGATTATGACATAGATTAGCTATTAATAAGCTATCAATTATGCAAATCATAAGCCATTAATTGGGCTATTGATAAGTGATTGCCTATGCTTTTTATAATGCATATCAATCATGTTAGTGTCATGACCCGAACCAGGGCCTAGCGGTGATGGTTATCTCAAGAACACCGTGGTCCGGAGACCACCCCCTTAGCCTTACCTCAAAAGCATATAAATATAAATAGTAAAAGTCAACCAAAATAGCAATGAGAAGTATAGATAAGTCAAATGTAAACTCTAAGAATCAAACCAACATCCAACCCACACTTATCCACAAAAGCCTCTAAAACTTGAAATGTCAAATAGGTTGGGATATGACCCTAACCATGACCAAAGGAAATCCAAAAGTACTAAGACAGTATTAGAAACTATGAAATGATTAGGCCTTTCGAAAGATGTAGGTTCACCACGCAAAAGATGTACTAAACTACCTAACATTGCACAGGAGTAACATAAAAACCCTCAGACTCTACATCATGAAATAATGCAGTATCCTAAGATGGTCAGTGGGATAAGCACTGCCATGTAACTCAAGAAAAGTGATAAAATAATGCCAATGCCATAAACCAGTCAAAACCATATGCAGAATGATTATGTATACATATATAGGATGTCGGGATAGGGACAAAGGGCATGAACATTAGAGTTTAGACCATTAATCAGAATTGTGTAGCTCGCGATGTCCTAATGGCACCCATAGGCTATATGAGTTCAGTTGTCCCTTTTGAAAGGGCCCAAGTGCATGTTAACCATACTAATTGAGGAAACCGAAGGAAAGGCTAAACACACCAAGGCTCTAGCCATCCAAAAATATAATGTGTAAACCAAGCACACGGTCATATATACCCTCATGCCAGAAAATATGGTTTCCAGTGTTATTCCCCCCAGGACTACACCTTTACGGTAAGATACACAATTTTCTTAAAGCCCAAATTAAAATAGTTTGCACATAAACCCAACCATTAACTAAGGTGTCTTGTAATTAAGGCATTTACCACTTGGTATCATCATACCAATTTTTCTTGTAAGCTTATATAATCATGCCAAATCAATTCATGTAACCATTACACTTCCAAGTTCAATTGATAATCCAAAATCATGGCCACCAAGGGCCTTTCAAATCTGTTTTAACCATTTATCATTAATGTGATACAATGGGGTCATAAGCAAGTTAAGTTATGCAAAATTTCCATGTTCAAAACCAAATTTACAAAGTGGGTTGATGTTATTATCATTACCAAGCCAAAAGTCATCAACTTTGGGAAACCCATGTTCCCCATTCCAATTCCCATAACAATGCACCCATGTAGTCCAAAAATCATAAATTAAAGCATAAATCATTAATTTAAAACATAAAAAAAGTAATTCAAGTAATACCAATCAAAACCCTCAACCCAATTTCAAACCCACAAGTTAAATCATATGGATATCCAATCAATTAATATCATATTATAAAATCAAGTTATGAAAAGAGATACATGCCTGAAATAAACAAGGAAGTGAAGACAATTTGAAGTTTGGAGTCCAGAATAGTGATCTCTTAAAAAAACCTTAAGTTTTCTTGGGTTTTAAGTTTAAGAGATAATGAATGGTGTTTTGATCTTTAAAAACTGATAAATGTTTATTTTATGTTTATAAGTCCTGCAAGGGGTAAAAACACCAAAATCCCCTCACTCCAAGTGAAACAATCAAAAATTAGGTAAAATTAAACAACAGTGTGGTATGCCTCAATCACAAAGGTTAGCCTCTGTGCCACGCCCTTCTCACTGAGGCTAACCTCCGTGGTATGCTAATATCACTGAGGCTGACTACCTTGGAGTTCCAAAATGACCCTGAACCCCTTCATAATATTCTAAATACCCTTATAAAATCCCTAAATATAATTCAAGTCAAAAGTTGACATTACGCATGCGGGAGGGTCAAAAATAAAATCATTGAAATTTCATGGGGTCTTATATTCCCCCTCCCCCCAGGATCATTTTTCCCCGAATGAGGAGTTAGGATATTTTTAGCATAATAATGGAAATAACATAGTAGAATCTAAGGACAAATTCATAATACAGCAAGAGGAACAATGAAAAGCATACGTCAAGCACTTTCATCAAACGCGAGGAACAAGAACGGGTACTTGGCCTTTATATATTCTTTAGATTCCCATGTAGCCTCCTCCACCTTTTGATTTCTCCAAAGAACATTCACTGAAGCTACATATTTTTTCCTCAATCTATGAACTTATATCACGACCCAAGACTATCCCTAGTCGTAACATGGTGCTTAGAGTCACAAGTAACCCAAAGCCAACCCATGGCCTAGAATAAGCTAAGAATACTTAAGGGAAGTAACAAAATACAAAGTAGAAGTCATACAAAATCATCTGATAATCAAAGAAATACCAATGATATCTGAAAAATAAATCAAAGTAAAAATACATCTAACTGTCTAACTGTCTGAAAGCCTGTAACATGATGAGTTGTTGGGATAGGTCATCCCCAATTAACTCTAAATACTGACATAATATAAAGTGAAAAGTACTAAAATAAATCTTTTATAGGATACCTAGTCCTCAATTAATGAGGACTCATCAAAGCTGCAACTAAGTGGTGTGTGAATGTGCTAAGAGCGGTCCGGGTATTGAGCGTTTGAACCTATATTATGAGACAATATAGCATAAAGAAGTATGCGATCCGTACTTTGAATGTAAAGAGTATGTGAGAAGAAAACTAGATGATATACATATATACTAAGCATGAATGCATGAATATGAAAATCAAATGTAAGACCAAGTATAAACATATGTTATGTGTCTGAACAACTAAATGACTGAATACTAAACAGTTGGTCATAAAAACTTGAATTGAACATAATCTGAATACTACAGTGAGGATTTTAAAAGATAACATTTAACCGACATGCCCCAATCTTAGCTAATTAGAGTCCAACCTATAACCCCATTTAGAAGGGATTCAATACCATACCAAGGGTACCAACAATGGCTAGCGTGGATCCACTAAACTGATGTCTTAAAGGACTAGGGTGCCAGTCCTCTACTGGCGGGAGACCCACCATAACCTATAGTGGCGCTGTAATTCTGGAACTTAGGGACTTATATGAAAGGTCTCAGTCCTAAACTAGCGGGTGAGCCTTCATTTTTGTGTTCATTAGATGTTAAGCACTACTCCTAACTAAACTAACATTGAACTATATACTGGGATATAAATAGGTAACTTCTATGCTCAATCATGGTATTCTGAATATATAATACATACATAATATAAAGAAAATTTTGAGCACGTAAACTGATGCATATTTAATCTTCTAGGTATCGGGTGTTCATAATCCACCAGCTCTAACTAATGTAACTAAACATGATAGTATTTATTGAACATGATAAGATGATTTCTCAATTTAAGTCCAACAACTCAGTAACTTGAAATAATGGAGAAAATCATATTTTTGTACATGGGAAATCACAAATCTCATCGAAAATATATGCTCCAGGTCATACACATAAACTGCGGAGAGTTAAGAGATTCACATTTGAACTAGAACCCAATTAAAGAAAAAAAGAATTGTACTTGTAAATTTAAGAAGTTCTTAGGACTCAGTTGTGGAAGGGACCCACTGATGAAATCCACATGCCTGAAAGCAAACCCCTTAAAGAAATCTCTTAGAAACTTAAACTTGTTTGGAGGACCCTATTTGGCTTTAGAGAGAAAAGAAACACTTCTTTTGCTATCTGTTGAATAATTTCTAATTTTATAAGAGGTTAGGGTAATATTTACCCTTGATAAATGATGTTTTGAAAGCTTAAATGATATGGGTGTGGGTTAAAAGAGGGTGGAAATTACCAAAAAGCCCTTTTTAAAAATATGCAGGAATTTTGTTTCTAGTCATCACGGATCACCCTACGACTCGTACCCTCTAGTCATGAGTCGTGGTCTGAGTCATGACTTGAGGTTTTGAGGTCTGGGCTCTTCACTGATAAGGTAATGACTCCCTCTCCTAATGACTCATAAGGTCTGACTATGAGTCATTTGGACTAGTCGTAGTTTGTGACTCAATTTCTAGGTTTCTTTCTGCTAAGGTAACAAGACCACCTAACAACTCATCGTCACTTATAATGAGTCATAGGGTTTATTCATTACCCCTGAGAAAAATTCTGAGATATTTACTAGAGTGTCAATAACTCTGTAAGATCCCACAAAATTCTCTCATAGTCTGAGCCTTAGAGCGTGTTCAACGAAGTGTTAATCTGGCCTTAAAAGATTGAGAAGCGAATTCCCAATTGATAAATATTTTAAACCGTTAATATGGACCTAAAAGATTGAATAATCTTTCCATCGATGCCAATTTCGTCAAAATCTGGCATCGGATGAGAAAGTTATGGCCGTTTTATGGAAAGCAGTTGGAACCGCCCAGGTGCGAAGGCTAGGTTGATGGACCGTCGAGCTTGCGACGGACCATCTCCCAGACCGTCGCAACCAAGGTAGTGACTGGCCCAAGTGCGATGGCCAGGATGACAGACCGTCAACACGGAGATGGACCGTCTCTAGGACCATCGTCGCTGAGGCAGTGTGGCGTCATCTTGGCCAACGTGTAACGGACGATCCGACGGACCGTCGGGTTTGCGATGGACCGTTGCTGAGACTGTCGCATCAAGGCAGCGTATTATTTTGCAGATCTATATACAACGGATGATCCAACGAACTGTCAGACTAAGCGATGGACCATCGCTTCGACCGTCGCAGCCCCCGTTCAGTATTTTTAACTCATTTTTAAAAGGGTTTTTTGGTCTTTTTCCTACTTTTTTCAGCCCTTATTTATATCCGATTAAGGCTCACAATTTTATTATTCATCTTTAACATCAAAAACTAGGGTTTCTATAAAACCAAAACCCTTCTTTCTCCTTCAAGAAAGAATCAAGAGAAATAAAGAAATCAAGAATATCTCCAAGAGCCTTCTAGAAAGAGTTTTCTAAGGTATGCAGATGTTGATTCTTAGGTACCTTTCATCCAAGAAGCTCAAGAACCATTTTCTAAATTTTAAAGATCTTATGTTTATGAGTTTTCATGATTTATGTGAATTGAAGTTGGAGCTCATGCTATTATTGAGTTTTAATTCATGTTTTGTTGATGTGGTTTCAAGCTTTGACCCTAGTATGTAATATTCATATGTTGTTCATAATAAATACTCTTCAAGTTGCTTTTTAAGTGATGTGTTCATTTTAATTAAGTGTAGAAATTATTGAATAAGCAAAGCATGCTCCCCATATGTTTGATAAAATGCGTATGTGAAGGAATTAGAGCCATTATAGCATGTTGACTAGAAATACCCAATTGTGTGCAAGATCATGTATGCCAAGTGTTTGTTGAAAAGCCTTAGTGAATGAATTATGAAATGATAGCATGAAGTTCCCCTAATTGTGTGCTCTTCGATACATGCTAAGACTTTAATACATGCTAAGTGTTTGATGCAAGACCTTGTTGAATGGAGTATGAGGCAATAGTATGTTTTCCTATGTTATTACATGTTTATGATTCCTAAATGCTTGAGAAGATGCTTTAGTGATTGTGATGGTGAAAGAATTTCCATGGTCTTGATTATTCAAGAATGGTTATGTTTTACTTTTATGTTATCGAGTCCTGGGGGTATTTATACCCGATAATTTAGCTGCAGTCTAGAGCCAGTATCAGTTTTCATGATAATCTCAGTCAAGCCACGATTCTCAGAACTCAGTGGGTTATAGAACTCCGTACTCTCAAATAGATGCAGAACTTAAGTAATCTTAGTATCGCTAATATGCTAGCCTCAGTTCAGTACTCAGCTCAGATCTAGTAGTATTCGAGTGTTCAATTCAGACCTCATAATATTCGAATAATCTTTTCAGAGCTCAGTATCATTCAGTCAGATAACGAGATTCAGTAGTATTCTATCAGATACGGAACTAAGTGAATTTAGCTTAACCCAATCAGATCATTTGAGAAACATAATCAGCATCAAATTCAGTTCAGTTTAAGTTCAGTTAAGAATCAGTTTAGAGTCTTTCAATTGGGAGTAGGAGCTAGCACCGGGCAAGTGCAGGGATGGCGGCTCCCTATTAGAGAGGTAGAGTCGTTAGGAGCAATCCTTGAACTCCAGAACTGCGTAGCCAGCACAGGATGCAAGAGTCACCTGTTAGAAAAAAGCATGTCACCCATTAGAAAAAGGCTTGACTATTATACTGTTATAGGCTTGACTTCCTATGAGGGTAACCCGTTAGAGAGTCTTGACCAGAGTTGAGGTCTTTACCCATGGCATGGTATTGACACCCTTCCAGCTGGGGTTATAGGTTGGACCCCACTAGTTCAGATTCGGGGCATGTCGATTAAGTGAGCGCTCCCACAATTGCAGATTCAGAATCAATCTTCAGAGTAGAACTCAAAAATTAAGACTGTCAGGTATAGTCACCTATATCAGTAAGGAACTCAGATAGTTCCATTGATTCATGGACCACCCGCTAGATAGGCATAGTCTTACATAAAGTTATTCAGTAATCTCATTATCAGATCCAGAGATCACCCATTAGATAGGCTAGATCTCAGTCTCAGATTTTGTTGAGTAATCTCATTATCAGATCCAAAGATCACCCGTTAGATAAGCTTGATCTCAGTCAGATTCAGTTGACTAATCTCATTATCAAATCTAGAGATTACCCATTAGATAGACTTGATCTCAGTCTTAGATTCAGTTGAGTTATCTCATTATCAGATCCAGAGATCACCCGTTAGACAGGCTTGATCTCAGTCTCAAATTCAGTTGAGTAATCTCATTATCAAATCCAGAGATCACCTGTTAGATAGGCTTGATCTCAGTCTCAGATTCAGCTGAGTAATCTTATTATCATATCCAGAGATCACCCGTTAGATAGGCTTGATCTCAGTCTCAGATTCAGTTGAGTATTCTCATTATCAGATTCAGAGATCTTCCGCTAGATAGGTTTGATCTCAGACATAATCTTTTCTTATCATTGATAGTAGATTTAGGGATCATCCGTTAGAGAGGTTTGATCTTAGATTCAGTCAGTCGAGAGTAGTAAGCTCAACTTTCAGTCATTGATATGAGTAGATTCTGTTAATCAGTTTCAGTATCATCAGTTTTTGAGATCACTCACTAGATAAGACTAATCTCAACTTCAGTACTCAGTTATCGATATCAGGAGATTCAGTTATTCAGTATCTCAGTATTAGTAGTAAGATCAGATGGCAGTAAAGTAGTATTCGATTTTCAGTATTCAGAGTCATGATGATATTAGTTATGGTTTGTGCATTTATGCATAAGTTCGCATTCAGTATTCTCATGACTATTCAGTTAAGTAATTGTATATGCATAAGCTCTTGTATTTAGCCTTACCTTATCTTCATACTCAGTACATTCCCATACTGACGCATTTGTGCTATGGTGTTTTATTTGACCCCATAGGTTCAGAGGCACGTGATCCAGAGTACCCTTAGCAGCTCAGTCCCAGTCAGTAGCAGTAGATGTAGCAGTGAGTCATCTTCATTCAAAGATGATCCTTAGTTTATTATTGCATCAAGTTTTGTTTATTTTTAGTAGACGGAGTTAGTTGGGGCCATGTCCCATTAACTCCACAGTTCAGATAGTTTAGAGGCTTTACGGACAGATGTATCAGTATTCAGTTTTTAGTTTTGAGTATTTTTAGATGTTTTGAACCTTATGGCCAGTTTTTGTATTTATTATCTATATTATGCAGTGCTCAGGTACAGATATCAGTAGAGGGTTAGCTTGTGGTCCTTCAGGATCATGAGCACCGTGTGACATTACGGTTCCAAAAAATAAGATCGTTACAGACTCACACATAATAACCCATTACGTCTGGTAATGACTCATTACCATAGTTTTGGTCACTACAGTGTGACAGGCCCTTAAGAAAATTTCCACAACTTTTTGCCATGACATCGGATTAAGGCAAGACTTGCAACATTGGAAAGCTAACTTAATGGTCTATCTATTGATGGTTCTAGAGATCAAAAACTTATGGTATTACAACTTTCCAATCCAATATCTCAATCGGGACCTCCTCATATGATAAAGAATTTTAAACACCAACATTCTCAAAAGGCACTATCAAAGAAGAGTCACCCTCACACCTTTTCAGCATAGACACATGGAAAACAGGATGAATCAAAGCCAAACTTGCTGGTAAATCTAACTCATATGTGACATTCCCAATTCTCCTCATGATTGATACAGGCCAATATAATAAGGACTTAGCTTCCTCTTCTATCCAAATCTCATGACTCCTTTCATAGGAGACATCTTCAAGAAAACCCAATTGCTTACTTTAAACTCCAACTCTGTTTGCCTCACATCCACATAAGACTTTTGGCAACTCTAAGCAATCGTTAATCTTTCTATAATCACCTTCACCTTCTCCATGGCTTGGTGAACTAAGTCAGGACCAAATAACCTAATCTTACCTACATCAAACCATCTAATAGGAGACCTGCACCTCCTTAATAAAGAGCCTCAAAAGGAGCCATTTGAATGCTAAAATGATAATTATTATTGTACAGAAACTCATTCAGAGAAAAATAGTCAACCCAACTAACCTTAAAGTCAATCACACAAGCCCTTAACATATCCTCCAAAGTCTCAATAGTCTGTTCTGCTTGTCTATCCGTTTGAGGGTGGAAAGCAGTACTAAGGTTCACCTGAGTACCCAAACCTTTCTAAAATAAATGCCAAAAGAAAGAAGAAAACTTCATACCTTGGTCTGAAATGATGGAGACTAGTTCCCCATGCAACTTTACTATCTCCTGAATGAACAACTTAGAATAATCTTATCCTGAGTAATTAGTCCTCATTCTATCCACAATGTCCCAATTAGAATCATACTAATTTTAAGACCACGGAAGACCAATAATAAAGTCCATATTAATCATCTCCTACTTCCACATAGGCAACTCTATCTCTTGGTACATACCACCAGGACTCAAATGGTCTACCTTGTCTTATTGGCAAACCATACAGTTAGCAACAAAATTTGTCACATCCTTCTTCATATTATTTCACCAGTAGATTTCCTTCCAGTCATGATACATTTAGTCAAACTTGGGTAAACTGTATATCTAGACTCACGAGCCTCAGTTAAAATTTTTTCTGACAGCCCATCTACATCAGGAACACACAATCTTCCCTGATAGTTCAAGATGCCATATTCCCTAATATTGAAAGTCATAACCTTTTGTTGACCCACATCATCCTTAGTCTGCAGAAGTATGGGATCCAAAGTGTGCTTCTCCTTTACCTCAGCACCAAGAGATGATTTAACCACTTCTTAAACAATCGCTCCCCTATCCTCGAAGTCAAAGAGGTAAACTCCTAAACTAGACAACCTGTAAATATCATTCACCAATCCTCTCTTATCCTTATCCACATGAGATAAGCTTCTCATAGACAACCTACTAAGAGCATCAACAACAACATTAGCTTTTCCTAGATAATAGTGAAGGCTTATGTCGTAATCCTTAAGTAATTCAAGCCACCTTATTTGCCTAAGATTCAATTCCTTCTAAGTAAACACATACCATAAGCTCTTATAATCTGAATAAATATCTATATGCACCCCATACAGATAATTATGCCAGATTTTCAAGGCAAAGATCACAACCGCCAACTCTAGATGGTGAGTCGGGTTATTTCTTTCATAAACCTTAAGCTGCCTAGAAGCATAGGCCACAACCTAACTACGATCCATCAAAACACAACCTAGTCCTATACGAGACACATCATAATACACAACAAATCCCTCAATACCCTCGAGTAGGGTCAAAACTGGCGTAGAAGTCAACTTATTCTTTAACTTCTCAAAGCTACCTCACAAGCATCGAACTACAAGAACTTAACCTTTTTCTGAGTCAACTTTGTCAATAGAGAAGCAATAGAAAAGAAACTCTCCACAAACCTCTTATAATACCCAGCTAAGTCCAAGAAACTCCTAATGTTGATTAGAGTCGTGGGTCTAGTCTATTTCTTAACTGCCTCAACTTTTTGTGGATCCTCATTGATCCCCTCACTAGAAACAACATGCCCAAGAAGGGTCACATAACTTAACCAAAACTCACACTTAGAAAATTTTGCATATAACTTCTAGTCCTTAAGAGTCTGCAACACAATTCAAAGGTGATTGGCGAGTATACTAAGATGTCATCAATAAAGACTATAACAAACAAATCCAAAAACTGCCTAAACACCTAGTTCATAAGATCCATGAAAGTAGCCAGATCATTAGTCAACCCCAAATGACATAACCAAAAACTCATAATGACCATACCGGGTTCAAAATCCATCTTAGGAATATTAACCTCTCTAATTTTCAACTGGTGATAACCCGAATGAAGAGCAATCGTAGAGAAACACCTAGCACCCTGAAAGTGGTTGAAAAGATTATCAATCCTAGGAAGAGGATACTTATTTTTCACTATCACCTTATTCAGCTGATGACAGTCTATAAATATTCGAATAGACCCATATTTCTTCTGCACAAAAAGTGTAGGAACACTCCACAAAGAAACACTAGGAGAGATGAAACCTTTATCAAAAAGATCCTTTAACTGCTCTTTTAGCTCACCCAGAGCCATCCTATAAGGAGGAATAAAAATATTATGGGTATCCACTAGAAGATCAATTCCAAAATTAATTTCCCGATTAGGAGGAATTCCAAGAAGATTAGAAAAAACACTTCAGAAAATTCAGTAACCACAGGGACAGAATGGAAATGGGGACTTTTAGAGCTAGAATCCTTAACCAAAACTAAATGGTACAGACATCATTTAGAAATCAATTTCTAAGCTCTAAGATATAAGATAAACCTCTCTTTAGGCACTAAGAAACTCCTCTCTCATTCAATCATCGATTCATTAGGGAATTAAAAATTGACCTTTTGGGTCCTATAATCCAAAAAAAGCATAGCACGAATGGAGCAAATCCATCCCCAAGATTACATCAAAGTCCACCATTTCAAGTTCTATCAAATCAACCAAGGTCTACCTATTAAGAATGGACACCACACAACCCCTATAGATTTTTCTAGCAACAATCGAATCACCCACCAAAGTAGACATAAAAAGAGGTCACAAATATTTTTGAGACTAAAACTAAAGTGTACAGACACATAAGGATTCACATAATATAGGGTAGCACTCAGATCAAGCAAATAATAAACATCACGGGAGAAAATTTATAATATATCAGTAACAACATTAGGGGATGCCTCAAATTTCTAGTGAGTAAAAAGTGCATAGAGAAGATTTCAGCCAATGTTGGTACCCAAAGTGGCGCCCTTAGATAGATAGATGGATGGATGGATAGATTGACAGACAGACAAACAAACAGACAGACAGATAGACAGACATACATACAGACAGACAGATGAGACAGACAGATAGATAGACAGACAGACAGATAGATAGATAGATAGATAGATAGATAGATAGATAGATAGATAGATAGACAGATAGACAGATAGATAGACAGACAAATAAACAGACTGACTGACTGACAGATAAACAGGCAGACTGACTGACTGACAAATAGATAGACAGACAGACAGACAGACAGACAGACAGATAAATATAATTCATAGTATTTAATTTCAAATTCTCAATATATAAATGATTAGTATTGAACACTTTATAATATGAATATACTTCCTAAATTTTAAAATGAAATGCTTACACATATATTTTGATAATTTTACACTTACACCTCCTATGAAGTGTTTGTATAATTAAATATATGATGTAATAGTTAAACGATAAATTATAACCATAAATATAACTAAAATATTTTTGCAAAGTTATTCTAATGAATATTTAAAACAAGGGTATAAAACATTATCCATACATTTGATTAAAAACTAAATAAATATTTTGGAAAGAGGATATGATACAACTTACTTAAAAGATATACCCACCGTAAATTATAACATTCTATGGCTTTAAGTACATAATTTGTTTTGTAATTTTATTAACTATAATATTTTATTATATATAATCTCTTTTTTATTGTAATTTTTATTTATTTTTCCCTTGAAAATTATTTTTATATAACTAGTTAAATAAAGTTTCAATTACATAGGATCTTCATTATATGCAAGGTTTAAATGTTTTTAGCAAAAATAGGATTAACATTTTTGGGGATGTAACTGTAAGATTTTCATAACATAGAAGATGTAAGTATTTAGTGTAATTAATTATTGTCAACAATTATAAAGTGTTTCGAGTTTTGACTATCTTTATTGATATATTTTAAAATTATATATTTAAAAATATTTAAATATGTAGTTTCTACATTTATTTAAATATAATAAATAATAGAATTACTTAATTAGAGGTTTCATTAATTATAAAATTAACTGCTAATTCACAAGTTGTCAAATCGTCTTAATATAGAGGAGCAAGACTACAACATTAGTGTGTGAGTATTCTCTAAGGTCAATGTTAACTAGGGTCATCATTAATTATTTGAATTTTATTGTACTTTTTAAAAGATGATAACTAATAAATATGTAAAACTTCAACATTTTTTTTTGTAAATAAATGATTTTATTTAACCAAGGGAACGTTTGGAACACCAGGAAGCTATAAAACTTCAACATTAATACGTGACTCTCTTGAGTTGTTATAAAATAGGATTGACACTTATGGACCAATGATTTTTATGGTTTTTATAGAGTGAAAATTTCTACCATGTCTAAAATATTTTTAGTTTAATTTCTACTATCATTATTGTATTATTTTCAAATTATGTTTAAATATTAATTTAAATATGTATTTTAAATTTATTTAAGCATAATAATTTATAAAATTGTTTAATTAGAAGTCATAATAATGACAAATATAAGTAATGAATCTCTAATTATCAAATCAATGTAACATATGTGCGCAAGACTACAATATTAACGTGCGACTCTCTTGGGTTGTTGTTAACTAGAGTTGACGATAATGAATACTTTGATTTCTATAACTTGTCAATGTCCGCCAAATCTAAAGTGTTTTAGTATTGATTGTCGTTGTTACAATATTTTCAAATTATATTTAAAATACATTCAAATATGAAATATTCGAGCCGGAGGTCTATCGGAAACAACTTCTCTACTTCCTCAGGGATAGTGGTATGGACTGCATACATTTTACCCTCTCCAGATCCTACTATGTGGGAATATGTTGGGTTTGTTGTTATTATTGTTGTTGTTGTTGTTAAAATTTAACAAATAAAATATGCTCAAATATAGGTAATGATTCACAAATTATCAAACCAGCATAACATAAGGGTGCAAGACTACAATATTAATACACAACTTTCTTAGGTTGATATTAACTAGGATCGATACTTATGAACTATATAACTTTTACAATTTTTGTGATACATTAATGTCTACTATGTTTAAAGTGTTAAGAGTTTTAACTTTCGTTATTAAAATATTTTCAAATTACATTTAAAAATTATTTAAATGATGTAGTTTAATTTTTTTTAAAATATAATAATTTTCTACATAATTTTTAAATAATATATGTTATACCCTTTGTCTCAATTTATGTGGTATTGATACAATTTTGAGAGTGAACTAAATTTTTTATTTATTTTTTAAATATTTTAATTTATTAATTATTGTGATTTATAGTACTTGTTCTTTTGTCTCAATTTAGGTGGCAGTAGTAAAATTTAGAGAGTCAATTAAATTTTTTACATCTTTTTAATTATTTTAAGTTTTTAATTATTATGATTTATAATACTTTTACATGATTCTCAAATATATAATAGATTAGAAAGGAAAATAAAATTAACAAATATAAAAGAAAGTATCTAAGCAGGCAACACAAGCAAACATGTTGATCTGTTGTCTGTTTATCATCCTTTATAAGTGAGATAAATAAATCAAAAATTCCCATTTAAGTGACATAATACTTAGATGACCATAATAATTAATTATGGGTAATATAGTAAAATTATGATTGAAGCAACGAAGGGGACATGTCTTAAATGACTTACAACAACTAATTAAAAGTAATATAACAAAATTCATATAAAAATATTTGTGAAAATATTTTAAGTGAGTATATAAGACATCAAGTTAATTTAAAACATTAAGAGTTAATTTATCATTTTATGTTTATTTTACCTTTTATGTTAAATATTATTAACCTTGTCATACTTAGATAACTTATAATAATTAATTAGGAGTAATATTTAGTAAAATGAAGGTTGAAGCAGCTAAAGCAGACATGTCATAAATTTCTATTTTTTAAATTAAATATTAGTATTAATTTTTTAATATATAAATAACTTATAATAATTAATTAGGGGCGATATAGTAAAATCACGGTTGAAGCAGCTGACAAGCATGTCAAAATTGCAAAAAATTTAAGTGGGTCTAATATAAGACGTCAACTTAATTTAAAACATCAAGGGTTAATTTATCATTTTACGTTTATTTTATCTTTTTTTATTAAATATTGTTAATTTTTTAATATTTAGCTAACTTATAATAATTAATTAAGGGTGATACTTAGTAAAATGATGGTTGAAGTAGACATATCATAAATATTTATTTTAAAATTAAATATTATTAATTTTTTAATACATAAATATTAATAATAATTAATTAGGGGTGATATAGTAAAATCATTATTGAAGCAGCAGACAAGCATGTCGAAACCGCTGCGTCTATAATATAGAAATTTGACTTAATTTATTTGTAACATTTCACATTTATATAGATACTAGACATCAACCGGTCCGTGCTATTTTTTTGTCGCAATTTATGTGACATAGATATAATTTAGATAATCAATCATTAAAATAATTTAAATTTTTAATTATTGTGATTTATAATATTTTTTATTCTATTAAAATATAATTTTTTATAATATGTCGATGTTTACCATATTTAAAGTATTTTGAATTTTGACTATCGACATTGAAATATTTTCAAATTCTATTTAAATAGAACTTAAATTTATTAAAATGTAATCATTAATAAAATTGCTTAATTAAAAGACATATTAATAACAAATATAACAATTAATAAACTTAAGTTCTATTTATTAAAATATTTATTTTAAATATGTCCCTTAATTAAGAAATTTTATTAATTATTGACATTTGTTATTTATATGTCCTTTAATTTGTTATTTTCTAAATAGTTTTTGGTCAAATAATTTTTGTGTTCTAAATTTTAAAGATAGAATATTTCTAAGTCACAAATATATTAATTTTAAAGTTAAATGACGTTTATATTTGAATTTTCTTATGTGATAGAACCAATGTTAGGTGATAGCAGATAAATTTTACCTATCTTTAATTTCAGTTATTCAATTTTTTAATTCTTTTTAATTTTTACCTACAACATGCCTAGTGTAAGTGAAAAAAATATTTTTCACACGATAAAAGTTAATTTAGCAATAGTAACCTCAACTTGTAGCCGTAATAAATTATTTCAAACAAAATATTATAATTAATCAATATTTCTACTTCAGGTTATTAAGAAATGTAAAAACAATTAAATGTGGACATAGTTAATTTTTATTTAGAGTACTAAGAAATTATGACAATGGCTAGCTTAATAGCTATAATGAGTGATTATTTTGGGTTGATGTTTACTAGGGTTAACAATTATGAACACTATGATTTTTATAATGTGTTAATATCTATCATGTCTAAAGAATTTTAAATTTAGACAATCATTATAGAAATATTTTTAATGATATTTTAAAATTATTTAAATATTTTGTTCGATTTTTTAAACATAAAAACAAAATTACTTAGTTAAAGTTCATATTAATAACAAATATAGTTAATGATTCATCAGTTAATAATTCTATTTTTAATTCACTAGTTAACAAATATAATAATTAAAGTACATAGGATCGCAAGACTATAACATTAATGTGTGACTTTCTTGAATTGATGTTTAACCAATGTCGAGTTTTTTTGAACTATATAATTATTATTTTGTGTCGATATTTATCATGTCGAAAGTAATTTGAGCTTTGACTATAACTATTAAAATATTTTTAAACTATATATTTTTTTTAGAAAAACTATTCAAATATGTATTTTAAATTTATATAAACATAAAAATTAATATAGTTCCTTAATTAGAAGTCATATATATTAATAAAAATATAAATAATGGTTCCTGAGTTATCAAATCGACGTAACACAGTGACACAAGATTACAACATCAAAGTGTGACTCTCTTAGGTTATTGTTAATTAAAGTTGACACTTATGAACTATATGATTTTTATAACTTGTCAATGTCTAACACGTCTGTGTTTTAAGTTTTTATTGTTGCTATTAAAATATTTTCAGATTATATTAAAAATTGTTTAACTATGCAAACTTTTAGTTTTAAAACTCGTAATATTTTTTATTCTTTTATTTATGTATTTTTCTTATCATTTATATATAATTTAAGTGCAAGATTAACATAGGGTAATTTTTTTTTTTTCAACTAAGAAAATTTTTATGTGAAATTTTCAAATGTTATGTTAACTTCTTTCCGCTCTACTTCTAAAAATAGATAGAAAAGATTTGAAATGAAAAAAAAAATCATTTGAATTATCATGAGAAAAATTATAGCATAATTAAAATTGTACAGCTGAATTCATAAAAAAATAATTAACTTTTTGTGTTGAAAATTTCGATAATTGTTTATGTTATATAATACTAAACTATGAATCAGATTTCAACAAAAATAAAAAATTAAAAATTATTCAAAATATTGATAGGTTTTAAGATATATATCTATACCTCCTATTTATCTATATAAAATAAAGAGACATAAAATTTAAAATTAAATATTTAAAAAATAGAAATTATTTATATGATAAAGCGCATAATTAAGTATATATGATACATAAATATATAACGCTAAATTAAAAATTTCAAATAATACTACTTTAGTCACATTGATGTTGGATATATGAAGATATAATTAATTTTATTTTATTATTTTTATCCTAGATTATTCTTTTCAAGCAATAAGTACTATGCAATTATATTTATGAAAATTATGTTAATTTGTCTATTCCCATGTATTGGGATAACTTCCAATATATTGGGAAAGTGTAATAAAATAAATAATGAAAGAATTTTAAATTTAAGGTGAAAGGGGCAAAAATGTCCAAAAGAAAACTAATTTATAGTGTGAATAGAATTTATTACTATTATGATCAAATTTGGGCCAAATTTTATGGCCAAAAAGATTTTTCTTACTCTCTCCGTCTCAAATTTTCTAATTTAATTTCTCATTTTACTTGTCTTTTTTCATTAATCAGCTCTTTGTTGCTAGCATTGAATATCAAATCTTGAAAAATGTTGCAAAGATTTCGGTAATCCTATAATCCTAATTATCCATGCAAAAAGTGCTTTGATATCAGTCATATAATAACTTCATTAATATTGAAACTAACAACATGACACAATTAATAGAGGCAAAATGGTAAAATTACATTATCAATCATTATTTTCTTAATAATTATGTCATCTCAATTTGGGACGAATAATTTAAAACAGAAAGAGTATTTAATAAAATTGCAAACTAAAGGTGCTTTATATATCAATATGTTTCCACCATTTTAATCATAAAAATGTTGACAAATTTGCTTATTGAATTTTCCCCTCATTCGATACTAGGAATGACAATGGTGTGGTGCGGTGTGAGTTTTTTCTAAATTCGTGAATTTTAAAATCGTATCGCATCTCTTTTAAACCCGCGTAAATCCGCTCCACACTTATACTCGCGCATATCCACACCGCCCCATGTTTTTTTTTTTTTTTTTTTTTAAAAATTTGTAACTCCATTAAAAATTATAATATTTTCAAATCTACAACTAGAAAATAATAACACCTAGTTTCTATTATATCACTTTTCACTAAGAAATTATCAAAAAATATCACGTGTACAAATAAAGATCAAATATCATATATTTTCAAAAATAAATAGAGATATTAAGAAAATTATAAAATTATTTATTTGTAGTGTTATACACGTCATTTTAAGTATCATAAGAATCTAAGTAAAGAATACATATAATTTTAAATATTTTCATTAGAATAATACTAATTTTTTAATTTTTAAATTTAAATTCGCATATATCCACAATCTATACCGCATCACACTATTTTAAAAAAATATTATTTTAACCCACCCCACCCTGCATAGCCTAAAACCCATCACATACCGCATAACTTAAAAACTGCACCACATTATACCCACATCGCCTCATTGTCATCCTATTTACCACCATTTTGATCTAAAATTCAAGAAATGGACCACCTTCTCGAGGGTGAAAAAGTTAAAAATCCCAACAGTCAATGCCCCTCTGTCTGTCAGAGATTTTTTTTGCCTCTTTTTCCATCTGTTATCCATCAGCACATCAATCCACAACTTTCTACCCTTTGAATCATAGCAGCTAACAGTACTACTACTAGTCCAGTACATTACATTATTGATTTGCACAGTAAGAATCTTGAGCTCTATTTTTCTTTTCCCTCCCTTTTGTTACGGTGATTTCTTCATGTAAAGGTACTTTAATGTATGGTAGGGCCCTCTATTTTGAATTTCTTGAACTACACAATTTTTATATTATTTGTTTTGCACTTTTCGTTTTCTTTCTTCATTGTTGTCACTGTTCATGTAACATCCTTGTTTGCCTGCACCAACATTCTTTTCCTCCGCATTCCGCATATTCTTCACCAACCAACCTATGCTTAAACCATTGATACCACACCCTTTTGCCTTTTCTGAAGAGTTGCCATCACTTACTTGCCAGTGGTTGAGCAATCAAAGGTGCTTTAATAATCAAAGCTCAAAAGTTTTGCCTTTTCCATAATCATTTTTCTCTTATCCAAGTACTACAAGATTTTGCTTACCAGTTGCTACTCTTCAAGAACAGGGCTGCTTCTTCCCTCCCCACCTATGTGATTCTCTGATCAATATAGTGTCCCTGCTATAATCAACACTTCCTTCTTTCTAAATGCCCCCAAAATTTGAATTTTTTGCACTAGTCCCACAAAAATGACTTCTGCACTACACATTATCACTCTTCTTCTATTGACACTTCTCTCCTCCACAACTACCACCATCGCAGCCTTCTTCCAGCAGCCCCGGCGGATCCTCCATCAACCCTTTTTTCCAGTTGTTGATTCCCTCCCATCAACTTCACCTCCTTCCATAACTCCCCCACCCCTCTCTTCTCCTCAACCTCAACCTCAACCTCGGCCCAAATTCCGATTTTCTTCTCTGTCACCGCTAAACACGCCCTTAACACAAAACCCATTTTTCCCACTCTTTCTTTCACCACCACCACCACCATCATCTCCTCCTCCACCTTCTGACACTTTCGCAACCTTTCCAGCCAACATTTCCTCCCTCATTCTCCCACAATCTTCCTCTCATCGTTCTACAAAACCCATCTCTGGCAAACTCATTGCTATCATTATCTCAGTTTGTATTCTTTCTGCAGCTTTTGCCACTTCTCTTATCGCCTTTTTCCTTCATTACCATCGCCACAGAAAAGTCGAAGAGAAAAGCTACTACCAGCGAACAGATAGTCTCCGACTTGTCCCTCCCAATGCCACTCCCTCCGACGGTGGTGCCGTCAAGAAACACCCACCTCCTCCGCCTCCTCTTCCGGCGATTGAGGTGCCACGTCACACCTCCACTTCCACTAGCTCGGAATTTCTTTACCTCGGAACACTCGTGAGATCAAGAGAAGTTGAATCACCGGAACTCCGACCAACTGACGGCGTTGCAATAAACCACCAAAGACCAGGATCACCGGAGCTCCTGCCATTGCCGCCGTTGCCACGTCAGAATTTCTGGCATACCCGCAGCAATAATGGTGGCTCCCCGGGTGAAGATGATGAGAATGAAGAAGAGTTTTTCTCTCCTAGAGGGTCTACAGGGGATAAAGGTAGTCCGAGTCACACTATATCAAGTTCTCATGCAGCACCATATGAATTTCCATTACAAAACCAGAATAGATTTCCTTACTCAAATTCAAATTCTCCTTCTGAATCCGCATTGAATAGTCCTTCAATAGAGCTTAACCTAAGCCCGAGAAGCTTAACGTCCAAATCCCCTGATTCGTTGGTGAATTTTCTGGCACCACCACGGCTTATTCCTGCACGGACGTTCAGGGAATTTTCATCACCTCCGTTATCTTCGGCTGATACCCATAATTCCCCTTCAATAGTTTCGGATTCATCAGCACGAATCTCTGAGTCTTCGCTGCGGAATCTGGGTGATTTTGGGAGCTATGTGTCAATAAAATCGCCACCACCACCGCCTCTGGCCCCACCACCAAGGTTTTGGGAAGCTCCTCTAGTTCCAAAATTTGTGGAGGCGGAAAATGGTGGACCCCCGGTGCTGGTGGCACCATCTATGCCTGTTTTACGTTATCAGGTTAATGGCATTATTAAAAGCTCAGAGGTTGTCGAGAGAAGCAATGATGAGAGTTCAAAGCCAAAGCTGAAACCTTTGCATTGGGATAAAGTTAGAGCTACTTCAGATAGAGTTATGGTTTGGGATCAATTGAAATCTAGCTCTTTTCAGTAAGATTTGTATCATTGTTAATTTTTTCCAGTCATTGTTGAAAATCAAATATATTCTTGTTTCCTAATTTTGAAGGGTGTGCTTTGGGGTTGTAGGTTGAACGAGGAAATGATAGAGACTTTGTTCACAGTGAATTGTTCAAATTTGAACTCTAAAGATGGGATAACACGGCTGATACAGCCAGTGCTGAATCAAGAAAACCGAGTGCTTGATCCGAAGAAGTCTCAAAATATTGCAATTTTGTTGAGGGCACTTAATGTCACTATTGAAGAAGTTTGTGAAGCACTTTTGGAGGGTAATATATGCACTTTGTCTTTTGAACTTTTTTGTAAATTCTCTTGGGTGTTCACAAGTAGCAATCAGTAGTTAGGATTATGAAGGCTAAACTTCCCAATGCATTGCATTTATTTTGATCAACTTGATCTGGTCAATATTTAGCTTAATCTGGTAAATTACCTTGTTTGGAATTTTTTCTAGTGAAACATAACCTCCCAAATAGGTTGTACTCTGTAAATGTGTCGGTGCTTTTATTAGATAAGTTGAAGTTTGCCATAGCTCCCATCTCGAACAACAGCTACTGTTCTTGTTGTCATTTATTTTGTCATATTTGTGAATAAGATGTTGCATATCTGATGTTTTTGTTGGAAAATTCGGGAGGAATATTCTCAATCAATCATTTTCTCTGGAAGACAAAAGTATGATACTGTTCTTCTTTGCTTCACTCCACTTGCTTACGTGAAATCATTAAATTACTAGGTATTTTTAGGTTTTTCTGCAAACATGTACCTAGTCAATAGCCCGTACTTTAATTTAATAAAACTTTTCCCTCTTCCATAGTTCGTGAACAACACCATACATGCATCCTCGTGTTAATTTTCTAAAACATATTAATTTCCTGTAACATTAACCAAGTAAATTCATATTCTTGATGGTTTTATTATTAGATTTTTGCACGAGGGCACTGATTCCACTTCTTTTTGCTATATCAGGGAATGCTGATACTCTGGGAAATGAGATACTTGAGGGTTTATTGAAGATGGCTCCCACTAAAGAAGAAGAGCTGAAGCTGAAAGAGTTTAAAGATGAATCACCATTCAAGTTAGGCCCAGCTGAAAAGTTTGTCAAGGCTGTGCTTTATATCCCTTTTGCATTTAATAGGGTGGAGGCAATGCTATATATTGCAAACTTCGATTCAGAGATTGAATATCTTATCAAGTCATTTGAGACACTAGAGGTAAATTGTGCTATCTGTTCTTGAAGGGTACGCTTTATTTTACTTGAAATCTTACCTGTCATGATGGCAATATCCCTATTCCCTGTGGTTTCTGATAATTGATTTTAGCTTCCTACCATTGCAACCTTGTTATGCTATACATTTTTCTTTTTCCGGTTTCAACGTTCTCCCAAACTGCTCAGTTGATTTTGCAACATTAACAGAGTCAATAAGTCACAACTTTGGTCTGCGATTGCCGTTCTTTTGAAGAAGTACATGTACCAATTACCATTCTCCGGGCCTCATTCATGCATGAGTTTCCATTTAACTTCAATTCCGTACCAATTACCATTGTCCAGGCCTCATTCGTGCATGAGTTTCCATTTAACTTTAATTCCATGCCATACTTCTTTAATGGACACCCATTATTAGTAGGATCATCTGAAACACTGAAGTTTTAATATCATGACTGTTTAGATGCAATCTCATTGGTTTAATTTTGAGAACACTGATGAGATTTTGACCAATGTAGAGAGTACTTGGGTCCAGGCTCAATTACTGTGGTCGTGCAATGTTCATCGATATACTTGCACTCTAGATATGCTATGTTTGATGACATCAAGATGTCTAGTTCCTTAGATTCAGTTAGTAGCTTTGATTTGATGAGCTGAATTTTGAATGTCCACCTCCTTGCAAACTAATATATTCATCCTGTCAGACTGCTTGTGAAGAATTAAGGAATAGTAGGATGTTTCTAAAGCTACTAGAGGCTGTACTCAAAAGGGGGAACCACATGAATGTTGGAACCAACAGAGGAGATGCCCGTGCATTCAAGCTTGACACACTTGTTAAGCTTGTAGATATTAAAGGTGCTGATGGGAAGACCACACTACTGCATTTCGTTGTTCAGGAAATCATCAGAGCAGAAGGGTCTCGTCTTTCTGGTGGTGATGATCAGAATAATCCCAATGTGGCGAAGCAGCAATCTACTCTACGGGATGAGGTTGAATTCAGAGAGATTGGCCTTCAAGTTGTTTCTCGCCTGAGTGGTGAGCTTACAAATGTGAAGAAAGCTGCTGCCCTGGACTATGATATTGTTAGCAATGAAGTTGCAAAACTAGCTGCAGGAATTGCTAAGATCACTAATGTTGTTAAGCTGAATGAAGATTTGGCGCTGAGTGAGAGTAGGAGAAAATTTTCCGAGTCAATGAATGGATTCTTGAAGACGGCAGAGCAAAAAATTATCAACATCCAAGCTCAAGAGGGTGTTGCCATCTCAATGGTGAAGGAGGTGACAGAATATTTCCATGGTGACTCGGTCAAGGAAGAAGCTCGGCCACTTAGGGTATTCATGGTAGTAAGGGACTTCCTCTCTGTCCTCGATCAGGTGTGCAAAGATGTTGGGAGAATGACTGAGCGAATCATAATAAGCTCAGGTAGACAATTTCCATTGCCAGTCAATGCAGGGCTTCCCCAAGTTCTTCCTGGATACAATGTGAGGCAACAGGATAACTCCTCTGAGGATGAAACAGTGCCATCTACGGCATGAAATATTGTTATCAGATAACTTCCTTAATCGTAGTAAACTGGTTTATTTCCACTGTATAGTTTGTTGGATCCTATGGATTGGCCTTTTTGTTGATGTTGATATCCTAAGTGTAGTGGATATCTGTCTCGCTTTCCCATCTGTATTTAAACCTTTTCCTAGCCGCATTCTAGAGCTATCTTATCCATATATAGTTTTATTGGTAACCCGCTCTTTTATTTGGTTGTGATAATAAGAACTAAATATTATACAAATACACAACTTATGTTTTCAATATTATAAAAAATTTTAATTTTCTAAACATATTACAAAAATTTTAACATATACATAGAATGTTATGTATATATTGACTATGTTATGTATATTAATAGGGAGAGAATAAAGTAATTCAAAAAGTGGGAGAGAGTGTATGGAAAGGATTGATATTTATATTATTTATACTAATAAGAAAGTAAAAGTATATCAGGGAATATTTTCAGATATTTGATCATGAGACAAGTAGCTTGTTAATGTATCATAACTTGCTTTTGAATTGTAGTTCAAAATAACAGCCTGCGTTGCATTTTTTGTTTAGTCTGCAAGATTGAAACTGCTCTCCTTTACCCAAAGAAATATATAAGAATAAAAAATAATGGGATAACAGGCATAAATAGCCAAGCTCATTACTTAACTTGTAATTTACAATATTTAGCCATAATTATTGTGTCAATACAAATAAGAAATGAAAAGAATAAAATATTATAAAGATTGTAGTCTAATCAAGGATCATTCTCTCCAAGAAAATCGAACTTCTAAAATTTCTCCACAATTGTTTTTGTTTTTCATTAGCTCCAACATATTTATTTTCTAAATTGAAAAAAGACAATATATTATCTCATCTTCAGCAGAAATTCTTGAAACTGTGTATAATAAATGTAAAAATTAGTGTATGATCAAGGTATGATATATATACTCATTGACTATACACTTGGTATACAATGATTATAATATATAATATTTACACACAACTATATACATATTAAACCATGATTATACACGAATTGCATTAATGTTTACAAACTACTTATAAAACATATAATACAATGATTATGCACGAATTATATCGTATATTATGTATAAATTAGAGGGATATATACAACCGTATTTGAAGGAATATAGATATAAATAAGATTTGTATCTATCCTTAAAGTAGAATTTAAAAAATTATACAATTACTCAAACTATTAATTTGGCTATTTTGAGTTTAAAACTTATATGGACTGCTATTTAAGTTAATTTTCCACTCAAAATCAGATATCCTCAATCCTTGTCTTGCTTTCCCTCACAATCTGCTAAATGATGCTAGTCAAGAACTCATGAATTTTCAGCATCCATCCGTTCAATCACGGGCCGTGCTTCTTTTTCTGTACCAGGGACGACATTCCTAACCCGTGAACCATTTTTCAGAGAATCTTGTTGGACCGTGAAAGTGAAATAGAAATTGTTTGAAACCTGTTTAATAAGAAAAAAAATATACTGCAACTAATCACCCGAGGGTAAAACAATGAAATAAATCTATCTGGAAAACCTATTGTTTGGATAGACAGTTTAGATTCTTCTTATATTCACAAGAACGACTTTTGTGTTGTTTCTCTCTCTCCCCCTCCTACCTTTTTCTTTTATCCTTCTTCCCTTTTCTTTACTCCTTTTTCGTACTCTTCCGTGATTTTGGTTTTCATTATGGTCAACTTTAGGGAATAATCAAGTAATACTTGCAACTTCTATGAGCCCTAATGGTCCAGCCATTCATTTCAATGTTAAAATTGAATGAAACTTTTTAACCATAATAAATCATCTACTCTTGCAAGATTTATTTTTTTGTGTGCTAATCATCGATGTAAAATAAAGTCCATCAACCACAAAATTTCTTGACAAAATTGGTCATCCATTAAATATGTTCCCCAAACTCAATGTAACCACTCAGTCGAATTATCTTAAAGGTAATCCGGAAAATAATCAATTCAACCAATCTCAAATCTCCCAACATTGAGATTTGAAGTCCTTAAGATAATCCAATAACATCCAGCTGAAACAAATCACAATCACACTAGTTTGGAACTTTTAAGCAAAGCTCCAAGTTTCTTCAATGACTTTGATGTACCTCAAGTTATAAAAACTTATTCTAGGAGGCCAAAATAAGCAATTGAAAAGTTAAGTAACTGTCATGAGACAGTTACACATGTATTGAATGTTTTTTTCTGTAGAAGGAGGGACAAGACAACAGGCAGAGAAATTCAGGAAAAAAGAAAAATCTTCTGGGAGAGTTTTAGCCTCTCGAATGTCTAGGAATGTTGGAATTTGGTAATCTTAGTATTATGTACTGTATTAGTGAATTTCATTAATGTCTTAGATTGTATTTTAAGGTGTTAGCAGTTTCCTAGTGGTTGTTTTCAGAACTCTTGTTGTAATATCAGTATATCTAGTGCAAAACATCATAATTTGTTCCTTTCGTTACTGTTTTTTGCAGTAAGTCCATCGATTTGGTATCAGAGCAGTAACGTTCGGGTATGGTGAGTAAAATGGGGGGACGCATCGAACAGGTAGAAACTAATTTGACAGGGATAAGGAAAAATGTTAGAAAACTGAAGGATGGTTCTCAAGAATTGAAGCCCAAAGGCGAATTGTGATGGCAGAAGCATCCCCTTCTCAAACCAAATCCATCGGAAACCAAGAAGAGGGAAGCAATGTCAACTTGGTTAGAGAAAAAAATGGGAAGAAGTTTCAAAAACTACAATTACCAATTTTTGAAGGAGAGGATCCTTTAGGATGAATTTTCAGAGTGGAACGATAAATTGCAGTGAATGAAATTTATGAAGTGGAAAGATTACGGGGAACAGGTGTTTGTTTGTAAGGAAAAGCCTTAATTAATATTATTGGATGAAATCTCGACAACAAATGTTAACCTGGGAAGACTTCAAAAGAGAGTTGTTGAACCGATTTCATGATTCTCAAAATATCAACCAATCTGTTGTCTTAATGAGGCTGAGGAAGATTACTAAAGTCATTGCGTTTCATGAAGAATTTGAAAAGGTGTCAGCATTTATGACTGAGGCATCTGATGGAATATTATCAGGAGCATTTTTGACTGGTTTAAAAGAGAAAATTCAAGTCGAAGTGATGCTTTTACGGGTTCAAACATTAAGGGAGATAATGGAGATGGCTTAAAAGGTGGAGGATTGAAATTTTATGTTGCAACAAGTTCATAGTTTTAAATTTAAGCCAAACAGAGGAAGTTTAAGCAATAAACTGGTTGGATTTAGAACCAATTATCAACGAGTTGCAAACGTTCTTGAAACATGGGACTCAAGAGCCGGAACAACAAGTCATAACATTGATTCACAATTGCATCCTACCGCAAAGTCGACTAGCTTCAACTCTTTAGTAGCAAAATCTGAGGGATAATTTAGAAGGTTGACTGATTCAGAATTTGCTCGAAAAAGACAACTAGGGTTATGTTTCAGATGTAATGAAAAATTTGGCCCAATTATCATTGTAAAAATAGTCAGCTTAACCTATTGATTATTTCAGAGACACCTAACATAGATAAAGATGATACAGAAGAATTCTTTGATCCTACTAGAGAAGATTTAGTTGAAGAGGAAATGAAGGGTACTATGATGGTGTTGAATATGAATTCAGCTATGGGACTTACAAGATGTAGAACTGTATGCATACAAATATATATAATAGAAACTGGGGTAGGAAAAAAGGTTTTGTATGATAGTAAAATATTATCCTGGACTATGTAGCTCAACCGTCATAAACTGACACCCATGGGCTATATGGGTTCAGCTCTCCCTGCTGAAAGAGCTCAGTGCGTGTTAGCCACTCGAACTGGAGGTATCAAGAAATACCAGGGAATGCCCCAACCCCAGGTCAATCCTAGATACAAAATATATCAATAATGTAAACCACACACATGATCATTTAGACAACCCCCACGTCAGCAAACATGAGATTCCAGTATAAGTCATTCGAGACCCACACCTTCACGACTTTGCTACATAACTCCATTAAGCCCAATTAAACAAGTTTCACATAAACCATTCATTAACCAAAGAATTATAATTCATTAAGGAACACCACAGTTATCGTCATGCTGTTTAGTTTGCAAGCTCATATTTATGTCATTACAATTCTATTAACCTAGGGGAATGCCTCGACCCCCTATGTTCATTAAATCAAGTTGGAGGAATGCCTCAACCTCCTTTGGTTTATCAAATCAAGTTAGGGTAATGCCTCAGCCCCCTTTGTTCATTAAATCAAAACTAAGCCAACAAAGCCTTTAAAATTCATGTTCATTGTTTAGCCATTTATGCAATGCAATAGTATAGGTGTGTAAGTCAAACCAAGTGATAATTCCACAATTCAAAGCCATTTGGATAAGTGGGTTGATGGATACAATTGTTCAAAACCAAATTCCAAGTTCAAAACATCATATTGGGGGTTTACCTTGACCCCTATTCTAATTCCCACACCCATGCACCCCATTTGTTCAAATATAATCAATTCGAGACATGAACAACTCATGAAAACCATGGAAAACAATTCAAGAATCATCCATTCCAAAACCCTCAACCCATGTCAAAAATAATATTCAATTCTATACAATTAAACCATTTAAAACACACATTTTTTATAGAATAAGATTTGGGGAAGAGTAACATGCCTGAAAGGATCACAACTATGAAGAGAAATCACTCTTTAGAGCCCTAATTGGCCAATTTCTTAGATCACAACTATGAAGAGAAATCACTCTTTAGAGCCCTAATTGGCCAATTTCTTAGAAACTCTAAGTGTTATTGACCTTGGGAATTTGAGATAGATTGAGAAGTTATTTTGATTTATTTCAGAGTAATAATAATACCCTAAAGGGGTTTTAAGTCATGAGCCACAATTGGGGAATAGGGAAAATGTCCAAAGTGCCCTTAATGAAATACTGGAAAATTATCGCCCAGTCGCTACGGGCAACCTTACTACTCGTAGGGTTACCTTACGACTCATGACCTCTAGTCGTAGGTTGTACAGTATCCATGGGGCATTAACACTAGTCTGGCTACGAGTTATACCATATGACTCGTACTAAGACATTACAGCTCGTTATGTTCAACCATCATCAAGGCAGAATCAATTGGACACTTCACCGGTTAGGATATAAATAACCACAATATGAGTCATATATAGTCTTTATGACTTATTTGTAGCCAACCATAATCATAACAAAAATTGGCCAAACCACACTGGTTAGTCAACGATTAGGGTCCCATGACCCGTAATAACACCTTATGACTCATAGGGAGAGTCGTAATCTAGGTAGTAAGCCCATAGGTCAAGAAATTTTCAAGGAAAAAAATCCAGGGTGTTTCAGTAAATGAGTCTTGGCCTAAGGTGGGCTAGAGAGTCTCACTTCTAATCTTCGAAATTCATTTTAGGCAAATTTGACCTCGGACTTGGCTAAGGTATCTAAACTCATTTCTATATGTTAATTAAGTCGTAATTAGCCCTAAGATAGTGATTTACCCTAAAACATGAGAAACTAAGATAATTACGCCTAAATCACTGTTTCAAGATAGCCTAAATAGTCCAACTAACCCACATATTTTTGATTATACCTCCAACACCCAAATCCTACCCATATCTAGCATAATATCATAATCATACTACGAAATAGCTCAATCTATATAGAGGGTAAACCTAGCCTACCTGGACATCGAAGAAAATCCTGAAGAATCAACTAAACCATCGTTTCCTTTTTTAGAAGTTTTTGTAAGGTGCCACGCTATCAAAATCACAATCTACTCATCTAAACGAAAACAATGATACACATATTGCACTATTGAGCTTTGGGTTCAAAATTATGTAAAATTCTAATATGGGACCCATTTACAAAATTGCATTTTTGAAACAACACAATGCCTCTCTATGCTCAAGGAATATTTACCCTTAAAAATGGTTGAATTTTGAGCTCTAATGGTGCTAAAATCAAGTCAGCAAACTTTTAGGGATTTTAGCAAAATATGGAGTAATTAACCATGAAAATAATGGAAGCTTACCACAATTTTAAAGAGGAAAAACATAAATTAACTTTACCCATGCTCCAAAACCACCTATAAATGATCCTCTCAAGTTTTCACACTATTTAGGGTTCTATATTCTAGAGAATGGTTGAAGAATGGTGAAAATTTGACTAAGTGGGGTATTAATACCCTTCCCAGGCATACGGATGTCGCTACCTGGCCTAAGCAATGGCAGTTGAATGCTCTTTAGGTGTAGATATTTTGTCGGTATGATAATATTTATATTTTATTGGCCAAAAAAATTGCTGTTAAATATTTTTAAAAAAATAATGTAAATAATCGGCAGCTTTTTCCAATATATAAAGGTAATAAATAGATAATAATTACTATGATTAAAACATTGTTGGAATTTCAACTGAAAAATATTGTAAAAAATAAATAACAATCAAAATTTCAATTTTAAAATAAAGTAGTGTATTTTTTCATTCATCTAACTAATACTGACTTTTATGATAGTTATCATCGAAGAAGTTGTACAAGTTTCAAAATTTAAAATTGACCAAAATTAGAATTATATTAGGAACTTGAACTCATCTATGTAATTTTTAAAATTTAAATTTTAAACAAACTGGAAATAGTAAACTATCTATCAAAATTTGAGTTTATTTAAAAAAAAAAAACTAGTATCTGTCCCCATGCGATGTGTGATCAATTGTAAAGAAACAATGATAATAATTATTTGGTAATTAATCTGAATACATTAAATTTTGTTATTATATCAATATTTCAATTATCATTTTATTTCTTTCTACAATATTATTTTTGTGAGTAAAAAGTGTATGAAATAAAAGGAAATAAATCATATTAGTGAATAGCTATTGAATAAAACAAGGGGACTTACAAAAAATATTCTATGTTTTACCAAAATGGGAGTGTTCCTCGCCTAACTTTCAAAACTACAATCCATAGCCTCTTTTTTTTTTTTTTTTTTTTTTTTTCGTTTCTTTGTTTTTTTTTTCGTTTCTTTTTTTCCCCTCATCTTCAGCCTTACTTCTCTTTCTTTCTTTTTTTTTTTTCCTTTTTCCCTTTTAATGTTTTTTTTCTTTCTCACTTTTTGTGGTTATATATATATATATATTTTTTTATACTTTGAAATATATGGTCAAGTCAATTACAAGTCATCAAAGATGACAGATATATCATAACCGCTCATTATATTTGTAATCATCATCATTTTTTTCTTTTTTTCTTTTTTCTTTTTTAACTTTTTTGTTTTTTCTTTTTTCATTCTTTCTTTTATTTTTTTCTCTCTCTTCTATCTCTAACTTCTATTTTTCTTTCTTTATTTTTTATTTTCTATTTTTTTTTAATTTTTTTTGTATTTTTCTGTTTCTCAGTTTTTACTTTTTAATGTTTTTCCTTTTTTTTTTGCTTTCTTCTTCTTTTTCTATTTTCGTTTTCTTCTTCTTGTTTTTTACTACTTTTGTTTTTTCATTTCTTTCTTGTCACCTTTTTTCCTCTCTTCTATCTATAGATTTTATTTCTCTTTCTTCTATTTTTTGATTATTTTATATTTTTTATTTTCCTTCTTTTTGTGCTATTATATATTTTTTTGTATTTTTGAAAAATATGGCTTTGTCGAGAATAAGTCATAGATGATAACAAAAATATCACAATCACTTATTGTATTTGTATTCACAACATCATTTATATTTTTGTATACGTTGATACGATTATATTTGTATTTTATAGTTTGAGCTTGTATTTATATTTTTATTTTATAATTCACGCTTATATTAGTATTTCATAATTCACACTTGTATTTGTATTTTATATTTTGCATCATCATTTATATTCTTGTATCAGTTGATATAATTATATTTGTATTTTATAGTTAGCACTTTTACTTGTATTTATATTATGTAGCTCGTGTTTGTATTTGTATTTTATAGTTCACACCATCATTTATATTTTATATAATTTGCACTTATATTTTAATAAAATGTTTTATATTTATATTTTATAATTGACTACATATTGTGTTTTTATTTTATGATTTTATTTTGTTTGTATTTATGTTTGTATTCTATTTTCGTTGATGCACTTATACTTTTAAAAAATTATTTTATATTTATATTTGTAAGTTGACCACAAATTGTATTTGTATTGATAATTTTATTTATTTGTATTTAAATTTGTAGTTGACAACATCATTTGTATTTTTAAACAATTGATAAAGAATTGTTATTTGTTTTCTATGAACACTTGTATTTATATTCATTTATACGAATTATACTTTATTAATATAAATTAAACGATAAAAATACAAATATAATTGAGAAATTATACAAAAATATTAAATTATACAAATATAAATATTATACTTGTATCAAATGACATGTCTATACAATTCGAACCATATGTATATAAATGATACTAGTTTATTTACAAATACAAATGATAAACTTGACATTCAAAGAATAAAAATACATTTGTATTAAACAACACATTGCATATTTATTTATTTTACACTCAATCAAATACAATTAATTTATATATTTATTTGTGCGCAAATAAAAATAATAAATTATATTTACAGCTAAACTATTAAAATACAACTAATAACTTTATTTGAAATATATAGTATGACATGAATAAATATAAAATATAAAATATATAAAATATAAAAAATATTAAATACGACAACAACAATAAAAAATAAGAGGAAACAAATACAAAAGAAATGAATAAAAGATGGAGAAACAATAACAAGAAAGAAAAAAAAGTAACAAGAACGAAAACAGAAAAAAATAAAAAAAGAAGTCTGCAAAAAAAAAGGAAATAAAAATAGAAAAAGAAAAAGATAGATGATAAAATGAAAAAGAAAAAAACACTAAAAAATGATTAAAAAAATAAAAGAGAAAAAAAAAAGAAAAAGAAAAACTGGAATAGAAAATAAAAAAAGGAATAGGACAAAAGAAAGAAAAAATGGAAAAAAAAAGAAGAAGAAAAATATGGAAAAGAAAAAAAATAAAGAGAAATAGATGAAAAAAATAAATGAAAAAACATATGGATTATATTTAATTGGAAAGAAAGGATATGATGAATTATAATTAATTAAAATTTATTCTAAATTTTATAATTTGAAGCTTACGTTTTTAAATCATGTAATTATCCCATAAAACAATGTATAGTCTAGATCTATATCTATAATCTATATCTATAATATATTAAAAATGTGAAGACCCTTAGAAAAGTGATTTGAACCTTTTACCCTTTATTAAAACACTTTACAAAAGACAAAATCGTCTTTTCACTTTTTTTTTCTCCAATTAATATTTAATTATTTATATAATTTTGAATCCTGGAATATATGGGTTAGGACTTTAAAATATGATAATGGATTAGGACTTTAAAATATGGTAAGTTTTTTTCTTAAATTAGGACTCCTATTTGTTTTGTAATTTATATAGGTTTAATTTTCAACATATTTTTATATTAATATATATTGTCACATCCCACGCTTGTATTTTGTGTTTTCTTCAACCATTGTAATTGTCACCTCTAGGTTAGTATGTTATATTCTCTCTCTTTTTGTTGAGTTGTTTTTCCTTTCTATTGGTTGTCGTGTCTTATTATTTTTTCTTTAGCTTGGGAGTGATTTTAAATTTAACACATTATGCATTATGGTATTTATTTTGCTTGCGGATTTTGATTTTTAGGTTTGATATTCTTGTGTGTTCGAATCTAACAACGTAATTATTTTTCTCATATATATATATGCTTAAAGTAATATATTTGTTTTGAACTTTTTGCACTTCATTAAAAACCTTCGTAATAAATAAAATAGTTTGATTTTAAATAATCAAAAGTTACACGTGCGAGACACGTGCAACTAAACTAGTTAAAAAAAATGTGTCACGTGATAAGTAAAACAAAACGAGTATCTATATCTATATCTATAATCTATAATATATTAAAAGTGTGAACACTCTTAGAAAAGTGAATTGAACTTTTTGCCCTTCATTAAAAGATTCCATAATAGACAAATCGTCTTTTTATCTTTTTCCTCTAATTATTATTTTATTAAATTAAAGACTCTTAAAATATATGGAAAGAATCCTAATTAAATAAATACATGAAAAACAATAAAAATCCTAAAATTCATAAAACATATGGCTCTAAAATAAAATAGGTCCTAAAATATGTGGAAAGAAATTATGAGTTTTAAACTACGTAAAATATATAAAAGATACGAGTCCTAAAATAAAAAATCCTAAATATATGGTAATATATTAAAATTTACGCAAAAATATGATGCAGGACTGTAGTTAAAAGTTCAAAGGAGGAGCTAATGTCAATCATGAAAAGTCTTAAGGTGAAAGGGGTTAAGTAAATTCAACTAACAATTTTGGTTGGTAAAACTAGCTTCAAACTCTTCCATGCAACTATACCAATTACACCATAAAGTGAATAGAGAAAATTAGAGAAGTCTTAAATCAAACAACATACTAATTACTCCCTCCATTGCTTTTTTTTACTCTATTTAAAAATGAAAAAATAATTCAAACAGGAGATCTTTTTGAAGGAAGAATTTTAATTAAATAAAAACATGAAAAAGAAAATTAAAAATCCTAAAATACATAAAACATATGAGTCCTAAAATAAAAGAGGTCCTAAAATATATGAGAAGAAATTAAGAATCGTAAACTATATGTATGGACAATGGGCATGTCTAAGCAAACAAAAAACCCACAACACAAAATCTTTTTGTAGGTGGGATCCTCTTTTAGTTGCATATACATACATACATATATATGTGTGTGTGTGTGTGTGTGTGTGTGTGTGTATGTATGTATTTGTCAACAATATGTATTTCTTCAAAGTATTGATTTGTAATAATACTCTTATTACATATGATACCAACTTAAGTGCTTTTGATCAGATTCTTTACCTTTAGTTTAAACTTATTATCTTTTACGTGTTGTTTTGATTATGTCCTTAATCTACTTGCGTGATTTGTAATTTATTACGTATTTGTACATAACTCATGTTTGATTTAAAAATATTTTCTTATTTGTTATATACTCCTACTTTTTAAGTTGATTTGAAAATCTTTTCTTATTTGTAATATACTCCTAAATTTTAGGAATTTTACGTGGAGAAAGACCTCGTGTAGATTAGAAGTTTGTTACTTGTTTATATTTTTTAACCAATTATTTTTTATAATTTTATTCATTTAGTTACAAAAAAATTTAATTAAAATAGGATTCGGGTCTCGGTTCAAAGTTGGGTAAGGAATTAAATTTATGGATCGAATCTCGAGTCAAGATCAGGAGATGGATCCTAAATTGGGATTGAAACTCGAGTTAAGGTTAAAAGTTAGATTCGAGATTGAGAGTCGAAGTAGGGTATGGAAGTTGAGTCTCAACTTAGATGGAATGGAGTTTGGGTGGGGTCTTGAGTCGAGAGTCAGGGGTTGGGACTCGGGTCACGGTCGGGGTTGAGGTAAAGAATTCGATCTCAGGTCAGAGTCGGGATCTTGAGTCGGTAGCTAGGTTAGACAGTCAAGTTTGGTATTATAGTATTTGTAAGATTATACCTAAATGGTTTTGAAATACAATTTTCTTTTTATTAAAAAAATGCCACAAAATAAGTAAGAAAAATCACTTTTTCCAATAAAAATAATTTTTAGAAAACATTTTCCTTCATTTGAATTTCCAAACACATCTAAAATTTTTATAATATTGTCAAGGTTTACACGTGCGACGCACGTGGTATGAAACTAGTAGTACCATAACTACACAGTGAATTTAAATGATAAGGAACTACCTTATTGATTTTTATACAACCCATATTATGAATTAAAATACGGTAGGTTCGACCAACCCCTGTATTGTAGTCCTGTTTATTTTACCTGTTCTTCTTTTACTTCTATCTCCAACAACTTTTTTCATTTTTGACCCTTTTTCATTTCTAATTGGCCTAATGTAAACCGTCATTGTAAGGTTTACAAATCTATATATTTAAAATAAACTGTGTTTTTAATATTCAAGATTGATTTAGTTTCAATAACTTATACCTATAAATTTGAAGTAAAAAAGTGTTTTAACCCAAAAATGTAGACATTACAACAAGTATCTTGTTCATGACAAAAAAGAATTAAACGTTTTATTTTCCAAAAAATTGCAATATGAGGCACATTTGATATCTTTTCGTCCATCCCATCAGCATAACTTTAAGCCACACTTTTGTTTGGCCATGAAAATCATAATTTTTTGGAGTTGAAGTTGGAGTTGTTTGGCCATAAATATATATTTGAGTTTTTGAAATTTTGTGAGAGAAGTAGGAGTAAAAAAAGTGAAAATAAGCTTTTCTTGTTTCACTTTTTAAAAACCTATTCCAAATTGTATTTGAAATTCTAATGGCCAAACACATACTGTTTTCACTAAAGTGAAATATTTTTTTGAAAAAAGTAAATAATTTTTATGGCCAAACGGCTGCTTAGAAAGAAATTTTTTTTTTTGGTTTTTCATCCGGTGTCTGGTACTTGCAATGGAGCCCAAATTAATCCGGATTACGTACTACAGGGTTCATTTGGGGGAGGCGCTCCCAATAGGATTTTCTCCATACTCACAACTCAAAACCGACACCTCTAATTAAGGGTGGAGTATGTTAACCCCATATTCTCACTATATATTTTGATAAGGACAAACAATAAACAAATATCTTGCAGGATACACTGAAGATATAGAAGGCTAAAAAGATCCCTAAGGAATCAATCCAAAATATCCGAGAAAGAATGCAAGCGTTCACTCACAAGAAGGCCGACACCAAGATTTTAAGAGTATAAATCATGAAGAATTTTTCCTTCCCAGATATATGGCAAATGAATCAATCAAGACAAAAGAAAAAGGAAAGAACACCACGCCATCTACATGGATATATCTGATATGGACATGTATGGTTGTGAAGGATGCACCACGTATGGACATATATGATATGGACATACTTTATGGTACCATCCCTCAATCAAGGAATCAATTCAAATCCTTGATTGAGAAGAAATCTCTTGGGTTTCCTTATGAAAAGTAGAAGCCAAAGCAGCTAAAGAGTATAAAAGAGAATTCTGAAGATCGAAGCACTCAAGCAACTTCAAAAATAAAATCTGTGTGTCTCAATATTAGTCTTAATAAAACTTTATGCTTCTTACATTTATAATAGTTACACAATAGTAAGATTGAGTTAACTTAGTCATACTAATTAAGTGTAACACCCTACATTTTTGGCCTAATATTTGAACCATTATTTCTATATATATAAACTTGAGTCCAATTATTCTATATAAATTTTAGTGTCAAGATCATTATCTAGTGTGAAAAGTGCCTTTTAAGGGAAGAATGTTCATAGTAAACACTTGGAGTGAAGTGGAGTTAAGAACTTTCATTATTGACCAAATCTTGAAATTCGATCTACCAGGGTTAACTTTGAACGTGTATACCCTCTAAAATATGTGGTATTTTGGGGTCAAGACCCACCAAATTATAGATAAATGTGTCCTCTTTCCAGCACATCTGATTTCTCCTTAATCTGATATCTGTATGAAAAGTTATGAGCATTTTTGTGAAGAGGTAGTAAGGGTCTGAGAAAACAGAGCGGCACAGAGCATATCACGTATATTACCCTAGACGCTCGACGACGGAGGCAATTCACCTGGTACGTAGGCTGGTGGAACAGTATAGGGAAAGAAAGAAAGACCTGCACATGGTGTTTATCGACATGGAGAAGGCATACGAAAAAGTCCCCACAGAGGTGCTTTGGAGATGCTTGGAGGTGAGTGGAGTCCCGTTGGCATATATCAGAGCAATTAAGGACATGTATGATGGAGCGAAAACTTAGGTGAGGACGGCAGGAGGAGACTCAGAGCATTTCACTGTCTTGACAGGATTGCATTAGGGATCTACTCTTAGTCCCTTTTTGTTTGCTTTGGTGATGGATGTGTTGACACAACATATTCAAGGGGAGGTGCCTTGGTGTATGATTTTTGCAGATGATGTAGTTTTGATTGATGAGACGCGAGGGGGTGTGAATGACAAATTAGAGGTGTGGAGACAAACGCTTGAGTCTAAAGGGTTCAGGTTGAGCAGAAGCAAGACAGAGTATTTGGAATGCATGTTTAATGACGTTAGGCTGGAGAATGAGGTGGTAGTGAAGTTGGAATCACAGGAGGTATGTATGAGGGATAGTTTCAAGTATCTCGGGTCCGTGATCCAGGGTAACAACGAGATTGATGAGGATGTCTCGCACCATATTGGGGCGGTATGGATGAAGTGGAAGCTCGCATCAAGGGTGTTGTGTGATAAGAAGGTGCCGCCCAAGCTTAAAGGCAAATTCTACAGGGCGGTAGTCCGTCCGGCCATGTTGTATGAAGCGGAGTGTTGGCCAGTTAAGAACTCCCACATCCAAAAAATGAAGGTGGCAGAATACGGATGTTGCATTGGATGTGTGGGCTGACTAGAGAGGATAGAGTTCGGAATGAGATTATCAGGGAGAAGGTTGGTGTGACTCTAGTGGAGTATAAGATGCGGTAAGTCCGATTGAGATGGTTCGGACACGTGATGAGGAGGGGCATGGATGCCCCAGTTCGTAGGTGTGAGAGGCTAGCGTTGGATGGTTTTAGGCGGGGTAGGGGTAGGCCGAAGAAGTACTAGGGTGAGGTGATTAGGCGGGACATGGAGCAGTTACAGCTCACCGAGGACATGACCCTAGATAGAAAGATCTGGAGGACGCGAATCAGGGCAAAAGGATAGGGTCAGTTTGGGTCGCTAGTGTAAGGAATTACTTGGTGGGGGTATTATTCTTGTTATGTTACCTTGTTCCATGTTTTATTACGAATCTATGTTCTTTTCTCTATTTTTATTACTTATGGGTGCCGTATTTATGTTATGAAATCTTGTTCTGTTCTGTGCTTTACTATGTATATGTGCGGTATCTCGTGTCTTGAGCCGGGGGTCTATCGGAAATAGCCTTTCTACCTCTTTAGAGGTAGAGGTATGGACTGCAGTCATCTTACCCCCTCCAGACCCCACTAGGTAGGAATACACTGGGTTTGTTATTGTTGTTGTTGTTTGTTTTGTTAACTTTAGAGGAGGGATATTGAAGTCCTTTAAATTATAAGCGACCTGCAAACACTATATTAACTTATTTCCATTAGTTTTCACGACATAACATCAATTACTTCACTCTAAAAAAATCCTCTCTCTCAAATCCCCCTTATCAAGTCAAGACTAGGGTCCAAGGAGGTGGTCATCTAGGATCCTAAGGGGGTTGTCTTCTTCAAGTTTCTTGGTAATTAAGGTATGCAGCTCTTTTCCTTGAATTTATATTTTCATAATGACATTAATTGGTTATAAATGCATGGTTTTGATATGGGTTTTGACCTTATTGAGGACTTTTGACTTGGTTGGTTACTTAATTAATTTGTTTGATGGTTATTTATACAACATTCATGTCTTACTTATGATTTTAAACTTTGTAGGATTCATGAGAATGGTATTAAACTGAGGGGTCATGGTTGGTCCCCAATTTGATGATTTTGACTAGATTTATGGCTTTGGAAATTATGTGCCCTCAACCTGTCTGTGAAATTGTTAATGAATATAATTTTGTCACTTGTTTTTACTTACCCACCTATGTATTTGCATGGATTTAAGAGGTTAAATAATGAACATGGATTTTAAAGACCTTCTTTGCTATATTTTGATTCAAAGAAAAAAAGAGGGTCGAGGTATTCTCCCATACTTGATTTACTGAACTAAAAGGGATCGAGGCATTCCCCTAAGTTAAACTTGATTATTATGGCATAAAGATAAGCTTAAAAGCGTAAGGGTATAATGATACCCAGTGTGTGCCTTAACGATTAGTTCATTGATTAATAAATGAGTTATGTGAAACTTGTTTTAATTTGGGATTAATGGGGCTTATGTATAAAAACTGTAAAGGTGTGGGTCTTGGATGACTTGTATTGAAAACTCGTGTTTGTCGACTTGAGGTTTGGTTTTGATGACCTGTGTGCATGGTTCATACTATTTATATGCATAAATTGTTTCTTGGATTAACGTGGGGTTGGGGCATTCCCTAGTCTTACTTGATACCTCTGGTTTGTATGGATAACACACACTAGATCCCTTTTAGTAAAGGAGATAAACCCATATATCCCATGGGTAGATGTTTATGATGATTGAGATACATAGTTTAGGATACATTTTTATGTCATGCTAAGCCTTGTTCCCTTTCCTAGCATGTGATATATATATATATATATATATATATATATATATATATATATATATATATATATATATATATATATATATATGTATATATGTATTTGCATTTGATGGTATACATGGTATTTGACTAGTTTTGAATTATCATCCATGGCATTATTTATTCCTTCATACCTAAGTTACATGCTAGCACTCCAACCGCTAACCTTGTTCAGATGTTATATCCCCACGTAATGCAGGAAGTAGCCATACTTCTACTTCTCCTTCACAGTGACTAGGTGATCATGGGACAACTCATGAGTCAGACTGAAGTGGCGAGCTTCCATACTTCGGAAGGCCCCATTTCATGATTTGGTTTTCTTATGTCATATACTTTTCTTTGGTCTAGTTTTGGCTGTTGTAGGGGGCATGTCCCGTCACTTTATTGGTATTTATTTTTTGTTAGAGACTTTATGGATACTGTGGGCTTGGGTATTTTATATGTTTCAGATGTTGATCATTTACATAACCTTCTTGGATCTCTTATTATATTTGTCTTATATTGATTTTCATACACTGCTAGGTGTTCTTCATTGTATTGTAATAATCTCAAGGGGCAGTCTTCTACCCTCGGTGGACTTGGGATGCCCGTTATGGCTAGGCCCTAAATTGGGTCATGACAAAGATGGTATCAGAACCTAGGTTTCACTGTCATGGGCGTCCACAGAGCCGTGTCTAGTAGAGTCTTGCTTATGGGTGTGTTGTACACCATACTTATAATTAGTGAGCTACGAGGCATTTAGGAGATGTTTCTCATTATTTCATACTCTAGATCGTGCGATTTATTGTCCATATGAAAGTTATCCAACTTTATTCTTTGCTATACTTTGTGGGTTATTTCTCATTGTTGAGACGATACAAGTATGAAGTCTTAGCTTTCTGAAAGTGTTTTCCTTTCTAAATGAGTTATCAAAACTCATGGGATGGCGCACGGACTCAAAAGAAGTCCATTAGTGTATTAGGTGTATTAGTTTAGGCAGGTACCTCTAATTTTATAATTGCACTCTTCATCCCGAGGTAAGATGTGTAAAATTATCCCATTCAAAACATTACTACAGATGTCTCACTTAAGGAGAGGATACATATCAAAATATTTGGGTGTTATTACCCTCATAAGAGGTAGTATAAATTGGGATGTTATGACCTACGAGTAGAAATATGATCCTGGGGTTAGGGATATAAATCTTATATCCAGAAGTCAGAGTGAGGGTATTTTTTAGTGAAAAGAGATAGTTGTAATTGCATGACCTTTATGTGAGGTGTTAGGGTTGGTATACTTTTATGGTGTTAGCTAAGTGATATGCTCTTACGGTAGTCAGTGAAAGAGAATGTTAGTTGCAATATTTGCATCTTTAGTTGGAATATGAATTAGCTTATGAGGACTAGATATGGTAGTAGTAAAATAAATCATATGATGTGAATGGAAGGATTGGTCAGCTAATAATTCATGAATTTAGCATTCACTTAGGGAGATAATAGAAAAAGGGGACTCGGTGGTGTTTATAGAATTTTAAAGATAGTTGGGGTATATGCATGATTAAGTGGATATGATTTGAGGAGGTGAATGTTCCATAGACCATAAGGAGTTTAGGTAATAAAATTAAGGCTGACTTTTCCTATTAGGTAGTTTCAATACACTAAGGGTACCTTGATTTTTATCTAGTGATTGTAAGTTGGTTTGGTATGTGAGAAGACGTGTAAGGAATATTAAGGTATAGTAGTAATATGGTGAGGAAGAATGTGCTTGTGAGCCATAGTTAAGTTAAATAAATAGTTTAGGTAGATTTATATATTTTGTGGACTAGTATATTATGCGAGATATTTTGTTGGTGCTCCATGATTGTTGGTTGACATTAAACTGAACTTTAGATGTTAATTGTGGTAATGAGAATTCTAGCTCAAGGATAGTGATGCAAGATCTATGAGAGTGAATCAGTAGGTTTGATATAACGTGTGAAAGAGCATAGGTTGATGCCTTATAAAATATTGGAGTATGTAATTGTGATATATGCATGAGGTCTAGTGTTGAAGTAAAAATGATGTCTAAATCAGTAGATGGATAAGAGCCTTAGGTTATAAGAATAAAGTGTGCTCGGTCTTGAGTTATGAGTGCCATATATGCCAAGCTTATGTTCTTAAATTTCTTAGTATGGAGAAGTCTAGGAAGTTATTATATGGTGTTATGCAGAGCTGAATTAAGGGAGAAATAAATAGACTATGTGAACCCCTAGTGTAGTTTTCAAAGTTTTATTAAGTTATGAGGTTATGATATTAGAGGTGTAAGTCTAGTATTCTAAGGAGTTGAAAATAAAGTGTTAAGTGTTTAGACATATGGATGTCCATGCCCATGATAATGTTGGTCATAAGGTGATGAATTTGGGGGTTGGAGGAAGTTATAATTAATGTCCCTTAAGGGAATGTCCTAGAGAGAATTTAGTGTCTTTATATTAAAGTTGTTGAGAGGAGTTTGTGTTCTTGTGCATAGTGATACCACGACCCCCATTGTGCGGAGTGTTTTCTGTATAGATTAAGTAAGCGGATATACTTTTAAAATTGGGACAGTGAGCTTTGAGCTAAGGGGGATTGTTAGGCCCCACAAAGTTCCTTCGTAGTTTGAGTCGTAGGGCATGTTAAGTGAGGCATAATTTCGGCCTTAAAAGATTGAGAAGTTTCTTCCTAAGTGAGCAACGTGTTAACCATATAGAATTCCCTAATTTCTACTTTTTTTCACGTGGGAAAGCTGATAAGCTTTCCATCGATATAAAATTTGCCTAAATCGAACACTCGGGCAAGAAGTTATGGCTAATTTAAGCCTTAGTTGTAAAACTGCATCATTTAACTACCTGGCACATCATGGAGAGGGTTGATTTGGAAATTGTCAATTTCCAGTAGAACTATGTGATAGTGGCACTTCGCGGAGGATTCCCAGGTCCCAACCAATGGGAAAACACGATGGCTCCACGTTGCGGAGGTTGACAATTTCCCAATTGTCAAATATCAGTGAGCCACCGTGATAAGGGGCGCATTGCGGAGGCAAATGAAATCGGGTTCCAGTTTAATTTTTTCAGTTTTACGCAGATGTTTAAAAAGGTACTTTGGACCTTTTTCAATCCTATAAAATCATGGAAACACTAAATCAAAGTCATTTACAGGCATCTTATGAGGTTTTTCTCAAGTTTTCTCTCAACATAAACCCTAAGTATCCAAAACCTCTTACGAGAATCTCAAGAATCCACCATGGATTTCCTAAATTGAGTCAATATTCAAGGTTCCCAAGTCAAGGACCTTAAGAACCCTCATTCTAGAGCATGAATAGAGTTCCAAAAGTGAGAGTTCATCAAAAGCTTCTAATTCAAGGTATGTGGAGTTTTTGAACATGGGTAACCCTTTCACCCTTGTGCCCAAAAGGCTATTTACATCATGAAATTCTTGAAATATATGAGGTTTTTACATGAATTTGAATTGGGGTTTTCACCCATTATTACTAAATGCATTATATTGATATTTTCCATGAATTAAGAACCAAGTGGCATGATTTCTACATGTTTTCTTGAGTATTTACAGCTGAGTGTAAATCCCATGATTTTACTCTTTGATAAGCTAATATTTGCATTATTGAGATATTGAAGCATATGGCCATATTGAGATTTTGAGGTAATTTTCTGAAATTCCCAGATTTCCACATGATTTATGAATCTATATGCTATATATTATGCTTTTGATAAGCTTTAACTTGAGATTTAATTATGGGTTAGTAAGACCTATTTAAGACTTGTGAAATTATGAACTTTTGTGCTATGAGCACCCATGTTTTGAGTATTTTGAGATGATTGAGAAATGAATTGACCTAATGGTCCTTGAGCTTTGAAATCCACTTCACTATATGAGATTATCGATTTGATTATTAGGTTTGTGGTGAACCATGTGATTATTCTAAAAGTGGATTTTTTATGACATGAGCGCAAATAATCTAAAAGGAGTAGTATTTAGCACCAAATTGGTAAGTTACTACGATTTCTTACCCTAAAGTTATGTGCCACCATAGGTTGGGCCTGAATCTGAGTTTATGATGATTATGATTGGGCCTGACATCGAGTTTCGTTTAGTGATCACTAGACCTAGGTTATACTCCCTGGAAAGAGTATGGCACTCCTCCCAAACGTGGGGTCTCTTCCTTAGGAAGACTAAACGTTGGACTCCATGTATCTCACATGGTTTATGTCGGTTATGAGAACCTCCCTTGAAATTTAGAATTGGAGATCAAATACTTATTTTCCTTCCCTATAATCTATTTTCCTAAATGATTGAATTGCAAAAATGTTTCCCCAACTAAAGTATTTTCTTGATGTGAGTTATTTCCTAAATGAAAGCATTTTCCCTTGTTTTAGTACTTTTTATAAGGCCTTGAGATAAGTTGTTTCCATAAACTAGACTGCCTTTCCATTTAAGATGGAGTGATTTCCCTAAAGCTTGAGACGAGAAATTTTTCTAAAGTGAATGAAATGCCTTCAAGTATGTTTTCAAGTTATATTATTCTGACTTCCAAGTATATGAGTTCTAAATAGTTATGAAATATTGAGCATTGAAGAAGTTTTGCTCTCTATGAGACTTATTCATGAGTTGAAAGTATTGTTTAAAGTCCCTTAGCCTTTGGGTATTGAGAACAAGAGAAGATTTCAAAATTTGAGATTAAACAATGATGACTCAAGAGATTTGTGTTACATGCTCCATTCTGCATTACTTATGAGCTTTATATTTTATACACGTTGAAGCAATGTTAGGTATCTCATAATGCATACATGATTTGATTAAACAAGATTGTTACTATTTTATTCATATGCATTCACCCCCACATACTCAGTACATTCCAAGTACTAATCCACATATATGTTTATGTGCTACATTGTGTCATGATATAGGTGCAGGTGCTCAGTCCCAGCCTCGCCCGTTATTCTTCGAGTACCTTGCCTACATTTTCTATAGTGGCGAGTCCTCATGATTGGAGGACCAATCTTCTAATATTTATTGTACTTGAAAGACTTTGTTTCATCTTTAGTTCATTTCGAGTCAGTTGGGGACCTGTCCCAACGACTCTATAGATTTTGATTTGTAGAGGCTTGTCAGACTAGTGTCATACTTGTGATGTTGTGAGGGATCGATATTATGGTTTTGTTGAGATTTCTCTGTATTATGGTCTTATGGACCGAGTATCTTTTCCATATTTCCTTTCATGTGATATGACTATGCTAGTGTTGAGTCCATTCTTATCTTGAATTGATTGTCATTGGTAGAAATCGACTCTAAGGGTTAACTTGGGGCTGCTCGTAGACTTAGGCACCGCGTGATATATCGGGAGATAATTTCAGATCGTTACTAACTTGGTATTAGAGCCTAAGGTTTCTAAGGAGTCCTAGGGAGTCTGACAAGCCGTGTTGAATAGAATCTTGATCATCGGTGTATAGTACGCCATACCTATGAGAAAGAAAGTATAAGATGTTTTAGGGAAAAGTTATTTCTCCTTTCAAATTCTATCATACCTATAGTTGTCCCTCTTATCTAATGATTTATGCCTTTCAATTTTTCAAAAATGTATCCTTAAAGAGTGAATGTCTGCAGAAATAATGATAGGAAACTCCCACCTGTTGATCCTTTGAATGAGATGGTGTCCCATGCTTAGTTTAGGGCGGCCTTTCAGGTGTTAACCCAAGTGGTAACCACAAATGTTTGGGCCAATAACTAGGCCCCAGTTACTAACCAGTAATTTGGTAATGTAGCCGCGACTAGGATTTGTGACTTTATGCAGATAAACCAGCCTGAGTTCTATGAGTCAAAGATAGATGAGGACCCATAGTTATACTTGGAGGAGATGAGGAAGATCACAGACGTAATCTATATTTCTGAAGAAGAAAGTATTGAGTTGGCATCCTACAGACTTAAGGACATTGCTTATGATTGGGTTGTGTCGTAGAGGAAGGGTAGAGGTGAGAATGCCGCTCTTATGACTTGGCAAGTTTTCCAAGATGCCTTCTTAGATCAATTCTTTCCACTTGGGATGAAGGAGGCATGGATTGAGGAGTTTATGAACTGGAAACAGGGCTCCATAACTGTTAAAGAGTACTGTTTGAAGTTTAAATAGTTGGCGAAGTACGCTCCTTATTTGATTTTTGACACTCGGGCTAGTATGAGTAAATTTGTGACCGGTGTTTCTGGGATGGTACTGAAGGAGTGTAGAGCCGCAATATTGTATAAGAATATGGATCTAGCTAGGTTGATGATGCATGCCCAACAGATAGAGGCGGATAAGTTAAAGAAAGAGATAGAATGAGGGGTAGCAAGAGGGCGGGCTCTGATCAACATGAGTTTAGCCGGCCTAGGTTCCATGGAGGGAACCGCCTCCAATTTCAGAGACATCCATCTATTCCAGTTCCTTCTTTAGCTAGTGCTCTCGTGCCTAGAGGTAGGCTGGAGCAAGGGAAAAGGTCTTTCATGTCTGGGCCGTAGAACAGTGTTGGAAACATGCCCCGTTATACTTCTTGTGATAAATGTAGTAGAAATCACCTTGCGGAGTTTTTCAGAGATGTGAGGGGTTGTTTTGGTTGTGGCAAGTAGGGCCACAAACTTAGAGATTGTCCCCATGCTAGACAAGGGAATACCTCAGGCACAGGATGCTAGTGCAGCAGCTCCGATACTCTGTCCCGCCCCTGCTCAGGGCATTTTTTCTAGCACCGCTGGCAGTCAGCGCCAAAACAGGTTCTATGCTTTGCCACCCCGCTGGGAGCAGGAAGACTCTCCTGATGTTGTTACTGGTATGCTTCGTGTTTTTTGTCTTGATGTTTATATGTTGTTGGATCTCGAGTTGAATCTCTCTTATGTGACCCCACTTGTGGCTGTGAATTTTGAAATGAGTCCTGAAAAGATTATTGAGCCTTTCCTAGTTTCTACACCAGTCAGAGTGTCAGTTGTTGTAAAATAAGTGTATAGAAATTGCCCTATTAAGGTGCTTCATAGAGTCATACTTGCAGATTTGATAAAGTTAGACATGATAGATTTTGACCTTATTCTGGGTATGTATTGTCTTCATTCTTGTTATGCATCTATAGATTGTCGTACCCGTGCAGTCAAGTTTCAGTTTCCTGATGAACCAGTGTTTGAGTAGTTCGGGAGTTCGGTATCTCCTAAGAGTCATTTTATCTCCTATATCAAAGCCAGAAAGCTTATATCCAAAGGTTGCATTTACCACCTAGTTAGGGTCAAGGATACTAAGTCTAAGACTCCAACCATCCAGTCAGTTGATGTTGTTAATGAGTTTCCTGATGTCTTTATGGAAGATCTCCCAGAGGTATCTCCCGATAGAGAGATAAGAGTTTGAAATTGACCTTTTTCCCAACACTCAGCCTATTTTTATTCCACCACATCATATGGCACCTGTCGAGCTTAAGGAGTTGAAGGAGCAACTCAAAGGTCTCTTAGACAAAGGTTTCATTAGACCCATTATTTCTTCTTGGGGCGTACTTGTTTTGTTCATGCGGAAGAAAAATGGATCTTTGCGTATGTGCATTGACTACCATCAAATGAACAAGGTCACATTAAAAAATAAGTATCCTCTATCGATAATTGATGACCTGTTTGATCAGTTGCTAGGTGCAAGTTATTTTTCCAAGTTATACCTTAGATCCGGCTATCATCAACTTAAAGTGAGGGAATATGATATTCCAAAGACAACCTTCCGAACTCGTTATGGTCACTTTGAGTTTTTAGTCATGTCTTTTGGGATAACCAATGCCCAAGCAGCCTTCATAGACCTCATGAATTGAGTGTTCAAGCAATACCATTATACGTTCATCATTGTCTTCATAGATGACATCCTTGTGTACTCCCGTGATGAGAATGGCCCTGCAGCTCATCTTAGAATTGTCTTCAAAGCTTTTAGAGATCACCTGTTGTTTGCCAAATTCAGTAAGTATGAATTTTGGATAAGGTTTGTAGCCTTCCTGGGTCATATTATTTTAGCCGAGGGTATTAGAGTTGATCCCCAAAAGACAGAAGATGTGAGAAACTAGCCTAGACCCATCTGTCCATCTAACATTAGGAGTTTCTTGGGTCTAGCAGTCTATTACCGTTGTTTTTTTTAAGGTTTATCTTCCATTGCCTCTCCTATGACCCGGTTTACCCAAAAAATTTAACTTCTAGTGGTCTGATTCCTGTGAGAAGAGTTTTCAGGAGTTGAAGACTCAACTCACTTCATCCCCTGTGTTGACTTTGCCTAATGGTACTGATGGTTTTATGGTATATTGTGATACCTCTAGAGTTGGTTTGGGTTGTGTGTTGATGCAAAGAGGTAAGGTTATAGCCTATGCCTCTAGATAATTGAAGACGCATGAAAAGAACTACCCGACCCATGATCTTGAGTTAGCTGTTGTGGTTTTTGCTTTGAAAATTTTGAGACACTATCTTTATGGTGTCCATGTTGATGTGTTTATTGATCATAAAATCCTACAGTACGTGTTTACCCAGAAGAAGTTGAATCTTAGGCAGATGAGGTGGTTACAGTTGTTAAAAGATTATGATATGAGTGTGTTGTACACCTGGGCAAGGCCAATATAGTGGCGGATGCCCTTAGCAGATTGTCCATGGGTAGTATTGCACATATTGAGGAAGGTAAGAGAGAGTTAGCTCATGATGCTCATTGTCTGGGTAGGTTAGGTGTTAGATTGCTTGATTTAGCAGAGGAGAGTACGTTGGTGCAGAGTAGTTCTGAATCTTCCTTAGTTTTGGAAGTGAATGAGAAGCAGGATAGAGATCCTAGTCTGGCCAAACTGAAAGAGTCAGTTAAAGACCAAAAGGTTGAGATTTTCTACCAAGAAAGAGATGGTATATTGAGATTACATGGTAGGTTGTGTGTTTCGTGTGTTGATGATTTGAGGTAGAGGATTATGGGTGAAGCGCATGGTACGTGTTATTCCATTCATCCCTGTACTACCAAGATGTATCGCGACTTGTGGGAAATCTATTGGTGGAACGGGATGAAGAAAGACATCGCCGAGTTTGTAGCAAAGTGTGTGATGTGTCAACCGGGTGGTGTGATGCAAGAGTTTAGCATACCCACTTGGAAGTAGGAGATGGTGAATATGGACTTTGTGACCAGGTTTCCTCTTTCGCGTCGTCATTATGATTTTATTTGGATTGTTGTGGATAGGTTGACTAAGTCCACACATTTCTTGCCTGTGTGCATACATCTTATACGGCTGAGGATTATGCTAGATTTTATGTTCGGGAGTTGGTCAGACTACATGGAGTTTCCTTGTCTATCATTTCGGATAGAGGTACTCAATTTACTTCTTAGTTTTGAAGGGCGTTTCAGCAGGGTCTTGGCACCCAAGTTCTTTTAAGTTCATCTTTTCACCCGCAGATAGATGGTTAGGCTGAAAGGGCCATTTAGACCCTAGAGGATATGTTGAGGACGTGCGCTCTTGATTTCAAAGGAAGTTGGGATGAGCATTTTCCACTGATAGAGTTTGCCTATAACAATAGTTTCCATGATAGCATTGAGATGGTACCATTGAGGATTTGTATGGTAGGAGGTATAGATCACCCATAGGTTGATCTGAAGTAGGAGAAGCTGCCACGTATGGGCCTCATGTAGTGTTCGAAGCTATGGAGAAAGTTAAGTTGATTAGAGAAAGGTTGAAGACTGCTCAGAGTCGTCAAAAGTCTTACGCAGATGTGAGGAGGAGAGATCTTGAGTTTAAGTTAGATGATTTGGAGTACTTGAAGATTTCACTCATGAAAGGAGTTAAAAGGTTTAGTAGGAAAGGAAAGCTTAGTCCCCGTTATGGTGGCCCGCATAGAGTCTTGAGTCGTGTTGGTAAAGTGGCTTATGAGGTTAATTTTCCCTCAGAGTTTTCTGCCATTCATCCTATCTTTCATGTCTCCATGCTTAAGAACCAAATTGGTGATTCCGTTGTGGTTGATCCTTCAGAGAGTATTGATATTAAGGATAGCCTTTCCTTCGATGAGATTCCCGTGGAGATCCTAGATTTTTAGATCCGTAGACTAAGGAACAAAGAAGTTCCATTGGTTAAAGTATTGTGGCGGAACCAATCTGTTGAGGGTGCTACTTGGGAGGCAGAAGCAGACATGCGAGACAAATACCCTCACCTCTTTTCCATAAGTTCAGATCAATCCAAAGGTACTATTCTTCCTTGATTCAGCTTTTCTAATCTAAAGTTTAGCTATGCATCTATCTTTGTATAGTTCTTACGATATCCGGAATGGTCATGAGTTTAGGAAGATCTTGAACCGTTTAGTAATTGTTTCGGCTGCGTGTACTAAGTTTTTCCTGTATTCTAAGCCTAACTAGTGATATTGGACGATGAATGTTCCTAAGGGGGAGATATTATAAGGCCCCGCAAAGTTCCCTCGTAGGGCATGTCGAGTGAAGCATGATTTTGGCCCTAAAAGATTGAGAAGTTGCTTCCTAAGTGAGTAACGTGTTAACCATATAGAATTTCCCTAATTTCTATTTTTTGTCATGTGGAAGAGCTGATAAGCTTTCCATCGATATAAGATTTGCCCAAATCCAACACTCGGGTAAGAGGTTATGGCTAATTTAAGACTTAGCCGTAAAACTACATCATTTAATTGCCTGACGCATTACAGAGAGGGTTGATTTGGCAATTGTCAATTCCAGTGGAACCCCACGATAGTGGCGCATCGCAGAGGAGTCCCAGGTCAAAACCAGTGGGAAAACACGATGGCTCCGCATCGCGGAAGCTGCGGATTTCTGAATTATCGAATTCCAGTGAGCCATCATGATAAGTGGTGCATCGCGGAGGCCAATGAAATTAGGTTCCAGTTCAATTTTTCCAGTTTTTCACAGATGTTTAAATGGACACTTTGGACCTTTTCCAAGCCTATAAATTCTGGAAACACTAAATCAAATCTATTTACAAGCCTCTTATGAGGTTTTCCTCAAGTTTTCTCTCAAAATAAATCCTAAGTATCAAAAACCACTTCTAAGAATCTCAAGAATCCACCATGAATTTCCTAAATTGAGTTAATATTCAAGGTTCCAAGTCAAGTACCTCAAGAACCCTCATTCTAGAGCAAGAATAGAGTTCCAAAAGTGAGAGTTCATCAAAAGCTTCTAATTCAAGGTATGTGGGGTTTTTGAACAAGGGTAACCCTTTCACCCTTGTGTCCAAAAGGCTATTTACATCATGAAATTCTTGAAATATATGAGGTTTTATATGAATTTGAATTGGGTTTTTTACCTATTATGATTGAATGCATTATATTGATATTTTCCATGAATTAATAGTCAAATGGCATGATTTCTACATGTTTTTTTGAGTATTTACAGCTGGGTATAAACCCCATGATTTTACTCCTTGATAAGCTAATATTTTCATTGTTGAGATATTGAAGCATATGGCTATATTGAGATTTAGAGGTAATTTGCTGAAATCCCCAGATTTCCATATGATTTATGAATCTATATGCTATATATTATGCTTTTGATAAGCTTTAACTTGAGATTTAATTATGGGTTAGTAAGACCTATTTAAGACTTGTGAAATTATGAACTTTTGTGCTTTGAGCACCCATGTTTTGAGTATTTTGAGATGATTGAGAAATGAATTGACCTAATGGTCCTTGAGCTTTGAAATCCACTTTACTATATGAGATTATCGATTTGATTATTGGGTTTGTGGTGAACCATGTGATTATTCTAAAAGTGGATTTTTAATGAGATGAGCGCAGATAATCTAAAAGGAGTAGTATTTAGCACCGAGTGGGTAAGTTACTTTGGTTTCTTACCCCAAAACTACGTGCCACTGTAGGTTGGGCCTAACGCTGAGTTTATGATGATTATGATTGGGCCCGAGGCTAAGTTTCGTTTAGTTATCACTAGACTTAGGTTATACTCCCTGGTAAGAGTATGACGCTCCTCTCCAACGTGGGGTCTCTTCTTTAAGAGGACAAAATATTGGACTACATGTAGCTCGCATGGTTTATGTCGGTTATGAGAACCTCCCTTGACATTTAGACTTCGAGATCAAATACTTATTTTCCTTCCCTATAAGCTATTTTCCTAAATGGTTGAATTGCAAAGATGTTTCCCCAACTAAAGTATTTTCTTGAAGTGAGTTATTTCCTAAATGAAAGCAACTTTCCTTGTTATAGTACTTTTATAACGCCTTAAGATAAGTTGTTTCCATAAACTATAATGCTTTTCCATTTGAGATGGAGTGATTTCCCTAAAGCTTGAGATGAGATATTTTCCTAAAGTGAATAAAATGCCTTCAAGTTATATGATTCCGAATTCCAAGTATATAAGATCTAAATAGTTATGAAATGTTGAGCATTGAAGAAGTTTTACTCTCCATGAGACTTATGCATGAGTTTAAAATATTGTTTAAAGTCCCTTAGCCTTTGGGTATTGAGAACAAGAGAAGATATCAAATTTTGAGATTAAACAATGATGACTCACGAGATTTTTTTTACATGCTCCATTCTACATGCTTATGACCTTTATATTTTATACTTGTTCAAGCCATATGAGTCGTCTCATAATGCATACATGATTTGATTAAAGAAGATTGTTACTATTTTATTCATATGCATTCATCCCCGCATACTCAGTACATTCCAAGTAATGATCCACATATATGCCTATGTGCTACATTGTGTCATAATGTAGGTTCAGGTGCTTAATCCCAGCCTCACTCGTGATTATTCGAGTATCACGCCAACGTTTTCTATAGTGGTGATTCCTCATGATTCGAGGACCGATCTTTAGATATTTACCTTACTTGAGAGACTATGTTTCATCTTCAGTTCATTTAGAGTCAGTTGGGGACCTGTCCCAATGGCTATCTAGATTTTGATTTGTAGAGGCTTGTCAGACTAGTGTCAGACTTGTGATGTGTCGAGGGTTTGATATTGTGGTTTTGTTATGATTTCTCTATATTGTGGTCTTATTAACCGAGTATCTTTTCCATATTTCCTTTTATATGATATGACTATGCTAATATTGAGTCCATTTTTATCTTGAATTGAGTGTCATTGGTAGAAACCAGATCTAAAGTTTAGCTTAGGGCTACTCATAGCCTTAGGCACCGTGTGACATCCTGGGAGATGATTTTGGGTCTTTACAAGGATATGATGTAAATCTTAAATTTTCTCATGGTGGTAAGTTTCAGGGGAGGGTCATGATAAATCTATTCTTACTATAGAAAATTCCTCCTATTTTGGTTTAATGGGACATTGTACTAACATCCCCCTATTCAAATGGTGCCTATGCGTATGTTTCTAGTTCTCTATACAATCTTATATCTATGTTTTGGCCCTCTAATTATGATCTAAGTGTTTTGATCTATGGAGCCATTTGTGCTTATTAGATTATATCTTATGTCATAGACCCCACCTTGAGTGGTGCAACAAATATGCATTGTATCAAAATACTGTTACTCTTATTTCCGAAGCTCGTACTCTACTCCCTCAGCTACTCTCCTAGTGTTATGATGGTAGTGGTTATGGAAGCATAGTAATGTTTTAGATTAGAGAGTGGTTGATCTTTCTTGAAAAATTTTGGTGTTGCTACTCATTCTAAGGTTATTGATGAAGTGAGAAGAGCAAGATGAAACTTTTGTTATGTGGAATAGTTAGGAGGGGATTATATGGTGGAAGTCTTTATAAAAGTGATTGAAATTGCTAGTTTTGATTAGGGGATCTGTAAAGTGGGTGTAGTAAGAATAGGTTTTAATACTGGTATTATAGTTACAGAAATCATAGTGTTATGTGGCTAGTACTCTTAATAAGACATGATGTTGTTTGACTACAGTGATAGGATGGAGTAGTATTCTTAGATGCATGTAAGGTATAGAGCCCCGTAGCTTAAGTTAGCACCTTTTAACTCCAAATCATGCTTTAATATGGAATCAATGCATAGTTAGACTTCGGATTTTATAGCAATATGTTTTGTGGGGGAATTGTAAGATTGAAATGGTGAAGTGTGGTGCAAGTAGCTGAAATTGTAGTTGAGAAGTATTGCAATATTTAAAGGCTATTATATAAGACCCTCAAAGTTTCCATTATTTTATTTTGACCTTCTAATTATTGAACCATCGATTTTTGACTCAAATTATGTTCAGGGATGTTAAAAAGAGTAACCAGAAGAGTTTTGGAATTATCGGAAAGGGTTTGGGGTAGTTTTAGGTCTCGGAGGCAGTGAGTAACACGATCTGGACCAAGGTCTGGCCGTATCAAGTATCTCAAGTCCAACCAGGACTGATGACGACCCTCAATACCTAAATCGTTGTCCACCCTTCACCCGATGTTGGATGAATTCCGAACATATAACAAGATAAGATAACATTAAACTAAGGACATCGTAACGATTCTATAACTAAAACCAAAATCCACAACCAATTAACCATCCAATACTAATCCTAATGCCAATACCAATACCAATGCTAATACCAATATTGACACCACCCATGCCCATAGTAGTCCAACAAATCCCTTAGTCAGAATAAAAAAATATCCAATTGGGACATTCCTCCGACCACAACCATAAACCAAAACCATAGAATAATAATGACATAAAGAAGTCTATAGCATGAAATGGGGTCTTCCAGAGTATGGAAGCTAACCACTTCAGTCTAACTCAACAGTTGTCCCTAAATCACCAGTCACTGAGCAGGAGGAGTGATAGTATGGCCGGTTCCTGCATCGCATAGGGATACAACGCCCAAAGATGGTTAGCAGGGTGAACGCTAGCATGTAACTCAGGGATAAAGATAAAGTAATTTCACAAATTCAAAACCAAATAAAATCAATGAGAATAACCATATGCATGTACATGTATACATATATATCATGCTGGGATAGGGAAAAGGTTTGGCATGCTTTTTAAAACATTATTCTAGGTTGCGTAGATTTACCGTTATAAATCCACCTATGGGCTAGATGGTTCCAATGTTACCCCCTGAACGAGCCCTAATGCGTGTAGCTGCACGAACCAAAGATATAATAGATGGATGGGATTCCCTTATACCTTTCTCCCTCCATGATACATATATATGTGTATATTCTTGGGACATTCCCTTGTGCCCCATAAGCATATGGTCATTAAGACCAACCTTCATGTTGGAAAACATGAGTTTCCAGTGTCCGTCCTTTGAACTCACACCTTCATGTCTAGCTATCACAACTCTATTGTTTCGTAATTAAAATATTTAACATATAACCAAATTCTAGGAGTTGATCATTAAAGCACTATTAAGTGGTATCATCATACCAACTATAACTTGCAAGCAACGTTATGAAGCCAACACTTAGGGGATTCCCATGTACCCCGCAGACTCTATTATTAAGATCACTTAGGGGATTCTCGTGTACCCCACAAAGTTTTCATAAATTATTCTCTTGGGGGATTCCAGTGTAACCCACAAGGTTTAAAAACGATCATTAACCATTTAACCATTTATTCCATGCATTAGTTTCAAGAAATAAGTCAAACCAAACACTTTGGGGATTCCAATGTACCCTAATTCAAATTCCCACCTTTCTCATAAATACAAACCAATTCTACAATGCAAGGTTGGGGTCATAACCACTTAAAAAGTCAAAAGTTTAGAGAAAATTACCATTCTCAAGTTCAACTACCATACCCATGCACCCATATTTTCAAAACCATATTTAAAAGATAGAAAACCATAACTAAACCATGCGAAAACATTATTCAACGATAAGCATTCAAAATCCCCAACATTTATTTCAAAACCATAACAATACTATGAAAGACAGATATTAAAACATATGACTTAAATAAAATAAAAATAAGAGAGAAGTAACATGCCTGAAATAAGAAAGAAACTTGGAGGATACTGCACCCTTAGAACCCTAGATGATAATTTTTCTTGAAACCCTAATCTTAGTTTGAAAAGAGAGTTTGAGAAAGAATTTTTGGAGTGTTTTATTGGGAATTATATGATAATGAAGTCCCAAGGAAGGTTTTAAGTCATGGGGTTCAAAGGGTTAAAGTGGGAAAGGTAGAAAGTGCCCCCAACTTAAAAACTGAAAAAGTGTCGCCTTTCGCTATGAGACAACCATCGACTCGTAACAAAAACATACGAATCGTGAACTTGATTCTTAACTAAGACAATGACCAAAACCCCCATACACTATCAAACTTACGACTCAACCCCCAACTTATAACCAGACCATATGGCTCGTGAGGTCCAGTCATATACAACACATCACTCAAATGGGTTAGACATTGGACTCCCTACGACTCAACCTAATGACTCATAACATATCCTTATGGCTCTCAATGATCCACTCATACTCAAAGAATAATTAATCCATTAAGTTACTAATTTGGTCAAGGTTCATCCTAATGACTCATTACTACCCTTAATGACTCGTATTCCCCTAAATTATAACCAAAATAAAAACCTAAACACCCTTCACTGGACACTTTATGACTAGGTTTACCTGACTCTTTAAGACATCATACGACTCATATGATTAAGTCGTAACCATGATAGTGAGCTCAAAGCTCAAGAAATTTTCAATGGCAAAAATTTGAGGTGTTTCAATTCCCCCCACTTAGATCAATCATCCTCGAATGATAGGACAAGTAATTGACTAGTACGAAAAAACCCCAAACACCTCTACTCTTACCTTTAATACAAAAAATAGAATACCAAGGAATTCACAATCTTTCTTTAGCAAAGATAATAATAACAACAACAAACATAGTGTATTCCCACCTAGTGGGGTCTAGGGGGGGCGGCAAGATGTACGCAGTCCATACCTCTACCTATAAAGAGGTAGACAGGCTATTTTCGATAGACCCCCGGCACAAGACACGAGATACCGCACAAATACATAGTAAAGCACAGAACAAGATTTCATAACATAAATACGGCACCCATAAGTAATAAAAATAGAGAAAAGCACACAAAATCGTAATAAAACATGGAACAAGGTACCATAGCAAGAATAATACCCCCACCAAGTAATTCCCTACACTAGCGACCCAAACAGACCCTAGCCTCCTGTCCTAATTTGCGTCCTCCAGATCTTTCTATCTAGGGCCATGTCCTCATTGAGCTGTAACTGCTCCATGTCCTGCCTAATTAGCTCACCCCTGTACTTCTTTGGCCTACCCCTACCCCGCCTAAAACCATCCAATGCTAGCCTCTCATACCTACGAACCGGGGCATCCATACCCTTCTTCTCAAGTGTACGAACCATCTCAATCGGACCTTCCACATCTTATACTCCACTGGGGTCACACCAACCTTCTCCCTGATAATCTCATTTTGAACTCTATCCCCTCTAGTCAGCCCACACATCCAATGCAACATCTGCATTTTTCCCACCTTCATTTTTTGGATGTGGGAGTTCTTAACTGGCCAACACTCCGCTCCATACAACATGGCCGGATGGACTATCGCTCTGTTGAATTTGCCTTTAAGCTTGGGCGGCACCTTCTTATCACACAACACCCCCGGCGCGAGCTTCCACTTCATCCATCCCGCCCCAATACGGTGTGAGACATCCTCGTCAATCTCGCCGTTACCCTGGATCACGGACCCGTGATACTTGAAACTATCCCTCTTACATACCTCCTGTGCTTCCAACTTCACTACCACCTTATTCTTCAACCTCACGTCATTAAAATTGCATTCCAAATACTCTGTCTTGCTTCTGCTCAACCTGAACCCTTTAGACTCAAGCATTTGTCTCCATACCTCTAATTTGTCATTCACACCCCCTCGCGTCTCATCAATCAAAACTACATCATCTGCAAAAAGCATACACCAAGGTACCTCCCCTTGAATATGCCGCGTCAACACATCCATCACCAAGGCAAACAAAAAGGGACTAAGAGTAGATCCCTAATGCAATCCTGTCAAGACAGTAAAATGCTCTGAGTCCCCTCCTGCCGTCCTCACCTGAGTTTTCGCTCCATCAGACATGTCCTTAATTGCTATGATATACGCCAGCAGGACTCCACTCACCTCCAAGCACCTCTCTGGGGACTTTGTCGTATGCCTTATCCAGGTCAATAAACACCATGTGCAGGTCCTTCTTCCTTTCCCTATACTGTTCCACCAGCCTTCGTACCAGGTGAATTGCCTCCATCATCGAGCGGCCAGGCATAAATACAAACTGGTTTTCCGAAATAGCTACTATCCGTCTCATTCTCACCTCGACCACTCTCTCCCAAATCTTCATAGAGTGACTCAATAACTTAATCCCCCTATAGTTATTGCAACTTTGGATGTCACCCTTATTCTTATAGAAGTCAACCACCTTACACCAGCCTCTCCAGCGAACTTCCAAAACTCCACCGGTATCTCATCCGGCCTCGTTGCCCTACCCCTTTGCATCCTGCGAACATCCTCTTTAACCTCTTCTACCTTAAAACGTCTACAATAACTAAAATCCCGACACTCCTCTGAGTGCTCCAGATTCCCTAACACAATAGCTCTATCCCCTTTGTCATTTAAGAGCCTATGAAAGTACGACTACCATCTATTCCTAATATGGCCGTCCTCCACCAGCACTGTACCGTCCTCCCCCTTAATGCACCTCACCTGGTCGAGGTCACAATGCTTCCTCTCCCTAGACTTAGCGAGTCTAAACAACTTTTTCTCCCCTCCTTTCCCCTGTAACCCTGCATACAAGCTCTCAAAAGCGGCCGTCTTAGCTGCCGTAACTGCTAACTTAGCCTCCTTCTTAGCTAGCTTGTACTCTTTCCTATTCACCCACTTCTCTTCTTCATCCTTACTCTTAACCAACTTATCATACGCCTTTTTATTGGTCCCCACTTTCTTCTTAACCTCTTCATTCCACCACCAATCCCCCCGATGATACCCAGACCGGTCCCTAGAAACACCCAACACCTCACATGCATTCTCCCTGATGCACCTAGCCACCCTATCCCACATACTATCAACATCCCCCTACACTCCCACACCCCCATTCCCGCCAACTTCTCCCCTATCTCCCACGCATTCACTAGCGTCAAGCCACCCCACTTAATTCTAGGTCGACACTTCTCACCCCTCCTCTTTCTATTCTTCTTTATACCCAAATCCATAACCAGGAGCCTATGCTGGGTCAAAAGGCTCTCACTCGGAATGAACTTACAGTCCTTACACAACACCCTATCCCCTTTCCTAAGCAATAAAGTCAATCTGGGTCTTGGCTATCGCGCTTCGAAAGGTGATTAGGTGGTCGTCCTTCTTCGGGAAGCCCGAGTTCACCACCACCAGCCCAAAGGATCTCGCGAAATCCAATAGAGTAGCCCCCTCTTCATTTCTTTCTCCAAAACTAAAACCACCATGTACATCACCAAAGCCTTCTGATAATGCCCCGATATGCCCGTTGAAATCTCCTGCTACAATAATCTTCTCCGAGCTAGGCACGCCTCTCACCAACTCATCCAAAGCCTCCCAAAACCGCCTCTTCTCCTCCCCATCCTAGCCCACTTGCAGCGCATAAGCACTACACACGTTCAGGATAAACCCCCGAATGACCAACTTAATAGTCATCAACCTGTCGTTGATTCTCTTCACCTCTACTACCTATGCCAACTTAATGCCAACTCCATTCCTATGCCTCTCGCTCCCAGAGTACCACAGCTTGTAACCATCCACATCCCTAGCCTTAGACCCTACCCACTTGGTCTCTTAAACACACACAATATTAATCTTCCTCTTTCTAAGAATATTCACAAGCTCTATGGACTTACCCTGAAGGGTCCCTATATTCCAAGACCCAACCCTCAGCCTACCCTCACTATCCCCACGTCTTTTTCTACTGCCCCTGAGGCCAAACCTTGGCCTTCCTCCCACTCCCGCCCTTTCCTCATCCCCCGCCCCCACAACAGTCCCACACCCCAACCCCTTCGAGCATGGCCCTATCCAACCATCACCGTCCACAACCACTACTACAAGCAAATATAAGAGAATATAAACAATGGTAGTAGCAAAGCAGCAACAAAAAATACAAGGCTTACACAAATACGAAGAAATAATGAAGAAACAAAACTAAAGTCAAATAGAGAGCAAACATCACTGGGCGACACACCCAAAGCCCCAAATAAAGACTCGAGCCGATAACCCAATAAAAGCAGCGCAAGAAATGACAACAGACAATATCAACAAATCAAACACAAGTCAAGATACAAGAGATAGTACTAGCATAATATGAGGAATGAAATACTGAAATAACAAAGGTTAGAAGTCACTGAGTTACGCTTGTAGGCTAAGTCAGAAACCAAAATCCAACGTAGATCGAGCTCCGGTCGTCGGTGCTGAGACGGAAAGGGTAGCGATCGCCAGTCGCCGATGCTCCGGTCGCCGGTGCTGAGAGGGAGTGGCGGCTGCTGAGAGGGAGCAGCGGTCGCCGGTGTTGAGAGGGAGCAACGGTCGCCGGTCGCCAGTGCTGAGACGGAGAGTGTCGGCGGTCGCCTATTGCCGGTGTCGGTGCTGGAGCCAGAGCCGGAGTTAGGGTTTATGGCGGCGGTGGCCGGCTATTTCTGTGGCGGTGGTGGCGCCACTGTTTCGCTGATGGCAGTGCCGGACGGGTACCGTTGAGGTATGAACAGAGGGGGGTAAGCGGGTCAGAGCCGAAGGTCGGAGAAGGGGGCGGTGGTGGGGAGCAGCGATGGGAGTCGACACCGAGGGCCGAAGATTAGACCAGCGCCGGGGGTCGACGATGGGGCCATGGGCCGGGGAAGGCTTAGGTTTAGAGAGAGAGGTAGAGAGAGAGAGAGCCATTAGAAAGAGAGGTAGAGAGAGAGCAGGTTATCCAAGATAGCAGGGTTAGTAAGATCGAACATAGAAACGTGGAACACCAGGTGAATAAAGCTAATACTATAGGGAAAATCCAATTTATATGTAATGTTACAAACCCTCTTCGAGACCATATATAGGCCGACATACCAGGAATTGAGCTCCTCCTTCCTCCCAAACTGTATTACCCCTAATAGGAGATACTTTAAAGAACACCTTATCCCTAACCTTAAACTCTATCTTCCTACATATCATATCCCCATAGGAATTTCGATGACTTTGGGTGGATTTAAGTCTATCCCAAATTACCTTTACTGAATACCTTGGGTTTTAGCCCTTGGAAAAAACCTGAGCTTTGAGCTTAATGTCCTACTGAAAACTTAACCATACGAGTCATATAGTGTGGTTACAGGTCAGGTAACTTAAAATTTTAGGTGTACAGTGGATGATGGTTGGGGTTCTATTATGGTATGGTTTGGTAGAATGAGTCGTTAAGGGTGGTGACGAGTTATTAGGACGATTCTTAATTAAACTAGAAACTTAGTGACTTGACTTGGCTTTGAGTACGAGTGGCTCAGTAAGATAAATAAGGATAGGTTATATGTGGTAAGATTGGGTCATGTGTTGTCCAATATCCAATTCCTTGGGTTCTGTCTTGGAAATGACTAGACCATACTAGTCATATAGTCTGGTAATAAGTTGGGTCATTAAGTCATAAGGTGGACAGTTAATGGGTATCCAACTTACTATCTTAGTGATGACTCATAGGTATAAGTTTTATGTTGTGGTTACGAGTTATGGGGTTGATTCGTAACCACCAGTGGTCTTTTTGTAGTTTTTATCTAGGGGCACTTTGGACATTTCTCACTTACAACCCTTAAGACCCCACATCCTTATACCAATTTTTTGGTCATTAATTCTACAATTTAGAAGATTAAACATCCCTTTTACTTTCTCAAAATCCCCTCAAGCATAATTGGCTAGGGTTTCTCCAAAGTGGTCACCTAAGGGATTAAAAATCAATTTTTCTCCATGAATATTTGTAATTAGGGCATGTGAATCTTCGTTCATTTTTAGTTTACTAAAAGAAAATATTTAAATCATAGTTCATGAATTATTAATGGTGGTTTTGAAATCAAGGTTGAGGGGTTTGAGTGTATATTATTGAATATTATTTTCTATCATTTAAATTATGATACATATTTTAATTATGGTTTTGCAAATGTGGTTACATGGAATGGTGATTTAATAAAGGGGTCTTAGTTGAGCCCAAAATTTGATAAATTTTTGCTCTGGTAATGTCATGCCCTCAACCTGTTAGTGGAAATGTCAATGAGAATGATTTTTATCACATAGTTTGATTATTCTTGGAATCTTGCATTACATAAATGGTAAATAGAACATGAATTGATTTTGGTTGGTTTCATATAGATTTAGAAAGTCCTTTGTGGCCATGGTTTTATTATAAATAGTTTGGTTAATTGGAAATAATGGAGTCTAATCTGGTTTAGTGGTTTAAATGGCATAAGGTAATAGACTTGCAAGCTCTAATTATGTATGACGATACCAATAGCTAATGCCTAATTAAAATTCTACTTGAAAAATGGTTGGAAATGTGTGAATGGTTTTAATATGGGCTTAAAGCGGGTTGAGTAATAAAGCCATGGAAGGTAGGTGTCCCAAGGAAACCGACACTGGAAACTTATATTTGCTGATCTGAGGGTGGTCTTGGTGACCATGTGCATAATGTTAAACTTTATAATTTTGGAGATATACTAGTTAGCTCAAGTTTTTTTCTTTGATCATGCGACTAACATGCACTGGATCCCTTTCAGTAATGGGAGTTGAACCCACATAGCCTTGTGGGTGGTTTTAATATGGTTATGCTACTCAACCCAGGTTAAATATTTAAATGCATGCTAAAACTTATTTCCTATTTCGACATAATATATATGTTTTTGTGCGCGCGCGCACGTGTGTACATATGATTGGATATAGTTAATTGATTTGGTGTTGAAATAATGGTATAATCTTATCTTTATCCCTAAGGTACATGCTAGCTTTTACTCCGGTAATTGTCTTCGAGCATTGTATCCCCATGAGGTATAAGAACCATCCATACTACCATTTGTCCTACTTAGTGACTTTGATTATGGACAACTTTGTATCAGATTGAAGTGGTGAGCTTCCATACTCCAGAAGACTTCATTTCATGCTATGGAATTCTTTTTATAATTGTTATTTCTTTGGTTATGGTTTTGGCTATTGTTAGGGGCATGTCCCGACCATATGTTCTTTGATTCTGGTTAGATAATTTGTCAGACTACTATAGCCATGGGCGGAGTTAGTATTAGTGTTAGAATTGGTATTGGTATTAGCATTGTGATTAGAAATAGTTAGTTAATTGGTTGTAGTTCTTGACGTTAGTTTTAAGCTTGCTATTATGTCTTTAAATTATTATTATTTTATCTTGTTATATATTTGGAATTCATTTAACATGGGTTGTAGGGTGGTTAATGGTGGGGTACTGGGGGTGATCTCCCATTCTAGTTAGACTTAAGATACCCGACATGACTAGGCCTTTATTTGGGATTGTGTCAGATTGGTATTAGATCCCTAGGTTTATGGTCAATTGGGTGTCCAACAAAGTTGTGTCTAGTAAAGTTTCTTTTAATGGTATGTAGCGTGCCACACTCATAAGGGAGAGACTATAAAACATTTAGGAATGTTTCTCTTTCTTGTATTTTTTTTTCAAGATATAAAGTTTAAGGTCCTGAAATCTTATCTAATACCCATTTGTTTGCGTTTCAAATCATTCCTCCCAAATAATCTGAAGTTCATGGAAAATTCTGTATCCCACCCGAGGGTAATGTTGATGGGATCTGTCCTACTTATAGGGTCTAGACTTGATCTAGGGATCCAATTCCTGATTGCCCTTTTAGAGTTCCCTTGGTGCCCTCAAGTCCTTCTTGAGCTCCTTAGGATGTATGATAAATTCTGAGTTTCATCAGTCTATTCATATGTTGGATTAGTTGGTAGCTTCTTAGGATAAGCGTGGTGTTTCTATAAATCCATCTTCTGAGGCCATAAGGGTTGGCCAGTTTATGAGGTTGAATCCTCTAGTGTTCACTGGTGTCAAGGTTGAGGAGGATTCTCAATGTTTTATTGATAAGATTGCAAAGATCTTCCACATTATGCATTCTACTAATATGGAGGGTGTGGAATTTGCTTCCTATTAATTTAAAGATGTAACCTACAAATGGTATATGGAATGGGAATAGTCTAGGGGTGACGATACTAAGTAAGACGTATGGGATAATTTTTCTAGTTTTCTTAGACCACTTCTTTCCTTAGGAGTTGAAGGAGGTGATGGTGAACGAGTTTGTTAACCTAAAGTAAGGCAAGATGCCATTAAAGTAGTATGCCTTGAAGTTTCACCAGTTATCTCGGTATGCTCCAGAGTTGGTTTTTAGCATGAGGACTAGAATGAGGAAATTCTCTTTTGGGTTATCCCAAGACTTAATTTTGAAGGGTAAGGATACCTTGTTTAGTAAGGAAATATACATCTCCAAGTTAGTTGTGTATAAGAAGCAGGTTGAGGAAGAGAAGAAAAAGCCAATTGAAATGGGAGAGAGAAATAGTTAGAGTAAGAAGTATAGATTTTCTGAGAAGGATGGTGGTCAAATAATAGAGTGGCAGAGATGGTAAAAAGTGGCCAAAAACAAGTGGGGCAATTTGAGGTCTTACTCGACTGCTAGTACTCCTTACCCAAAGCCAGTAGGTGATAGGCATTTTTAGAGTGGCGACATCTATAGGGCACAAGGTGGCCAATCCCAGGCTAGTGGGCCGCAATCAGCTCAGTCTATCCTCCTTCCAAATTTAATGGTTGATTGCATTAGGGATACTATGATGAAGAAAAGGACAAATGCTTCAACTATGGTAAACCAGGGCACATAATTAGGAACTATCCTATTGGTAAGGTTACTTCTGGGGCAAAAAAGGTTCCTGTTGCCTTTTTTCCACCTTCAACACCAAAGGGTGTACCATCTGGCTCCAATACTAGTTAGAATTGACTCTATTTTCTCACTACTCGTGAGGAGTCTAAGGGTATTTTGATGTCATTATAGGTATGCTGAAACTCTTTTCCCATGATGTGTAATCTTTACTTGATCTAGGATCCATTCACTATTATGTGACCTCATTTATGGTTGTGAATTTTGGTTCTGGTCCCAAGTGTCTTTTGGACCCTTTTTTCTATTTATACCCTGATGGATGACTTTTTGGTGGCTAAAAGAGTCTATAGGAGTTGGGTGGTGTCTGTGTGTGGTTAGGAGACTTTGGTGGATCTAGTTGAGTTAGACATAGTTGATTTTGAAGTCATATTGGGGATGGATTGGTTGTACTCGTGCTATGCATCTTTAGATTGTCAAAATGTAAGGTCATCTTTATATTCCCTACTGAGCTAGTTATTGAATGGTAGAGAGGTTCCCTAGATCCTAAGGGGAGGTTCATATCATATATTAGAGCTCGAAGATTAATTTCCAAGGGGTATCTGTCTCATCTAGTTCGGGTTAAAGATTCTAACTCGGAGGTTCCTTCTTTACATTCCATCCTAGTAGTAAATGAATTCCCTGAGGTCTTCTTTGATGTTCTTCTTAATTCTTCTCCTAATAAGGAGATTGATTTTGGGATTGATCTTATTTTGGACACTCATCTTATCTCTATTCCCCACGAATAGAATGGCTCCAGCAGAGTTAAACAAACTTAAGGGGTAGCTAAAGGATCTTTTAGACAAAGGTTTCATCCATCCTAGTTTATCTTCGTGGGGTGCACCAATGTTGTTTGTGCATAAAAAAGATGGTTCCCTACTTTTGTTTATTGATTACCGACAATTGAATAAGGTAATAGTAAAGAATAAGTACCCTCTTCCAAGGATAGATAATTTATTTTATTAGCTTCAGGGTGCTATGTTTTTCTTCAGGATCAACCTTCGATCCAGATATCATCAACTAAATATTAGGAAAGTGGATAACCTGAAGACTATCTTCTGGACTCGATATGGGTATTTTGAGTTCTTAGTCATGTATTTTGGGTTGACAAGTGCCCTGATGACATTTATGGACTTGAAGAATAGAGTCCTCCATCATTTTCTAAATTTGTTGATCATTGTTTTCGTAGATGATATTCTAGTATACTCTAAGAGTCAGATGGATCATATTAATCACCCTCACATTGTGTTGTAGACCCTAAAAGATCAATAATTGTATACCAAATTTTTAAAATATGAATTTTTGTTGAATGCTACCACTTTTTTCGAGTTATGTCATTTCTAGTAAAGAGATTATGGTGGATCCACAAAAAGTTACAGTGGTTAATCAGTGACCTAGACCCATGACTCCAACTAATATTCGAAGCTTCTTGGATTTAGCAGGTTATTACAAAAGGTTTGTGGAAAGATTCTCTTCTATATATGCCTCATTGACTCAGCTGACTAAGAAAAAGGTACAATTCTTATGGTTAGATGCTTGTAGGATAGTTTTAAAAAGCTAAGGGATAAGCTGACTTTAGTACCCGTCTTGACTTCACTCAAAGGTACAAATGGGTTTGTGATCTATTAGGATGAGTCCAATGTAGGGCTTGGTTGCATCTTGATGCAACATGGCAAGGTGATAGTTTATGCCTCTAGACAGTTGAAGGTGCATGAGAAGAATTATCCAACTCATGGCTTAGAGCTTTTGGCTGTCGTATTCACATTGAAAATATGGAATCACTATTTGTATGGAGGGCATGTGGATATGTTTTTAGATCATATGAGCCTGTAATAAATATTTACTCAGAAAGAGCTAAACCTCAGGCAAAGTAGATGGCTTGAGATTCTCAAGGATTATGGCATGAGTCTTTACTATCATCCAAGTAAATCTAACGTGGTTGATGATGCTCTTAGTAGGTTATACATAGGGATTCTATCTCATATGGATGAGGAAAAGCAAGAATTGGTGAAAGATATTTACCATTTGTCTATCCTTGGAGTTTGCCTCTTCGACTCTAAAGATGGTAGTGTGTTTGTGCATAAGGTAGCACAGTTGTCCCTGGGTGTTGAGGTAAAGGAGAAACAAGTGTTAAATCTAATCTTGATGAGGATCAAGGGTGATATAGGTGGGAAAAAGATGATGACCTTCCAGATTAGTAGTGATGGTACCTTGCGGTACCAAGAGACATTATGTTTCCCGATATAAATGGTTTACAAGATGTAATCTTAGTAGAGGTGCATGAGTTGTTCTTTGCTATTCATCCTTGATCGATGAAAATGTATCATGACCTTAATAAAATGTATTGATGGAATGATATGAAGCAGGATGCGGCTAGTATTATAGCTAAGTGCATAGTATGTTAACAAGTGAAAGTTGAGCAATTGAGGCCTGGAGGATTGTATCAAGAAATTAAGCGGCCTGTGTACAAATGCGAGGTGATCAATATGGATTTCATTACTGGTCTTCCTCGGTCTCAGAATTAGTTTGATTTGATTTGGTCCATCGTGGATAGGATGACTAAGTCTGCTCACTTTTTGCTAATGAGAACTAATTTTTTGGTCGAGGATTATGCAAGGTTGTACTTCTAAGAGAATGTTAAGTTGCATGGACTGCCTGTTTCTATCATCTCGGATCATGGTACACAATTTTCATTGCACTTTTGACAGTCATTTTAAAATAGTCTAGTAACCAAGGTGAGTCTTAGTATTTCTCTCTACCCACAGTCAGATCGGTAAGCGAAAAAGACTATTCAGAGATTGGAGGATATGCTTTGGGCTTGTGTGATTGACTATGGTGATAGTTGGTCTAAGTATTTTCCCCTTATTAAGTTTGCATATAAAAATAACTACAACTCTAGCATTGGGATGGCTCCATTTGAGGCCTTATATAGTAAGACATATAGGTCTCCTGTTAGGTGGTTCGAGGTTGGTTAGGTGGAAATGTTTGGTCCAGACTTGGTTCACTAGGCCATAAAGAAGGTGAAGGTGATTCAGCATAGGCTCAAAGCCGTCCAAAGTCACAAAAGTCCTATGCAGATATGAGTTTGAGGTTAGGGATAAGGTGTTCTTGAAGGTGTCTCCCATGAAAAGAGTGATGTAGTCTAGGAAAAAGGGAAGCCTAGTCCCCGATAAGTTGGTTCATACTTGGTTTTAAGAAGGTTCGGTAATGTTAGGTATGAATTGGAGTTGCCTTCTAGTTTAAGCTCCTTTCAACCGATGTTCCATATATCTATGTTAGGAAAGTGTGTGGTGAATCATCGCAAATTGTGCTTATCAAGATATTTCTATTTTGGATTTCTTGTCTCATGAGGAGCTCCTGGTTAAAATCTTTGATCGCCAAGTTCATCAGTTGCAGAAGGAACGTAGCTTTGATGAAGGTTCTATGGAAGAACCACAAGGTTGAAGAGGTTACTTGGGAAACTGAAGAGGACATAGAGTTGAAGTATTCATTCTTATTTTCTGCTCTGGAAAATCATGCATAAGGTATGTATTATTCTTAACATCTTTGTTTTCTAACTTAGTTAAAGGTAAGGGTAGAGGCGTTTAGGGTTCAATCGTGCTAGTCAATGCCTTGTTCCATCATTCGGGGATGAATGATCCAAGTAGGGGGAATTAAAACACCCTGGGTCTTGGCCTTATGAAAATTCCTGATCTTTGAGCTCACTGTCCTATTGATGGCTTAACCATATGAGTCACATGGTGTGGGTACGAGTCAGGTGACCCAAATCATTAGGTGTCCAGTGGATGCTGGTTGGGGTTCTATTTTGGTTACGATTTGGTGGAATGAGTCATTAGGGGTGGTGATGAGTCATTGGAATGATCCTTCATCAAATAAAAAACTTAGTGACTTGACTTGGATCTGAGTATGATGGTGTGGGTACGAGTCAGGTGACCCAAATCATTAGGTGTCCAGTGGATGCTGGTTGGGGTTCTATTTTGGTTACGATTTGGTGGAATGAGTCATTAGGGGTGGTGATGAGTCATTGGAATGATCCTTTATCAAATAAAAAACTTAGTGACTTGACTTGGATCTGAGTATGAGTGGCTCACTAACAGCCATGAGGATAGGTTACGAGTGGTAAGGTTGGGTCGTGTCTTGTCCATTGTCCAATCCTTTAGGTTATATCTTACAAATGACTAAACCATATAATTCGTATGGTCTAGTAACATGTGGGGTCATGGAGTTATAGGGTGGATAGTGTATGGGTATCCAACTCACTTTCTTGGTGACGACTCAAGGGTACAAGTCGTATGTTGTGGTCACGAGTCATGCGGTCGACTCATAACCACCTGACGTCTTTTTACAGTTTTTAGCTGGGGGCATTTTGGACATTTATCACTTAAAACCATTAAGACCCCATGTCTCTATAACACTTTTTGGTCATTCATTCCACACTTTAAAAGATTAAACATCCTCTTTACTCTCTCAAAATCCTCTCGAGTATAATTGGCTAGGGTTTCTCCAAAGTAGTCATCTAAGGGCTTGAAGATCAATTTCTTTCTGTGAATCTTTGTAATTTAGGCATGTGAGTCTTCCCTCATTGTTAGTTTACTAAATACTCATTTTTAAAGCATAGTTCATGAATCATTAATGGTGATTTTGAAATCAAGGTTGAGGGCTCTGAATGCATATTATTGAATATTATTTGATATTGCTTAAATTGGGATTAGGCATATTTTAATTATGGTTTTGCACATGTGGGTGAATGGTAATGGTGATTTAAAGGGTCTTGGTTGAGCCACAAATTTGATAAATTTTGGGTTTGGTAATGGCATGCTCTCAACCTCTTTGTGGAATTGTCAATGAGAATGATTTTTTTCACATAGTTTGATTATTCATAGAATCTTGCATAAACATGAATTGGTTTTGGTTGGTTTCATATGGTTATGGAAAGTCCTTGGTGGCCATGGTTTGATTATAAATGGTTTTGGTTAATTGGAAATGATGGAGTCTAATTTGGTTTAATGGTTTATATGGCATAAGGTAATAGACTATCAAGCTCTAATTTTTGGTATGATGATACAAATGGTGAATTCCTAATTAAAATACTCCTTGGAAAATGATTGGGAATGTGTATATGGTTTTAATATGGTCTTAAAGAGGGTCGAGTAGCAATGTTGTGGAAGGTAGGGGTCTCGGGGGTACTGATATTGGAAACTCATGTTTGCAGATTTAAGGGTGGTCTTAGTGACCGTTTGAATGATGTCACACTTTATATTTTTGGAGATGTACTAGTCATCATAGGTTCTTTTATCTGATCATCGACTAACACTCACTAGGGCCCTTTCAACCGAGGAAGATGAACCTATATAACCCGTTGGTAGTTTTAGGACAGTCAAGCTACTCAACCAAGGTTAAAAATTTTAATCCATGCCCTTGTTCCCCATCGCGACATAATATATATATATATATATATATATATATATATGTGTGTGTGTGTGTGTGTGTACATGTGTTTGCATATGTTTAATTGATTTGGTTTTGAACTGACGACATCATCTTATCTTTATACCTAAGTTACATACTACAATTCACTCCACTAACCAGCTATACTAATATTCCTCTTGCTCAGTGACTTGGATTTAGGGACAGCTTTGCGTCAGATTGAAGTGGTGAGATTCCATACTCTGGAAGACTCTGTTTCATGCTATGGACTTCTTTTCATCGTTTTTTTTAACTTGGCTATGGTTTTGTCTATGGTCAGGGGCATGTACCAACCGGATGTTCTTTGATTCTCGTTAGAGGCTTTGTCAGACTACTATGGGCATAGGCGCTGTCAGTAGTAATGTTAGAATTGGTATTGGGATTGGAAATGGTTGGTTAATTAGTTCCGGTTCTCGACTTTGGTTTTAAGCTTGGTATCATTTATTTAAATTATTATTGTTTTATCTTATTATATATTTGGAATTCAACCGACATGGGCTGTAGGGTGGTTAACGGTGGGGTATTAGGGGTAGTCTCCTATCCTGGTTGGACTTAAGATACCCGACATGACTAGGCCATGGTTTGGGGTCATGTCATTTACCTTCACTACGGCTTAGTAAACCACTTTCAGGCCAAACATCTCTGCCTCACCAACCTCGAACGACCCAATAGGAGAACGATACCTCCTTCCATGCAATACCTCATAAGGAGCCATACCAATGATAGAATGGTATCTATTATTATATGCAAACTCTATATGAGGCAAATAATCAACCCAGCTACCACCATAGTCAATCATGCAAGCTCGAAGCACATCCTCTAATGTCTAAATAGTCCTATCTGCTTGCCCATTCCACTGCATGTGGAAATCCATACTAAGACTCACTTTAGTCACCAAATCTTTCTGAAATGACCGCTAAAAGTGTAATGAGAATTGAGCACCATGATCTCATATGATAGAAAAAGGTGCCCCATGCAACTTCACAATTTCCTCAGTAAACAACTTGGAATAATCCTCCGCCGAGAAATCATTCCTCACTGGAAAGAAGTGAGCAAACTTTGTCATCCTATCTACAACGAACCCAACCAAATCAAACTAATTCCAAGACTGAGAAAGAATGGTAACGAAATCCATATTGATCACTTCCCTTTTATACACAGGAAACTCAATTTCTTAAAACAATCCTCCGGGCCTCGAGTGCTCAACTTTCACTTGCTGACACACCAGAACTTAGCCACAAAACTACCCACATCTCGCTTCATATTGTTCCACTAATAAATCTTCTTAAGGTCGTGATACATTTTCATTGAACCAGGATGAATGGTGTAATGCGACTCATGAGCATCGACCAACAACTTTTCTTGTAACCAATCTACATCGGGAACACACAATATCACTTGGTACCATAAGGTACCATCACCACTAACCTCAAAGGCCATCACTTTCTGCTTACCTATATCACCCTTGATTTGCATCAAGATAGGATCTAACACTTGCTTCTCTTTCACCTTAGCACTAAGTGATGAATTTTCCACCTCTTGAACATACACATCGCCATATTTTGAGTTAAAGAGAGGAACTCCAAGGTTAGACCAAGGTTGAATGTCCTTCACTTATTCCCACTTATCCTCATCCACATGAGCTAGACTCCGCATGGATAACCTTCTAAGAGAATCAACAACCACGTTAGCTTTACTTGAGTGGTAGTGAAGAATTATTTCGTAGTCCTTGAGTAGATCAAGCCACCTCTTTTGCCTGATATTAAGCTCCTTTTGGGTGAAGACATATTGCAGGCTCTTATGATCAGAAAAGATATCCACATGCACTCCATACAATAGTGATGCATGATATTTAATGTGAACACCACAACTAATAACTCCAAGTTGTGAGTCGGATAATAATTCTCATGCACCTTCAACTATCTAGATACCTAAGCTACCACCTTGACATGATGCATCAACAAACAACCAAGCCCAACACGGGATGCATCAAAATAGACCATAAACCCATCCGTGACTTCTGGAAAATTCAAGACCAAAGTCGAAGTCAGCTTATCCTTCTGCTTCTCAAAACTACCCTCACAAGAATCAAACCACAAAAACTTTACCTTCTTCTGAGTTTGCTTTGTCAATAGGGAAGATATAATCAAAAAAATTTCCACAAATCTCTTATAATAATCGGCTAAACCCAAGAAGCTCTGAATATCTGTTGGACTCTTAGGTTTAGGCTATTTCTTAACTACTGCAACCTTCTACGGATCCACCATGATCCCTTCACCAAATATGACAGCACCCAAAAAAGTGACTGTGTTCAACCATATCAAAACTTTTGCATACAACTATTGTTCTTTCAGGGTCTACAATATAATGTGGAGATGATCAACATGATCCACCCCATTCTTAGAGTATACCAGAATATTTTCTATGAATACAATGGTGAACAAATCTAGAAACTAACAGAAGACTCTATTCATCAAGTCCATGAATGCCGCCGGGGCATTAGTCAACCCAAAATACATGACTAAGAACTCATAGTGACCATATTAGATATGGAAGACAGTCTTAGGGATATCCTCCTCCATAATCTTTAACTGATGATACCCGAATTGAAGATTGATCTTGGAGAAAAACTTAACACTCTGAAGCTGATCAAACAAATCGTCTATTCTTGGAAGAGGATACTTATTCTTTACTATCACCTTATTCAATTTCCAGTAATCAATACACATATAAAGGAAACCATCCTTCCTAGGCATAAAAAATACCAGTGAACCCCATCGGGATACACGAAGATAGATAAAACCCTTGTATAAAAGATCCTTTAATAGCTTCTTAAGCTCTAACTCAACTAGAGCCATTATAAGGGGGAATAGTGATTGGATGAGTGTCCAAAACAAGATCAATTCCAAAATTTTGGATAAGTATTCAGAACAAAATCAATCTCCCTACTGGGAGGAACACCTGAAAGGTCATTACGAAAAACCTTAAGAATTTTATTCACCAATAGAATGCAGTGTAAAGAAGTACTATCTGAGTTAAAATATTTAAATCGGACCAAATTATAAAGACATCCCTTAGAAATCAACTTCTGGGCTCTAAGATAAGATATGAACCTTCCCCTAGGCACTTGAGATCCCCTTTCATACTCAACAACTATCTCATTAAGGAATTTAAAAATAGCTTTACGGGTTTGATAGTCTATATAAGAATAGCACAAATGAAACCAAGTAATTCTTAATATGACATCAAAATCAACTATGTCTAATTAAAATAGATCCACTAAAGTCTCCTGACCACCCACAGATTCCACACAACCCCCATAGACTCTTCTTGCAACCATAGGGTCACTTACCTGAGTAGAAGAAGGAAAAGTGTCCAAAATACACTCAGGAACAAAACCAAAATGCATAGCCACAAATGGGGTCACATAAGAAAGGGTGGCCCAGATTAAGTAAATAGTACATATCACGAGAAAAGAGTTTTAACATACCAGTAATGACATCAGGCAATGCCTCGGACTCCTGATAGGTAATAAGAGCATAGATTTTGTTTTGACCAATGACGGAGCTATATGGTGAACCCTTTGGTGTTGGAGCTAATGAATAAGCAACCAGAACCTTGTTTTCCCTAAAAGAAACCTCACCAATGTGATAGTTTCTAAGCATATGCCTGACTGGCCATAATTAAAGAATTTTTCCTCTCCCTCATCTCAGAAACCCTGGCGCAATGACCACAAAATCTACAAGGAGGATATGATAGAGATGATTGGGCTCTACTAGCCTAAGATTGGACACTCTGTGCCCTAAAACCATCGCTACCCTAAAAATGCCTATCACCTGACAACTTTGGGAAAGGAGAACTAGCCATCGAGTAGGACATAAAATTGCCCCACTTCTTTTTTAACCACTTTCCACCATCCCTACTGCTCTGTTGTACCTCCCCACTGATCTGAATGCCAGAATATCTTGCTCTACCTTTCCCAATTTTTAACCTTATTTTTTTCCTCATCCTCTATTTATTACATATACATAACCAGTCTAGAAATATCCATGTACTTGTTTAACAAGGCAGCCTTACTTTCCAAAATCAAGTGTTAGGATAACCTAAAAGTGAACTTCCTCATTCTATACCTCACGCTAGATATCGATTCAGGAGCATACCAAGATAACTAGTGAAATTTCAAGGCATACTCCTTGACTGTTATCTTGCCTTACTTCAGGTTAGCAAACTTTTTTGCCTTTGCCTTCCACAGCTCTTGAGGAAAGAAATGATAAAGAAAAGCTCTAAAAAGGTACTCCCAGAAGGTGGACTCAACATCCACACCTTTGAGCTGCTCCGACTATTCATACCATTGATGAGCTATATCCTTTAACTGATAGGATGCAAACTTCACACCTTCTACCTCAGTAACATGTATCACCCAAAAAATCTTTTCCATTTCATCTATGAATCCTTGAGGATCCTCCTCAACTTTTGTACCCTTGAAAATAAGAGAATTCAACCTCATAATTTGGATAACTCTAGTAGCCTCAGATAATGGAGGAAAAAAATCCACACGTTTAGTCTAAGAAAAAACCAATTGATTAAGGAAATAGATCGACTGACAAAACTCAGCGTTAAATACGTTAGCTTGATATGCCTCAGTAGGCATAGGAGGAACTGGCGGAACTCTATTAGGACCATCAGATACAGTGTACCTAGACCTAGTCTGAACCACTAAAGTAGGATGGGCTATATTTCTAGTGTCCTCAGTTTGGCCATAAGGGTTCCCACGGACATTAAATCTTCTCAAAGGAATAATCTTAAAGGCAAACAAACGTGAATTAGAGAGATCTAAGACGTTAGACGCTATAGCCTAAAAATAAAATATAAGAAAGAGAAATATTCCAAAATACCTCATAGCCTCTCCTGTATGAGTGTAGCACACTATACACCATTAAAAGAGACTCTACTCAATATGACTTTGTGGACACCAAATTGACCAAAAACCTAGGGCTCTAATACCAATATGAAATGATCCAAACCAAGGCATGGATATGTCGGGTATCTCAAGTCCAGCTAGGATCAGAGACCACTCCCAATACCTAAACCATTTTCCACCCTTAACCCGATATTAGATGAATTCTGAACATATAACAAGATAAGATAACATCAAACTAAAGACACTGTAATGAGTCTATTACCAAAACTAAAATCCACGACCAATTATCTATGAAATACTAATCCCAATGCCAATGCCAATACCAATACCAATACCAATACCAATACCAATGTTAATACCAATATTGAGGCCTCTTATGACCATAGTAGTTCAATAAAGCCTTTAGTCAAAACTAAAAAATATTCAGTTGGGACACGCCCCCGGCCATAGCCAAAAACCTAAACCATAGAATAATAATGACATAAAGAAGTCCATAGCATAAAATGGGGTCTTACAGAGTATGAAATCTTACCACTTCAGTCTGACTCAACGACTGTCCCCGAATCACCAAGTCACTGAGTAGAAGGAGTGGTAGTATAAATGATTCCTGCATCACGTGGGGATATAATACCCGAATACATTTAGCAAGGTGAATGCTATCATGTAAATCAGGGATAAAGATAAAGTAATGCCATTAATTTAAAACCAAACCAAATCAATACGAATAAACATATGCAAGTACATATATACATATATATTGTGCTGGGATGGGGAATAAGATTTAGCATGCATTTTAAAATATTATCCTGGGTTTCATAGCTTTACCATCATAAATCCACCCAGAACTATATGGGTCCAGTGTTACCCCCTAAATAGGCCCCAGTGCATGTAACTGCACGAACCAGAGATATCATAGATGGCCGGGGATTCCCTTGTACTCTTCGCCCACCATGATACATATACACGTGTATAGTCTTAGGGGATACCCTTGTACCCCACAAGCATATGTTAAACAAGACCAACCTTCATGTCAACAAACATGAGTTTCCAGTATTCGTCCTTTGGACTCACACCTTCATGGATAGCTATCACAACACCCATTATTGCCTAATTAAAATATTTAACACATAATAAAACCACCAATTCCTGGATTTAATCATTAAGGCATTATTAAGTGGTATCTTTATACCAACTATAACTTGTAAGAAACATTAAAAATCCAATACTTAGGGGATTCCCGTGGACCCCACAGACTCTACTATTAAGATCACTTAGGGGATTCCCGTGTACCCCACAAGGTTTTCAAAAATTATGTGTTTGGGGGATTCTAGTGTACTCAAAAAGTTTTTCAAAACCATCCTTAACCATTTAACTATTAATTCCATGAATCCGTTTCAAGAAATAAGTCAAACCGCACACTTTGGGATTCCATTATACTCCTAATTCAAATTCTCACCTTTCTAAAACTATAAACTAATTCTACAATACAAGGTTGTGATCAAAACCTTTTCAAAAGGCACAAGTTTAGAAAAATTTATCATTCTTAAGTTCAACCACCAAACCCATGCACCCATATGTTCAAAACCATAATTAAACCATTAGAAAACATTATTCAATGATAAGCATTCAAAGCCCCCAACATTTATTTCAAAATCATAAAAATACCATGAAAGCCATATAATAAAATATGTTATCTTAATAAAATAAAATGAGGGAGGAGTAACATTCCTGAAATACTAAGAAATTTGGAAGAGATTGCACCCTTAGACCTTAGATGATCACTTTGCTTGAAACCATTGCCTTATCTTGAACAGAGAGTTTGAGAGAGAATTTTGGGAGTGTTTTATTAGGAATGATATGATAATGAAGTCCAAAGGAAGGTTTTAAGTCATGGGGTTCAAAGGGTAAAAGTGGGAAATGTCCAAAGTTCCCCCAACTTAAAAACTTAAAAAGTGTCGCTTGTGGCTACAAGTCAACTATCGACTCTTAACCACAATATACGACTCATGACCTCAAGTCATAACTAAGACAGTGACCAAGACCCCCATACATTTTTCCAACCTTATGGCTTAACCCCTCAACTCTTGACCAGAACATACGACACGTGAGGTCCAGTCGTATATAATACAAAACTCAAATGGGTCAGACACTGGACTCCCTATGACTCTTGCTAATGACTCATAAAATATCCTTACGGCTCTTAGTGAGCTACTTGTACTTAGAGTAAAATCAAGCCACTAAGTTACTGATTTAGTTAAGGTTCATCCTAATGAATTGTCACCACCCTTAACGACTCATATTTCCCCAAGTCATAACCAACACAAAAACCTAAATACCTTTTACTGAACACCTTACAACTTGGATCACCTGACCCTTCAAGACACCATATGACTCATATGGTTAAGTCATAACCAAGGCAGTAAGCTCAGATCTCAAGAAATTTTCAAGTGGAGTTAAGAACCTTTATTATCGACCAAATATTGGAATTTGATTCTAACAGGATCAACTTTGAACATGTAAAACTTATGGAATATGTGTAATTTGATCGCTCAAGACCCATCAAATTATATATAAATGTGTTCTCTTTCCTACGCATCCTATTTAGCCTTAATTTGATACCCGAGCAAAGAGTTATGAGCATTTTCATAAAGATATGGTAAGGGTCAATGATAGCAGCGCGACACAGGGTTTATCACAGAGAGTACCCTCCAAAATATGTCGATGCATTAAATTCGGTAATTTTTTATTTTGTTGACTTTGGAGGAGGGGTATTAAAGTCCTTTCACTTATAAACAACCCCTAAACACTATATTAACCTATTTCGATAAGTTTTCATGAAATAACATTAATTACTTCACTCGCAAAAAATCCTCTCTTATGTCCCCTTTTTAAAGTCATGACTAGGGTTCAAAGAGGTGTTCATCTATGATCCTAAAGGTGTTGTCTTCTTCAGCCTTCTTGGTAATTAAGGCATGTAGATCTTTCCCTTGAAATTATATTTTCATAGTACCATTGATTGATTATAAATGCTTGGTTTTTATGCGGGTTTTGACATTGTTGAGGGATTTTAACTTGGTTGGTTACTTAATTGACTTTTTTTATGGTTATTTATGCAAAATTCATGTCTTACTTACGATTTTGAACTGTGTGGGATGCATGTGAATGGTATTAAACTGAGGGGTCATGGTTGGTCCCTAATTTGATGATTTTGACTTGAGTTTTGGTTTTGGAAATTATGTGCCCTCAACCTATTTGTGAAATTGTTAATGAATATGACTTTGTCACTTGTTTTGACTTACCCACCTACGTAGTTGCATAGATTAAAGAGGTTAAACAATGAATAAGAATTTTAAAGTCCTTGTTGGATGTGTTTTGATTCAATGAACAAGAAGGAGGTCGAGGCATTCACCCATACTTGATTTAATGAAATTAAATGGGGTCGAGGCATTTTCCCTAAGTTAAACTTAATTTTAATGGCATAGATCTAAGCTTGCAAGTGTAAGGGTATGACAATACCCAAGTGTGCCTTAATGGTTGGTTCATTGATTAATGAATGGGTTATGTAAAAACTATTTTAATTTGGGCTTAATGAGGGCTATGTAACAAAGTTGTGAAGGTGTGGGTCTTGAATAAATTATACAGGAAACTCGTGTTTGCCGACATGAGGTGGTCATGATAACCTGTGTGCATGGTTCACACTAAAGATATACATATATTGTATTTTACCTTAATACAGGGTCAGGGAATTCCCTGGTCTTCCTTGATACCCCTAGTTCATATGGCTAACATGCACCGGAGCCCTTTTAGTAGGGGGAGCTGGACCTATATAGCCCATTGGTGGATGTTTATGATGATTGAGCTACATAGTCTAGGATAAAGTTTTACATCATACTAATCCTTGTTTCTTTCTTGACATGTGATATACTATCACTCCAACCGCTAGCGCTCCAACCTCACTCCAACCTCTAATACATGGCAATCTTTGTTCCCTTATCCTTGAGTTAAATACTAGAACTCCAAATGCTAATCATTTTCAGATGTTGTATCCCCATGCGATGCAGGAACTGGTTATATTTCTACTCCTTCTACACAGTGACTAGGTGATCTTGGGACAACTCGTGAGTCAAACTGAAGTGGTGAGCTTTATTACTTCAGAAGACCCTATTTCATGATTTGGTTTCCTTATGTCATATACTTTTCTTTGGTCTAGTTTTGGCTATTTTGGGGGGCATGTCCTAACACATTATTGGTATTCGATTTTATTTAGAGGCTTTGTGGGTAATGTGGGATTAGGTTTTATGTATTCTTCAGATTTTTATCCTTTACATAGCCTTCTTGGATCTTTTGTTACATTTGTCTTATATTAATGTTCATCCACTGCGAGGTGTTCTTAGTTGTCTTAGAATAGGCTCCGAGGGCAGTCTCCGGTCCTTGGTGAACTTAGGATGCCCATCACGGCCAGGCCCTAGTTCGAATTATGACATTGAGGCTATGTCACAAGATCGAAAAATAAAACTAAGTTTAATAACTTGTTTACTATCATTGTACTAATACTATACCTTGAAAAGATCTAAGAAAACTTTGAAATTCAAGGGTTCTAGAAGTAGGCACCACATTGGTGTTCCAAACTAGGATAAATCTTTGTCTTCTTACTTACTTAACTATTTGTTTCTATCTAATCTGCTTTATTAGATATACTGATTTGTATTTAAGTCGAAAGTGAAGGCTCCATAGTCGACTCAAGAAATTTTTCAATTCACCCCCTCTTGAATTTCAATAGGTAACATAGCAGGTCTCACAAATAGTGTTGCTTAACCGCACGCGAGTAAAGATCAAATGGCAAACTACAAAATTCCAGGTGCTCTCATCCAAGATGGTCACTCCTCCTTAAGTTCACCATACTCAAATGGACAACACTACTACTATTGGAAGAACATATTCAGATTCTTCATCCAATCAAATGACATCAAAGCATAGGTTGTCATTAAGAAGGTACCTAAGCCAATTTTAGGACTTAATGAAAAGAACAAGGACTAGGATAAGGAATCAAATAGTACTAATGTAGAGGATCTGGAAAATTTTGAAGTCACCAAAGAATAACAAAAGGTAATTCAAACAAATGCACGAGCTATAAGTTTACTCCTTTGTACAGTAAGCAGAGAAGAATCCGACCAGATGTAACTGGTGAAATCATAAAAAAGATGTGGTACAAACTGAAAATAACCTATGAAGGGACCACCAAGGTCAAAAATTCAAAAATCATTGCTCTGGTCAATAAATACGGGCTATTCAAAATAGAATAAAATAAAAATATGGAATCGATGTTTGCTAGATTTAGGAAGATTGTATGTGAGCTGTAATCATTAGGGATGATCTATTCATACAGCCTGCAAGTCTAGAAGCTTTTCAAAAGCCTTCCTAAAGTATGGGAAACCAAATATGCCATCCTAGAGGACAGAGAACTCTATAACATGACATATGATGAACTACGAGGTAATCTTATTCCCTATGAATGAAATTATATCAACAGATATAACAAAGAGGAAAACAACAAACTAGTAACCTTCAATACCTTATAAACTAAAAAGAAAGACTTGCTGGAAGTACCCAATAGCAAAGGAATGGCTTTTATAAATCAGGAAGTAAGGCAGATCTTGAAAAAGAGATAGCAGAGACCTCTAGGAGTCAAAAATAATGAATTGAAATGGAATAATGATCACTATTATCCATGTGGAAGGCTAGGTCATTTGAAACAAATCTATCAAGAATTTAAAAAACGATCATCTAGAAGAAATAAAAACTTTGGAGCTTGGAGTGATGAAGATAACACCGAGGAAGAAACAGAAGCAACCACCATGTGCTTCTAGGTTAAAGATGAATTTATCTAGTTAAGACCATACAAATGTCATAACTTTAACATCTTTGAATCAAATATAGATATGATAAATGCTGAGCTTTAAAACATTATCAATGAGCTAAATAAACTTTCTCATAAAAATAAAAACTTGGAAGCTCGGCTTAAACTAAAACTTTAAGGGGAACAAAGGAACTGTCAAGTTGAAATTGATACATGTCAAATCAAAATTGATTTGCTTCAAGAAGAACTTGATGATGTAAAAATGCAATTAAATAGCATTAAAAAATCATGCAGTCACAGTTTAGTAAGATTAAATTACTTAAAAACAAACTTTAGTTCCTCACAAAGATAGTTTAAACTAGCCAAAACCTCTTTATTATTTTAAAGATCTGTCTACTATACCTGTGGATAGAAAGGGCACAAATCACACAACTGTAGGCAAAGGTCTAAAGGTATGTGTCATTGGAGGGCTAAAGGAACTACCTCTAACCCTCAAGGACCCAATACCACTTGGTTTCCTAAACAAAATTAATTTTCTTATTTTGTAAGAACACATCCTCAAAAGCTATAAAAACAAAATGTGGATCATTGATAGTAGATATTCTAGACATATGATTAGAAAGAAAGAAATTTTTTTTCTCTAAAAAAAATAGAAAAAGAATCAATCAGATTTGGTGATAATGCTAAATATGATATCGTCGGAGTCGGCTTGGTAAAGCTTAACTCCTCATGTGAGCTCATTGAAGTGTATCTAGTAGAAAAACTCAAACACAACCTACTCAATATCAGTGAGCTATGTGACATTGAATTTGGAGTCTCCTTCAAAGCTCAAAGATGCTCTATCAAGCATGATAAAAGAGATATCTCTCTTATTGGTGAACATGTTGATAATATTTACGTGTTAAATAGTCCTAATTTTGCTACTTTAACCTTCCCTATAGTGCAAAACCAATGACACTTAGTTGTGGCATAGAAAACTTAGGCATACAAATATGTATATCATTGAGAAACTCTCCGACTGGAACTTATGAAAGGTTATCCAAAACTCAAGTTTGAGAAGGATCACAACTGTGATACATGCCAATTGGGTAAACAGACTCGGACATCATTCAAAGTCAAAGACATTGTCTCTATGACCAAACCCCTTCAAATAATCCACATAGATTTGTTTTTGGCCCACCAAGACGATAAGTATTGGTGGGAAAAGATATGTTTTTGTTATTATTGATGATTATTCTTATTTTACTTGGGTAATGTTTCTTGCTCATAAATATGAGGCTTTCACAAACTTTGAGATCTTTTGTATAAAAGTGTAAAAAGAAGGACACTTCATCACCTATGTTCACAGTAATCATGGAGAAAACATTTGAAAAAAGCTTTTGAGGAATACCATGCTTAGAATGGGTACTGTGAAAACTTCTTATCACCTCTATTTCCTCAACAAAATAGTTTGGTAGAGCAAAAAATTGATCTCTTCAGGACTTTTCAAGAACCATGCTACTAGAACACAACCTTCCATATTACTTTTGGGCAGAGGCGGTAAGCACAGACTATCACGTCATTAATATTCCTCATCAAACCTATTCTAAAGAAGATTCCTTATGAGCTATGGAGAGGGAAGAAGCAAAATATTAACAACTTTGACCCTTTTAGATTCAAATACTTTATCCATGATAATGGTAAGAGTAACTTGGGAAAATTCTATCAAAAAAGTGGCGAAGGTATTTTTGGTTAATCTCCCACCAGCCATTCCTACAAAGCTTATAATAAAAGGACTTTATGTGTTGAAGAATCTATAAATATTGTATTTGATGAAACTAATAAAGCTCCTATGAGTTTGAGTATTGATGAAGAACAAATAAATGATTTACAATTTGGAGCCAATGCTAGCACTACTCCAAAGCTGACAAAAGACTAGTCGACTAGAATCTAGAGTCGACTTCTATAGTTAAAGTCTCAAAAACAAGTGCTCCAAGAGAATGGAAACACAATGCATGCTATCCAAATGATTTTATCATCAAAAATCCAAATGATAGGATGTAGACAAGACCCTAATTAAGAAAGCAAGTGTCGGTTGCCCTTGTGTCTCAAATAAAACCTAAAAAGACTAATGAAGCCCTAAAAAATAATCCTAGGTTAAGACCATAAAGGAAGAATTGGATCAATTTGAATGAAATAAAGTCTAGACTCTAGTTATGAGACCTAATAACTACTCAGTAATTAGAACTAGATGGTTCTACATAAACAAATTGAATAAGAAATGTAAAATTATCAAAAACAAGGACAAACTCGTAGCTCAAGGTTACTCCCAACAAGAAGGTATTGATTATGATGAAACCTCTGCTCTTATAGCAAGGTTAGAGTTAATTTGCATTTTATTAGCTTTTGTTTCCTTCAAATACTTTAAGCTATATCAAATGGATATTAAAAGTTCTTTTTTAAATGGAATTATTCGTGAGGAAGTTTTTGTAAAACAACCCCCTGGTTTTGAAAATCCATCTTATCCAAACCATGTTTTTTAATTGTCAAAAACACTCTAAGGTCTCAAACAAACTCCAAAGGCTTGGTATGAAAAGTTGAGTACTTTTTTGTTAAATGATAATTTTCAAAAAGGCAAAATTGATACATCTCTATTCATCCAAAATCTTGACCCAAATTTACTCATTGTTCAAATTTATGTTAACGGTATTATTTTTGGTTGTCGTAACATCTTCTTGTGTGAGAATTTTGCAAATTTGAAGAAAAGAGAATTTGAAATGAGCCTCATGGGAGATCTCACATTTTTCTTTGGATTACACAAGCAAACCCCCGAAGGTAATTTCATTAGTTAAGCCAAATATACATAGGAACTTGTGAAAAAGTTTGGCATGGAAAAGTGAAAGGCCTATGAAACCCTAATGAGTCCATCCACAAGTATTGATTCAGACTCATCTAGAAAAGATGTTGATAAAAATACATACAAAGGAATGATTAGATCACTCCTGTAATTGACCGCCATTCAACAGGACACTATATCTAGTGTGTATAAGTGTGTAAGTTTCCAGTTGGCTTCTAAAGAGTCCAATCTGACTGTCATCAAAACAATCATTCAATATCTTATTTGAACATAGGATACTGGACTATGGTACCCTTTCTTCTCTCATTTTGACTTAATTAGATATTTAGACATTGACTTTTCAGGTGATAGAATGATATAAAATGCACTAGTGGAACATGCCAAATTCTTGGTGATGCCCTAATTTCATGGCATAGAAAGAAGCAAACTTCAGTTGATCTATCAATAATTTATGCCAAATATATAGCCGTTGAAAGTTGTGGAACTCAAATTTTATGAATTATGTATCAACTACTAGATTTTAATTATCTTTTGAACCTGTACCTATAATGTGTTATAACACCAATACTATTAGTTTGTCTATATATATTGTGCATCATTCTAGGGCGAAACACATTGATATTAAACATCATTTTATTTGTGATCAAGTAGAAAATGATGATTTTTCTCTAACATTTGTTGATTCCAAAATCAGTTGGCAGATATTTTTACTAAGCCCCTGTAAGAGGAAAGATTTTGTCTCCTTCAAAAAAGACTTAGTATTATCTGCATTAATGACTCATGATTTTTATTTTTGGAATTTTTTTAACTGCCTTATTATTTCTTATTCTTTTTAGTTTTAGAAAACCTTTTTGAAAAAGTGTCATCATTACTTTTACCTCTGTTTATGCCACCTTCATTACCTCTTTACCCTTTTATCTTCCCAACACCTCTTTCTATGGTCCATTTTCCTTAGCAATTGGCTAATCCACTTCACCTCTTTTCATCTTCCCCTCAGTTCATTCAACCCTCTTAATCTATCCATATCTTTATCTTCTTCTCCATCCTTTTAAAATCCTTATTCAGACTTATCTCCAATGACCAGAACTTGCTCCATGAAAAATCTACCGAAATCCCTTTTTGATCCTCTCTGTGATAATTATGTTCTCATATACAAATATTTTGATGAATCTTTGTCCCACTCCTTTTAATCTTGTACTCATCTCCAAAGATTTTAAATTTATTATTGAAGAAGCAAAAAAAATCTTGTCCGACCCAGACACAATGTCTTCTAGCTTTGGTCTTCTGTCTCTCTATTTTAAGTATTGGATCATAGCCTACATCATTGCCACCAAACTAATCCTAAGAAAGGGATCCCTCAGCAACATAACCTATTGGTATATGTGTCATGGTGAAAAAGTACAAGATAAATTGGGGTGATTAGTTTTGTAATATATTCTTGAGAGTGTTTCAGTTACCTATGCCTCAACCGGCCTGCCTTATGAACTACTTATTACCCAAATTCTCCTATATTACTCTATTGTCCTCTCTGCATAACCCTCGGTGAAAGTCTCTACTACTTATGACTCCAAAACTTTTACCATCATGGGCTATATTTTGGTACATAATGAATGGTGCAAAAAGGACTCTGCCTGAGAAATATCAAATCTTTCTAAGGTAAGCAAGTCAGTTTTTGGTCCTACGATTCCTATGTTGAAGGAATGAAAGGATCTCAAGATATGTTTAAAAACTATTAAAGAAGGAATGCTACTACTTTAAGAGTCAACTTTGAAGCTGATGAATCTTGGGAAGAGCACGAGCACTGATATAGGCATGGTATGACTAACCATTGATGGATTTAAGCAAGAAGATATCTAGAAGTTCACCAGAATGTTTACTCTCATAGAATCCCTTAAGTATGAAGTCAACTTCTTAAATGATGACCTTGGAATATCCGTCTAGAACTCCTGCTCTTCCTTCTCTAAAAATCTTGAGAACTCTTATGAATGATTCTGCCATAACATGCATAATAACCTCATATACTTCTTATCCAAGAGTGGAATGATGACTGTTATTCAAATATGGGTCATGTCCCTTTGTTTTTGGGTTGTATAATAATTCTTACACTTTCAATTGTTCTTTTGGTAATCCATTTGACTGTATCTTCTATATGTCTACTACTTTTTTTGGCCTGTCTGCTGTGTCGTTCTTTTTGATTATTCCAAAAGGGGGAGAAAATAGGGACATCAGAGGTTCTTACAAGTCAGGGGGAGCAGGTCGACTATCCAAGGATTAGAGTCTACTAATGCTTAAAGAAAGCAGGAACATTAGAGATGCTCTTAAGTCAAGAGGAGCAAGTCGACTATAAAAGGATGAGAGTCAACTAATACTCAAAAACGCAGGAATATCAGAGATGTTTTCAAGTCTAGGGGATCAAGTAAACAAAAAATAGAAAAGTCAACTGATGTTTATAATTTGCCATCATCAAAAAGTGGGAGATTATTAGCCCCATATTCTTACTATATGTTTTAATAAGGACAAACTAATTAATAAATATCTTACAGGATACACTGAAGAAGATCAAAAACACCCTAATGAATTGATCCAGAATATTTGAGAAAGAAAGCAAGCATTCACTTACACGAAGGCCGGCACCAAAATTGGAAGAGTATCAATCACGGAGAATATTAACTTTCCAGATTTATGGAAAATAAATCAATCAAGATAAAGACAAAGGGAAAGAAGACCACACCCTTCACATGGATATATCTAATATTGATATGTATGGCTATAAAGGCTTCACTACGTATGGACATATATGATATGGACATACTTTATGGTGTCATGCCTCAATCAAGGAATCAGTTCAAATCCTTGATTAAGAAGAAATCTCTTGGATTTCCTTATGAAGAATAGAAGCTGAAGTAGCTAAAGAGAGACTAATGATCGAAGCACTCACACACCTACAAAAAGAAAATCATTGTGTGTCTCAATCTTAGTCTCAATAAAGCTTTGTACGTCTTAAGTTTAAATAGTTACACAAGAGTAAGATCTAGTCAACTTAGTCATACTGATTGAGGTTGTGTCACAAGATCTGAAAATCATAATAAATTTCAGAATTTGTTTACTATCATTATACTCAGACTACACTTTGAAAAGATCTAAGGAAACTTTGAAAGCTAAAGGAGAATGGAAGTAGGCACCACATTGGTGTTCCGAACAAGTATAAATATTCGTGTTATTACTTATTTACTTTACTATTTGCTTAAATATAATATGGTTTGTTAGATATACTGATTTGTAGGTAAGTCGACTACGAAGGATCAACAGTTGTCTGAAGGAAATTTTCAATTCACCCCCCTTTAATTTCAGAGTAGTCCCACCATTACACCACAACCCATGTTAGTATAATGACAATATTGTTAGGCTGATATACCTTGAGAAATTAGTAACTACAAAATTAAAGGGAAAATAAAAGGTTAGTATATATTTCCTAATAATTAAGATGTGAGTCTTTGTTAAAACACAATTGAGAAAGTCAATAAAGCATTATTAGAAATTAAATTGCTATTTTGCATATTAAAACAACTTAAAGTATGGATTGTCTTTGTCAAATAAGCCTTTATACTTCTTTGTGTCTTCTAGTTGTAGGCGAACCATAATATAAAACCACACCTTTCAATATTACATGGCGTTATTATTTCTAGATAAGTGAGATTCAGAGCAATATATATTTCATGAAACTCCTAATTGATTAATGTTAATAATTGGATAAGTGTTGTTCGAGCAAATTAGTAAACTATTTTCCTATCAAACTACCTCTGAGCCAACTTATTTTGATTTTAATCTACTAAATATTAATTTAATAGGTCTAAACAATCTTTCCGTAGCCTGAAAGTTAGAATATATAAAGGATAGTTATTAAAATTTACTGAATTTTCAAAAGATCCTACAGTTAAAGAAAAGAATAATCAACACACTCTTAATTGTCCAGGCATATCATTATAGCATTTGTAGCTATATGAAATTGCAATAACAGTGCAAACTCAAAAATGATGTATGTCGGTGCTCCATTCCTTTCCAGCCTCATCAAATTAATAATTATTTTTTTCATTTTAATTCTTTTTATTTTTGTCAATGCGTATAAAACATGGTTGACTTATCCCTACTTGTATCATAAGACTTATCTCTGCTTATATGGTAAAGATTGGAATGCACTTTATTCAATATAGCTTGCAATCAAGTCAAGACCCCTAAACACTATATTGACCTATTTCCATCAGTTTTCACTGCATAACATCAATTACTTCACTCTAAAAGAATCCTCTCTTATGTCCTCTTTTCAAGGCAAGACCAGGGTTCAAGGAGGTGTTCATCTAGGATCCTAATGGTGTTGTCTTCTTCAAGTTTCTTGGTAATTAAGGCATGTAGATTTTCCCCTTGAAATTATATTTTCATAATATCATTGATTGATTGTAAATGCTAGGTTTTAACATTGTTGAGGGCTTTTGACTTGGTTTGTTACTTAATTGATTTGTTTCATGATGATTTATGGAAGATTCATGTCTTACTTATAATTTTGAAATATGTGGGATGCATGGGAATGGTATTAAACTGAGGGGTCATAGTTGGTCCCTAATTTAATGATTTTCACTTGAGTTTTGATTTTGAAAATCATGTACCCTTAACCTATTTGTGAAATTGTTTATGAATATGATTTTGTCACTTTTTTTGACTTAACCACCTATTTATTTGTATGGATTAAAGAAGTTAAATAATGAACAAGGATTTTAAAGGTCTTTTTATCTATGTTTTGATTCAATGAACAAGAAGGAGGCTGAGGTATTTCCACATATTTAATTTAATAAACTAAAATGGGGTCGAGGCATTCCCTTAAACATAATTTTGATGGCATAGATACAATCTTGCAAGTGTAAGGGTATGATGATACGCATGTGTTACTTAATATATGGTTCATTTATTAATGAATGGGTTATGTGAAAATTATTTTAATTTGGGCTTTGTAACGCCCCAATTTTCTAAACCAGAATGCTACATGGTGCTCATGACCCCGAAGGACCACAAGCTAACCCATGACTGATATTTATACCTGTAACTGCATAATATACATATAAAAATGCGGAAATATGAACTAAAAGGCCATAAGGTTCAATCTTGAACAATACCAAAACAGGTATTAAGGTGGTATCACAGTATCAAAACAAACTAAAAATACATAATTTTGAATCAAAAAACTCTATAATCATCTGAAAGCCTCTAAACTATCTGAATAAGGAGTTGAAGAAACATGTTTCTAACTAACTCCTTAAACTGAAAATAAACTGAAATACTGGAATAATAAATGTAATGATCATCTCCTCAAAAGATGAGGACTCACTACTAACTGAACTACTACTGCTAGTCTGGAATCTGCGCCTCAGAACCTACGGTGTAACATAAAAGAAAGCACCATAGCGTGAATTCATCAGTACAACTAAAGTACTGAGTATACGAGGGGTAGGGTAAGTGCATGGGGTTTATATGCATGAACATGCTGACTAAGATGAACGTGAGAATACATACATACACACGTAACTGCTACTAAACTCATGGAGATACTGACTACTAAGTCTGAATATTTGACATCATGACTTTACTGATATTGAGATACTGAATAGATGAATAACTATTTCTAACAGTTTGAATTATGAATAACTGGTCTGATTGATCGTATCTAATAGTTTTGAAACTGAATACTGATAGCGTAAGCTATGGCAACTGATTTAACTAATATAACTGTGATAATTTGCCTAACTGATGTAACTGATACTGAGTGACTGTATCTAACAGTGTAAATTTCTAATAATGATTAAGAGTGACTAAGTTTGAGATCAAGCCTAAATAACGGGTGATCTCTAGAACTAATAATGAGAATACTAAACTGAATCTGAGATTGAGATGAAGCCTATATGATGGGAGATCTTTAGAAGTACTGATAATGAATAACTCAATAAGAGACCAAGCCTAGATGACCGGTGGTCTTTAAGTCTGTGGAACTATCTGAGTTTCTTACGAAGATTAATGACTTTATCTAACAGTCCTGATTTCTAATTGCTACTTTGAAGACTGATACTAAGACTGTAATGTGGGATATATTCATGTAACCGACATGCCCCATGCAAAGTTGACAGGAGTCCAATCTTTGCCCTGGCTGGAAGGGTGTCAATACTGCGCCATCGATAAAGATAGCTGCTGTGGAGTCAGTCCTAATCTAGTAAGTGACTCCTAGGATTAGTCCTATACATATAAATATGCTAACGGGTGACCCCTAAGTATGTCAGTCCTATCTAACGAGTGACATATTGCACCTACACTGGCTACATAATTCTGGAACTTAGGGATTTCTTCTAAGGATCTCAGTCTTCACTAGCGGGTGAGTCCCCATCCCTAGGCTCGCTCGGTGTTGAATCATATTCCCATCTAAAAGAAACTAAACTGAACTGATTAACTGAACTTAATGAGTTTTGTGACTGATGGAATACTACTGAGTTCATGTAATTTATGAGAGTACTGACTTTCTGAGATTACTGATATTAACTGAGCATAACTGAGATTACAAAGATTAACTGAGCATAACTAAGATTACTGAGATTAACTAAGCATAACTGAGATTACTAAACTACTGAGACTATTGAGATTTATTAATCACATGAGTAACCGAATTCAATAGATAATGGATTGACTAAAATAATTGTGACAACATGTCATGGATCTAGGCACACAACTATATTTTTCGGTTACAAGTACCCCTAGGACTCGATGGAAGGAAACTGACACAACTTGACTTTCTTGAGTACATGACCATCAATAACAATCCCTAATACATGAGTGAGGGATTTCATGTAGCAAATGGTCATCATAATATCTAACATGAATAAGAATGCTTATAATCAAGTCATAAATATCATATTCTAATATCATGGGCATTCCGACATCATATACTATTCATGACAATGGCATGGAAACTATTTAACCATAAGGGAATGGCAAACATGTAACATTTAGTTCATATTGTAATAATTTGGGGATAACTCATGTGATACTTCAAAATCATGATCTTGTTCATAGCATGGAAGATATATAGACACACTATAAATCCATTCCCCAATCATCATGTACATTCTATTAACACATATATTGCACAACAATAACAAGTGGGCTATTTGAACAAAATAGACTAGCATGAATTTATCATATAGTTCACCCCTAAGTTATAATACATGATTTTTATCATTATAGGCATTTTATCAAACACCTTACATGCATAATATTGAGCATAGCTGTACTTAACAAATTTAGAAATCTTGATCCACCCAAATTCATGGGTTTCCAACTAACATGCCCATACACTTCTTGGAGACACATTTTGATACCTTTTTTAAACACAATTAACAACCATCAACATGAACATAATGACACAACAACATAAAGATCATAATATATTATTTAAAACATGGTTCTTGAGCTCTACTTATGAATAGAATCTGTGGATGATTACTACGTATACCTTAGAAGGAAGATTCTTGATGATTTATGGAGGAATTTCCTTGAACTTGAATCTTCTATGAAAATCCCAGCTTGTGTTCTTGAGAGAATTTTGAGATAAAGAATATGTTTTGGTGAAATAAGAGCTTAATTTCGCGTTTAGGCATTATATAGGGTGGAAAAAAGACCATTTTACCCTAACAACGGACTATTTAAGTCACCTGGTCACCCACATGTGTGGCACACACTTTATTACACTTATTAGGGTATGCGTCGCACATATTATCACACATATTAGGATGTGCGTCACACACCTTATCTCACACCTTATGTCAGGCGATGTACTCCACTTTGGAAAGTCATAACTTCTTGCTCGGGTGTTGGATTTGGACGAAATTGGTATCACTGGAAAATATTTGATATATATTAGGCCCTCTAATTCAATATATACAATGAGTTATGATTGAATGAAGTTGACCCAAGTTTTGACGCTCACTAAAACTTGAATGATAGGAAAGCTTTCAACTTGTACTTGAGTTAGGGAACGTCTATGATCTGAATTCATGCTCAAATAGATTTTCACACTACATAATTTATTAATACACTAAATTTACATAGGATTTGAGGCTTTTGAAATGTCTACGCATAGGAATGATAGACTTTTATTCTAGTCCAAAATATGGGATATGACAATATCTCCCCCTTGGGAATATTCATCCTCGAATGAGACTGACTGATAGGGGAGAAAGACAACTTACGTGAGTACTGAGCATGAATGACTGAACATAATTTCATGGCTGACATGACCAAAAACTGAGCATATCATACTGTATATGTACATCTGATGCATGGGTAGCTGATTTATAAAAGTAGGATTGAGTTCCGATAAGCTGAGTTTCTCAAACTGAGAATGCATATCTGATGCTGAACTAATAAGTTGAATCCATACATATTTGATGCATGATTATATGACTGACATGATACGGGAATGCATGACTAAAAGTACTGATAAACTGACCATGCATATCTGATGTGTGAATACATTATTGAAATGACTTACGAACATACGACTGAACATGCAATGGTAAAGGCACTAAGATTGAACTGAAACATGAGAACATGACTTATTCTGCTACATGACATATGGATTGAACATTATGAACTGAACTGAACCTCTGAATACTTGACTTATAACTGAGTTCTAACTTGAAGGTCAACTTATGAGTACCCTCTATTCTAGACTGAATTCATTATGCAGGGAGAAATTGAAGGATCTAAGGCATATGAGCGTTAAGAGAAAATGGGGTATCTCCCCCTTAGGATGCTATGTCCCTCTAAGAATGCTTACCTTACGGAGATACTGGGTGATCCACAGGGTATCTACCAACTAGATTATAACTACACTTCAGGGGTCTGAAACTAATGCATGAGATTGACTGAACTTATAACTACTAGGAGGTTCTACCTTGAAATAGTTACATTCTCTGAGATTTTGGATAGCATGAACAGATGCAAGGATGAGAAAACAAGATATACAAATTTGACTGCTCACTGGCATGACATTAATACTGAAAGAAGAGAAACTGATCGTAAAACATCTCATTGCCTCTTGTACATAAATGTGGCGCGCAACGCACCTATGTACAAGACTCTACTAGATGCGACTTTCAGACTTCCTAGGACTCTATTGAACCTTAGGCTCCGATACCAAGTTTGTAACGCCCTAATTTTCTAAACCAAAATGCTACACGGTGATCATGACCTCGAAGGACCACAAGCTAACCCATTACTAATATCTGTACTTATAACTGCATATTATAGGATAAAATACAGAAATAAGAACTAAAAGGCCATAAGGTTCAATCTTGAACAATAAAACATCTGAATAAGGTGGTATCACAGTACCAAAACAAACTGAAAATACAAAAGTCTAAATTTGAAAACTCTGTAATCATCTGAAAGCCTCTAAACTATCTGAATAAGAAGTTGAAGGAACAAGCCTTCAACTAAATCCTTAAACTAAAAATAAACTGAAATACTAGAATAATAAATGTAATGATCATGTCCTCAAAAAATGAGGACTCACTGCTAAGTAAACCGCTACTGCTGGTTTTGAATCTGTGCCTGAGAACCTATGGTGTAATATAAAAGAAAGGACCATAGTGCGAATGCATCAGTACAACTAGAGTACTGAGTATACGAGGTAGTAGGCTAAGTGCATGGGGTATATATGCATGAACATGCTGACTAGTATGAATGTGAGAATATATATATACATACATAACTGCTACTGAACTCGTGGAGATACTGACTACTAAGTCTGAATACTGACATCATTACTTTACCGATACTGAGATACTGAATAGATGAATAACTATTTCTGACAGTTTGAATTATGAAGAATTGGTCTAATTGATCGTGTCTAACAGTCCTGAAACTGAATACTGATAACGTAAGATATGACAACTAATTTAAATAATATAACTATGATGATCCGCCTAACCGATGTAACAAATACTGAGTGACTGTATCTAACAGTCAAAATCTTCTAATAGTGATTAAGAGTGACTAAGCTTGAGATCAATCCTAAATAACGGGCGATCTCTGGAACTAATAATGAGAATACTTAACTAAATATGAGATTGAGATCAATCCTATCTGACGGGAGATCTCTAGAAGTACTGATACTGAATAACTCAATGAGAGACCAAGCCTATATGATGGGTGGTCTTTAAGTCTGTGGAACTATCTGGGTTACTTACTAAGATTAATGACTGTATCTAACAGTCCTGATTCTGATTTCTACTCTGAAGACTGATACTGAAACTTTAACTGTGGGATGTATTCATGTAAATGACATGCCCATGCTAAGCTTACTAGGGTCCAATCTCTACCCTGACTGGAAGGGTGTTAAGACCGTGCCACCAATAAAGACAACTATTATGGAGTCATAACTAATCTAGTAGATGACTCCTGGGATCAGTCCTATTCATATAAATATGCTAACGGGTGACCCCTAAATATGTCAGTCCTATCTAACGGGTGACATATCATACCTATGTTGTCTATATAGTTTTGGAACTTAGGGATTTCTTCTAAGGATCTCATTCCTTACTAGCGGGTGAGTCCCCATCCCTAGGCTCGATCGTTGCTGAATCCTATTCCCATCTGAAAGACACTGAACTGAACTAATTAACTGAACTTACTGAGTTCCATAAGTGATGGAATACTACTGAGTTCATGAGATTTCTGAGAGTATTGACTTTCTGACATTATTGAGATTAACTGAGCATAACTGAGATTACAAAGATTAACTGATCATAACTGAGATTACTGAGATTAACTAAGCATAACTGAGATTACTAAACTACTGAGACTACTGAGATTTATTAGTCACATGAGTAACCGAATTCAATAGATAATGTCTTGACTAAGAGAATCATGACAACATGTCATGGATCTAGACACACAACTATATTTTTCGGTTACAAGTACCCCCAGGACTCGATGGAAGGAAATTGACACAACTTGACTTTCTTGAGTACATGACCATCAATAACAATCCATAATACATGAGTGAGGGATTTCATGAAGTAAATGGTCATCATAATATCTAACATGAATAGGAATGCTTATGATCAAGTCATAAATAGCATATTCTAATATCATAGGCATTTCGACAATATATACTATTCATGACAATGTCATTGAAACTTTTTAACCATAAGGGAATGGCAAACATGAAATATTTAGTTCATATAGTAATAATTTGGGGATAACTCATGTGACACTTCAGAATCATGATCTTGTTCATAGCATGGAAGATATATAGACACACTATAAATACATTCACCAATCATCATGTACATTCCATTAACAGATATATTGCACAACAATGACAAGTGAGCTCTTTGAACATAATAGACTAGCATGAATTGATCATATAGTTCACCCCTAAGTTATAATATATGATTTTATCATTCTAGGGATTTTATCAAACACCTTATATGCATAATATTGAGCATAGGTGTACTTAAAAAATTTAGAAATCTTGAACCACCCAAATTCATGGATTTCCAACCAACATGCCCATACAGTTCTTGGAAACACATTTAGATACCTTCTTGAAACACAGTTAACAAGTATCAACATGAACATAATGACACAACAACATAAAGATCATAATTTATTATTTAAAACATGGTTCTTGAGCTCCATGAATGAAAGGGATCCATGGACGAACACTACACATACCTTAGAAGGAAGATTCTTGAAAATTGACGAAGGAATTTCCTTGGACTTAAATCTTCTATGAAAATCGTAGCTTGTGTTCTTGTGCAAAAAGGACCATTTTACCCCCAAAAACTAACTATTTAAGTCACCTAGACACCCATATGTGTGGAATACACTTTATCGCACATATTAGGGTGTGCGTTTCTCACCTTATCGCATACCTTATGTCAGTCAACGTACTCTACTTTGTAAATTCATAACTTCTTGCTCGGGTGTGGGATTTGGATGAAATTGGTATCGTTAGAAAGATAATTCAAAGATATTTCATTTGATATATAGTAGGAACTCTAATTCAATATATACAATGATTTATTCTTGAATGAATTTGACCCAAGTTTTGACGCTCACTAAAACTTGAATGATAGGAAAACTTTCAACTTGTACTTGAGATAGGGAACGTCTATGATCTAAATTCATGCTCAAATAGATTTCTACACTACATAATTGATTAACACACTAAGTTTACATAGTATTTAAGGCTTTTGAAATGTCTACACATAGGAATGACGGACTTTTATTCTAGTCCAAAATGTGGGATATTACAATATCTCCCCCTTGGGGATATTCGTCCTCTAATGAGACTGACTGATAGGGGAGAAAGAAAACTGATGAGAGTACTAAGAATGAATGACTGAACATGATTTCATTGCTGACATGACTGAAAACTAAGCATATCATACTGTACATGCATATCTGATGCATTGGTATCTGATTTATGAATGTAGGATTGAGTGTTCCGATAAAATGCATTTCTCAAACTGAGAATGCATATCTTATGCTGAACTTATAAGTTGAATCCATGCTTATCTAATGCATGATTATATGACTAACATGATACGTCAATGCATGACTGAAAGTACTAATAAGATGACCATGCATATCTGATACGTGGATACATAATTGAACTGACTCACGAATATGCAACTGAACATGCAATGGTAAAGGCACTAAGATTGAACTGCAACATGAGAACATGACTGATTCTGCTATGTGAAATATGGACAGAACATCATGAACTAAACTGAACCTCTGAATACTTGACTTTTAGCTGAGGTCTAACTTGAAGGTCAACTTATAAGTACCCTCTATTCTAGACTGAATTCATTATGCAAGGAGAAATTGAAGGATCTAAGGCATATGAGTGTTAAAACAAAGTGGGGTATCTCCCCATTTGGACGCTATGTCCCTCTAAGAATGCTTACCTTACATAGCTACTGGGTGATACACAGGGCATCTATGAACTAGATTATAACTACATTTCGGGGGTCTAAAATTAATGCATGAGATGGACTGAACTTGCAACTACTAGGAGGTTCTACCTTGAAATAGTAACATTCTCTGAGATTTTTGATAGCATGAATAGATGCAAGGATGATAAAACAAGCTATACAGATCTGATTGCTCACTAGCACGACATGAATACTGAAAGAAGGGAAACTGTTCCTAAAACATCTCATAGCCTCTTGTACATAAATGTGGTGCACAACACACCCATGCAAAAGACTCTACTAGATGCGGATTTTAGACTTCCTAGAACTCTATTGAACCTTAGGCTCTAATACTAAGTTTGTAATGCCCTGACTTTTTTGAATCGGAATGCTACATGGTGATCATGACCCCGGAGGACCACAAGCTAACCCATGACTGATATTTGTACCTGTAACTGCATAATATACATATAAAATATGGAAACATGAACTAAAAGGCCATACGGTTCAATCTTGAATAATAAAACGTCTGAATAAGGTGGTATCACAGTACCAAAACAAATTGAAAATACAAAATCCTAAATCTGAAAACTCTATAATCATCTAAAAGCCTTTAAACTATCTGAATAAGGAGTTAAAGAAACATTTCTCCAACTAACTCCTTAAACTAAAAATAAACTAAAATACTAGAATAATAAATGTAATAATCTTGTTCTCGAAAGATGAGGACTCAATGCTAACTGAACTACTACTGCTGGTCTGGAATCTGCGCCCCAGAACCTATGGTGTAACATAAAAGAAAGCACCATAGCATGAATGCATCAGTACAACTAAAGTACTGAGTATACGAAGGGGTAGGGTAAGTGCATGGGGTTTATATGCATGAACATGCTGACTAATGTGAATGTGAGAATACATACATACATACATAACTGATTTTGAACTCGTGGAGATACCGACTTCTAAGTCTTAATACTAACATCATAAATTTACTGATACTGAGATACTGAATAGATGAATGACAATTTCTGATAGTTTGAACTATGAAGAACTGGTCTGATTGACTGTGTCTAATAGTCCAAAAACTAAATACTTATAACATAAGCTATGAAAACTGATTTAACAATATAACTGTGATGATTGGCCTAACCAGTGTAACTGATACTGAGTGACTGTATCTAACAGTCAAAATCTTCTAATAATGATTGAGAGTGACATAGCTTGAGATCAAGCCTAATAATGAGAATACTCAACTGAATCAAGGATTGAGATCAAGCCTAATAATGAGAATACTCAACTGAATCAGGGATTGAAATCAAGCCTATCTAACGGGAGATCTCTAGAAGTACTGATACTGAATAACTCAATGAGAGACCAAGCCTATATGACGGGTGGTCATTAAGTCTGTGGAACTATCTGAGTTCCCTACTCAGATTAATGACTTTATCTGACAGTCCTGATTGCTGATTTTTACTCTGAAGACTGATACTAAAACTATAACTGTGGGATGTATTCATGTAACTGACATTCCCAATGCTAAGATGAATTGGGTCTAATCTCGGCTCTGACTAGAAGGGTGTCAATACTGCTCCACCGACAAAGACAGCTGTTGTGGAGTCAGTCCTAATCTAGTAGGTGAATCCTGGGATCAGTCCTATATAAATAAATGTGCTAACGGGTGACCCCTGAGTATGTCAGTCCTATCTAACGGGTGACATCTCATTCCTATGCTATATACGTAGTTATAGAACTTAGAGATTTCTTCTAAGGATCTCAGTTCACACTAGTGGGTTAGTCCCCATCCCTAGGCTCGCTCAGTGCTGAATTCTATTTGTATCTGAGAGACACTAACAGATATATTGCACAACAATGACAAGTGAGCTCTTTGAACATAATAGACTAGCATGAATTGATCATATAGTTTACCCCTAAGTTATAATACATGATTTTTATCATTCTAGGAATTTTATCAAACGCCTTACATGCATAATATTGAGCATAGGTGTACTTAACAAATTTATAAATCTTGAACCACCCAAATTCATGGGTTTCCAACTAACATGCCTATACACTTCTTGGAAACATATTTAGATACCTTCTTGAAACACAATTAACAACCATCAACATGAACATACATAAAGATCATAATTTATTTTTTAAAATATTGTTCTTGAGCTCTATGAATGAATGGGATCCGTGGATGAACACTATGCATACCTTAGAAGGAAGATTCTTGATGATTGAAAAAGGAATTTCCTTGAACTTGAATCTTCTATGAAAACCTATCTTGTGTTCTTGAGAGGATTTTGAGAGAAATAATATGTCGTGTTTAGGCATTATATAGGAGTGGAAAAAGGACCATTTCACCCCAAAAATTGACTATTGAAGTCACCTGGACACCCATATGTCCGACGCATACTTTATCGCACATATTAGGGTATGCATCACACATTTTATCACACATATTAGGGTGTGCGTCGCACACCTTATATCAGGCGATGTACTCCACTTTGCAAAGTCATAACTTCTTGCTCGGGTGTTGAATTTGGAAAACAAATTGGTATCATTGGAAAGATAATTGAAAGATATTTCATTTGATATATAGTATGCCCTCTAATTCAATATATGCAAGGAGTTATGATCAAATAAAGCTGACCTAAGTTTTGACGCTCACTAAAACTTGAATGATAGGAAAGCTTTCAACTTGTACTAGAGTTAGGGAACGTCTATGATTTAAATTCATTCTCAAATAGATTTTCACACTACATAATAGATTAACCCACTAAATTTACATAGTATTTGAGGCTTTTGAAATGTCTACGCATAGGAATGATATACTTTCATTGTAGTCCAAAATATGGGATATTATAGGCTTAAAATGAGGGTTATGTAGTAAAGCTGTGAAGGTGTGGATCCTGGATGACTTATACTGGATAATTCGTGTTTGCCAACATGAGGTTCGGTATTGATGACCTGTGTGCATAGTTCATACTATTGATATACATATATTTTATCATGGATTGATGTAGGCTTGGGGAATTCCCTGGTTTTCCTTGATACCTCTGGTTCGTATGGCTAACATGCACCAGAGCCCTTTCAGAAGGGGGATCTGAACCTATATAGCCCATGGGTGGATGTTTATGAAGTTTGAGCTACATAATTTAGGATAAAGTTTTACATCATGCTAAGACTTGTTTTCTTTCCCGGCATGCTATATATATATATATATGTATATATTTGTATTTGATGGTATGCATGGGATTTGACTAGTTCTAAATTATCATCCATGGCATTATTTGTTCCCTTATCCTTGAGTTACATGCTAGTGCTCCAACTGTTAATCGTCTTCAGAAATCGTATCCCCATGCAATACAAGAATTGGCCATACTTCTACTCCTCCTGCATAGTGACTAGGTGATTGTGGGACAACTCGTGAGTTAGATTGAAGTGGTGAGATTCCATACTTCGGAAGACCCCATTTCATGATTTGGTTTCCTTATGTAATATACTTTTCTTTGGTCTAGTTTTGGCTATTGTTAGGGGTATATCCTAATACTTTGTTGGTATTCAATTTTTGTTAGAGGCTTTGTCGATACTATGGGATTAGGTAATATGTATATTTCAGATGTTGATACTTTACATAACCTTCCTGGTTCATTTATTACATTTGTCTTATATTAATGTTCATCCGTTGCTAGGTGTTCTTAGTTATATTAGAATAGGCTCTGGGGGGTGGTCTCTGGTCCTCAGTAGACTTGTGATGCCCTTCACGGCCATACCCTAGTTTGGATTATGAGACATTGAGGCTGTGTCATAAGAGCTAAAAATCAAAATAAGTTTAATAACTTGTTTAATATCGTTACTCAGAATAATCCTTGAAAAGATATAAGGAAACTTTGAATCCAAGGGTTCTGGAAATAGGCACCACATTGGTGTTCCAAACCAGGATAAATCTTTGTGTTCTTACTTATTTAATTTACTATTTGATAAAATCTAATCTTCTTTATTAGATATATAGATTTGCAGGTAATTCAACCGTGAAGGGTCCACAGTCGACTCAAGAAATTTTTTAATTCACCCTCATTCGAATTTCAATAGGTATCAGAGCAGGTCTCACAAACAGTATTGCTTAACCACACATGAGTAAAGATCAAATGGCAAACTACCAAATTCTAGATGCTCTTATTCAACATGGTATCTTATCCACAAGACCACCATACTTAAATTGACAACACTACTCCTATTTGAAGAACAAATTCAGAATCTTCATCCAATCAAATGACTTCCATGTATGCGTTGCAATTAAGAAGGGACCTAAGCTAATTTTAGGAAACAAGGAAAAGCACAAGAACAAGGACAAGGAATCAAGTAGTACTGATATAGAGGATCTGGAAAATTTTGAAGTCACCAAAGAACAATAAGAGGTAATTCAAACAAATGCACGAGCTATAAGTCTACTCCTTTGTGCAGTAAGTAGACAAGAATACTACAAAATACAACCTGTGAAATCATAAAAGAGATGTGGGACAAACTAAAAGTAACCTATCAAGGGACCACTAAGGTCCAAAACTAAAAAATTGTTGCTCTGGTCAATGATTACAAGTTGTTCAAAATAGAATAAAATAAAAATGTGGAATCAATGTTTGCTAGATTCAACAAGATTGTATATGATCTGAAATCATTAAAGATGATCCATAAACATAGCGTGTAAGTCCAAAAGCTTTTCAAAATCCTTCTTACAGTATGGGAAACCAAAGCATCCATGCTAGAGGATAGAGACCTCCACAACATGACATATGATGAACTACGAGATAATCTTATTCCCTATGAAAAAATTAAATCAACAGGTACAACAAAGAGGAAAAGAAGAAACCAATAGCCTTCAATATTGTATCAACTGAATAAGAAGACTTGATGGAAGTAGCCAATAGTGAAGAAATGGATCTCATAAACCACAGAGTAAGGCAGATCTTGAAAAAGAGATAGCAGAGACCTAAAGGAGTCAAAAATAATGAATTGACAAGGAATAATGATCACTGTTATCACAGTGGGAGGCTAGGTTATTTTAAACAAAACTGTTCAAAATTGAAAAGAAGATCATCTAGAAGAAATAAAAACTTTGGGACTTCGAGTAATAAATAAGACACCGAGGAAAAAACAAAAGCAGCCAATATGTTCTTCATGGATAAAGGTTAATCAAGCTAGGTAAGACCATACGACTGTCATAACTTTAACATCTTTGAATCAAATCTAGATATGATAATTGCTAAGCTTAAAAATGTTATCGATGAGTAAAATAAACTTTCTTAAAAAAACTGGGAAGCTCGGTTTAAATGAAAACTTGAAGAGGAATGAAGGATCTGTCAAGTTGAAATTGACGCATTTCAAATCAAAATTGATTTGCTTCAAGAAGAACTTGATAATGTAAAAATATAATTAAATAGCATTAAAAAAATCACCCAATAACAGTTTAGTAAGATTAAATTCTTAAAAAACAAACTCAAGTTCCTCACAAAGATAATTTAAATAAGCCAAAACCTCTTTATCCTTTCAAGGATCGATCTGCTATACTTGTGGATAGAAAGGGAAAATATTACACAGTTGTAGGTAAAGGTCTAAAGGCATGTGGGTTTGGAGGCCTAAAGGAAGTACCTTTAACCCTCAAGGACCCAAGACCACTTGGTTTCCTAAACAAAATTAATTTTTTTGTTTTTGAGGAACATATTAGCAAAAGCTATAAAAAAAGAAAATGGGTCTTTGATAGAATATATTCTAGACAAATGATCGGAAAGAAAAAATTTTTATTCTCTAAAGAAAATAAAAGAAGGATCAATTAGATTTAGTGATAATGCTAAACGCGATATCATCAGAGTTGGCTTTGTAAAGGTCAAGTCATCATGTGCACTCATTGAAGTGTATCTAGTAGACGGACTCAAACAAAACCTTCTCAATATCAGTGTGTTGTGTGACACTGGATTTGGAGTCTTCTTTAAAGCTAAAAGTTGCTCTATCAAACATGATTAATAAGACATCTCTCTCAATTGTGAATATGTTGATAATAGTTAGGTGTTAAATATGCCTGATTTTGCCAATTTAATATGCCCCAAAATGCTAAACCAATGACACTTGGTTGTGGTACAAAAAGCTTTGGTATGCTAGTATGCATATTATTGAGAACTCTCTAGACTGGAACTAGTAAAAGGTTAGCCAAAACTCAAGTTTGAAAAGGATCATAACTGTGATGAACGCTAATTGGGTAAAGAGACCCGGACATCATTTAAAGTCAAAGATATTATCTTTATGACCAAACCCCTTCAAATAATCCACACAGATTTATTTGGCCCCACCAAGACCGTAGGTATTGGTGGGAAAAGATATATTTTTGTTATTGTTAATAATTATTCTCATTTTTCCTGGGTAATTTATCTTGCTCATAAACATGAGACTTTCATAAACTTTGAGATCTTTTGTAGAAAAGTGCAAAGAGAAGAAGGACATTTCATCATCTATGTTCATAGTGATCATGGAGGAGAAATTAAAAACAAAGCTTTTGAAGAATACTGTACTCAAAATGGGTACTCTCAAAACTTCTCATCACCTCAGTTTCCTCAAAAAAATAGTGTGGTGGAGCTAAAAAATTGATCTTTTCAAGAATCTGCAAGAACCATGCTACTAGAACGCAACCTTCCAAATCATTTTTAGGTAAAGATGGTAAGTACAGCCTATCACATCATCAACATATGCCTCATTAGACCTATTCTAAAGAAGACTCCTTATGAGTTATGGATAGGTAAGAAGCCAAATATTAACAAGTTTCACCCTTTTGGATGTAAATACTTCATCCACAATAATTGTAAAAGTAACTTAGGAAAATACGATCCACAAAGTGACAAAGGTATTTTGGGTAATCTCCCACAAATCTTGCCTACAGAGCTTATAATAAAATGACTTTATATGTTGAAGAATTTATGCATATTGTATTTGATGAAACTAATCACCTTTCTATGAGTTTAAGTATGGATGAAGAACAGGTAAATGATCTACAATCTGAATCCAATGATAGCATGACTCTATAACTACCAAAAGACAAATCGTCTAGAACCCAGATTCGACTCCTATAATTAAAGTCTCCAAAACAAGTACTTCAAGAGAATGTAAATACAAATTCAAGATATCCAAATAATTTTATCATTGAAAATCCAGATAATAGGATGCAGACAAGAGCCTTATTAAGAAAGCAAGTGTTTGTTGCCCTTGTATCTCAAATTGAACCCCAGAAGACTGATGAAGCCCTCAAAGATAAATCCTGGGTCAAGGACATGAAGGAAAAATTGGATCAATTTGAACAAAATTAAGTCTAGACTCTAGTTGTGAGATCCAAGAACTGCTCAGTAATCAGAACCAGATGGGTCTACAGAAACAAATTAAATGAAGAAGGTAAGGTTATTAGAAACAAGGCCAAAATTTTAACTCAAGGTTACTCCCAATAGAAAGGTATTGATTATGATGAAAAATCTACTCCTATAGCAAGGTTAGAGTTAATTTGAATTTTGTTAGCTTTTGTTGCATTCAAATACGTTAAGTTATATCAAATGGACGTTAAATTTTTTTAAATGGAATTATTCATAAAGAAGTTTTCATAAAACAACCCTCTAGTTTTGAAAATCCATCTTATTTAAACCATGTTTTTAAATTGTCAAAAACACTCTAAGGTCTCAAATAAGCTCCACAGGCTTGGTATCAAAGGTTGAGTACTTTTTTGTTAAATAACAATTTTCAAAGAGGAAAAATTGATACAACTCTGTTCATCCAAAATCTTAACTCAAATTAACTCATTGTGTAAATTTATGTTGATGGTATTATTTTTGGTAGTCCAAACATCTCCTTGTGTGAGAATTTTGCAAATCTGATGAAAGGAAAATTTGAAATGAGCCACATGGGAGAGCTCATAATTTTTGTTGGATTACAAATAAAGAAAACCCCCAAAGGTAATTTCATTAGTCAAGCAAATATACAAAGGAACTTATGATAAAGTTTGGCATGAAAAAGGCCAAGGCCTATGGAACCCCAATAAGTCTATCCACGAGTCTTGATTCAGACTCATCTATAAAAGATATTGATGAAAAGACATATAGGGGAATGATTGGATCACTCCTCTACTTGACCTCCAGTAGACCAAACATTATGTTCAGTTTGTGTAAGTGTGTAACGTTCCAGTCAGCTTCTAAAAAGACCAATCTGGTTATCATCAAAACAATCATTCGATATCTCATTGGAACACAAGATACTAGACTATGGTACCCTCTTTTCTCCCATTGTGACTTAATTAGATATTCAAATGTTGACTTTTCAAGTGATAAGAATGATATAAAAAACACTAGTGAAACATGTCAAATTCTTAGTGATGCCCTGATTTCATGGCATAGCAATAAGTAAACTTCAGTTTCTCAATCAATTATTATAGCCAAATACATAGCCGTTGAAAGTTGTGGAACTCAAATTTTATTGATTATGCAATTACTTGGTTTTAATTTGCATTTTGTATTTGTGCCTATAGTATGTTATAATACCAGTACTATTAGTTTTTCTAGATATATTGTGCATAATTATAGGAATAAACACATTGATATTAAATATCATTTTATTTGAGATCATGTATAAAATAATGATTTTTCTCTAACGTTTGTAGATTCCAAAAATTAGTTGGCAAATATTTTTACTAAGACCCTATTAGAAAAAAGATTTTATCTCATTCGAAAAGGACTTAGTATTATCAGCATTAATGACTCATGAGTTTTATTTTTGGAAAATTATTTTTAACTGCATTATCATCTTTTCTATTCTTTTAAATTTTAGAAAACCTTTTTTGAAAAAGTATCATCATTACTTTTACCTCTATTGATGCAACCTTTATTGCCTTTTACCCTTCTATCTTCATAACACCCTTTTCTGTGGTCTGTTCACCGTAGCAGTCATGTCGCCTCATTCACTTCACCTCTTTTAATTTTCCCCTTGGTTCATTCACCCTTCTTCGTCTATCCATATTCTTATCTTCCTCTCTCCTTTTCAAAATTCTTATTCATATTTATCTCTAATGACTAGAACTCGCTTCATGGAAAATCTACCCAAATCCCTTCCTAATCCTCTCTTTGATAATTGTGTTCTCATCTCCGAATCTTCTAATGAATATTTATACCACTCTTGATAATCATGTACTCATCTCCAAATATTTTGAAGTTATTTTTGAAGAAGCAAAAAAATCTTATCCGACCCAAACAAATGTCTTCCAGCTTTGGTCCCCTGTCTCTCTATTTTAAGTATCCCATCATGGCCTACATCATTGCCACCACACTAATCCTAAGAAAGGGATCCCTTAGCAATATAAACTGCTGAGATGTGTTGCATAGTAAAAAGGTACAAGATAAATTAGGTTGATTAGTTTTGCAAATATATTCTTGAGAGTGTTGCAGATGCTCATGCCTCTACCATCCTTCCTTATAGACTACTGATTAGCTGGATTCTCCTATATTACTCTATTGACCTCTCTACATACCCCCCGATGAAAGTCTTTACTACTTATAACTAAAATTTTTACTATTATAGGATATATTTTGGTATATAATGAATGGTGCGAAAAACACTTTTCCTAATAAAAATCAGATCTTCCTAAGGTAAGTGAGTCAGTTTCTAATCCTATGATTCCTATGTTGAAAGAATAAAAGGAGCTCAAGGATTACTTAAAAACTATTCAGGAAGGAGTGATGCTATTTCAAGAGTCAACTTCCAAGCTAGTAGATCTCGGGAAGAGCACGATCACTGATATAGGAAAGGTATGACTGACCATTAATGGATTTAAGCAAGAAGGCATCTAGATGTTCACCAGAATGTGTACTCATATAGAATCCCTTAAGTCTGAAGTTAACTCCTCAAATATGACCTTGCAATATCCGTCTAGAACTCCTGCTCTTTCTTTTCTAAAAATAGTGAAAAATATTATGAACGATTCTTCCATAACATGCACAATAACCTCACATACTTTCTGGCCAAGCGTTGAATGATGATTGTTATTCAAACAAGGGTCATGTCCCTTTTTTGGGGTTGTAAGATAATTCTTACACTGTCTTCTTGGTCCTTTGGTAATCCATCTAAATGTATTAGCTATGTGTCTACTGCTTCTTTTTGCCTATATATTGTGTTATTCTTTTTCATTATTCCAAAAGGGGGAGAAAGCAGGAAAATAAGAGGTGCTTGCAAGTCAGGGGAGAAAGTCAACTATCAAAGGATGAGAGTCAGCTGATGCTCAAGGAAAGCAAGAATATCAGTGATGCTCTCAAGTAAAGGGAATCAAGTCGACTATAAAAGGATGAGAGTCAAATGGTGCTCAAAGAAAGTAGGAACACCAGATATGCTTTCAAGTTATGAGGACCAAGTCAACCCAAAACAGGGAAGTCAATTGATGTTTATAATTTGTCATTATCAAAAAGGTGGAGATTGTTAGCCCTATATTCTCACTATATGTTTTAATAAGACAAACTAATAAATAAATATCTTGCAGGATACACCAAAGATACAGAAGATCAAAAAGATCTGTAAGGAATTAATATAGAATATTTGAGAAAGGAAGCAAGCATTCACTTACAAAAAGACCGACACCAAGATTAGAAGAGTATCAATCACAGAGAATATTGGCTTTCCAGATTTATGGCAAATGAATCAATCAAGACAAAAGCAAAAGAAAAGAAGACCATACCCTCTACATGGACATATCTAATATGGATATGTATGGCTGTGAAGGCTGCACCACGTATGGACATATATGATATGGACATACTTTATGGTGTCATACCTCAATCAAGGAATCAATGCAAATCCTTGATTGATAAGAAATCCATTAGGTTTCCTTAAGAAGAATAGGATCCAAAGTAGCTTAAGAGTATAAAAGGGAAGACTAAAGATCGAAGCCCTCACGCAACTTTAAAATGAAAATCTAGGTTAGTAGCATGACAACATTTTTATGCTGATATACCTTGAGTAATTACTAACTGCAAAATTAAAGGGAAAATAAAAGGTTAGTGTATATTTTCCTAATAAATAAGATTTGACTTTTTGTTAGAACACAATTGAGAAAGTCAATAGAGCATTATTAGAAGTTAAATTACTATTTTACATGTTGAAATGACTTAAAGTATGGATTGTCTTTGACAGATAAGCCTTTATACTTCTTTGTGTCTTGTAGTTGTAGACGAAACATAATACAAAACCACACCTTTCAATATTAAATGGCGTTATTATTTTTGGATAAGTGAGATTCAAAACAATATATATTTCATGAGACTCCCAATTGATCAATGTTAAAAATTGGATAAGCATTGTCCGAGCAGATTAGTCTACTCTTTACCTATCAAATTGCCTCCGAGCTGACTTTCTTTGATTTTAATCTACTAAATATTGATTTAATAGGTCTAAACAATCTTTCTGTAGCCTGAAAAGTTAGAATATATAAAAGAAGTTATTAAAATTTAATGAAGTTTCAAAAGATCCTATAGTTAAAAAAAAAAGGATAATCAACACACTTTTAATTGTCCAGGCATATCATTATAAATATTTGTAGCTATAAGAAATTGTAATAACTGTGCAAACTCCAAAATGATATGTATTGGTGCTCTATTCCTTTCCATCCTTTTCAAATTAATAATTACTTCTTCCATTTTGATTCTTTTCAGTTTAATCAATGAAATGTAAAACATGGTCGACTTATCTCTATTTGTATCGTAAGACTTATCTCTGCTTGTATGGTAAAGATTGGAAAGCACTTTTTTCTTTATAACTTGCAGTCAAGCAGGAGATTTTTAATACAATATCATCACTTATAACTTATAAGGTGATTAATGTTAGTACATGTAGTTTATGCAAAACAAGAGAAATTAAGATCATATTTTTTAATGGATTTTCTAGTTGTTAGAAGGAAATACGCAAAACAAGAGAAAATAGAGAAAAAGTATAGAGAAATAATGTTTTTCTTTTAATAATGATAACTAATAACACATATCTAAATACACCTAGAAATTGAGATAACCAACACTCAATAATTGTAACAATCATTTTTGTTGTTATGCATCAACTTTTTGTTTAAAATTCCATGTTAAAATTCTTTCTGGATTTGAAATGATAAATTTTAGACTAGGATAGTTTCAGACGAAATCAGAGTAAGACATGATCTAGAAAAAATTGGAAATGATTTGGGTGAGTTTGATGGTGTTTGATTTGATTTCTAGTTAGCTAAAATAATAGGAACCTATAGAAAATTATGGAATTGAATTTGGATAGGCAGAACTTTCAAATTGATTTTTGCATAAAGGACATTATTTAGAATGACCCAGATTTAAGATGTTGTAAAAATTGGGATTTTTAGGCAAAATTAGACATTCTATCCCATCAACGCTACTATAGTGATATGCATATTGTTATAGCGATGGGCAATTCTCTCAATGACCACTATAGTGGCAGGTGCCACTATAGCAACACTGCTATAGTAACGTATGTTGTTATAGCGACAAAAGTTGTAGTTTTATGTTAAAATTCTCCAAAATGGTTTATTTTTTCTAAAACTCATTTTAGAGCAAAGAAGGAGCGATTTGGGGCAATTTTCATCAAATTTTCTCTGTTCTGCTTTGTTAAGATAAAGATTTTATCCCCGTCAACTAGTAATTGATAATTTAGACTTAAATTGCTAATTTATAGAATTTAGGGAGGGTATAGGGCTAAATTTAGTCATTTTTGGTAAAAGAGCAACTTATGTATAAATTTAATGGGTTTTGATTATTAATGGTTAATTTATCCTTACATCACTTCACTTTCTCTAGCTTATCCATAAAATCGATAATTTTAGGTGAATTAAGATTAAAAAAATCCTAGAACAAAAAAGAAATGATCATGAACTTGACCTTAGTGTTTAGGTGTGAGTTATAACTTCCAACATGGTAGCCCATTTTATTAATTCTGTGTCTAAATGCATGTTCTAGACTAAGAGCAAACAAAAATTGCACAGAAAGGCAAAGCTCCAGCTTAGAGGAGTTGTATGTTTGGTTTGAGATGGGTGATGGTATTATAGTTTAATCTAATTTATACTATATGTGCATGTTACTATATTGTAGTATGGCTTGTTAATGCATGTTGTTTGGTGTGGTCAATGCAAGTGATTTTAGTTGTATGATTTTGACCCACCTTATTGTTAAATGTGAAATATTTTGGTATTTAAAGCGTTCTCATGTGTTATTAGAGAAATAAGGATGGCAGACACATGTTTCTCGATTCTTAGTACATGGAAGAAATTTATTCCCAATAGGTCATGACTAGAGGGTGAATGTATTATCCATAGTGTATATGTATGAGGGTCATGTGAGTTTGATGGTTCCTTGAGCGAACTGGAAAATATAATTATATATATATGCTTGATAATTGTTTACTTGTCTTGACAAATCTTAACTTGGCTTGACTCAACGTAACTTGGTGATATTTTTTTGACTTGTTGATTTTAATACTTAACTATTAATTTGGTGTTGATGTGTTAAATGTATGTTAGTTTTGAGCATGGATTAACTTATTGTACTATATTTTTGTTAAGTGCTGATAGTCTCATTTTAGGTTGTACAAATGACCCTATTAGTACACTATTACTTTCTTGTGTGTGATGATATACTTGCCCATACTCTTGTGGGTGCAACACGTATTCCAGTTTTTCTTATGGTACCTCACTTGTGACTCTAGTGGGTGATTTTATATCTTAGGTTGAGTAAAAAATCTGGGCTACTATGAGATCTTTCCTATATGTCATAGTCCTTTGTTTAGGACATTATCCACAATCTTTTAGTTTTGAAGTTGCATCCCCTTCTTGACAATCTTAGATGTTTTATTATAGACTAGTTTCGGGTCCTAGTAATAATTTGGTTAATTGAAGTAAAATATTAATGTACTTTTGGTTTTATTTTAGATTTGTGTATCTATTGATGAATTAATTCTTGTCATCTCTATTAAGTGTTGATTATAAGTTAGTTGATTCTTCCATTGGGTGAGTAGTATGGGTGCGACTCACATGGTTTGGGTCATGACAAAGTTAGTATTATAGCCTAGGTTATTTGATCCATTGTGCCAAAATGGGTTCATAAAAGTCTCGTGAAATGATACAAAAACGTCTGTACTTTTTCTTAGGCGGCTATAGGACTTTAGGAAATATGTCTTTCTTGTTTGTTTTGTGCTAAGACTTGACTCCAATTGATATCTAGCAATAAAATTAATATATGATTTCTTTACTCTTTTGTTCTTAGATGGTGAATACTATGTCTAACGGAACCCAAGCAGCATACTTTGCACTGGCAGCTCCAGCGGAGAAGCCAAACATAAGAAGAAGAGGACGGGTGAGGGGATATCTAGGTAAGTAAGGGGACGAACCATACCTGCAAAAGGTGGAGCTCGAGTAGTTGTTAGCTAGGCTCTAAAAGGGTCAGTATCCTCTTCCCTAACATTAGATCATATTGAGGAGAGGGAAATATTAGGATCATATTGAGGAGAAGGAAAATATATATATATATATATATATATATATATATATATATATAGGATCAAGGAATAAAGCTCGAGGTGGCGGTACCAACTGGGGTTGTATCCTTGGAGAGGGAAGCAGTAGAGAAGTAAGGAATGGAGCTTGAGGTGGCAATACCAACTAGGGTTGCATTCTTTCATCCCATTTATATTAAGGTTATTCAACAAGTGTTAACTTTTCTGAGTGGGCCGGCTGAGACTAGAGACACTCCTATTGTATTAACTTCTAAAGCTCTAGTTATTCACCTACTGTTGGCATGGCTTATAAGACGGGTGAGGCTTTAGGGACTGATGTTTTTCCTTGTCTGATTCTGAATTCTATTATGACTGTTATTGAGCATGATCTGCTGACTAAGTTTCATAAGATGAAACCACCTATAATTCAAGGTACTGAGTCTGGAGATGCTTTTGAGTTCATCATTGACTGTTATGAGAGGTTACACAAAATATGGTATTATTTAGGAACATAGAGTTAAGTTTGTAACTTTTCTTTTAGAGAAGGATGATAAGTAATGGTGGAGAGAGTATTTTGAATATCGATCTCCAATTTTTCCTCCATTTACTTGGGAATAGTTTCATGCTTTATTCTTATAGAAGTATGTGCCTCATGATCTCCCTGATCACAAAAAGGATGATTTTTTGTCATTAGAAAAGGGTGGCATGTTAGTTGTGAACTGTGATGCTAAGTTCCATGCTTTGTCTCGCTATGCTACTCAGTTGTTGGCTATTGAGGAGGAGAGAATTTGATGATATGTCAAGGGTTTGAATTATGATCTTTAGGTTTTATCTGTGTATATGACTTCTATAAGGAAGAGGTTCAATGAAGTATCATATTATATGAAGAGGTTGGAGAGGGTTACGGAAGAGAATCGGGCTAAGATGTTAGCCAAGAAGTCCTGCAATGTTGGAATTTCATTGGATCTTACTCTAAGGAACATGGTTAGAAGGCCTATTCAGCCTACCCGATTCAATTAACCTTGTCATCTTTGACTATAGGTCCAGCTAAGGTCCCTTCTCAACAATATATTATTAGGGGTCGAGGGTCTTCTTACTCTTCTACCACTCGACCCTCTCTTAAGTAGGGATGTTACTATTATGATGTTTCTGGACACTTTAAGAGAGAGTGTCCTTTGAGACAGGTAAATCCCTAGGCACAACAATAGACTTGGCCTATAGTTCCAGTGGGTAGATGGGGAGAAAGTAATAGTAAGGGTCATCCCACAAGGTGGATGAGAAAATTAGATAGGTGGTAGGGGTGGTTGTTGAAATGGTGGATCAGGGTGAGGAGCGCAGTTATGAATAAAGTTAGCTCAGATTGATAATCAGGCTCACTATTGTGCATTTCTTAGAAAGACTTATATAGAAGCTTCTAATGTGGTGATCACATATATTATTTTTATTTGTGACTAAGTGTCATCTATTTTATTTGATCCAGGGTCTATTTATTATTATTTATATGTTCAATTTGTGGTAGGTCTGAATCTGGTTTGTGATATACTTGATTACCCTATTTATGTGTCTACTCTAATTGGCGAGTCTGTGGTAGTAAACCATATTTACCATTCTTGTCATGTATTATTTGTGGATTTTTAGACTTGGGTAGACTTGATTATTATTGATATGTTAGACTTTGATGTAATTCTAGATATGACCTGGTTACCTCCATATCATGTTGTTTTAAAACGTAATATTAAGATAGTAACTCTAGCTATGACTGGAATGGATGAACTAGAGTTAGAGGAAGTACATAAAGAAAAATAGGTGAAAATTATATTATTTGTCTGGGCCAAAAGGTTAGTGGGAAAGGGTGTTAGTTATTGTTAGCTCATCTCTAGGATGTGAGGATGGAATCCCCTTCTATAGAGTCAGTTTTGGTAGTTTTTGATTTTTAAGATGTGTTTCCTTCAGACCTACTAGGCATGCCTTCATGTAGAGATAGCAATTTTATATGGACTTGGAGTTGGGACTCGTCCTATATTAATTCCTCCTTATCAAATGGTTCCAGCAAAGTTTAGAACTCAATTGCAAGAACTACTTCACAAGGGTTTTATTCATCCAAGTGCTTCACCTTGGGGTGCTCCAGTCGTTGTTGTTAAAAAGAAGGATGGTGACGCACCCCCTTTTTCTCACAAAAAAGTAAGATTCAACGTGACAACTCTTTTTAAGAGTTTTTAAGAGAAGAGTCCCCACCTACCAAATTATGGTGTTTTAGGGCACCATTCTAGGTTAATTAGAAATCATTTAATTAGTCTGTGTCACTAGAAAATGGTTAAGGGTTCAAATGACCTCGAAAGAAAGGTGTTAGGTACCTTTCAAGGTCCACAAATATGGATCCCGATCGAATTCATATATTATGTGGTATTCTATGTGATAAACCTAAGGGCACTTATATTTATTAACTTAATGTTACTAAGTGGAAAAATAACGAACAAGCAAGACATATGACTTAATTATTTCTTGTTATTACATAGGTGGTACATAAATAAAATGAAACAGGCAAGCAAGGAGATCGAAGGAACACAAATTATATAGCAAAATGTTATTTAGATAATAAACCTAACTATAACTTGTGCCAGCTTGGGTTGTTAGTGTAGGGTATTACTTGCTGGGTGTATTATTTTTGTTATGCCATCTTGTTTCATGCTTTATTACGAATTTATTTACTATTCTTCGTTTACTATTCCTTGTGGGTGTTGTATTTATGTTGTGTCATCTTGTTCTATATTTATTAGGAATTTGTTTATTATTTTTCGTCTTGAGTCGGGGGTCTATCAGAAACAACCTTTCTACTTCTCTGGTGGTAGTGGTATGTACTGCATATATCTTACCCTCCCCAGACCCCACTATGTGGAAATACACTAAGTTTGTTGTTGTTGTTGTTGTAAACCTAACTACACCAAACAAATAAGCATATGAAGTAAATAAAAGGGACAACAAATTTGAAAGGTTGGACAAGGATTTATTTTTAACCTATTCAGATCAGCGTCCAATTTATTACGGATGACAATATCATATGTCACATTGTTGAATTCTTCTACTTCTATCATTTCCGATCTATCTACCCACCCCACCTAGTTTTCTTATTAATCTTAAGGCATTCTAAAGAAAAAATGATAAAATTAGCATTCCCTAAATACCCACCCATCCTAACTTTATGTTCAAGGGACATTGGGCTTTCTACTTTGGATTTGGGCCCTATACAAAGGAAACTAGGTTGCCTATTTAGACTTGAGGGTTCGCGTCAAACAAAAACAACAAATACTAGAACTTAGCACGTAATTGCCTCAAGAAAAGCCTCTTATTTGATTAAAAGTTGATTAAGTAATTAACATACTTAATAACAATTACTTATTTTGTATAATTAGAACATATAGGCGTGATATCTAAACTGTCCCACAACTGAATAATATGTCAAAATTAATTTACTATATCCTATACTTACACCAAATATTAGTGAAATGTTGATTTTACATGGTTCTGAATACTCTAAATTGATCCTCCAGATTTATCCAAAGCCCGACAAAAATAAATCATACATGCTACCAAGATAATTTTGACGTTCGAGACTCAACAGAAATGTCGGATTTTTCTAAAAAAAGTATTTTGAATAAATTAACCTTCAGACATATTTCTCTCGTTTTTCAAATGAAGGTTCGAAACACAAACTAAAGGCTTTGAACCCGAACAAACCCACTAGTAATCCAAATTTGACATTTCAAATCTAATGAAACTGTCCAAATTGTCATCCGATACTCACAACATCAAATGTTGAGTGAAGTCAACTATGTAACTTTTAAAGGCTCTAAAAATCACTAACTCTCCCAAATCACTCTTGATAAGATCGAGAATCATATCTAACATCTTCACGCCCAAAAATCAACATGTAGCAACTATGAAAAAGAATAAAATAATTAAAACACATTAAAAAAAAAAGATATCACACTTCAAGTCATGACATCATATGACTAAGTCATGTCAATAAGTACCAAACTTTTGGCAACGGTTATGGCCGTTACACCAGAGAAGTTATAGTAGCGGTTTTGAAATGGTTACTAGCAAGTCTGTGCCTATAATCTCAATTTCTAGTAGTGTGACATGCACAAAAATTCATAGGTATGCTAAGGGCATAAGATTATCATTGAAATTCGAATGTCATGGGATATCTCATCTTATCTCATCCATGATGAGATTATTTTATACAATACCTCATCAATCAACAAAATTATATATGAAAGTGCAAAATTATTAGAAAGTTGTAATTGAAATTAGAAATTTTTTATTTCTGTTTAAATGATATATCTTATTCCAAAAAAGGGATAAATATCAGAGCCTATTATTAAAAATAACGATGATATGCCAGATCTTATAGTTTAGTCATAATTGATTGCATATAATTAAATTTTAAAAGAGAATTCACATAGAATTAGAATGGCTTGACATATAAAACATATATGCATAGTCGAATTAGCTTAGGATATAGAATTGCTCTAGGAATAGGAAACCTAAAGCTAATATATTTATAATAGATTAATTTGACATAGTTTATAATTAGGATGTATAATCTTAATTCTAAATTACTATAGATAGTCAAAAGATAATTTTGCCTATTGTAGATTGTCTTAATAAAGAAAAAAAGTTTTGAAGTGTATATGATTTACGTGTGTATATATAAGTGTTAGTTTACTTATTATCTCTTGATTAGGGAATTCAAACTTATTGACATAAACATCAAGAAGCAATAAAATATCAATAATATTTAACCTATGCAAAACTACATATATATGTTGATCATATCTCCATTAATTGTTGTTGATCCAAGTACCTTCAATCTTGCCAATTACATTGAACAACGTAATAACTTATACGGTCAAATAGCAACTATAATGAGATTGATCTTTTGAATCCTCTTTCATTAGAGTTTATATATTGTTCATTCATCTATAAAAAATGAACTTTGAAAATCAGTTAATATGACTCATCTTTCGACATTGTCTTTTTACCCTTTTTACACAAGTTAAACATGAAAAAATAATATTACTTATTTAAAGTTCTAAATATTAGCTAGGTAGTGCAACTATAATCAGATTGATCTTCTGAATCCGCATTCATTTAGATTTATAGATTGTTCATTCGTCTAAAAAAAATGAATTTTAAAAGCCAATTAATATGACTCATCTTTCCACGTTGTCTTTTTACCTTTTTTTTAACAAAAATTAAACATGAAAAAATAATGTTACTTGTTAAAGTCCTAAGTATTAGGTAGTGTATTCAATTATTTTATCATAAATATAAAACGTAAGCCATCCAGCCATGTAAATTACTCCTAAAATTAACATTAATGCTACTAAGGAAGGGAGCTAAAAATATAAAAAAAAAATAATGTTTTCACTATTGCGTATTGAGAACCCACTCTCACTTACTCTCTTAACCACAAGACTACCTTGACTAATTGTGTTAAGGGTACTCAGATCATAGTATAACTGAATAGAATAAGATTTTATAATTTTTTGACAAACAATAGAGTATATTGACATCAATATGTGAACCTTACCTCATCAGGGAAGGATTATCATCTAGATAACCCCATATGAACACCAGAAATAGAAAGTATTATCACAAGATTATGTTTAAGTTTTTTCTGTAAAAGACCAAAAATAAATACGACACTTTTGATACTCAGGCAAATAGTGATGATAATATAATGTATGTATAATTTATCAGGCAGCAATAACAACATACTCAATGTAGCTCCATAAAATAGATTTTAAGAAGGGTAAAGTTTACCAAGACCTTATCACTATCTCATTTTTCAAAGGTGAGGTAGATAGATTGTTTTCAATAGGTTTTACACTCAAGATAAAAAATAGAAAGAAAAAAGACATAATGAAAGTTCAAGAGACATATGGTAGAAATTACCACTGATAAGAATGGCTTAGGTACATGATAATCACGAGCATCCTGTTTGTACTCACTATACAATAAATGAATAATCAACCAAAATTGGTTCTATAACATGAATGTATGAATAAATGAATGTCTACCTTAACTGTGTTGGCGAAGGCACAGTCACAAGCCAATGTACCTGTAAAGACCTAGTTGCCACTATAGCTGATTTCCTAAGTAGCAGCAACAAATACGCGTACGTAGACCTCAAACAAACTATCTGAAAAATAGAAAAAATAAAAAACATTGAACAATACCCAAACATAACCATTTCACAGCTTCAATTGAAACAAATGGTTTAAGAACAGACATTAAAATATTACTAATATTTGCACAAATAGATTATACAATCTATTTTACATATTATACAAACAGATGAATAAATCAAACAAAAAATTCATAAATTACAAAAAAACTACAGCAACCTGGTTGCTGGACAAATTAATCGTGATTATGGAGCCTTACCATATATACTCCCCAAAAGATATCAACATCTTATACTCCCCATTCTGCTTTTCCATAAATAATTGATATAAGAACAACAGGGTATATATAAAAGAAAAAGAAATAATTTTGAAATATTATCTTAATAGAATTACAGGAACATAAATAAAATAAAAACTTAATTTATTTCAAAATCTAAAAATTAGAGTAATAATTAATTGATAATAAATTAAGAAAAAATGTGAAAAGATGATTTTGTTTATTGCAGAGTGTTTTAATGAATGACAAAATGTCTGAATTACTTTCTAAGAGTCTTCACTCTTTTAGTATATTATAGATTATAGATGTAGATACAGATTGTAGTGGTAGATGTAGATTGTAGACTGTAGATTGTACATGTAGGAAACTATAAGTATTGAAGACTCAAATCTTTAATATTTTTTGAAAATAACAAACTTGTACAATAACTTTCCAATTGAACTTGTATATATAATCTAACTAAGCCACAAACCTTTAATTATTAGATACTAAGTTTATATATATATTGTTCCTCAAACTGTATTAGATACTAAATTTAACATTAATGTTTAAGTATTAGTCAAATCAACCTATTGTGTTTGATTATTTGAAGAAATTTTTTCATAAAAATATATATGAGCCTAACTTAACACATCATATCATTGTCAAGTTAAAGAATTTAATGTTATATTTTTTCAATGGTTTTGAGTACATAGAACTTGTAATTAGACAGAATAACTTCAATAGTAGTTCAAGTATAAAACAAGAAAACTATGAAGTACAACAACACCCTCAACACAAGATCAAGGTGACCTTTCTAAGAAGTGTGTTTTTTCAAAAAAAAAAAATAAGATGAAACAGAAATGGACAAGTCCTCCGAATTCACGGAGTGTCCTTAAGGAAATAATTCCCCTCAAGTACTCGAGGTTACAAAATTTTTCTCCCAGGATAAAATGGCCAAACAAATCAAATGTAATATTACCTCAAACAATTGGAATCTATTCAAACTCACTCAATGATTAGATGATCACATGGAATATTTTTAAAGACAAGAAGTGTTTGTATATTTAGAAAATTTTGTATCCAAACCTGTGGATAAAAGCAGTTTTATATAGCCATCAGGTTCCCCTTCCAAAAGGTGGCAATAGTTCACTGAAAAAGTAAATTCCTTCTGAAAAATCATGTTTGTTCATTTCAAAGAGTGTGTCTTTTCCGAACAGTCACAACTATCCAAATGGGCATACCATTTCATGAATCAGTGTACCTTTTCATCAAAGGGTTGCATCCCTTTCAAAATAGTATTTTGCATACTGCACTGCATTTCAAATTTTGAAACCGTTTTACTGCATCCATGCACGTTAATGGAGGATTACAAACAAAGGAAAGTTTTTGTTTCTATTGTATTTTTTCCTTTGGTTTTTCAGATTAAATTTTTGACAAATAAATTTTGTCTAAAAATATAGATCTCATCGATCAATTATTTGAAAAATTCAAATCCAAATTCGAAGTCGAAGCTGAGCAAGCAACGACGACGACGATGTGAGTCACCTCTTGGTTCTAGCCTCACTTACCATGTGGAGTAAGTATTTCTTAATATAACACTTAAAAAGTCACATTCTCCCACCAATGTGGGAGAATTAGTGGACTTTTTAATTTTAGAATACACTTTCCATATTAGTGTTTTCTCAATTTTTCCCTCTACTTGGTTCCCTCTAATAATCACACTTTTTATATTGAACCTAACAATCCCTCACATGAATGGGGAATGGCTATTTTTTTGTAAAACTGTAAGGACAAGTATGTGATCATCAAGCAAAGACTGATTGCATCTAGATAAGTGGGTTTCACTTTGAACTTTCTGTAGTGAACATTCATCGGATGCACTCGGTCAATCGGTAGATTTAATATCTTTGAACCGTCGAGCTTTAATATACACCTAGACAACACATATAATAGAACTATCTTTTTACCATTTATGATTCTCATGGTTTTGTCCGTTTCAACCATGAACATGTTTCGATTTCATGAGAGCTTTGAGAACATGACCTTACTAACATTCTCCTGGAAGTGGCTTCGACTTTGCCCTCACATAGGTAATTTCTAATTGTTCATTCCTGTAGATTAAACTATTGGTCCAATCTGCCAAATTTAGATAATCATAAAATAACTTCACACTATAAGTCTTATCCTCATTTACTAAACATTGTCTACATCATGAGTTCGGGTTGGGTAAATTGACAATGTTGAACTTGTCAGACACAACTTTGTTTGATCTTCTTAAACCTATCCCTTGAGATCTCTAGTCTACTAGGTAGAGTTGCCATCATACTGACTTGTCCTAGGTCTTAAACCCATTTCGTTGGATGTCCTTTCAACTCATTCTCTAGATAGGCCTTTTGTAAGTGGATCCGATATATTATTCTTTGACTTTACATAGTCAACGGTGATAATTCCACTAGAGAAAAGTTCTCTAATGGTATTATGTCTCTGCCTTATATGACGAGATTTATAATTGTACATTATGCTCCATGCCCTACCTATTGTCGCTTGTCTATCACAGTGTATACATACTGGTGCCACTAGTTTGGGCCAATAAGGAATATCTTCTAAGAAATTTTAAAGACATTCTGCTTTTTCACCGGTTTTATCCAATGTGATAAATTCAAATTCTATTGTAAAGTGAGCAATACATGTTTGTTTTGATAATTTCCAAGGGACCGCTCCTCCACCGATAGTAAATACATATCCACTCATGTATTTTACTTCATTTGATCCTTCAAGTACTGTGGGATATTTATTATAATACAAAGCATAGTCTTGAGTGTATTTAAGATACCCCAAAACTCTTTTCATTGCCATCCAATGAGTTTTACTGGGATTACTCGTGTACCGACTCAATTTACTAATAGAACTTGCTATATTTGGTCATGTACAGTTCATAATATACATTAAACATCCCATCACTCTTGCGCACTCTAACTGTGAGTCACTTTCACCCTCATTTTTTTAAAGTGTGGAGCTCACTTCCAATAGATTCTTGGCAATACCAAATTCCAAATACTTGAATTTGTCAAGTACCTTTTTGATGTAATGATATTATGACAATACCAACCCTTGTGAACTTTTATGGATTTTTTCTCCTAAGATCACATCCGCAACTCCAAGGTCTTTGATATCAAACTTGTTCTTGAGCATTTGTTTCATAGCATTTATGTCAGAAATATCCCTATTGATGATCAACATATCATCCACATACAAACAAATAATAACTTGGTGAATTGGAATGTCTTTAATGTAAATACATTTATCACATTCATTTATATTGAACACATTTGCCAACATGGTTTGGTCAAACTTTGCATGCCGTTGTTTAGGTGTTTATTTTAGTCCATAAAGTAACTTAACAAGTTTACAAACCTTATTTTCTTTTCCTGGAACCACAAAACTCTTGGGCTATTCTATGTAAATTTCTTCCTCCGATTCTCCATTTAGGAATGTTGTTTTCACATCCATTTTATGGATTTCAATACAATATACCGCCACCAAGGCAATTAACATCCGAATTGATGTTATCCTTATTACTGGCGAGTATATAATAAAATAATCAAGGCCTTCTTTTTGTTTGAAGCCTTTTACTACAAGTCTTGCCTTGTCTTTGTCAATAGTACCATCCGATTTCATTTTCTTTTTAAAGATCCATTTAGAACCTAAGGGTTTATTTCCTGGAGGAAGATCAATAAATTGTCACATATGGTTACTTAAGATAAAATCAATTTCACTATTGATTGCCTCTTTTCAAAAGGATGAATCTGAAGATTTCATCACTTATTTAAATATTTGAGGCTTATTTTTTAAGAGAAATATTACAAAATCTGATCCAAACGAAGTTGACGTTCTTTGACGTGTACTACATCTTGGATTGTCATCATTATGTATATCCTCACTTGGTTTATCTCGAGGTCAGTTAGATACCCCACTAGTCTGTTCATGTCTAGTTTTATACAGATAAATGTGTTTAAGGAATTCATCATTATCTGATTCAATTACCATATTTTCACTGATATCCGGATGTTTGGATTTATGAACTCAAAACTGATATGCTTTACTACTTTTATCATATCCTATGAACGCGTAGTCCTCCGTCTTAGGTCCTATCTTTACACTTTTAGGCATAGGAACTTGGACCTTTGCTAGACACCCCCACGCTTTGAAATATTTCAAGTTGGGTTTTTTTCTTTTTCATTTTTTATACAGAATTAATTGTGTCTTACTATGGGGCACTCTATTGAGTATTCGATTAGCCATAAGGATATCTTCCCCCTATAAGTTTTGTGATAAACCGGAACTTATTAGTAAGGCATTCATTATTTCCTTCAAGGTTTTATTTTTCCTTTCCGCAATTTCATTAGATTGAGGTGAATACAAGGTTGTAGTTTGATGGACAATTCTATTCTCTACACATATTTGTGCAAAGGGAGATTCATATTCTCCGCCCCTATCAATTCTTATCGTTTTGATATTTTTCTCTAACTGATTTTCAACTTCTGTTTTATATTACCTAAACGCATATATTGCTTTATCCTTACTATTTAACAAATAGACATAATAGTGTCTAGTGCAATCGTTAATAAAATTTATAAAATACTTTTTTCAACCATGAGATGGTGTTGACTTTATATCACAAATGTCGGTGTGGAAAAGTCTAAGGGATTGGAATTCCTTTCAACGGGCTTATACGAATGCTTAGCATACTTTAATTCCACACACGTTTTACATTTTGATTTATTGCACTCAAAATTTGGCAAAACTTCTAAGTTAATCAATTTTCGTAATGTTTTGTAATTAACATAGCATAATCATTCATGCCATAAATCATAAGACTCAAGAAATTAAGAAAAAGCTTAACTTTTATTAATTTCAACATTCATTACATTCTTTTTGAATAGGCCCTCAGTGAGGTAGCCTTTCCCTACAAACACTTATCCTTTACGAAGTACAATATTTTTGAAAACAAATACATATTTGAATATATTTTTGTCTAGAAGTAATACAGAAATCAAGTTTTTTCATAACTCCGGTACATACAGGACATTATTCAAAGTCAACACTTTGCCTAATGTAATTTTCAGGTAGACTTTTTCTATTCCTCTAAATTTGGCAGTTGCGAAGTTGGCCATATATATGTTTTTCCTGCCTTGAGTTAGAGGAAAAGCAGTAAATAACTCCCTATTAGCATAAACGTGGAGGGTGTCACCAGAAATCCATCCACCATTCTCGAGGATTTCTCACTAAGTTGCATTCGGATAACATGGTACACAGATCGTCCATTTCTTTCTTGGACTTGGCCATATTTTATTGGTCCTTCTTCTTCCCTTTCTTTAGGGCACGATAATCTATAGATTTGTGGACAATTTTACCATAATTAAGGTATTTTTCCTTGAATTTCTTTGTGGGTTGATTGTTTTCATATCTATCTTTCTTCTACTTTTTGGAGTTATTTTGGTCGTCTTCTACAATACTTTCTCCACTTATTGTAGAATTTTTCTTTGACCTTATTTTTGTGGCTTTATTCTCTTCTTCAATGTGCAGTCTTATTATAAGATCTTCGACTGACATCTCTTTCTTCTTGTGTTTCAAGTAGTCTTTGAAGTCCTTCCACATAGGTGGTAACTTCTCAATAATTGTCGCGACTTGAAATGCCTCATGCACGATCAAACCTATAATTAAGTTTGTGTGAATATTAAGAATATTTTTAATATATTCTACTAAGGTATTCCTCAAAATCATACCTTCGGCGAAGAGATCATGGATGATTACTTGCATTTCCTTGACTTGCAATACAACAAACTTGTTTTCAATCATTTTAAACACTAGGAATCTTGCCATGGAGAACTTTTTGGTTCCTGCATCCTCAGTCTTCACTTTCTTTCCAGTGACACCCACAACTCTTTTGTCATTTTCATCCCACTATACACATTGTATAGTTCATCTTGGAGGTCATTCAGAATGTAATTCCTGCATAGAAAATTTGAGTGTTTCCAAGCCTCCACAATGACAAATTATTTTTGGTCAGAGGTTCCGTTGAACACCTCTGGAGGTTCTTCAAATGTGAACCTTTGAATACAAAGAGTTGTAAGGTAGAACACATTTTCTGCTGCCAGCTTTTGAAGTCAATACCCACGAATTTCGGGTTGGGTAAATTGACAATGTTGAACTTGTCAGACACAACTTTGTTTGATCTTCTTAAACCTATCCCTTGGGATCTCTAGTCTACTAGGTAGAGTTACCATCATACTGACTTGTCCTAGGTCTTAAACCCATTTCGTTGGATGTCCTTTCAACTCATTCTCTAGATAGGCCTTTTGTAAGTGGATCCGATATATTATCCTTTGACTTTACATAGTCAACGGTGATAATTCCATTAGAGAAAAGTTCTCTAATGGTATTATGTCTCTGCCTTATATGACGAGATTTATAATTGTACATTATGCTCCATGCCCTACCTATTGTCGCATGTCTATCACAGTGTATACATACTGGTGCCACTAGTTTGGGCCAATAAGGAATATCTTCCAAGAAATTTTGAAGACATTCCGCTTCTTCACCGGTTTTATCCAATACGATAAATTCAAATTCTATTGTAAAGTGAGCAATACATGTCTGTTTTGATAATTTCCAAGGGACCGCTCCTCCACCGATAGTAAATACATATCCACTCATGTATTTTACTTCATTTGATCCTTCAAGTACTATGGGATATTTATTATAATACAAAGCATAGTCTTGAGTGTATTTAAGATACCCCAAAACTCTTTTCATTGCCATCCAATGAGTTTTACTGGGATTACTCGTGTACCGACTCAATTTACTAATAGAACTTGCTATATTTGGTCATGTACAATTCATAATACACATTAAACATCCCATCACTCTTGCGTACTCTAACTGTGAGTCACTTTCACCCTCATTTTTTTAAAGTGTGGAGCTCACTTCCAATAGATTCTTGGCAATACCAAATTCCAAATACTTGAATTTGTCAAGTACCTTTTTGATGTAATGAGATTATGACAATGCCAACCCTTGTGAACTTTCATGGATTTTTTCTCCTAAGATCACATCCGCAACTCCAAGGTCTTTGATATCAAACTTGTTCTCGAGCATTTGTTTCATAGCATTTATGTCAGAAATATCTCTACTGATGATCAACATATCATCCACATACAAACAAATAATAACTTGGTGATTTGGAATGTCTTTAATGTAAACACATTTATCACATTCATTTATATTGAGCCCGTTTGCCAACATGGTTTGGTCAAACTTTGCATGCCATTGTTTAGGTGTTTGTTTTAGTCCATAAAGTGACTTAAAAAGTTTACACACCTTATTTTCTTTTCCTGGAACCACAAAATCCTTAGGCTATTCTATGTAAATTTCTTCCTCCAATTCTCCATTTAGGAATGTTGTTTTCACATCCATTTTATGGATTTCAATACCATATACCACCACAAAGGCAATTAACATCCGAATTGATGTTCTCCTTATTACTGGCGAGTATATAATAAAATAATTAAGGCCTTCTTTTTGTTTGAAGCCTTTTACTACAAGTCTTGCCTTATCTTTGTCAATAGTACCATCCAATTTCATTTTCTTTTTAAAGATCCATTTAGAACCTAAGGGTTTATTTCTTGGAGGAAGATCAATAAATTCTCACATATGGTTGCTTAAGATAAAATCAATCTCACTATTGACTGCCTCTTTTCAAAAGGATGAATCTGAAGATTTCATCACTTATTTAAATATTTGAGGCTTATTTTTTAAGAGAAATATTACAAAATCTGATCCAAACGAAGTTGACGTTCTTTGACGTGTACTACATCTTGGATTATCATCATTATGTACATCCTCACTTGGTTCATCTCGAGGTCAGTTGATCCCCCACTAGTATGTACTTGTTTAGTTTTATACAAATAAATATGTTCAACAAATTCAGCATTATCTGATTCAATTACCATATTTTCACTAATATCCGAATGTTTGGACTTAAACTGATACTTTACTACTTTTATCATATCCTATGAACACGTAGTCCACCATCTTAGGTCCTATCTTTACACTTTTAGGCATAGGAACTTGGACCTTTGCTAGACACCCCCACACTTTGAAATATTTCAAGTTGGGTTTTTTTTCCTTTCTATTTTTTATACAGAATTAATTGTGTCTTACTATGGGGCACTCTATTGAGTATTCGATTAGCCATAAAGATATTTGCCCCCTACAAGTTTTGCGATCAACCTAAACTTATTAGTAAGGCATTCATTATTTCCTTCAAGGTTTTATTTTTCCTTTCCGTAATTTCATTAGATTGAGGTGAATACAGGGTTGTAGTTTGATGGACAATTCTATTCTCTACACATATTTGTGCAAAGGGAGATTCACATTCTCCGCCCCTATCATTTCTTATCGTTTTGATATTTTTCTCTAACTGATTTTCAACTTATGTTTTTATTACCTAAAGGCATATATTGCTTCATCCTTACTATTTAACAAATAGACATAATAGTATCTAGTGAAATCGTTAATAAAAGTTATAAAATACTTTTTTACACCATGAGATGGTGTTGACTTTATATCACAAATGTCAGTGTGGAATAGTCTAAGGGATTGGAATTCCTTTCAATGGACTTATACGAATGCTTAGCATACTTTAATTCCACACACGTTTTACATTTTGATTTATTGCACTCAAAATTTGGCAAAACTTCTAAGTTAATCAATTTTCGCAATGTTTGTACTTAATATGGCATAATCATTCATGCCATAAATCATAAGACTCAAGAAATTAAGAAAAAGCTTAACTTTTATAGATTTCAACATTCATTACATTCATTTTGAATAGGCCCTCAGTGAGGTAGCCTTTCCCTACATACACTTCTCCTTTACGAAGTACAATATTTTTGAAAACAAATACATATTGAATATATTTTTGTCTAGAAGTGATACAGAAATCAGGTAGGCTTTTTCTATTCCTCTAAATTTAGCAGTTGCGAAGCTGGCAATATATATCTTTTTCCTTCCTTGAGCTAGAGCAAAAGCAATAAATAACTCCCTATTAGCACAAACGTGGAGAGTGTCACCAGAATCCATCCACCATTCTCGAGGATTTCTCACTAAGTTGCAATCGGATAACATGGTACACAGATCATCCATTTCTTTCTTGGACTTGGACATATTTTATTGGTCCTTCTTCTTCCCTTTCTTTAGGGCACAACAATCTGTAGATTTGTGGACAATTTTACCATAATTAAGGTATTTTAACTTGAATTTCTTTGTAGGTTGATTGTTTTCATATTCATATTTCTTCCACTTTTTGGAGTTATTTTGGTCGTCTTCTACAATACTTTCTCCACTTATTGCAGAATTTTCCTTCGACCTTCTTTTTATGGCTTTATTATCTTCTTCAATGTGCAGTCTTATTATAAGATCTTCGACTGACATCTCTTTCTGCTTGTGTTTCAAGTAGTCTTTGAAGTCCTTCCACATAGGTGGTAACTTCTCATTAATTGTCGCGACTTAAAATGCCTCATTCACGATCAAACCTATAATTAAGTTCATGTGAACATTAAGAATATTTTTAATATATTCTACTAAGGTATTCCTCAAAATCATACCTTCCGCGAAGAGATCATGGATGATTACTTGCAGTTCCTTGACTTGCAATACAACCAACTTGTTGTCAATCATTTTAAACACTAGGAATCTTGCCATGGAGAACTTTTTGGTTCCTGCATCCTCAGTCTTCACTTTCTTTCCAGTGACACCCACAACTCTTTTGTCATTTTCATCCCACTATACACATTGTATAGTTCATCTTGGAGGTCATTCAGAATGTAATTCCTGCATAGAAGATTTGAGTGTTTCCAAGCCGCCTCAATGACAAATTGTTTTTGGTCAGAGGTTCCCTCGATCACCTCTGGAGATTCTTCAAATGTGAACCTTTGAAGACAAATGAAGTCAATACCCACGAATTTTTTGAGTTTCTCCGCTGGTTCCATTACCGGCGGAGAATTCATACGACTCCTTGTGGCAATACTAGTTGTTGCCATAGTCGTTGAAGTATCATGCACTTGACTGTCTGTAGTCATTTTCTTGTCACAAAAAGACAGAAACTTTAGTGCATCAAAATACTATTAATAAATTTGCAGCAACTTTAAAGCACCTCTTGTTTCTAGTTTAAAAATGATGTTTTTATGACTTATAATCGTCAATCGAGTGATCTTTAACTTGTGATGAAGATTTTATTTCTTCAAATCACTATTTAAGTTCAAACGGAGTAGAAAACTTAAAGATTTAATCTGTAAAAACCAAGAAACAAAGATTCCGAAGTTATTTCCTTAAGATTGTTATTTTTTTTCAATGTTTTCGGGTACACAAAATTTGTAATTCGACAGAATAACTTCGACACTAGTTCAAGTATAAAACAAGAACTCGATGAAGTACAACAACACTCTTAACACAAGATCAAAGTGATCTTTCTAAGAAGTGTGTTTTTTCAGAAAAATAAGATGTAACAGAAATGGCCAAGTCCTCTGAATTCACGGAGTGTCCTTAAGGAAATAATTCTCCTCAAGTACCCGAGGTTGTGAAATTTTTCTCCCAGGATAAAATGGTCAAATAAACCAACTGTAGCGGTACCTCAAACAATTGGAATCTCTTCAAACTCACTCAACGATTAGATGATCACACGGAATACGTTTTAAGACAAGAAATGTTTGTATATTCAGAAAATTTTGTGTCTAAACCTATGGATAAAAGAAGATTTATATACTCATCAGGTGCTCTTTCCGAAAAGTAGAAATGGATTCCTGAAAAAGTGTGTCCCTTCTAAAAAATCATATATGTTCATTCCAAAGAGTGTGTCTTTTTCGAACAGTCACAACTATCCAAATGGGCATACCATTTCATGAATTAATGTGTATTTTCGTCGAAGGGTCGCATCCCTTTCAAAATAGCATTTCTCATTCTGCACTGCATTTTAAATTTCAAAACCATGTTACTGCATGTATGCACGTTTATCGAGGATTAAAAACACACAAAAGTTTATGTTTCTTTTGAATTTTTTCCTTTGGTTTTTCGGATTAAATTTTGTCTGAAAAGATAGATCTCATCGATCGATCCAAATCCAAATCCAAAGTCGAGTGAGCGACGACGGCGACGCGAGGTACCTCTTGGTTCTTTTCTCACTCACCATGTGGAGTAAGTATTTTTTAATAAAAACACTTAAAAGTCACATTCTCCCACCATTGTGGGAGAATTAGTAGACTTTTCAATTTTAGAGTACACTTTTCATATTAGTGTTTTCTCAATTTTTCCCTCCACTTGGTTCCCTCCATTTTTCATTCATATTTTTCATAGTGAACCCAACATTTAAATATTGTAAAAATTTAATTTTTATTGGATGTCATTAGGCTTTAATGGATCTATCATATCACCTTTTTTATGAACTCAAAATGGTATAATAATTTTCAGGTTTAAATATTATTTTTGCCAATAGTGTTTCATTTATCATAACTTGAGAGATAAGTCCACATGATTTTATCCGTCATGGAAGAACTAATTATTATAATAGACATGTAGGAGGATATTTCTAAACATAACATGCACTTCATGATTATCATAAGTGTGTAATCATGTATCCTATTATTTTTGATAATATATTTCATAAAAATCATAAATGACAAAAAAATTCATAAGCAAATAATAGTACTCCAGTAAATAAAGTGAAGAAAGTAAAAAATTGATTTCTTTCACTTTTTTCTCCTTTCTTCGCTTTTATATTATGCTTTGACTATCTCCAAAATCAAAATTGGAAAGAAGAAACTTCTAAATGTTTGAATTTAATTCATGCGAGTGTGGCAATGTGGAGATGTGTTATTGCCTTCGAAACGATGCAGAACTTGAAAAACCTCTTACAACATTAATCTTGATTAGTTATTTTTTTTCGTAAGTGTTGCTTTTGTGTATCCGAAGCAATATCATGAATTAATGTTTCTTCTATTGATTTTTGTCCAGAAAGTGGTGATATTAATTGATTCTCACTCATGAACAATTTGTGTCTAAAATAAACACTTTTTCAGTAGCATTTTCAAGAATTTATTCAAAATTAATGAGCTAAAAAAAGGCAAAATATTTTCTATCTTTGAGAGGTCAGGTGGGGATTAGATTTCACAGAGCTGTAAGTCAAATTTCATTTACCATCGATTGAAATAAAAGAACTGATCAGTTCATTCGATAGCAATGTTCATAAAAGATTGAATATAAGATACTCCCTCAATTTTGAATTATTTGTCAAATTTTAACTTGACACAAAATTTTAAAAGAAGTAAAGAAGTCATTCAAATCTTGTTGTCAGAAACTAAAAACACGAATGTATCAAAATGTCTTTTATTTTTGTAATGAGATAATACATCGAAACACCCCTAAACTTGTAGCCAAAACTTACTTTAGATCCTAAACTTGTATGAAAATTATTTACCCCCCTTAACAACTTTAAAGTGAAATTTTTACCATCCTAAAAAAATTATACCACTCTCACTACGGAGAGTGAAGTATACACGCCTCATGTCATTGACAACTCAGTGCCATGTCATTGCCACGTAAGAAATTATAAATTTTTTTTAAAAGGTAATCCAACACACATATTATCATTATATATATTTTAAAAAAAAAAAGCAATATATATATAAAATATATATTTCTAAAAAATAAATATATAATTTATTTCTATATATATATATATATATAAAAAACCCGCCCTACCCCCTTCCTCCTCCTTCTTCTTCTTCAATAGCCCACCACACCACACCACACCCCGTCATTCCTCTTTCTCCTTATGCTTCAACAGCCCCCCACCCCCTCTTTCTTTCTTCTCCTTATGGTTCAACATCCCCCGCCACCATTAACACCAATAACTTTCACTCAATTAATGACTCACAAGAAAACACCCACCTCCACCGTGAACCACCCTATAAATTTCCCTAAATCACCTGAAAACACCACAACCACCACCAAAAAATCTCAAAATTTCAAGAATCGCACAAAGTCTTCACCGAAAACGATTTCATCACTAAAATCATTAACATCATAAAAACAATAACTGATTCGAATTTAACAAGAAATTGATAAATAACTTGATCCAACAGTGCACCCCAGCCCTCTCTCCCCACCCCGATTTCTTTTCTTCTTCTTTAACAGTTAAATCCCCCATTAACATAATTATTTCAAACTTCAATTTAGCTTCCTCCATGTTATTAATAGTCAAATCCACCAACTCATTCACCTAATTATTCATCAAATTTTGGAAGTAGATCAATTTAAAGTGAATGATAAATTAGAGAAGGAAAAATTTCTAATAGAGTCATTTTCAGTGTGGTTGACCATCTCCGATATGTGGTTGACCATCTCCGATATGTGCCACCAACTCATTGAATGATTTTTTTTGTTCTATTCAACAACCCTTTGATTTCTTTTTGCTCTATTCAATAACCCTTTAGCTCAAACATTGAAAGAAATTATATGTGATATTCCTTTTTCTGCTTGTGCTTCTGTAATGTAGATATGACTATACAAAAAAACTATTTTTTTCAAGAGTTCGGAAAATGGATTGTGGTGATGATTTACTTCAAAAAAATGGAGTTGCTATGAAGAAGAAAAAATGGAGTTGTTGGGGTAGGGCAGGGGATTGTTATGAAGAAGAAAGTGGAGTTGTCTTCTTTTTTTTTCTTTAGCTTTATATATATATATATATATATATATATATATATATATATATATATAATTTGGGAAATTTAAAAGTTGGGACCCACCTTTTTCATTTTTTTAAAGACATTAATGCGCTAATTTTTAAAAAAATTATCACGTCAGCAATTAGGATGGTAAAGAATTCACTTTAAAGTAGTTAAGGGGGGTAAATAATTACTCGATTAGATTAGGATCTAAAGTAAGTTTTGGTTACAAGTTTAGGGGTGTTTCGATATATTATCTCTTTTGTAATCTTAAATATGTCATGTTTACCAAAAAGGAAAAGAGACGTTTTTTTAAAAAAAAAGGGGAGGGGGGTTAAAAGAAGATTAAAGAAACAAATTAAAATGCTGGATGTAATTGTTATAAAACTCACTAAGCAATGTTTTTAAAATCAAAACTTTATCACTGAAATTCACGTTTATAAGGAAAGCCCAATTGATCCGTATTTTCATGGCATAGTGTCCATTTGGAAAAGTATTACCTATCAAGAATTATTTTATATCCAAGTTTAAATCGATACCTCTAATTAAGATGAGCGGTTCCGTCAACTACTAAGCTAGAGATGGCTAGCTAATTTGGACTTCAAAAGCTTGTTTATTAGTATTAGGATCTTTATGGAACAAATCCTAATAAAAAACACAACAAATAAATTACACGTGTACCTTTTCTTCAACGGAATCTTAATCTTAAAATCAGAAAGAACTCACCTAGAATAAAAAAATAACAAATCACAAAATACATATAAGAACTTATAATAGAAAAACTCAACCGAACCCTTTTCTTAGGAAAAAATCACGCAAACAACCAAAAAAAACCAACAAAATATTACCATTAATTTAGGAATTTAGCTATAAGTAGGAAATCTTCTCCATTTAAATTTATATATATTTATTATAGTTAATATTTCATATTATAAATTGAAGAAAAATGTGAAAAAATATTTTTATCTATTGCAAAATCGTTTAATGAAGGGTAAAAAATTCAAACAACATTCACATTTTTAATATATTAAAGATTAAAGACTAGAGATTAGAGATAAAAAAATATATAGAATATAGATGAGAGAAAAAAAATCACTTCAATTCATTGTCTTAAAAGTAATTAACAAACTCACTTTTAAATGTATATTAATTGACAATAATGTTTTTATTTACTGACATTAAATTAAATATTCAATAAATAATAATTCATAAATTATTTTATATATATAAATAAAATGAATAAAAGAAACAATAATATAATTTCTACATAAATAATAACCACATAACTAATATTTGTATAACGAATACTTTCATAACTAATTCCTATGTAACTAATATTAATCAAACGGCCCTGTGTTATAAATGTATTATCATATATAATGAATATCTATTTATAGAAAAGTTAGAAACTTCAACTTTTAGGACAAAGTTAGTTTTCTTCTACAAATAAAGGGGTTTTATTTTATTGAATAAAATCCTCAAGAATTTCTCTATTACTTCATATTTCATAACACATCATCAACACGAGATTTTAATCAACTGAGAAACTAAGAACCATCCAACGTTGCTAAGATATTTGGTGCTAATTGTCGAGAGCATGTTCACCCCTATAATTATGTACCTATCAAATTAGATTATTTTGTGTGTATAATATTAGTGTTTTTTTTCCTGATTTTCTTACTAATTTTATGTTTTACTTTTCTTGAAAGAAAATAAAAGTAATACCATAATTACTTTTACTTTTCCTAAAAGAAAAATATAAAATGTTTCCATATTTGACTAACCTCTTTCTAAGAAGAAAGATTTTGAAACTCTATAAATAGAAGACCCTTCATTCTTATACAATAACACAATAACATCCACAATGTAGTCTTTAAAGAGTTTTGTTTAGGGGATTATTTTCTCCCAATAGGTTTTATATTTTTCAATATAAGTTTTCATATGTAGGTCGTTTGACCAAAATATCAAAATATGTTTTTAGTATATTTTTATTTATCATCTGAATTATTATCGTCTTGGTTTGAAAACTCTAAGCTTCTACATGACGCCCTCTCAATTTCAAACCTAACATATAAGACCACAAATGTAATACCCCACATGTTTCTAATCTTGTGATTCATACTTGAGTACATGACTTACAATGAATATCCTAGTTATACGATAGCTTATGATCCATTAAGCATGTTCATATGAGTCACTTAAGGTAATACAAGCTAAGAGTCTTTGAATCCATCAAGTTTTAGTGTTTGATTTTACAAGGGTCATATTTTAATGAGTATAACTTGATGTTAATATGGTATTTTGGCTGATTTAGACCCACCAAATTGTAGAGAATCAAATTAGATTTCCAACGATACCAAATTCTCCTTAATCCAATACCCGACCGAAAAGTTATGCCTATTTTCGTGAGAGACAATAAGCACAGGCGATTGGTTAGGCGCTGCCCAACCCAAGCATAGGCGATTGGTTAGGCGCCGCCCAACCCAAGAATAGGCGATCACTTGGGCACCGCCTAAGTTAATTCCAGGTGTCAAAAACACTCCGTCTTAAGTTATTTTAAGGGTAATTATGTCTTTAAATACTCCTTACACGTCCCTAAACTTAACCCTACGAAATATATAGATTCTAATTATACTGCAACCCTATTTTCATATCAAAGCTCACCATCCAAGAGCACTAAAGGATAAAAACAACTAGGGTTGTATAATTAAGCTTGAAGATCCGATTTTAAGGAAATTCCTCTGTCAATCATCAAGAATCTTCCTTCTAAGGTATGTGTAGTGTTCATCCATGGATTCCTTTCGTCCGTGGAGTTCAAGAATCAATCTTTAAAATACAAAATCTTGGTTGATTGTGGTGATATGATCATACCCATGTTGATGTTTTCTTGTTTTTCTCTTTTTCATTATAAAGTATAATTTCTATATTATTGGGTGTTGATGATCATGTTGTTGATATTAGGTGATTCCCAAGATGAAATCTTTATATTTTTGTATGAATTCATGATATCATATGAGTTGGAAACATGCAAATTTGGTTGTTCATAATGTATAATTTGATGATTTCACCTATGATTAAGATGTGCATATAAGGTGTTTGATAAAATGCCTAAGGAACTAGAAATCATGCAATATAGCTAAATTGTGACTAAGTGAAGGATTCATGCCCTTACGTTCCAATGACTTCCACGATTGATAATGTGCCTTGTAAATGTTGTTGGAATACTCATTAACTATGCTTATGAGATTATGCTACGTTTACTTACAAATCCTACTTATGAACAAGATGTATGATAACCATGCAATCCACATAAACTTCCATGCTATTAGTATGTGTTGCCAATATGATTATGCAACGAACATGATATTAAGATTGTGCAAGTACTTCTATGTGATATGAAATCCTTTCCATACAATACATTGTTGATAACCATGCTTAGTATGAGATCCCTACTTATGATATTATAAATTAAGGACTCTACTCTTATGATCAAGTCAGTCATGTGTGTCAGTTTCCTTCCATCGAGTCCTGGGGGTACTTATACCCAAATACAATAGTTGTGTGCCTAGATCCATGTCATGTTTCACGATATCCGAACTCAAGCTATGATTCCATAGACTTCAGTCTGTTATGTAACTCAAGAAAACCTCATGATCTTAGTCAGTTGTCAGATATTAGTAGCATTTTGCTAGTCAATGGAATTCAGTAAGATCAAGTCATCAACAGTCAGTTACTCATGTCTAGTCCCTTCAGATGGGAGTAGAGGTTAGCACCAAGTTAACCCAAGGATAGGAGCTCACCCGCCAGTTCAGGGTGTGATTCTTAGTAGCAATCCTTGTGTTCCAGAACTACGTAGCCAGCGTAGGTTGAGACATCTTAACCCGTCAGATTAGGGTTTATAAGGTGGATTAACCCGCCAGTTTAGGGTTTTCACCATTCTTATTTGAGTACCTGCCAGTATAGGGTCTCACAGTTATCCTTACCAGTGGAGCGGTATTGACGCCCCTCCTGTCGGGGCAGAGATTGGACCCCAGCTTAGCCATACAGCATACATAGGGCATGTTAGTTAACCACTACTTCCCATATTTTCAATATCAATCTCAGTAAAAGAACTCAGGGCGTTCTTCAGATTTCAGTATATACAGGACCATCAGATATAGTCATCCATATTATCAGTTTTAGTAACAGTCTTAGTAAGAGAACTTAGGGCGTTCTTCAAATTTTAGTATATATAGGAATGTTACATACAGTCATCCATGTTATCAATTTCAGTAGCAGTCATGACGGTTATCAATAAACCATATATTAGTTTACAGGTCATGCTATCATGTATTCATGGTCCTAGTTTCTATATATGTGTGTTTGCACTCACACATTCATATTAGTCAGTTGGTGTTGTTTATGCATAAAACCCTTTATATTCGGCCTACCTTCCCCGTATACTCAGTACTCCAATTGTACTGATGCATTTGCGCTATAGTGCTTTCTTTTCATATCACACCATAGGTTTTGAGACACAAGCTCCAGCCCAGTAGTAGCGGTAGCATTCCAGTAGCTGAGACACAGTGAGTCCTCATTAATTCGAGGATAATATGATTTGATTCATTTATTTATTTCTTCAGTTTAGTCTTACGGAGTTAGTTGGAGACATGTTCCTTCAACTTCTTATTCAGACAGTTTAGAGGCTTTCAGATTTACATTCAGATTTAGCTATTTTGGGTATTTTTGCCCACATCATTTTATTCAGTTGAACCTTATGACCTTACAGTTCTATGTATTCCACATTATTATATCATGATTTGTAGTATACCGGTACAGATATCAGTCGTGGGTTAGCTTGTGATCCCTTGGGGTCATGAGTACCGTTTAGCATTCCGATTCAGCGAATTGGGGTGTTACAAACTTGGTATCAGAGCCTAAAGTTCAATAAATTCCTAGGAAGTCTGAAAGCCGCATCTAGTAGAATCTTGTACATGGGTGTGTTGCGCGCCATATTTATGTGCGGGAGGCTATAAGATGTTTTAGGAATAGTCCCCTTTCTTCATTATTCCTGTTATGCTAGTGAGCATAATCACAAGTTACACTCTCAGTCTAATCCATTCTTCTCTTATTCCAGACCATGACCTAAAGAGAAGAAACCAGCCAGCTCCTCAGCCCGAAGATCCTTTAGGCAAACATGTTTCCTATACGGAGTTTAGAGCGCATTTACCATACTTGCTCAGGGCTGCACAGAATGAACCGCCATCAGTTATTCCGTCCAATACAGTGGCCACTCCCAAAGCAGCTAGGGTTTAGGACTTTACCCAGATGAACCCTTTATCTTTCCATGGGTGTAAGTCTGATGAAGACCCTCAGGAGTTCGTTGACCAAGTCCAAAAGGTCATTGACATCATGGGTGCTACTTCTATTGAGAGTGCTAAGTTATCCGCCTACCAGTTACAGGATGTTGCCCATGATTGGTACAAACAGTGGAAGTCTGAGAGGTTAGATGATACAGGCCCTATCGAGTGGGAGGAATTTGTCACGGCCTTTTTAAATAGATTCTTTCCCTAAGAGCTGAGGAAAGACAAAGTTCTTAATTTTATCAACCTTAGGCAGGGGAATATGATGGTTAGGGAGTATTCTCTCAGATTTACTCAGCTAGCCAGGTATGCTCCTTATGTGGTTGTATATAATAGAGCTAAGATGAGAAAGTTTGTCTCAGGGGTCAACGATAGAGTGGTAAATAAGTGTAGGTCTGGGATACTGATCGTTGATATGACCCTAGCAAGACTCATGACCCATACCCAACAAGTAGAAGAGCAGAAGTTTAAGACTAGGGAGAGGCACAAAAAGAGAGCAAGGTCAGGTAATTTTAACTTTGCTAACCCCAAGTCAGATGGAGGAAACTGCTCACAGTTTCGCTCCAAGTCAGCCGTTCCAGCTCCTTTCTCTGCCAGCGCTCCAGTGCTGAAGTTCAGAGATGGCAATAGAAACAAAGCACCAGGCTCTAAATCTCAGGACAGTATTAGCAGTACCCGAACAAATACCCTTTGTCAGACTTGTGGTAAGAACCACAAGGGTATTTACACAGCCGGTAGTGATATCTGTATAGGTTGTGGTAACCCAGGCCACAGGATTAGAGAGTGTCTACAGTCAAGTCTTCACGGTCAACAAAATCATTCTACAGCTCAGTCTAGTCGCCTGAATTAGCAGGGTGCCATTTCTAGTGCTACCAGTGGGCAACGCCCAAACCAACTCTATTCTCTTCAGTCCCAACGGGATCAGGAAAATTCTCCTGATGTCATTACTAGTACGTTACAGATTTTCCATGTTCATGTTTATGCTTCGCTAGACCTAGGTGCATCTTTGTCTTTTGTTACTTCATACATAGCAAGCAATTTTGGAATCAGTCCCGAAGTCCTAGCAGAGCCCTTCTCAATCTCTACCTCAGTGGGTAAAACCATCATAGCTCAACGGGTATACAGAAACTGCCCAGTTATGATATCTTAGAAATCATCGTCAGTAGATTTAGTAGAGTTAGAGATGACTAATTTTGATGTCATTATTGGCATGGATTGGCTTCATTCCTGCTATGCCACAGTCGATTGCAGAAATAGGATAGTTCAATTTCAGTTCTTGAATGAGCCCGTCCTAGAATGAAAGGGTAGCATTTCAGCGTTTAGGGGTCAACTTGTTTCCTACCTTCGGGCAAGGAAAATGATTTCTAAGAGGTGTGTATCATCTCATGCATGTTAAAGATTTTAGTACTAAATATCCCAGCCTCAAAATGGTCCCTATTGATAATGAATACTCAGATGTCTTTCCTGAAGATCTTCCAGGCATTCCTCCCGAAAGGGAAATAGACTTCGGCATAGACCTTCTTCTGGATACTCAACCTATTTCTATTCCGACATACAGAATAGCACCAGCAGAACTTAAGAAACTGAAAGATCATTTGAAGAATCTCTTAGATAAGGGATTCATCAAACCCAGCATTTCCTCATGGGGTACGCCAGTATTATTCGTGCATAAGAAAGACGATTCTCTTAGGATGTGTATTGACTACCATCAACTCAACAAGGTCACGATCAAGAACAGATATACTCTTCCCAGGATTGATGATCTATTTGACCAACTTTATGGTGCCAGTTACTTCTCTAAGATAGACCTCAGATTAGGCTATCATCAGCTCAGAGTTAGAGAATGTGACATTCTGAAGGCAACTTTCCATAATTGGTATGGTCACTTTGAATTTCTAGTCATGTCATTTGGTCTTACCAATGCCCCTGCAGTTTTTATGGATTTGATGAACTGTGTGTTCAAGCAGTACTTGTACATATTTGTCATAGTCTTTATAGATGATATTCTGGTCTATTCTCGCTCAGAGCGTGATCACGTAGACCATCTCAAGATTGTTCTTCAGACTCTCAGGGATCACCAATTATTCACTAAGTTCAGCAAGTGAGAATTTTGGCTAAGATCAGTAGCATTCTTTGGCCATATTATTTCCGGTGATGGCATTAGATTAGATTCTCAGAAAACTGAGGTAGTAAGAAACTAGCCCAGACCCGTATCTCCATCAGATATTAGGAGTTTCTTGGGTTTGGCTGGCTATTACAGATGGTTTGTCAAGGTATTTTCTTCTATTGCATCTCCCATGTCCAGATTGACTCAGAAGAAGATTAAATTTCAGTGGCTAGATTCATACGAGAAGAGCTTTCAAGAGTTGAATACCCGACTCACCGTCGCTTCAGTTCTAGCTATTCCAAATAATTTAGACGGTTTTGTAGTCCATTGGGATGCATCCATAGTGGGTTTAGGTTGTATCCTCATACAGCATGGTAAGGTCATAGCCTACGCCTCCAGAAAGGTAAAGCCACATGAGAAGAATTATCCTACTCATGATCTTGAGTTTGCAGCGGTAGTTTTTGCCTTGAAGATTTAGAGGCATTATCTCTATGGAGTTCATGTAGATGTCTTCACAGACCATAAAAGCCTCCAGTATGTCTTTTCCTAGAAAGATCTCAATCTTTGCCAGAGAAGGTGGTTAGAGCTCTTGAAGGATTACGACATGAGTGTTCTTTATCATCCGGGCAAGGCCAATGTTATGACCGATACTCTCAGTCGACTCTCCATGGGTAGTATTTCTTATTTTAAGGATAGTAAGAAAAAGATGGCTCAGGAGATCCATCAGGTTGCCAGACTAGGCGTTCACTTAGTCGATTCTTAAGAGGGTGGTATGTGTGTTCATAGTAGTTCAGAGTCATCTCTAGTTTCTAAGGTGAAAGAGAAATAAGACAGGGATCCTAGCCTTTTCAAGCTCAAAGAGTCAGTTCAAAATTAGAAAGTCGAGGTTTTATCCTAAGGGGAGATGGTGTTATTCATTGTCAGGGTCATCTATGTATTCCAGGTGTAGATGAATTGAGGCAGCGAATTCTTGAAGAATCACATGGTGCGTGATACTCTATTTATCCAGGGGCCACTAAGATGTATCGTGACATGTAAGAGATCTATTGGTGGAGTGGGATAAAGAGAAATATTGCAGAGTTTGTGGCTAAGTGCTCTACATGTCAGCAGGTTAAGATAGAGCATCAGAAACCTAATGGTTCCATGCAAGATTTTACCATTCCTACTTAGAAGTGGGAAGAAGTTAACATAGACTTTGTGACAGGTTTGCCTAGAACTCGTCATCAGCATGATTTAGTCTGGGTCATTATAGACAAAATAACCAAGTCAGCTCCTATTCGTAGTTCTTATTCCGTCGAGGATTATGCCAAACTCTATATTAGGGAGTTAGTCAGATTACACGGTGTTCTACTATCTATCATCTTAGACAGAGGTACCTAGTTCACTTCTCACTTTTGGAAAGCATTCCAAAAGGGTCTCAGTACCCAAGTCTATCTCAGCACAGCATTTCATCCTCAGAAAGATGGTCAAGCAGATAGGACCATTCAGACTCTTGAAGATATGCTAAGGCCGTGTGTAATTAACTTCAAGGAAAGTTGGGATGACCACTTTCCTATGATTGAGTTTGCATACAACAATAGCTATCATTCTAGTATTCCGATGGCTCCATTCAAAGCTCTCTATGTTAGGAGATGTAGATCTCTGATTGGTTGGTTTGAAGTTAGTGAGGCCTCAATTATAGGTCCTAACTTAGTATTCGATGCCTTAGAGAAAGTTCAGTTGATCAGAGAGAGACTTCAGGCTGCTCAGAGATGATAGAAGTCCTATGCAAATATTTATAGAAAGGATCTCGAGTTTGAGGTCAATGACTATGTCTATCTTAAGATCTCTCCCATGAAGGGAGTGAAGAGGTTCGGCAAGAAAAGAAAACTCAGTCCTCGATATGTCGATCCCTTCAGAATTTTATGTCACTTCGGCAAGGTAGCTTATAAGCTTGAGTTGCCTTCAGATCTATCCTCAGTCCATCCAGTCTTCCATGTCTCTTTGCTAGAGAAGTGCATAGGTGACCCAGCAGTTGTTGTCCCTATTTAAAGCATCGACATTCAGAACAACCTCTCTTATGAAGAGATTTCAGTCAAAATCTTAGATTATCAGACTCGTAGATTGAGGAAAAAAGAAGTCCCTCTAGTCGAGGTTCTTTGCCGAAATCAGTTTCATGAGGGAGCTACTTGGGAAGCAGAAGCAGATATGCGTACCAAGTATCCTCACCTCTTCCCCACCAATTCAGATCAAGCTCAAGGTAATAGTTCTTCTTAAGCTTATTAAGTTTCATGTTTCCAGTATAAACTTAGTACTTATTAACTGTTTCATACTCAGTCATGCATTCATGCATCAGTTGTTCGTGCATCAGATATGCATGAGTTTAGTATGTTTAGCATGTCAGTCATGATATTAAGTTTTAGTTCTTCATGTCCAGTTCAGGTTTTATTGTCTTGTATCCCTTCTCAGTAAATTCTCATTCGAGGATGAATGTTCCCAAGGGGGAGATATTGTAATACCCTGCATGTTTCTAATCCTGTGATTCATACTTGAGTACATGACTTACAATGAATATTCTAGTGATAGGATATCTTATGATCCATTAATCATGTTCATATGAGTCACTTAAGGTAATACAAGCTAAGATTTTTTGAATCTATCAAGTTTTAGTGTTTGATTTTTCAAGGTTCATATTTGAGCGAGTATAAATCGATGTTAATGTGGTATTTTGGCTGATTTAAACCCACTAAATTGTATATAATCGAATTAGCTTTCCAACGATACCAAGTTTGCCTTAATCCAATACCCGAGCAAAAAGTTATGCCTATTTTTGTGAGAGACAGTAAGCATAGGCGATTGGTTAGGCGCCACCCAACCCAAGCATAGGCGATTGGTTAGGAGCCGCCCAACCCAAGCATAGGAGATCACTTGGGCACCGCCTAAGTCAATTCCAGGTGTCAAAAACACTCCATCTTAAGTTATTTTAAAGGTAATTAAGTCTTTAAATACTCCTTACACGTCCCTAAACTTAACCCTATGAAATATATAGCTTTTAAACATACTGCAACCCTATTTTCATCTCAAAGATCATCTTCCAAGAACACTAAAGGAGAAAAACAACTAGGGTTGTATAATTAAGCTTGAAGACCCGATTTCAAGGAAATTCCTTCGTCAATCATCAAGAATCTTCCTTCTAAGGTATGCGTAGTGTTCATCCACGGATTTCTTTCATCTGTGGAGTTCAAGAATCAATCTTTAAAATACAAAAGCTTGGTTGATTGTGGTGATATGATCCTACCCATGTTGATGCTTGTTTGTTTTCCTCTTTTTCATTATAAAGTATGATTTCTATATTGTTGGGTATTGATGATAATGTTGTTGATATTGCGTGATTCCCAAGATGGAATCTTTATAATTTTTTATGAATTCATGATATCATATGAGTTGGAAACATGTAAATTTGGTTGTTCATGATGTATAATTTGATAATTTCACCTATGCTTAAGATGTGCATGTAAGGTGTTTGATAAAAAGCCTAAGGAACTAGAAATCATGCAATATAGCTAAATTGTGACTAAGTCAAGGATTCATGATATACCCTTACGTTCCAATGACTTCCACGATTGATAATGTGCCTTGTAAATGTTGTTGGAATACTCATAAACTATTCTTATGAGATTATGCTATGTTTACTTATAAATCCTACTTATGAACAAGATGTATGATAACCATGCAATCCACATAAACTTCTATGCTATTAGTATGTGTTGCCAATATGATTATGCAACGAACATGATATTAAGATTGTGCAAGTACTTCTATGTGATATGAAATCCTTTCCATACAATACATTGTTGATAACCATGCTTAGTATGAGATCCCTACTTATGATATTATAAATTAAGGACTCTACTCTTATGATCAAGTCAGTCATGTGTGTCAGTTTCCTTCCATCGAGTCCTGGGGGTACTTATACCCAAATACAATAGTTGTGTGCCTAGATACATGTCATGTTTCACGATATCCGAACTCAATCTATGATTCCATAGACTTCAGTCGGTCATGTGACTCAAGAAAACCTCATGATCTTAGTCAGTTGTCAGATATCAGTAATATTACGCCAGCCAACAAAATTCAGTAAGATCAAGTCATGCACAGTCAGTTATTTATGTCCAGCCCCTCCAGTTGGGAGTAGAGGTTAGAACCGAGTGAACCCAAGGATGGGAGCTTACCCACCAGTTCAGGGTGTGATTATTAGTGGCAATCCTTGTGTTCCAGAACTATGTAGCCATCGTAGGTTGAGACATCTTAACCCATCAGATTAGGGTTGATGAGATGGACTAACCCGTCAGTTGAGGGTTCCTACCATTCTCATTTAAGTACCTACCAGTATAGGGTCTCACAGTTGTCCTTACTAGTGGCGCGGGACTGACTCCCCTCCAGTCAGGGCAGAGATTGGACCCTAGCTTAGCTATAATGGAATACATGGGGCATGTCGGTTAAAAACTATTTCCCACAGCTTCAGTATCAGTATCAATAAAAGAACTCAGGGAGTTTTTCAGATTTCAGTATATACAGGACTGCCAGATACAGTTATCCATGTAATCAATTTTAGTAACAGTCTCAGTAAAAGAACTGAGGGCGTTTTTCAGATTTTAGTATATACAGGACTGTTAGATACAATCGTCCATGTTATCAGTTTCAGTATCAGTCATGACAGTTATCAGTAAACCATGTATTAGCTTACAGGTCATGCTATCACGTATTCATGGTCCCAGTTTCTATATATGTGTGTTTGCACTCCCACGTTCATATTAGTCAGTCAGTGTTGTTCATGCATGAAACCCTTTATATTAAGCCTACCTTCCTTGTATACTTAGTACTCCAGTTGTACTGATGCATTTTCACTATGGTGCTTTCTTTTCATGTTACACCATAGGTTCTGAGGCACGAGCTCCAGCCCAGCAGTAGCAGCAGCATTCCAATCGCAGAGACACAGTGAGTCCTCATTAATTCAAGGATAATATGATTTTATTCATTTATTTATTTCTTCAGTTCAGTCTTGCGGAGTTAGTTGGAGGCATGTTCCTTCAACTCCATATTCAGACAGTTTAGAGGCTTTCAGATTTACTTTTAGATTTACGTTCAGATTTAGCTATTTTGGGTATTTTCGCCCACATGATTTTATTCAGTTGAACCTTATGGCCTTACAATTCCATGTATTTCACATTATTATATCATGATTTGCAGTATACAGGAACAAATATCAGTCATGGGTTAGCTTGTGGTCCCTCGGGGTCATGAGTACCGTGTAGCATTTCGGTTCAGCGAATCGGAGTGTTACACCTTAAAAATTTCAATTATTTTATTTTCACCTTCCCATGTGCGTAACATTAATTTTTTATTTAAATTGTGATAAGGGGTGTAAGAAGGGTGTCTTGGAAAAGTTTTGAAATTGTTGGAAGAGGTTTGGGGTCATTTTGGGATCCTAAGGCAGTGAGAATCCCCGATAGTAGCGTACCACGCTACTTATGCTCTGCGATAAGACTGTGGAACAGAGTCTAACCTTCACGATAGCGGTGTGCCACGCCGCTAAGTTAATTTTATTCAATTTTTTTTCTTGGAGTATGGGATTTTTTGATCCTTTACCCTAAACGACTTTAAAAATACTTAAATGACCCATTTCCCTTCAATTTTCAAGATCAAAATCTTACTTTTTCTTCCTTGACTATGAAAACAAAAAGGTTCAAAGGTTTTAAAAGGAATTCACCATTGAAGATCTAAGTGAGTTCTCTTTAATTTCTTCTATATTTCAGGCATGTTTCTCATTCCTTAACTTGTATTTTATATGATGGCATGAATTTATTCAATATCCAAGTATTTTGAATGATGGGTTTGAAATTGGGTTGAGTTTTTTGGTTGTTAATGCTTGAATTAATTTTCCTATTATTTTAATGTGTTATTCATGCTTTAAACTATAGTTTTTGGAACTAAATTGGGGCATTATTATAATGATTGGAATGGGTGACATGGTTTTTCCCAAATTGATGAAATTTTGGTAAGGTAATGGCATCAACCTCAACCAACTTTATTAATCTGGCTTCAAACATGCGGTTTTTCATAATTTATCTTACATTTAGGAGCATTGCATTGCATTAAAGAAAAAATGGGTAACTATGATTTTGGAATGCCCTTAGTGGCCATGGTTTTGGATTTTAAATGAAAGAGTCTAATGGTTACATGGACTGATATGGCATAATTGAATTAGCTTGCAAGCATATTGGTATGATGATACCATGTCAAAAAATTCCTTAATAATGACTCCTTAGTTAATGGTTCGATTTTACGTGTAAACTATTTTAATTTAGTCTTTAATAAAATTGTGTAGCTCATCATGAAGGTGTAGTCCCGGGAGGACCAATACTGGAAATAAGGTTTTACGATGTTAGGGGTCTATATGACCATGTGTCTGGATACATATTATATTTTGGATGGCTATTGCCTTGGTGTACTTAACATTTCCTCGATACATATGGATAACATGGATGAGGGCCTTTCTAGTTGGGGAAGTCAGACTCATATAGCCCATGTTTTCTTTAGGATAAAGTGAGCTGCATGGTTTTGGCTAATGTTTAAACTGCCATATTAATGGACCCTTGTCCCTATTTCAGAATCCTATACATGTTTATATAAATGTTATGCATGTGATTTTAATTGGTTTTTGGATAAATTCATTATTTTATCCCTTTCTGTTAAGTTGCATATTAGTGTTTTCTCCACTGACCATCCTCGGACGCTGTATCATTTTATTATATAGGTTTGGAGGACTTTTCTATTACTTATGTGCAATATTAGGTTGTTTGGTGCATTTGTTGGTCTGCTATGAAGTGGTGAGCCTCTGTCTTTTGAAAGGCGCGGTCATTTAATTGGTTTTATTATTATCTTAGTATTTTTTTGAATTCTCTTTGTCATAGTTTGGGGCATGTACCAAATTAGTTGGTATATTTAGTTTAGAGGCTTTTGTAAAGAGTTTTAGGATAATATAGATGTTTTATTTTGAGTCTTATCTTTTCTTTGGATATGAATATCTTTTATAGACTTATTTATCTTTCACTGTTTACATTTATGTGCTCTTGAGGTAAGGCTAAGAGGGAGGTCTCTAGTCCATGGTGCGCTTGAGATTAGCCGTCACAGCTAGACTCAGGTTTGGGTCATGACAAACTTGGTATCAGAGCACAGTTAGGGGTTGTTGGGTGTTCATAAAGCCGTGTTGAGTAGAGTCCTTTTTATAAGTGTGTAGTGCACCATACTTATAAGGGGGAGGCTACAACGTATTTAAAAATATTTCCCTTCTTTAAGTTCAATTTCGTGCTAAAGAGTCTAGTTGCTTTGAGTTTTCTTTAATCCCTAGCTTAGTCGCATTGCAGATCATGCCTCCCCAAAGATTTGATCATCATAGGAACTCTGCATGAACCTGTCTCCCACTTATGGAAAATATGGAGGGAACTCACCCTGTTTATGAAGTGCATACCTAGTCTAGGGTACATGTTCTTGACTGTACCACTCCACATAGGGTTCTACTGGTCCCTACTAGTCCTCTTTGGGCTTCTCGGGCTAGTGATACTTTTGCTTAGTCACCTCAAGGAGACATCTCTAATGTGGAGTTCCGCCAGTCTATTCATATATTTGTTCAATTAGTGGCATCATAGTCCCGTCGACCAGATCATGTTGGTCTTATTGCCAGTTTGTCTGAGGTCACCAGGGTTGGCTAGTTTATAAGGTTGAATCCTCTGAACCTTACATGCTATAAGGTTAAGGAGGATCCTCAAGGGCTTATTGATGAGATGGAGAATATTTTTAGGGTGATGTATGTTACTGATTCAGAAGGTGTAGAGTTTGCAGGTTATCAGTTATAGGATGTGGCATACCAGTGGTATAAAGAGTGGGATGAGATGAGTAGTGATAATGTTGAGCTGGAGATGTGGGATGCATTTTTAGGTGCTTTCTGAGATTATTTCTTTCCTCAGGAGTTGGAGAAGGCTAAGACTGAAGAATTTGTGAACTTAAAACAAAGAAAGATTGTGTTATGGAGTACAAACTAAAGTTCTAGCAATTGTCCCGTTATGAGCCAGAGTTGGTGTCTAATATGAGGTCTAAAATGAGAAAGTTTGCTTCTGGTTTATCCCATAATTTGGTGTTAGAATGTAAGGATTCTAGGTTGAAAAATTATATGGACATATCTAGGTTGGTGGTTTATATGCAGCAGGTGAAAGATGAGAAAAAGAAGCAGGTGGATATGGGAGAAAGGCAGAATAAAAAGTTTAAATATACAGAGCAGGGTACAAATTAGCAGAATAGTGGGAGAGATGGTAGGTAGTGGACGAAGAAGAAGAATTAGAGAAATTCTTATTTGTTCGCTAGTTCTCCTTATCCTATGCGTATATGTGATCATCATTTTTAGGCTAGTAGTGGTCCTAAGGCACAAGGTGCCCAGTCTAAAGTCAGTGAAGCTCAGTCAGCCCCATCTTATCCTCATGTCATTTTTGTGGACAACTTTAACATGGTTATTATGAGGAGGGGAGGAAATTGTGTTTTAATTATGGTCACTCTAGTCATCTGCAACAAAATTTTTCTTTAGCTAAAGTTGTCACTGGAGCTAATAAGGTCCCGGTGCCACTTTTTTGGCTCCTGGACTTAAGGATGCAACATAAAGTACCATTAATGGTTGAAATCACCTTTGCGTACTTGCTACTTGTTAGGAATCTGAGGCATCCTCAGATATTATCACTGGTATGCTTCTCGCGTGATTTTGGTCCTTAAAGTATTTTCAACCCCTTTTTATTTCTACTCTTATTGGTGAGTTTATTGTTTCTAGAAAAATCTACAAGGGTTGTGTGGTATCCAATCTTCATAGGGAGACATTAGTGAATTTGATAGAACTTGATATGATAGATTTTGATGTAATCTTTGAGATAGATTAGCTTCATTTGTACTATGCTTCTCTAGATTATAGGACCCAAAAGGTCAATTTCCATTTTCCTAATGAACCGATGATTGAATAGGAGAAGAGTTTCTTAGTACCCAAAAGGAGGTTTATTTCTTATCTTAGAGCTCAGAAAATGATTTCCACAGGTTGTTTGTATCATTTAGTTCTGGCTAAATATTCTAACCCTAAGAGTCCCTCTTTGCAATATATCCCTTTGGTTAATGAATTTCCTATAGTTTTTCCCAATTATTTTCCCTAGAATTTCTCCTGATAGGGAGATAGATTTTGGGATTGATCTTCTATCGAATACCCATTTCATTTCTATTCCTCCATATAGAATGGATCTTACTGAACTAAAGAAACTAAATAAAGAGCTAAAAGATCTTCTTGATAACGGTTTCATCTGCCCTAGTGTTTCTCTTAGAGTGCTCATGTGCTCTTTGTGCAAAAAAAAGATGGGTTTCTTTGGATGTCCATAGATTATTGCCAATTGAATAAGGTTATAGTGATAAATAAGTATCCTCTTTTTAGGATTGATGACATTTTCGATCAGATTCAGGGTGTTAGGTGTTTCTCTAAGATTGATCTTTATTTGGGCTATCACCAATTAAAAATTAGGGAGGTTGATATTCCCAAGACTACTTTTTCGAATTGGTATGGCCATTATTAGTTTTTGGTTATGTTATTTGGGTTGACTAATGCTTTGACTGCTTTTATGGATCTTATGAATCGGGTGTTTAGGCTGTTTCTGGATTTATTTGTTATGGTCTTCATTGATGACATTTTGGTGTACTCTAAAAGTAAGAAGGATCTTGTCAATCAGCTCTGAATTGTATTGCAAAATCTTAAGGACCAAAAAATTATATACAAAATTTTCTAAGTATTGTGACCTTTCTTGAGCCTGTTATTTCTAGTGAAGGGATCAAGGTAGATCCACAAAAATTTAAGGCAGTTAAAAAGTGGCCTAGTCCCACGACTCCAACTAACTTGAGGAACGTCTTAGGCTTGGTTGGGTATTATAGGAGCTTTATGGAGAGTTCCTCATTTATTGCTGCTCTGCTGACAAAATTAACTTAGAAAAAGGTTAAGTTTTTGTCATCTAATGCTTGTGAAGGAATTTTGAGAAATTGAAGGATAATTCATGTTTGCGCCTATTTTGACCTTACTCGAGGGTACTGATGGGTTTGTTATGTATTATGATGCATCTCGAGTGGGACTGGGTTATGTTTTGATACTATATGGTAAGGTTATAACCTATACTTCTAATCAGCTTAAGGTTCATAAGAGAAATTACTCTACTCATAATCTAGAGTTGGCAGACGTGGTTTTTGAGTTGAAGATTTGGATCCATTATTTGTATGGGGTGCATGTGGATATTTATTCATACCATAAGATCCTGTAGTGTGTTTTTATGATGAAGGAATTAATCTCAGGTAGAGGCAGTGACTCAAAATGCTTAAAAACTATTACATGAGTTTGCACTACTATCCAAGTAAAGCTAATATTGTTGTTGATGCTCTTAGCAACTTGTCTATGGGGAGCTTATCTAACATTGAAGTAAAGAAAAAAGGGTTAGTGAAGGATATTCATCGGCTGGCTAACTTGAAAGTTCATCTTTTAGACAATGAGGATAGAAAAGTGGTTGTTTAGGAAATAATTAAGTTGTCTCTTGGTGTTGAGGTCAGGGAGAAATAGGTACTAGATCTCATACTCATATGGAGCAAAGATGATTTGGATCAGCAAAAGGTTATGGCTTTCGAGATTAGGGGAGGTGGTATCTTGAGATATCAAGGAAGGTTGTGTGTCCCTGATATAGATAGGTTGTAGGAAAGGATTTTGACCAAAGCTCACAAGTCCAAATATGTAATTCACCCTAGTTCGACCAAGATGTATCATAACTTAAAAAAGATCTACTGGTGGAATAATATGAAGAGGGATGTGGAAATTTTTGCTGCTAAATATATGGTTTATTAACAAGTCAAGATAAGGCATTTGAGGCCTGGTAGCATGTCCCAAGGGATAAATTTGCCCATGTGGAAGTAGGAGATAATTAACATAGATTTCATTATAGGTCTTTCGTGGTTTTGGAATCAGTATGATTCGATTAGGATCATTGTGGATAGGATGACTAAGTCTTCTTACTTCTTGCTTGTGAAGACCTTCCTTCAGTCCAGGTATGGAGTGACTGGTTTGATAGGACCAAGATAATTTTTTGACTACCTACTCAGGTGAGGATTATGCTAAGTTATTCATTTAAGAGATAGTTATGTTGCATGAGGCATTGGTGTCCCTTATTTCAGACTAAGGTACGCAGTTTTCTTTTCACTTCTAGCATTCGTTTCAAAAAGGTTTAGGTACTCAAGTGAATCTTAGCACCGCTTTCCACCCTTAAATGGATAGACAAGTGGAGCATACTATTCAGACTTTAGAGGATATGCTAAGGGCCTGTGTGATTAATTTTAAAGGTTGTTGGGTTGACCATTTGCCTCTTATTGAATTCTCTTACAACAACAATTATCATTCTAGCATCCAAATAACCCTTTTTGAGGCTCTTTATGGTAGGAGGTGCAGGTCTCTTATTGTATAGCTTAAGGTGAGTGGAACTAGGTTGTTTGGTTCTAACTTGGTTCACCAAGCCATGGAAAAGGTAGAGGTAATTAGAGAATGACTTAAGGTTTCTCAAAGTCGTCAAAAATCTTATATGAATGTGAGGCAAACGGAGTTGGAGTTTGAAGTCAGTGATTGAGTGTTCTTGAAGGTTGCTCTTATGAAATAAGTTATAAGATTTGAGAGGTAAAGCTCGTTCCTCATTACATTGGTCTATATAAAATTGTAAGGAGAATTAGAAATATTGCTTCTGAGTTAGTGTTACCAGCAAATTTGGCTTCGATTTATCCCGTTTTCCATGTGTTCATGCTTAAAAAGTATATGGGTAACCCTTCTTTGATAGTGCCTATTGAGGATGTGGGTGTTAAGGATTTGTTGTCTTATATGGAAGTCCAAGTTAAAATATTAAATAGGCAAGTTCGTAGGTTGAGGAAAAAAGATATAGATTTGGTGAAAGTTCTTTGGAGAAATAAAAAAGTAGAAGAGTGATACAAGCACGATCATGAAGATAGACACTTTTGAGTATTTTGAATGCAACATATGGAGTGTATGAGTTGAAGTGTAAAAAGGGCTCCAAAGTCGCCCCTCTATTTCACTTTATGGGCTCCATTTTGTTTATTTAACACTAAAGGGCAGTTTTGTCATTTTGTCTCTTATTGTAATAAGTCTATAAATAGAACATATTAGGATTTTAGCTCACTAGTTATTGAATATTGATGAAAGAACACTTATCTTGAGGGAGAGCCTCCCTAGGCCGAAACTAGGACATGAGCAAGTATGGACTCACTTGTGAATATGTATTTCTTAGAAACGACGGTGCTTGAGCGGTGGAATCCCTCTTTTGTCTTCATAAGAGTGTGGTGTTGCTATTGTAAGTCTTAGATGTCTTTAGATTTAATATATCTTTGGGTTCTTCGGTCTTAGTTAGTGTTATCTAGGGAAACCATTAGTTTTTGTTGTTCTTGTAATCTTGTAATCGTTGGATGGTCTTTATCCTATTGTGGTTCTTCTTATTATAATGTTGTTTATCCCTTGTTATTGTTAGTCATTTACACCTTGTTTCTTGTTATTGTTGGAGCCAAGAATTGTGTTTATGTTGCTCTCGAGTTTCCCTTTGTTTGTGGGCTATTTTGACTTTTTTTATACGATCCAAGTTTTTATCGTATCATTTGTTATCAAATCATGGCTTGATTTTGTTCCCACAAGATTAATCTTGGGCTTGCTTACTTGAAAATTCAAAAAAAAAGTGTTAAAAACTGAGAATTCCATAAAGAAACAAATCTGTCCATTTTTGTTGTCTTGGCCTAAATTGTGTCTTATGCGTCTTGGCTAAGATTTGTGTCTCGTAAACTTAGATCTAAGAGTCCTTTTTGTATGTTATGTTGTTAGTAGTGTTAGCTTCTTCATCCCTAACACTAAAGGATTCTAAATCTAAGTTTGAGCTTTAAAAGTTGATGTTGTTGTTATGAATACAAAGTGGGGCCGGTTGTTGTTGGTATTTTTGTTGTTGGTTCAAGTTTTGAATGTGTACTGTGGGTATTGTGTTGTGAATTTTAAGCTTGAAAAGGTAGTGGTGTTATTTTGGGGGGGGGGGGGTCCAACTTGAACCTTAGAACTTCAAGACTCAAAGTTTTTGTTCTTAGAGTTCTTGGTGTTCTTCACTATCTCCATATATTATTGAAGAAAAATTGGTTATTGATCTTAGAAGTTGAAGAAAAAGAGTGTGTATTGTGTTAGTCTTGCAAGACATAGATCCAAGTTTCAAGGTGTAGTACTTGTAACTCAAAGACTTTTCCTACACACTCAAGACTTTACAACCCACTTCCAACCACTTTACATGAGACTAGGGCCCATGTTTTAAGGAAAAGTATTACAAAAGTCAAGTCTTGAAATTTGAAACTTGAGAAAGGTTTCAAGACTTATTATTCCCTCCTTAAAATAAATTCCACCAATCCAAATTAAAAATGGGTCAAGACTTGGATTTTGGAAAATAAAATTGTAGAAACCGTAACTAATACGTGGTTGCCACATCATCATTTTACTGTTCACACAACAATTTTGGCTCGAATTTTTTATTTTGTAGTTTCATTTTCTTGTTAGTTAGTTTTGTTTGTTGATTCCAACACTAACTTACAAGCTAGTGACCATTTACTAGATTGTGAGTTGGTTGTGAACCGCTCCTTTGTGTTTACGTCCTTGTGTGTCCTCTTAATTTTTTGGAGTCATTGTAATGTTTGGTTCACCTCTTAACACATCACGGAGTACAAGCAAGCTTACAACATTTGTGAAATTAAAGTGCGAGGAATCTGAGAGGCAAAGAAATAAAGAGAAAGTGTGAGGACCTTTCTTGTACAACTAATCTGTTTATGTTTTATAGGTAACTTCTTGGCTACAATGAATAACAACGTTTCTAGTGCTATCTTGGCCGGGGATGAAACTCAATTGAGCTGAATAAGATTGAAGTCAAATCTCAAGATGTAGAGAAAGTCGAGGTGCAAAATAAAGATATTGGCTGAGACTTAAAGTTGTTATGTCCTTGGTTTCTTCTTATTTTGTGGACTATTTTGGGAGCCATTTTCATTTGGTTTGTGCCGTGAATTGGAGGTCAAATTTCTCTCAAGATAGAGAGGATAGTATAAGAACGATCATGAAGATGGACGTTTTTGAGTATTTTGAATGCAACATATAAAGTGTGCGAGTTGAAGTGTAAAAAGGGCTCCAAAGTCGCCCCTCTATTGCACTCCATAGGCTCCATTTTGTTTATTTAACACTAAGGGCACTTTTATCATTTTGTCTCTTATTGTAATAAGTCTATAAATAGAACATGTTAGTGTTTTAGCTCACTAGTTATTGAATATTGATGAAAGAATACTACTCTTGAGAGAGAGCCTCCCTAGGCCGAAACTAAGACATGAGCAAGTGTGGACTCACTTGTGAATATGTATGCTTGGAAACGATGGTGCTTGAGCGGTGGAATCCCCATCGTGTCTTTGTAAAAGTGTGGTGTTGCTATTGTAAGTCTTAGGGGTCCTTAGATTTAATATATCTTTGGGTTCTTGGGTCTTATTATAGTGTATGTCTCACTATCTATCTCTACATTTCATGTCTTAGTTAGTGTTATCTAGGGAAACCGTTAGTTCTTGTTGTTCTTGTAATTTTGTAATCGTTAGATTTTTGTTATCCTATTGTTGTTTTTCTTATCATATTATGGTTAATCTCTTGTTGTTTTAGTGTTTTTAGTATCAGTTGCACCTTGTTTCTTGTTGTTGTTTGACCCAAGATTTGTGTTTGTGTTGCTCTCGGTTTTCCTCTTCTTGGGGACTATTTTTAAAATGTTTTTGATACATACCAAGTTTGTATCATATTAAAGAGGCTACTTGGAAATCTGAAGAAGATATGAATGCCAAGTACCCATTCGTGTTCCCCATGTTGGATTAAAGTGACTAAGTTATGAGTTTCATTTTTCTCTTATCGCATTTTGACATTGTCCTTGGATTCTACTATGTCTTTCCATTATCGTGTTAAAACGCTTAACTCCTTATTTGAGGATGAATGGTCTAAGGGGAGGGATAATGTAAGACCTATAAGAATTTCAATAGTTTTATTTTGACCCTTCTATGTGTGTAATGTTGATTTTTTGACTTGAATTATGATGAGGGATATTAAAAGGATATCTTGGGAAAGTTTTAGAATTTTTGGAAGGGGTTCGGGGCTATTTTGGAACGACCCTGGGGAACTGAGGGTTCGCAATAGTGGTGTGCCACGCTACTTATTCTTTGCCATAGGAGCATGGCATGGAGGCTAACCTCCGTGATTAGCGATGTGCCACACCGTTATATTAATTTTGTTCACTTGGGATGGCATCAACCTCAATCCACTTTATTAATCTGGTTTCGAACATGGATTTTTTCATAATTTATCTTACCGTTGAGAACATTGTATTGCATTAAAGGATAAATGTGTAAATATGATTTTGGAATGCCTTTGGTGGCCATGGTTTTGAATTTTAAATAAAACTTGGGGGTCTAATGGTTAAATGGACTGCGTTGGCATAATTGAATTAGCTTGTAAGCATATTGGTATGACGATACTATGTTAGAAAATGCCTTAATAAAGACTCTTCGGTTAATGATTGGGTTTATGTGTGAACTATTTTAATTTGCGCTTAAAGAAAATTGTGTAGCTCAATGTGAAGGTATATTCCGGGGGGACCAACACTGAAATAATATTTGTCGACATTGGGGGTCTATCTGACCATGTGTCTGGATATATATTATATTTTGGATGGCTATTACCTTGGTGTCTTTAGCCTTTCCTCGGTACATGCGGCTAACATGGATTGGGGCCCTTCCGACAGGGAGAGTTAAGACCTATATAGCTCATAGATGTCTTTAGAATGGAGTAAGCTACATAGTTCAGACTAATATTTAAACTATCATGTTAGTGGACCCTTGTCCCTATACCGACATCCTTTATATGTATATATAAATGTTGTGCAAATGGTTTTGACTTTTTGGGGGGGGATAAATGCATTATTTTATCCCCTTATCTTGAGTTATATGCTAGTGCTCACCCACTGACCGTCCTTGAACTCTGCATCATTTCATGATATAAGTTCAAAGGACTTTTTTGTTCCTCCTACACAGCTTTAAGTGGTTCGGTACATCTGTTGGTCTATTGTGAAGTGGTGAGCCTCCATCTTTTGGAAGGCCCAACTATTTCATTGGTTTCGTTATTGTCTTAGTATTTCTTTTTAGATTGTCTTTGTAATAGTCGGGTACATGTCCCGATTTTGTTGGTATTTCTAGTTTAGAGGCTTTTTGGGGACAGTTTTGGGATGACATAGATGTCTTGTTTTGAATCTTATCTTTCTTTTGGATTCATATATATTTTATAGACTTGTTTAGCTTTCACAGTTTACATTTATGTGCTCTTGAGGTAAGGCTAAGGGAGAGGTTTTCTTCCCATGGTAGTCTTGAGATTGTCTGTCATGGTAAGGCTCGGGTTCGAGTCGTGATAGTATTGTGCTAGTGCTCTCTTATCCACAGGTGATACGATGATTCTTTAAAATTGGAATTCTTGAAAATAGAGTTGTAACTAAAATACTTGTGAGCATGAACCGATTATATTTATTTTTTCTTATTTGTCAATACTCACTTGTTTTTTATTTTGTAAATAAAGTGGCTACACAAGGTATGGTGAATGGTTTGCAAATTGTTATGTTCTAAATTTGTTGGGTTTGAAGAAAAATCCAAATAATTTTTTTATGAAAAAAAACTAATATGGTCGAAGGCTACTTTTTAATAGAGGAGAATCCAGATGACATAATCATGTCAATGGTGTCTTAAGATCCAGCCACTGTATTGATATTATGAAAGTTTAGTTTCAAAATAATAGTAAGATAATTAAGATTATTTTACTACTAATGAATTTTCAGTAAGTTTGGAGTCCAACATAATATATGATGCAGATTATCGAATGGAGGATACAAGGCAACAATTAAAGGGTGTTATAAGTCAAAAGTATGACCATTTATGTCTTATAACAATGGATTTAATTCAACAAAGTATATAATTACAAACTGATAATATTTTTAAAGACTAATGGGTGAGCTCTATCAAACTTTGATGTCGTTAATTGAGGTAAGATAGTGAATTTAATTTTATTGCACAAAGGATAAGATATCAAGTTAGAGTCTCGATGCACTATGCTGAAGATGTTGGGTTTAAGTCCCATCAATTTATAGCTTAAGACGTCTTTATATGGATAAGATGTTGAGTTTGAACTCAATGCACCATATCGATGATATTATGATGGATAAGGCAAAATAATATATTGAGACATGTTCCATAATATATGTTCCATTCTCTAAAAGTGAATGTGGTAGCAGTGAATAATATGTCTAAAAGAAGACAAGTGATTGAATATACAAATATACGCGTGGAGGGACAATACAATAATAACCATCAAAAGTGATTATTTTCTCACACTTATTATGATTATAAGATGTGTTCGAGAAAAAAGTTCTCTACATTATATGTATGCCTCAATTTTCTTCTGAAGTAGCAATATATTAAAAGAGGATAAAAGTTATCATAATTTGATACACTTAAGGTACAATTACGTTCCATTTCTGGGAATGAGAATTTTAATTGTTATAAGTATATATATATTCCCTCGGGTGAATATGATAGGATTAATACCTCCAAATGAGGTAGAATGGTTCAGAAAGGATATTATGGAACTTACTCCCATAATAGTAAGACTGTGCAGTTGTAAAATCTTGTAAACTATTCTTGAAGTAGTAAACTTTGAAATTTGCTCAAACAAATAGCACATGTCAAGGTAAACTTGGAGTTTACTAGTATATATTTTGGCATGAAATTATTTTTGTCATCCTGAAGATGTGCTTACTGAGTATTAGATATATGCTGAAGAACTAGAAGATTCTTCAAGAATTATTTATGTTGTTTGTTCTCATGATAAGTTGGTCTGGCCAACTAATTTTGGGATTAAATTTCTCAAATCTGGAAAGTATTAAAGGTGAATAAGGGCCCGTTCACCTATTATGTGACATACATTAAGATACATCAATATAAGATGATCACATGTGTATCTATTGTTAACCTACAATTGACATTCATATATTTTACTTGTTCAATAAAATTGAGTTAAGAATATAATCTTCAGATTGTGCAATCAAGATAATTTATTTTGATAATGTTGGTTTGACATTGAATGCCTCCGATAAATAGTCGAACCATTGGTTAAGAGCAAAGCTCCATGTGTTGATCTGAAGTACGATATATTTCATACAATAGCACTTGTTCGCATTAGACCAAAAATTATGATTAATTCCTCCCTCTCAATTAGTTCAAGGCCAGGATCCAATTATTTTACTTAGGAGTGTCTAATTGTGTGGTATTCGATCAATAGATATACCATGATGCACAAAGTTGGATTCTCTAAAGTAAATTGAGACATATGTTAGTTTTCCTAACATAGAGGGAGATAATAAACAACTAAGGAATATATTGTGAATTATCATCAATATGATCCTTATATCTAAAAGATAATTCAAGTTCAAATTCTAGGAGCATTTGTTAACCCAAAAATTGATATTATATTTAGCTGTAAATGCTCTAATTAGATGTCCCTGAAGGATAAAGTCTAGTACATGTATGACGCATGGTAGATAATCGGTTCTAAATATATTAATTCTTGGAAAATAAAACAGAGCAAATGATCATAATAAGGAGACAGTGTGCTCTTAAAGAAAGACGATATAACACTTCATGAATCCTTATGAAAGGTTCAGGTACCTAAAAATAATAAAGTGATGAGATCTCAAAATTTTATGTCATATTGTGAATTGATATAAAATGCTATATCATCGATAATATCTTTGATAAAATATTGGCATAATATTGTAAAGATTACGAAGATCTAAATTCTGCATTTATTTAAGCATGCCGATATAGAAATATTTACCAATTGACATGAAATGATGCATCTTGATAAGCATAAAACTTATTTGATTTAATTATGATTTAAAAAATCATTAGTTGCAAGGGTATTTTTGAGCCATAAAGGTGGATGGAGGGATATTTTTGAACCAATTTCAATACTTGAAGGGCATTTCTGACTTTTTGTTGAATTTTTAATTATGATTTAAACAAATCGTTAGTTGCAAAGATATTTTTGAGCCATAAAGGTGGATGGAGGGATATTTTTGAACCAATTTCAATACTTAAAGGGTATTTTTGGCCAAATAGGTTAACTGAGGGTATTTTAAAACCAATTTCAATACTTAAAAGGTATTTCTAGCCCCCTTTCATATTTTATTCTAAAGATTGTAGTCTCGATCTTGTTGGTTGTGCTGATGCTGGTACTTATCAGACCCGCATAAAGTTCGATCTTAAACAGGCTATATGTTTATATGTGGGGGCACTGTCATATGTTGGAGATCCATAAAATAATCTATCATAACCACCTTATTGAACCATGCTGTAATAATATTTATTCATGAAGTAAGACGAGAATGTGTGTGGTTGAAGTCCAAGATACATCTCATTCGAGAAGCATGTGGTTTGAAATGTGATAAAGTACCCACAATTTTACATGAAAATAATGCAACATGCAGAGCACAACTTAAGGGAGGATTCATAAAAGGAATTAAAACGAAACACATTTCGCTGAAGCTTTTCTATACTCATGAGCTACAAGAAATGCTGATATTAACGTGCAACAGATTCGTACAAGTGATAATGTGACTGATTTATTCACTAAGTCTCTTCCAACAACAACTTTCAAAAAGATGGTGCACAAGATCGGGATGCAAAGGTTCAAGGATGTTTTTTATTAAGGGGAGTTCATACGCGTTGTACTTGTTTTTCCATACGAGATTCTATCCCACTAAGTTTTTCTTATAAGGTTTTTAATAAGACAACCTATATGCGTATTGTTAGAAATTAGTACTTTTTTCATTTACTAAATTTTTTCCCACTGAATTTTTTTCTAGTAAATTTTTAGTGAGACACATTATTTATCAATTTAATGATGAAAGAGGAGTGTTATAAATGTATTACCATATATAATAAATGTTTATTTATAGAAAATTTTTAAATAACAACTTGTAGAAGAAAAGTTAATTTTATCCTATAAATAAAAAGTTTTCTTTATTTTTTCTATAATATATTAAAAGTGTGGAAGACCTTAGAAATATTGTTTGAACTTTTTGCCCTTCATTAAAAGTCTTTGCTTTAGACAAAATTGTCTTTTTATTATTTTTCTAACATATTTAAGTGTTGAAAATTAATTAAATATATTATGGTAAAATCTTTCTTTATTAGAGGTAATCAGAGTTAATGATTTTTCCTAATATTTAAGTATTAAAATTAATTAAATATATTTATGGTAAAACCATTCCTTATTAGAAGTTATCAGAATTAATGATTTTTTTGAATATTTAAGTGTTGAAAATTAATTAAATATATTTATGGTAAAACCTTTCCTTATTAGAAGTCATCAAAATTAATGACAACTAAAACTTTTTCCATTATTTTAAGAATTTTAATTCAACTAAATTTGATTTTAAGAAAATTTAAAAAATCTAGAAATAAATATAAAAGCATTAGAATAAGAAAAATTTAAGAAGTATCAAATTTTAAAATTTTAAGTACATAATAAGAATGTAATTAATTATTTTGTAAAGATTTGATTTTAAAAATAAGAAAATATTTTAAATCTAGAAAAAAATAATTGTGCCACAAATATGGTTCAAATTGATGCGTCTTTCTTGACCTCTGGCAGTAAGTGAAAGAGGTAATGCATGACAAACACAAAAAGGATGATCGATCAATTACTTGAAACTTCTGATGATAATAAATATAGGTGCTTATACTAAAATATATGTATATGTTTATATTTATATTATTATATTAAAATATGAAGAATTTTTGAAAAGTGTGTTAAAATATTTACAAGTCACTAAAATCTCTGTAATAAATAAAATCATTTAATTTTAAATAAATAAATATTACACATGCCAAGCACGTGCGTTAAATTAGTTATTAAAAAATCCTTAGAAATTCTTCAAGAGAAATAAATAACCTCTCTTTCTCTCTATTTTTCTTTTTCTTATTAGTTTATATTTGACAACAACATGAATATATTAAATGATTTAATAGATATTTGTGAAAGGGGTAAACAAACAAATAGAAATGCAGTTGGTAATAATAGATTAACAGTAGTAGTAGTGATAGATTTCCAGATATCCCTCTATTGTCCTCTTCATCTTTTTGTACTACCGGAGGTGGGAGTTACTTTTGTGTACCGCTCTCCTCTCTTGGATCAGACAGAGGGAGGAAGGCGACTAGCTCATGCACACAGACAGGGGGCGGGTCTACGTTGTTTTTTTTAATGCTCCAGCACCCGGTAAATTCAACGTGAAATAGTTATAATTACATAAAAATTATACAAAAATAGGTACAAAAGCACTCACTGAAACAAAAAATAATAAAAAAAATTGCCTGGGTACATTACTATTTGGATTGATGTTAAAGATTTTCCATTGAAAGGGGCATCCGGGTTTGAACTCGTTGAGCCAATTTTTCACTTTTTTCAGTTTTTTTTTTATTTTTTAAGTACCACAATTCTTAAATTGTGGATTCGCCACCGCAAACAGATATCTATCGAGAGATGGGTGTTATTAAAGCAGCAATTGGTGATGGGGTGTTGACCTTTTTGTGGGTTTTGTGTTCAACTAATATTGGGGTTTCTACTTACTTGATAACTTCTTCATTTGGTGTTGTCAGTGAAGTGGGATCCCTCTTCATCACCACCCTTATTGTTTTCCTTATTTTCTTAGTTTTTGGTTTTCTTGGTGATGTATTGGGTGGTGCTGGTTTCAATCCAACTGGAAATGCTGCCTTTTATGCTGCTGGTCTTGGAGATGATTCTCTTCTCTCTGCTGCCGTTCGTTGCCCTGCTCAGGTTTACAACTTTCCCATATTTTTTTTTCTGAAACATGAACAAAACAGAGAGTATAATTACTATCTTTTGATCATTACAGGTAGCAGGGGCAGTTGCTGGTTCACTAGCAATAATGGAGTTTATGCCTAAGCAGTATCACCACATGCTTGATGGGCCTGCTCTGAAGGTGGACGTACAAGCCGGAGCTATTGCAGAGGGTGTCTTGACTTTCATAATCACATTTATGGTCTTTGTCATTGTCCTTAGGGGTCCAAATAGTGCAATTCTCAAGAATTGGTTGCTCACTATGGTAACTCTCCCATTGGTACTTGCTGGGTCAAAGTACACTGGACCTTCTATGAATCCAGCCAATGTAAGTAATACCTCTTGGAACACAAATATTATTTGACTTTTTCATGCTCTCCTTTTGCGGAACTGTTTTTATGATTTAATAAATTGGGATATATTTTTGGTGATTTCTTTCATATATTTGGATCTGACTGTCTTTATGGATCGGCCCTTTATTTTCTGCCACTCACCATTTCCTTCACAGAGATGATAGTAACAAAGATGAGAAGTACATCATTGCCTTCGCATAGGTTTTAGATTGTGAAATGTATGAGAAAGATGTTTTCAATGGAACCCCCAATCTTTCCCTTTTTCCCTTTTTCATTTTTTTTCGGGTGGGGGTGTAGTATAGATCTGGCGGCAACATGCTCTGATTTGTGGGAAGCAATTGAGGGGATTTTTTTTTTTTTTGGGGGGGGGGGGGCGGGGGAGGTAGTAGGTTATCAGGGATTGCAATTTGTATGGGAAGTTCCTTTCTGTGCTGTGCTTGTTACTGCATCCTTCTTGTTTTGCATAATCTGCTATCTCTGATTTCTTCATTCCGCTTTCATTTTTCTTTTATTTTCTTTTCAGTTCCTTTAGCATATCCTCTTGAAGCTGTTTGAGGAAAAAGTCATTCAACAGGAAAATATGGCCACCCCATGAATTAAAGGAAAATCATTACTGGAAGGGAACTTTAAATCTGCCCATCTCTTTTGAAAACAAACTCTAACCTCATTCATCTTTCCAAGTTTATCTTAATGCATTTATATTCTCTTGAAGCTATTCTGAGTTCTTTCTGACTCTAGCAATCTTGAGACTATGCATGACGTCTCTGTTGATCACAAACCTAGATAAATTGCAAGCATTCATGATAACAAAAAGGCAATATTTGTGCTAATTTTTGCTTCAAAGTGGCTGGACTTGCATATCTTGGATTACAAATTAGCATAAAAAATAGAGACCACCCCTTGACTCATGTGATTGGTGATTTCATAAGCCCACATTAAAGTTAATGACATTGGAGAACAAGTGGTGCTGCTAATGTGATGGTGATCCTTGGAGAGACTTCCTTAATGGAAGTAGTGAAAACAAGGTTCATAAGTGGCATTCCATATTAGTTGTTTCTTCCCACCCTCAAACACACCTCTTCTCCACCACCATCCTCCATACTCCTCTACTTCACTCCATGTTATAGTGTTTGCCTAGGTTATATGAAATATTTTTGGAATAATGTTTTCTGCTTTCTTACTAAACAGACTTATGTTCTAGAAAAACATTTTTTGCAGAAAACATTTTCCTTTCATACCAAACACACCCTAAGAAGACCAATTGTTACTTCTCTCTACAATCTTAGATTTCTGGTTTCCTTTGGAATTTATAACCCAGTTAAGCATTTCTTTTGACTTTCCAACTGTAATCTTTTCCAAAATGATGTATTGCCTCCATGTTCCATCCCCATAGCCTCCCCATGTCACACCATGAGTGAATTGAGGGATCCAGTGAAATGATTTTTTTGTTGGTATTTTCATTTTTCTGGGGTGTGGTTCAGGCAGTCTTGAGAAATCTGCTTTGGACTTTGCTCTGTATCTCAATATTTCTCTAGGAAATCACTGATCTGTTTTCTCAACAGATGCACTTTCTCTAGTATTTTATTTCTGTATTGGTAAATAGAGAATTGGAGGGGAGTCTTGGAGTAACTGATAAAGTTGTTGCCATGCCCATATGACTAGGAGATCACGGGTTCAAACCTTGGAAACAGACTTTGGCAGAAGTGTAAGGTAAGGCTGCGTACAATAGATCCTTGTGGTCGGGCCCTTTTCCGGACCCTGCGCGTTGCGGAAACTTTAGTGCACCGGCTGTCCTTTTTTAAATGGAGAAGTGAAGAATGATGCAAATAAAATGTTTTAAATAAAAATTACCAATGTGTAAACATTAACCAATTGAACCTTGATGATGCTTTTATTTGCCTCATACTGTTAGGGGTCGTTTGGTTTGAGGTATAAGTAATCCAAGGGATAAGTAATCCCGGGATAAAATATAAAGATCAATTGAATGAATGTTTGGTTGGAGGGATTAATCAATGGTGGGATCACTTATTCCACCATTTACACCATAGTGATTGGATAACTTATCCCATATACATGGTGGGATAAGTTATCCAGGGTAATCCCAGGATAACTAATCCCGGTATTATTTATCCCGGGAAAACAATTTCCCAACCAAACGACCCCTTATAGTGTTATGGAATATGGTAATTATTGAAAATGAATGTAGACGGCAAATATTAGCTAAATTTTTCTTGTAAACTAACCCAGATTGTATGTCTAATCTATGGAGTGATCAAATTGCTATTGTTTATGTTGTTAACATCTTATCATTAATTATTTTATCTTCTATGGCCTAAATTCTAGTTACAAACTTCCTCGCTGTGTAAATTAAATAATACTTTGCTTTTACTCGTCTTTGCTTACAATTTGGAAACATAAGACAAGGAATGAGTTCAATCAAGAATTTAGAATCTAGTCACGTTGACTACCCAAGTATTTAATTTTGCCCTCATTTTCTATGGATGCATCTTGATCCTGGTTTGGGACTTTATGCATTTTTGGCTTTTCCTTCTACTAGCAACAGTTCTCTCTATATATTAAGGGCCTGAAACGCCCTCCAACTATGTGAAATGGTGCAAAAACGCCATCCGTCTACCTGTTGGGCCTAAAATGTTCTTCCCGTCTACCTATTGGGGCTATTTTGTCCTTTTATTTAACAAATCAATTTATAACGACGAAAAATTGATATTATGCATTATTTATTTGGTTAATATAGTCTTCCAAAGAGAAGGGAAAGTCTTAGGTTTATCTGAATCTAAGCTCAATACCATTTCTCTAGTTATAATGTAAAGTTCATTATCGCGGAATAGTTGTAGGGGGTCTCATACTACTACACCATGGAAGTTTTCATCACTTTCACGTTAATAAATATTAGTTAGATGAAACAAGAAGTCGCAATCTCACAACAAACTTGTGAGGCATTATTTGAGAACATTGTGAGCTAAACTTAATTATTAGGTTGATAGTATTATCAGTGACTGTATATATGCAATACTTGCTAAAGTATTTTCTCAGAACACATATGACAATAAGTAAAACTGAGGTTGAGATGTATACACAAGGAACCTCTCTTGTTCACATCCTGATGTGACTTACAAACAAACTTAAAATAATCAAACATAGAAACGTATCTCAGTCACCCACAACCTTGCATCTAAAAATACAAAGAAATGATGAGCAAAAGACTATAAATGGCATTGTATGTTTTTCCTCAAAGGTGAGGCAGAATGCATAGTCATGAACTAATACCTGAACTAAGGGGGCGTTTGGTAGGAGGGATAAAGATAACTAATCTCGGGATTAATTTAGAAGAGAAGCTTATCCCATGTTCGGTTGAGACAAAATGAATGGAATAGCTCATCACGGATTAGTTATCCCGGGGATGTAGTGTTTTTCACTCTTTCTTATTCCTCCTTGAGGGTGAGATTAATAATCACGGGATATCAGCGGATTGGGTTATTAGATTTGGATGGATTGGGATTTTAGAGAGAAACTAATTATTTTAATTAATTATTAGTTGATCAATAAAAAAAAGCCACGTCATTGATGAATTTGGGCTAAATTGTTCTGTTAAATAAAAGGGCAAAATAGCCCCAAAGGTAGATGAGAAGGGCTTTTTAGTTCCAATAGGTAGACGGAGGACATTTTTGCATCATTTCACATAGTTAGAGGGCATGTTAGGCCATTTTCCGTATATATATACACACACACATCATCTTAGGCATATGATGTTTGTTTTTCCTTTGAACTGGTTTCCTTGGCAACGGATGATTGGTTTGGCAAGGAATGCTTGCCTGATCTGCACAAGCAGAATAAGTTCCTTGTCCATTCCCTTATGAGAAACTCTGTATGTCAATTTAATTTTGTTGTACTAGTAGTAAATGTAAAAAATACATTAAAAAGGTCAGTTGCAATGCAGAAGTGTCCGTCACTCATGGTTTAGGTTTTGACGAATACTTTTTTTGATTTGTTAATTAATTAATTTGTTTGCTGAGTTGCTAATATAAACTATGATTGTGTGTCAATAATGGTTGGGAAGTAGAAGCTATGTCACTTGCGTTGATGCTGAGTGATATTATTTTTAGATGTGTGTATGCTGATGCTGGTATATTTGACATCCGAAAGTCTGAAACAACGGCAGGAGTGCCCTTTTCTTTAATCAATAGAGGTAGCAAAAAGGGGCTTTGCTCCCTTTTACAATGTGAAGAAACAAATAAGGGTCGAAGTTTAGACTGCACAGAGTAGTAATATTATTTTTAAATGCGACTATGCTGACACTGGTTTATTTGGCATCCGGAAATCTATAGGGGTAAATTTCATAAATGGTTACATAACTGACCTTTTCACCAAAGTCATATAACTAGGTTTCTAATAGAAAAATTACAAAACCTACACCCTACCAACATACTCATAGAAAATATAGTTATGTGACTTTTGTTGCAAAAAACCCCATAGTGGTATGACCATTTGTGAAATTTACCTAGAACTGTAGCCATATTTTTCTTTTTGTTGTTTCATGCTTAACTTCTTAAATCACTATATAACACGCAACTGTTTGTTAATTGGCTATGACATTTGCAGGCATTTGGCTGGGCTTACCTGAGCAACAGGCACAACACATGGGAACACTTCTATGTTTACTGGATCAGTCCCTTCATAGGAGCAATTTTGGCTGCATGGATTTTTCGTGCCCTATTTCCGCCTCCATTAAAGCAGAAACCTCAAAAGCAAAAACGGAACTAAAAAAAATAAATTCTGCTTTGATTCATTCTCCAGCTCCTAATACTGTTGTTGTGGATTGTCCACCAAACATGGCTTTAAAATGCTCTTACAACATTCTTAAGTGGAAATGTTTTATGTACTTATGAAAATTCTAAAAGATATTTGCCCTTGTCAGTGATCGTTCTAAACTATAGCATTCAACTATTGTGCAGCATTTTAAGAATGTCCAAAGCCGGAGGGTGCATTTGCACTTCTGCATATTGCTAAATTGCTATTGGGTGAGGGTGTGAACCATATTAGTTCGAGAGAGAAGTTGACACCCATTGATTGAAATCCTACCTATAAATATGAGAAATGGATAATGTGACGATTTTATTGAAAGAATTGATCGAAGTGATTCGTTTTTTTATAGGATCATTAGATGTGTCTGGAGCTACTTTGATCCCAATTGCATTAATGGGGAAAAGGAAGTAGGGTTTTATTACAGGTGCACATATACAGAGAAGAATTGTATGAACAATGGGAAACTTGTAATGCAATAGTGTTGTCATGGTTAATGAGCTCTGTTAGTGCAAAACTGTTAAGTGGTATTGTATATGCAACAAGGGTATTTGAAGTTTGGGAAGATCTGAGAGAGTTTTGACAAGGTAAATCGCATGAGGCTTTATCAGTACATAGGGAAATTAACTCATTGTCCTAAGGAACTCAGTAGCAACTTATTTCACAAAATTGAATAACTTTTGGAGTGAGTACGATGCAGTAGTTCCTGCACCATCATGTGCTTGTCCAAGGTCCAAAGATTATGCGAATCATTTATCTGAATTGAGGTTAATACAGTTTTTAAGTGGCTTGATTGATTCCTATGATCAGCCTAGAAGACAAATTTTGTTAAAAGAAGTTACATCTACACTTAATCAGGCCTATGCTATGATTGTAGAAGATGAAATTCAGTATTTGGCTTGTGCAACTATTACAAGTGAAAAGACAGATCTTACAATGCCTGTGAGTAGAAGCTCAAAAAATAGTTATGGATCTCAAAATCACAAAGGGAAGAAATGTGACAATTGTCACTTCACTGGGCATACTAAAGAAACTTGTTACAAATTGATAGGCTATCATAATGATTGGAAGCAGAAAAGAAGGGGAGGTTACAGTGGTAATTTCAAGAGGATCACACCAACATTTTGGTTCTAGAGGAAACAATAATCATGCTTATGAAAGGTCTGGTAGTTATGGGAGTCAAGGACATTAGTATGGAGGCCAAGCAAATACTCAGCATTCAGCAAATAACATTATCGGCAATAATTTCTATGGAGATGCAAGGATAGTTGCTTCAACCAATCATGAAGGAAACCAGGAGATTCACAGTGTTATTTTGCCCAAGGGATAAGCCTTCACAGATGGAGAATATAAGCAAATTATGGAAATGTTAAACAAGGATACACAAGAAGTAAAACAAGTAAACATGTCAGGTAATGTTATCTGTTCATTATTTCATCATATGTCTCAATAATGGATAGTAGATTCTGGTGCAACACATCAATAACATCAAATAAAGAAATATTATCAAAATGCTATAAAGTAGGTAACTAGAAAAAGATAAGGTGAATCTCTTACTGGTGCTAAGGTTGATATGTCATATACTGGAGAAACATATATTTTTAAAGATGGAATTGTGAAGGATGTACTGTTTGTACCTGATTTTAAGCTTAATCTGCTATTAGTGTCCAAGATGACTCGACAACTTTCATGTTTTGTTTCCTTCTACCCTGATTTCTATGTGTTTGAGGACCTTCACTGTGACAGGGTGAAGGGGATTGGTAAGGAAACTGGTGGTTTGTACATTTTTAAATGGAACTCTAAAGTTCCTAGAACACAAAGAATCCAGTCTCATAACAAGTTGGTGGCAGAAGTGGATATGCAGGATTGAAGTCTCTGGCATAAAAGGTTGGGTCACCCCTTATCTCAAGCACTAAAGTTGTTGAATATCTAAAGCATAGTAAGGATGAAGAAAGTCTAAGTAGTTGTCATATTTGTTACTTTAGCCAAGCAGACCAGATCAACTTTTCCTATAAGTAACACTAGAGCTGATAAGTGTTTTGATTGTACATATGGATCTATGGGGACCCTATAAAACACCAACTTTTGATAATAAATACTACTTCTTAAAAATTGTTGATGATAATAGTAGATATATTTGGCTTCATCTATTACAATTGAAATTTGAAAGTATGTGGGTCTTAAAATATTTGTATGTATGATTTAGATTCAGTTTGATGCTCATATTAAGACTATAAGATCTGATAATGGGCCAGAGTTCTTTAATTCTCAATGCAGTGATTTTTTTAGATCCTTAGGGATTATACATCAAAGTAGTTGTCCTCATACACTTCAACAGAATAGTGTAGTTCAAAGAAAAAATAGACAGATTTTGAACATAACTAGAGCCATCAAGTTTCAGTCACGGATGCCTATCAGGTTTTGGGATTTAAATGTTAAAGTTGTTATTTATCTTATGAATAGATTGCCTTCTTCAGCTATAGAGGGTAAAAGTCCTTATGAAATGTTATGCTCTAAAATCCCATCTTTGTCACACCAGAGAGTTGTTGGATGTCTGTGTTATGCTTCAGTGCTGCCAAGGGGTGATGAATTTTTAGAATGGGCTAAACCCGCATTTCTAATAGGCTATTCAAATACTCAGAAATGATACTTATTAATGGACCTGACCATTAACAAACTATTTGTGACTAAGGATGTTGTTTTCCAAGAGCATGTCTTTCCTTTTGTACATAAAACTACTGATGAGTCCATTAAAGATTTTTTGAAACAACAAACAGATGTAGTTGATCATATAGATGAAGATACTTATACAGATGATACTTCCTTAGATTCTAACTTACCAATTGTGGATCCTGAAGTATTAAGGTAGAAATGATAGACACCTCAGTTAATGATTCAACTGAGATAGCTCATAATCAACCAGATAGCACTACATTTCCACATTTGTGTGATCTCCCAATAAGAACACCTAGGATATCCAAAAAACCGAGATGGATAAAGGATTTTGTAGCATAAGGAAAAGAAAAAGGGGAAAGATATCCACTAGCTAACTATCTGTCTTATCAGAAGATCACTCCTAGATATTAATGCTACTTATCTAACCTTTCTACAATAGTGGAACCTCAGTGTTTTAGTCAGGCTTCTAAAGATGAAAGATGGACTGAGGCTATGAAGTTGGAGATTAAAGCACTTGAAGACGATAAAACTTGGGAAATTATTGATCTGCCGCAAGGAAAAAATTTCATTGAATCAAAATAGTTGTACAAGATTAAGTATAAATCCAATGGTGATATTGAAAGGTTCAAGGCAAGGTTAGTGCACAACGGATACAGTCAGCAAGAAGGTCTAGACTACCATGATACCTTCGCCAAGATGGTTACAGTAAGATATGTCATAACACTGGCATTTTTAAGAGCTTGGTGTATGTATCAAATAGATGGATATAATATTTTTTTGCAAGGAAACTTGGATGAAGAGGTATATATGGAAATGTAAGATGGTTTCAAGAAAAAAACCCACACAAAGTATAGGCTGATCAAGTCACTATATGGACTTAAATAAGACTCAAGACAGTAGAACATCACGCTCACTTCAGCATTAATCAGTGCAGGATTTAGTCAAAGCACTTATAATTACTCTCTGTTCACCTTGAAAAAAAGGAAGGAATAGTTATTGTGTTGGTGTATGTGGATGATTTACTCATCACTGGATATAGTGCAACTATGATATATGAAGTGAGGGAAACATTGCACTAACAGTTCAAGCTCAAGGATTTAGGAGAGCTTAAATATTTTCTTGGTATTGAAGTATTAAGATAAAAAAAGGGTTATATCGAATCAAAGAAAGTACATCCTAGAACTCATATCTGAAAGAGGACTTACTGGTGCAAGGCCAACTTTTACACCACTAGAGTCAAATGCTAAGTTGACCTCAGTAGAATTTGACAAAGCCACTGGTGAAACTGGAGACATTATTCTTAAGGATGCTACATCTTATCAAAGGCTTATTGGCAAAGTCATGTATGCTACTATTACCGATCTTGACATCATATATGTTGTACAAACCTTAAGTCAGTTTATACAGCAACCAAAGAAGTCTCTTGGAAGCCGCCAATAGGGTGATTAGGTACTTAAAAGGTACTATAGGTTAAGGGATTTGGTTGAAGAGCCAGACTATTGTAGAGTTGACTTGTGGTGTGATTCAGATTGGGCTACATTCCCTAACACAAGAAGACCAGTCACAAGGTATGTAATACACTTTGGACGATCCTTAGTATCCTAGAAATACAAGAAGCAACATATAGTATCAAGGAGTTCAGCTGAAGCAGAGTACATAAGTATGGCTTCAATACTGGCAGAGGTTACATGGTTGGAAGGACTTTTTGCTGAGTTGAATGTCCCTATCATCAAGCCTGTTACCATCCTAAGTTACAACAAATCTGCTATTCAACTAGCAATAAATCCTATCTTTCATGAAAGGACAAAGCATATAGAAATTAATTGTCATTTCATAAGGGATAAAATCAAGGCAGGTTTTGTGAAAGTTGTGTATGTTCCAACTCAACACCAAGTGGTTGACATACTTACTATAGGTTTAAGTCAAGACCAACATCATCATTTGTTAAGCAAACTTGGTGTGCTTAGCATTTTGCACCTTTCAGCTTGGGGGAGGGGGGGCGTGTTGAAACATATTAGTTGTTAGAGTTAACTATGCATCTATTAGAGTTAGCTTTAGTTACTGTGTGTTACTGTTTCATTAATCTTGCAATGTAACTAATTACAGTGGATGGAGTGATTAGTAAATTAGTTAGTTAGTTTTTTAGAATCTTCTAGATGCTTCTATTCTATGTACTACTAGAATGAGTGGTCATAGTCTATAAATATCCAGTTGGGTATTCATTGTAACCAACTTCTTTCTTCTTCTTCACATAACAAAATAATACAACTTACTCCTTCTTCAATGTAGCTTGTTTCCTACGTATTCCTGTTAAGTTACTTAGCTAATCACAAGCAGTTTTATCATTAGGTAAATAACACTCCTTTAGCCTTTTGAATGGGGAACTAAGCTCCCACAATCTTAAATCATCAATGAAAAATGAGTTGGTCACTGCATGTATATATAAATTAAAATAGATACGTGATCCTAAAATGAGTTGGTCATTGCATGTATATATAAATTAAAATTGATATGTGATCCTCAATTAGTATAAAATTGTAACATGTACGTTTTCAATAACTTTTTAAAAATTAGCAATATTATTATATAGAAATTTAAATTTCGTATCTCTCTTTCTCCTTTGATTTTCAAAATCTTATTTTGCTTGACTGATGTAACAATTTGTCCGCCCATTTTGAGTTCTATGACCATCTTTCCCTATTTGAGATTTTCTCTAGGTCTATGTGATGATTTATGATTCGCATGTATGGGTGACGGGGGATCAAGGGGCTCATATGCATTTCAAAATGCCAAAACCAAAACTAAAGTATGAAAAGTTAAGTGTTGACCAAAATCAAATATTTGATTAAATAGAGATAAATTCTTTATTTGAAGGTTGTTGTTGGTTCTTGTGATCTATTTTGGACTTATATGTATGTTTGAATTGCATCTAGGGGGTTCAAGTGAATTTCAGTGGCTAAAACCACATAGGAGCTGCACCAGATTTTTGTTAGTGCATCAACAAAGCATCGTGATAGCAGGGTTGAGGTTTGTGTTAGTAAATGGTTAAGCAAGTCAATGTGGTCAAGTGGGGTTCATTCCAATCACGAGGGTTCCATGTCAGACTACTCTTCATGTTCGCATAAGGTTATCACCGACCATATTTAAATAGGAAAAAGGGTTAAAAATATCTCTCTATTTGGGAAAATTAACCAATTTTATCCTAGTCATACTTTGGGGGTCATATTTACCCCCATTGTTAAGAAAAATTGCATATCTACCCTTCATTTAACGGAATGCCCCAAATCAGCCAAAATAACCCATTTTAAAAAGAGAAATCCATACCCAACCTGTACCTACCCGTAAAAAAAGATCCAAATAAATACACGCTATTAAAAATCACCCTCTCTCCCCCTTCTTTACTTTACCATTAACAACAAAAACAATCAACATGCTCTCTTCCCCAATTCTCTTCACATTCATCACCATTAAAACCAAATACACCCAACAACAATAACGCACTAAAAGAACAACACACACATCTAACACCTACATCACCAAAATTTCATTTTTCTTCTCTCTTTCAATCAACACCAAACAACAACAATCCAAAATTCCTCCATCTTTACCCAATTTTCCTCCACCTCCATTAATAACAGACCTCATTTCCACCATCAACACTGTCCAGATACCATCACTGACCAAAAAAATAGATTCCACCACCAACTCCTACCGATCGATCCTTCCACTCCATGGATTTCACTGTCACTAAAAAATACATACCAAACACCACCTCACACTCAAACATACATACACCATAAATACCTTTCCAACCGTCAATCACAGTCCCATATTTAACACACAAAAAAAATAAAAAAAGTTAAGATGCATAAAAAAAGTAACAATAGAGACATAGAAAACGAGTTTTGATTCCTTTCATAGTGTAACTTATATTTGTTTGGGTCCTTTTGATGAGTCGGGCCAAGTATGGATTTTTCTTTTAAAAACCAATCATTTAGGCTGATTTGGGGCATTCCATTAAATGAAGGGCAGATATGTAAACTTTTTTAATAGCGGAGTTAAATATGACCCCAAAGTATGATTGAGGGTAAATTTGACCAATTTTTCAAAGTAGAGAATTATTTTTGACCCTTTTCCCATTTAAATATTATAGATCGAGCTTATTAGTTTAAAATATTTTAGGAGTTGAAACTCAATTTTGGAATAATTCAAGGAGAGGCTTTTGTCTTGGATACTATTACATCAAATAACTAAAATTAGCTGGGTGATATAGGGGTGTACATTGGTTGAGTCAGTTCAATTTTATGTATTATCAGTTTGATTTATCAGTTTTCGATTTTTAAATACGCTAAATCAATAACCAAACAAATAAGATATTTTTTCGTATCAATTTTTGACCTTAATGGTTCGATTTTCGGTTTAAGCGAAAATGCTCACAGAACAAATATATGCACTTTTTCCTTCTGAATAATTATATACTATTCTGAATGCTTATGTTAGTGTGACATAAAACATGACTCAATTCGTAAATATAACCGACTATAGTTAAGTATTCAAATGAAACAGGCTTAATTAGTATGTACTTTTGAAACCAAAAAACACAATTCAAATAATAGACTAAACTGATCTTGACTAATTCAAACTAAAAATATAACAAAAAAAGAGAGGAAAATAGTTCATTGTTGTAACACCTTAATGTGACACAATTTGACAGTTCACGGTAAACCAAAACCCAACTTGATTTATCCTAGTTTATTTTGGACTCAATTATTTTATTTGAAACTTTTTTCTATCCCTATAAAAACTCATAAGCATATTCAAACACAATTTTTGACCTACGAAGATTTAGGAACTGCCGTGAAGGACAGAAAAATTAGTTTAATCTTTTCTTCGATCTTCATATTTATTTATTTCAAAGTTTTTCTTTGGTTGATTTTTTATATTTTTTTCATTTTTATGTGGAGTTAATTTTCTCATTCTAGGATTATGACAGCTTCATGATTGTTTAGTAGACAATTAATCTGATGAGTATTTGCTTATAATATTAGTTGTTCTTATATTTTTGAGCTAATTATTTTAATGCTTAGCTATCATTGAAATAAATCTATATTTCCAAAGTAAAATTGAAAGGGGGACCGGGGGGATATAATTAGGAATATTTTTAGTAGCATAAACTGGTTTGCGACTAAGATAAAAATATACTTAGTTGCCTTACTTGGCTATAAAATGAGAAGATATATATGAATGCATTCGAATTAGATTATCAATTCCCCACTCAATGATATAATTGTGAGGTCAATTTGAATAGACGATTAGATGCTTGCCAGTCCATGATCATAAAATCAACCCCGTAAATCAATAAGAAACTAGTTGACGAATTGAAGTACTCTACTTATGTTTATTGACAAATCCATAACCTTCATCGCATTGATTATGTGCAAATCTGCTATTTATTTAGTTGATGAAGTTGAGCACTCCACTTATTGAATAAATAATTATCATTAGTTTAATTTAGCAAAATAGTTGATCGAGAAATTCCTATAGATAAGGTAAAAAATTAAAGAGGAGGGGGATGGGGATCAGAAGTACATCCTCTTTAAAGGTTAGCCGCTCAAAAATCAAGAAGAAGGTAGCCAAGAACACCTTGCAATGCCAGGGGCAAAGCCAAGCAGTATGCCATACGTCGCGAGGTAGTCCAACATAATGGACCCTTTTGGAGTTTTTAAATACTATAAATATATAAACTTAGTACTTTTACATAAATACTACCATATTGAGGAGCATAGAGGAAGAATAAAGCACAAATTTTCTATAGGGTTAATCCTTTAACACTCATAATTTCTTGTTTCATTTATGAATTCAAACTTGTGTTTCAAATTATGAGTGACTAAAAGTTCTCTATATAGAGTAACAACCAATGCATGAACATTTTACTCTTAATTATTAATTGTTTTGCAAAATCTACCATTCATGTGTTGTTCACTTAATCTTATGCTGACCGCTTTGTTAACTTGACACCAATAAGGGTAAATGAATACTTTCTAGTAGAAATTGAGAGAAGAAAGCTAGAAATACAATGTGGATAAATTGGACTAGGGTTCAGTTGCGGTGAATTAGCATCTAGGACAGAATCGTACATAGTTTATACTACTTGGATCAAATACAGAAGGACATGTAAATGCATTTAGAGAGGTTTACCACATACCCGTCAATGATATAGGTTTGTATACAGTCTGGGTAGGTGGTTAGAGGTTAGAGAGTATAATCATTTTATCGATCTTGTGACTCAACAACTTGATAGATATCTTAATTATGCTTAACAATAGTAATTAGATAAGATAAAAATACAAAAGTGCCATATCCGTAGGCTCTAAAATCCCTATAAGCAACTCTTGAATTTCGAATCCTCTTTACTTTATTGACTTTAGTTAATAGTGTTGGTACAAACAACTACCAAATGAACTCTTTTGAAAAAACACCACTTATCAATAATAGTTAAACTAGTGGATCATCAACAATTAATTCCGCGTGGGATCATCAACCAGATTGTGCGAATAATCATTTATTACTTGTGACATATACACTTACACATATCAGGAGAATCAACAACTTCCAACCTAAAGCTTAAGCAGATTTTGGAGAACATCATTAAACATAATCATAAGGCTGGAATCTATATATATCAGTCACTGCTACAAAGAGAAAAATCAAGTAGTAGACTTTCTTGCTAAACTTACTACTACAAATACTGATTAGAACTTCATGATCCATTCCTTCCAACAAATTTTGGGAAAGGATAAGGGTATACGTCAACTTAACAAGTGCCAAATGCCAATTACCCAGCATTAGGATAAAGTTTGACAAAAGCTAATGTCTTTGTAAGATGATTTTTGTGTACATAATTAGACTAGAGGATTATTGTTAGAATACTGGCCCCCTAGGTTTGCCTAAAGATCAGATTAGTTGACCTATTTATTTATTGTATACTTTAGATGTGTAAAGTAAAAGCGAATAAAGTAACCACAAAATAATTTATTGTGGGAAATCCCAGCTCTCAAAGGGTAAAAACCCATGATTTGTATCCCTGTAGAATTTAACTCAAACTCCACTAAAACTATGAGCCTAAAACAGTTATGATTACATGGCTTGCAATCCCAGAAACTATAAAATCTAATTCTTATAACTCAGTGAATAGGAATTATAAACTCTAACTCCTATAACTTCAACAATCATCCGAGATTATTGAACCCAACTTTAAGTTTCCTTCAATTTGAGTAAACTCTAAACTATGAAATCAAAATATTACAAATCGATAAAACTATACAATCAACTTGACTAAAGAACGGTTTAACATACGCCTATGGAATAGGTTCTTCAATCCTTTTTTTTGTATTGGTTGCACTTGATCTTCACTCAAAATTCTCTCAATAATGAACACTTTGTTTGTTGAATACATTTTGCTTGTAGCTCTCTCTATTAGTGCATAGGGTTCTTTGTAAAATTGAACTTTATTTTTAGTATTGCTTGTCCTCTCTTGGTAGGGAATCCCATTCATTCTTGAAGTTATTGTGCTGCTCTGTTCTTTTTTTTATTCCCTTTTATAGGTTTGTACTTTAAAAGAAAACTTTATAAAACTTGGACTCTTGACGTCATCATGCTCCATAAATTCACCTTGATGTCTTTCTCCTTGTCCTAGTTAGACTCAGCAAGAAATGAACATGTCACAATAACTTGTTCCCTGAGTGAGTTTTCATAAGTTTTTTAGTCATCAAAATCTTTTAGATTGTAGTACCTCAAGTTTTTTAACTCTAAAGTTTCTCAGTGATTGTGCTTACTGCTCAGGTTACGACTTAGGTGACTAGTCATGAAGAATCCTCATGAGTTGTATAGTGCCTATCATAGTCTAACAATTAAGATTTCCCTTAGTTTCTATTGGAATCACTACTAGATCCTCACGAGTCGTGGTCACTTAATACCATCCATAAGGAGGGACTCATAGTCCCACCAGTGAGATATCCTTAGTTACTGTCTTGGTTATGAATGGACTCCATGAGTCATAGAGTGAGATCACGAGTCACAGGGTAGGACTCATGACTAAATCAGTTAGGTTCACTAGAGTCACTACCCATACTACGAGTCTAGGTAATGACTCATATCTAGTCACTACGAGTTGTCACCTGACCCAGAGTGTCTGGGAGTTATTTTCTTGCATGTTTTTTATTAAGGGTAATTTGGTCTTTTTCCTTAATTTACACTATTACCATGACTTAAAACATTCCCTTATTCATATTTATACCTATTAAACATAATATAAACACTCTTTTATCTCTCTAACTTCCAAGTCAAGAATAAAACTGAGGTTTCTAAAGGGTTGGTCATCTAGGGCTTTAAGTGGGGTTTATTTTCCAAATTCTTGGTATTTTTAGGCGTGTATCACTTCCCTAAACTTGTATTTCATCTTGGCATTTGTTTTAATATTTGGTTTTGAAATTTTGGCTGAGGGTTTTGGATGATTATTGTTTAAATGGTACTCTCATGGGTTACATGCATTTGTTATGCTTTATTAATGAATTTTGAAACTCATGCATGAGTATAAATAATGGAATAGTGGTCGTGGATTCCCCCAATGTGTATGGATTTTGGTATTGGAATTGAAATTGGTGTTAACCTCAACCTAGGTGCATAATTGGTTTTGAAATATGGACCATTACATAGTTTTGCTTACTTTACTAAACTATTACATTGCATAAATGGTTAAATGGATAAAAATTATTTTGAAAGGCCTTGGTGGACATGGATGGATTTTAAATTAAAACTTTTGATTATTATGGATAATTGGTTTGGTTTGGCATAATGGAATTGGATTGCAAGCATAATTAATTGGTATGATGATACCATTCAATAAATGCCTAAATAGATTACTCCTTTGTTAAATGAATGAGTTATGTGTAAATGTTTTAATTTGGGCTTAAAGGGGATTGTGTAGCTCACCATGAAAGGTGGAGGTCCTGGGGGGACCAATACTGGAAACCATGTTTGCCAGCGTGGGGGCCTTGCTGTCCGTGTGCATAGTTAACACTTTATATACATACATACATACATATATATATATATATATATATATATATATATATATATATATTCCCTGGACCTTCTTGGATTTCTCCTATTCATGCAGCTAACAGGTGCTGGGCTCTTTCGATAGAAAGAGCAAGACCCATATAGCCCATAAATATTTTTAGGACTATTAGAGATACACAATCTAGGTTAATAATTTTAAATCTCATGCTAAACCTTGTTTCCTATCCTATCATCTTATATATATGTATGTACACATTTTTGTGAACATGTACATTGAATTTGGATTTGATTTTAAAATGATATTATTTTATCCCTACTATTAGTTATATGCTAGCGCTCACCCCACTAACCATCCCTGGATGCTACATTCTTTTATGATGTAGGGTCATATGGGTTTCTTCTATTGGTTGTGCAGTGTTAAGTGGTACAGACGTCTATAGGGTTTGTAGTGAAAAGGGTGAAATTCCATTATTCAAAAAACTTTGACATTCCATCGATTTATTTCTATATTTTAGAATTTACGTTAATATTTTCATTTTCATTATCATTATCATGGTCAGGGGCATGTCTCAACCTAGTTTGATATTTGGATTGGTTTAGAGGCTTTAATGTATATATGTGAGTTGGATGGTGTTGCTTACTCTTAGAGCTTATTCTTGAGTTACATTAACTATTTTATCTTTATTTTTTGATTGTCTTCTGCGATGTTATTATTTGGATTATGCTTGGAGTGGATAGGCTATGGGGTGATCTCCAAACTTTGGTGGGCTTGAGATATCTATCCTAGCTAGGCATGGGGTGGGGTCATAATAAGCTTGGTATCAGAGCATTGGTTCAGGGTCATTGGGTGTCCATAAAGTCATGTCGGGTAGAGTCCTTTTAATGAGTATATATCATGCCACACTTATAAATGGGAGGCTACAAGGTATTTAGGAATGTTACCCTTTCTTGTGTTCTATTTCGGGCTATAGAGTCTAGGGCCATGGTATTTCTCTAACTCCTGGTTTGCTTACCTTTCAGATCATGCCTCTTCAAAAATTTGATGCTCATAGAAACTCTATGGGAATCTCTACCCCACCTGAGGTTAATGTGGAGGGGACTCACCCTATTTCTGTAGTATAGACTAGCGTCCCTACTCCCAATTATGCCACTCCACTTGAGGTTCCACCGGTCCTGACTAGTCTTTCTTGGATTGGTGACACTCATGCTCAGCCACCTCAAGGAGACATCTCTAATATAGTGTCCCATTGTTTTATTCATCTATTGACTCAGTTAGTGACCTCTCAGTCATGCCAGTGATGTTAGGGTTGTTCTATTTCTCCTTCTTCGAAGGTTACTCAAGTTATTTAGTTTATAAGGTTGAATCCCCTAACCTTCACCAGATCTAAGGTTGACTAGGATACTCAAGGATTCATTGATGAGATGGAGAAAATCTTGATGCATGCTTCTGATTTTGAGGGTGTGGAGTTTACTGCATATCAGTTAAAAGATATGGAATATTAATGGTATAAAGAGTAGGAGCAGTTGAGAGGTGATAATGTCATTCCAGTTATATGGGATGAGTTCTCTGGTTCTTTACTTGACCATTTCTTTCCTCAAGAGTTGAAAAAAGCAAATACAGATGAGTTTGTAAATCTGAAGCAGGGCAAGATAAGTGTGAGAGAGTATGTACTGATGGAACATCAGTTATCTCATTATGCTCCAGAGTTGGTGTCTAGTATGACGGCTAGAATAAGGAAGTTTGCTTCAAATTTATCTCATGACTTGGTAGTATAAGGCTGTGATGTTGAACAATGATATGGATATCTCTAGGCTTATGGTTTATATGTAATAAGTTAAGGATGAGAAAAGAAAGCAGACAGAGATGGGAGAAATACAGAATAATAAGTTAGTTGAAGAAATGGTAGACAGTGGAGCAAGAAGAAGACTTGAGAAAATTTTGGTTCATATTTTTTGGCTAGTACTCCGTATTCAATGCCATATGGTAATTATCGATTCAGACTAGTAGTGATCCTAAGGCACAGGGTTCCTAATCTTAGGCTAATGGAGCTCAGTCAGCCCCACCTTATCCTCCTTATAGATTTTGTGGATAGACTCTCCGTGGTTAATGTGATAATGGGAGAAATTAGTGTTTTGATTATGGTCATCCTGGACATATAAAAAGGAACTGCCCTACAACTAAGATTGCTTCAGGATCCAACAAGGTCCCAATCGTTACCTCATTAGATTCCACACCAAAGGGTGCTACTTTTGGTACCGACACTGTCCAGAATTATCTCTATGCTCTTGCCACCCATCAGGAATTAGAGGTATTTCCTAATATTATTATTGGTATATTAAAGCCTTTCTCTCGTAATGTGTATTGTCTGCTTGATCTGTGGTCCACCTTTTCTATATGACCCCATATGTGGCTACGTATTTTGGTTTTGGTCCCAAAAATATTTCCTATCCTTTTTATATGTCCACTCTGGTGGGTTATTCTACTGTGGCTAGAAAGGTTTGTAGGTGTTATGTGGTGTCTATCTTTAATAGGGAGACATTGGTGATTTATTAGAGCTTGATATGGTAAATTTTGATGTGATCTTGGGGATGGAATGACTTCATTTGTGGTATGCTTCTTTGGATTGTAGGACCCAAAAAGTCAGTTTCCAATTCCCTAATGAACCAGTAATCGAAGGGAGAGAAGTTCCTTAGTACCTAAAGGAAGGTTTTATTTCTTATCTTAGAGCCCAGAAGTTTATTTTGAAGGGATATCTATGTAATTTGATTTAGCTTAAGGATTCTAATTTAGAGGTTCCTCTTTGTGGCCTGTCCTCGTGGTGAACGAATTCCTTGAAGTGTTTTTTTGAGGATATTCCTGGGGTGCTCTCGTGCTTTTCATGCAAAAGAAAGATGGGTCTCTTCTTAAGTGTATAGATTATTGATAGTTGAATAAGGTGACACTAAAGAATAAGTACCATCTTCCTAGTATTGATGATCTCTTTGACCATCTTTAGGGTGCTAGATATTTCTCTAAGATTGAGAATCGCTCAGGTTATTATCATTTGAATATTAGGGAGGATGATATTCCCAAAACTACTTTCCAAACTCAATATGGTCACTATGAGTTCTTGGTTATGTCATTTAGATTGACTAATGCTTTGGCTGCTTTCATGGATCTTATGAATATGGTTTTCAGGCAGTTTTTGGGCTTGTTTGTTATTGTTTTTATTGATGATATCTTGGTATATTCTAAGAGTAATAGAAATTATGCTAATCACCTTCGAATTGTGTTGTAGAGTCTTAAGGATAAGAAGTTATATGCTAAATTTTCTAAGTGTGAGTTTTAGTTGGATGTGGTGACTTTTCTTGGGCATGTTATTTCTAGTGAGGGGATTAAGGTGGATCCATAAAAAGTTGAGGTGGTTAAGAGGTAGCCTGGACCGATGACTCCAACCGACATTTGGAGCATTTTGGTCTTGGCTGGTTATTATAGGAGGTTTATAGAGAGCTTTTCTTTTATTATTTCTCCATTGACGATGTTGACTCAGAAAAAGGCTAAGCTATTGTAGTCCAATGCTTGTGAGGGTAGCTTTGAGAAGTTGAAGGATAGGATAACTTCGGCACCAGTTTGACCTTTCCTGGAGGGTATAGATGGATTTGTGGTGTATTATTCATTGAGGAGATAATCAGATTACATAGAGCATCAATGCCTATTATTTCTTATTGAGGTACATAATTTTTCCTCAATTTTTTTATTCATTTTAGAAAGGTTCGGGGACCAAGGTGAACCTTAGCACCACTTTTCACCCTCAAATAGATGGACAAGTAGAACAAATTATTCAGACCTTGAAGGATATGATAAGGGCTTATGTGATTGGCTTCAAGAAAAATTGGGTGAATCACTTATCTCTTACTGAGTTTGCGTATAATAACAATTATCACTTAAGTATTAGGATGGCTCTATTAGGGGATCTTTATGGTAGGATGAGTAGGCATCCTATTGGGTGGTTTGAGGTTGGTAAGACTAGGTTGTTAGGTCCTTACTTTATTCACAAGGCCTGAAATACCCTGGGTTTTGATCTTTGGGAAGTTTCCTAGGTTTTGAGTCTCTGTGAATCATACGAATCACCATATAAGACGTATGGTTAGGATATGGGTCATGTGACCTAATTCGTTTGCTAACCATTGTTTGGTGGTTGAGTTTCTAGTTTGGGTATGATTTGGTGGTACGGTCATACTGTTGGTGACAAGTTGGTTGGCTGATCCTTCACTTAATCTAAAACTTTGTGATTTGACTTGCCTCTGAGAATAAATGGCTCACTAATAGCCGTAAGGATAGGGTAAGAGTGGTATGATCTAAATAAAATGTTGTTCAGTGTCCAACCTAAATGTTTCTACCTAGGGTATGGGTTGAAGGCATGGATCATATGATCATGGTATGACTGGGGAAAGGGGAGTCATATAGTGGCCAGTATATGATGTCTAACATCCTATCCAGGGTACGAGTGGTGGGTACCACTTGTATGATATGGCTACGATTCAAGAAGGAAGTCGTAGCTTTCTGCAAAAAATTTTATAATTTAAGTTGGGGATATTCTAGACATTTCCCTTCTTAACCTTTTATGATCCCACCACACAAAACACTATTGGGACATCATTCACCCTATTATTCTAATCTTAAACACTTAAAACTCTCTTGAGCTCTTGGGTTAAACAAAGTCTAGGTTTCCTTCAAGGTTGTCAATTAAGGCTCTAAAAGGGTGATTTCTCTCTGTCTTCTTCATAATCTAAGGCATGTTAATCCTCCCTCATTATTGGTTCAACTAAGGGCATGTTTTAGGAATGGTTTTCATGGAATAATTGTGATATGGTTTTGGATTTTGAATTATATGTTGTGGTTTTTTTGTTATTAATGGTTGATTTATGTTTTCCCATGTTTTTACTTATGGTTTTCATACTATAATGGTGGTTTGAACATGTGGTTGCATGGGAATGGTTAATTAGTGGTTAGTTTTTGTTTTGGAAACTATATGCCCTCAACATGTTTGTTAAAATGCCAATTAGAATGCTTTTATTACATAATTGGACTTTCATTGAAAACTTTTCATAGTATAATATGGTAATGGAACCTAAATTGATTATACGATTTTAATGGATAAATGGTAAGGCCTTGGTGGCTACGACTTTGATTTAAAACCTTGTGGGGTACACTGGAATCCCTCAAGTAAATCTAATAATGAAACCTACAGGGTACATGGGAATTCCCTAGGTAATTGGCTAAAGAATTGCTTGCAAGCTATAGTCGGTATGATGATACCATTTCTTATAGCCTTGGTTAATAATATATAAAATTTATGGTTTGGCTTTGTGCTAATGGTTTTAACTGCGCAATAATAGCGGGTTATGAAAGCTAACTGTGAAGGTATGAGTCCAATAAATGGACACTGGAAATTCATATTCGCTGACATGAGATTAGTCATGTTGACCATGTACTTGTGGGGTACATAGAATCCCCTAAGTTAAACTTGTATATATGTATCATAGAGGGAGAAGGGTACATGGGAATCCCCTGCTCTTATGATATCTCTAGTACATTCAACTACACGTACTGGGGCCCGTTCAGGGGGTAACACTGGATCCATATAGCCCGTGGGTGGTTCTAGGATGGTTAAGCTACGCAAACCAAGGTAAATAATTTTAAATGCATGCTAAACCAATTCTCTTTCAAGACGTAGATTATATATAGATGTATGGATATGAATGCATATGGTTATTTACTTAGTTTTAAATATTGGTATTATTTTATCCTTATACTGAGTGCTTGATAGCGTTCACCTGCTAACCCATCTTTGAGCGTTGTATCCCCACGTGATGCAGGAACCGACCATACTACTCCTTCAGCTTAGTGATAGGATTCTGAACAACTTAGAGTTGGATTAAAGTGGTGAGATTCCATACTTTGGATGGCTCCATTTTATGTTATGGTCATGTTGTTATACTTTGGTTATTTATTAGACTTTGTTTTTAGCTATGGTCAGGGGCATGTCCATACTGGATATTATTTTACTTTCGGATCAAGGCTTTGTGAGACTACTATAGGTTGTTATAGGCGGTGTCAGCATTGGTTTCAGCCTTGCCATTGGTATTGGTATTATGGATGATACCAATTGACTGTATTTGATTTGTGATTGTCCCATCTTATTATGTTATGAAATGACTATTGATTAGTTTACGCTAAGGTTATTGCTTTGGTATTGGGTAGTTTGAATCATTTGTGTTGGTTATGGTGATGGACCTATCCTAGAGTCTTAAATGATACATAACTCTATCTTGTTATATGTTCAGAAATTATCCTACTCAAGGTATGTGTTTGGAGGTTGGGTTGGGTATCGAGGAGGTCTTCAGTCCTTATTGAACTTTTGATGCCCATTACGATAAGGATCTTGTTCAGGACATGTCAAGTTGGTATCAGAGCCTTAGGTTTATGGTTAATTAGGAGTCCCCAAAGCCGTGTTGAGTAGAGTCTCTTTTAAGGGTGTGTAGCGCGCCACACTCATAAGGGAGAGGTTACAAGGCATTTAGGAATGTTTCTCTTTCTTGTGTTCTATTTTTAAGCTTTGGAGTCTAAGTCCTAGAATCTTCTCTAATTCCTATTTGTTCACTTTTCAGGTCATGCCTCAACAATCTAAGTTCACAAAAACTCTTCTGCCCCAATTGGGGACAATGTTAATGGGGCACGCTCTGCTCATGGGATCTATACTCATTATACAGGTCCAATCCCAAATTATCCCGGAGTTCCACTGGTTCCCTCTAGTCCTTCTTAGATTCCTCAGGCTAATGTGAAAAATGCTGAGTTTCATCAGTCTATTCATATGTTGGCACAATTGGTAGCTACTCATTCTGAGCATGGTGTTCCTGTTTCTCTATTTTCTGAGGCCAATAGGGTTGGATAGTTTATGAGGTTGAACCTTCTGACCTTTATGGGTGCTAAGGTAGAGGAGGATCCTTAAGGTTGTTTAGGTGAGATGGAAAATATTTTCAGGGTTATGCATGGCATGAATATGGAAGGGGTGGAGTTTACAGCCTACCAACAGAAAGATGTGGCATACCAATGGTATGGGGAATGGGATCAAGCAAGGGTGACATTTGATAAGTTATCACTGTGGGAGGATTTCACTAATGCATTCCTGGACTGCTTTTTTCCTTAGGAGTTGAGAAAAGTGAAAGAAGAGAATTTTGTTAATCTGACATAAGGGAAGATGTCAGTCAAGGATTATGCCTTAAAGTTTCATGAGTTATCTCAGTATGTGATGATAGGCGAATTTACGCGCCTATATCAATATATTTTGCCCATATTTTAGCCTAGTTTTGAGAACTAATTATCTATTTCATACACTTTTAGTCCTTTTTCCTGTAAATGAGCTAACAAATGTGATTAGGAAAGTTTCAGGTATAAATGATGCAAAATACAGCAATTTATGGCTTACTTGACGCAAAAGAAAGCTCACAAACGAGATGGAAAGGAGCTGGACGCATAAAGGACTAAATCTGCTGCATGGAAAATCTGTCCCGGGCTAAAACAGCATTTCTGAAGACTTTGGGGACTTACAGACACAAAGCTGGATTTTTGCCATAATACATTAACCTAGTGCAATTAGGTTATGTGTTTCATTATTCTATTTGGATTATAATTTTGTAACCTTACCCTAGTATATTTGGGTCAAGGATTTCATTAGTATATTAGGATTTGGTTATTTATTTCATTAGATTGGTAGGAGTAGGATAGGAGTATTATAAATACCCTATCATGCTAGAGATTTAGACATTCCGCATTCAATACATTCTTCACTTAATTCAACAATTAATTTTCTTCCATCCCTCTCATCTTCCGCCACAAACATTCTATTCTTAAAATCCACAACAAGAGAATCGTTACTTGCTAAGGAATCACTAAAACCACACGCCAAACACCCACTATTCACGCCATTCACCATGCAAACCGTGATATCCTTCGCATTCATGGGTAACTAAACCTCTTAGTTGGGGTTATGGAAGCCGAATGAGTTACTATCTATTGCTATGAGCTTGTGAGTTCAAGACACGTATATTGCTTATATCATTATTCTCTTCATCTTAAATCCACATTCTTTGCGGTTCAAACACAAGAACACGCCATTCTAGCATCTAACCTGTTCGAGAGAAAGGTTATTTGTCTAGAAAAGAAGACGCATAGACCAACGCCAGGCTAACATTTAACTTGTTCGAGAGAAAAGTTATTTGTCTGGAAAAGAGATAATGTCAAGGTAGTAGGACACCCGTTCCTATTAAAAAGCTAGTGCCGTACCTGGACTAACTTCTTGGAGAATTCGTACCGTTAGACACGCTTTAAGCTCGAGAGAGTTAAAGTGAAATAGTCCTTGTTTAGGTCGAGAGACGCTTGGATTTACCATCGACTACAATTCTCTATAAGCAATTGCATGTCAAGACTCTACACACTCATAGCCAATAGAGACGTATACTTCTGAAGGTGGACATAACCCCAACGCTTCAATTCTCATTGTTTACAACCAACGTGACAATCTTTCTCTTTTTACTTTATTATTTTCAGCTTTTATTTCATTACTTTGGTTACTTATTACAATCCCCCCTTCTTACGAGACTTGCACCAAAAGTCTATTAATTTTGCTTACTTGTTGACCAAGCTATTCTCTGTGGGATCGATACCCAACCCAGTTGGGTTCTATATTTGCTAACGACCGCTTTACACTCAAACGAGAGCTGTAGATTGAGCGTTATCAAAAATTGGCGCCGTTGCCGGGGAATACAAGTGTCAATCAAGTTCGCAAAAATTACTAGACCCTTTGGTCAAAGATTCTCGTACTTTTACGTTTAGTTTTTGTTTTTGTTGACTGCAGGTTTTCCTTTTAGTGCATGCCCCATACTAGAAGTTCTGGTCAACCGTTATTACCAATCAATCCGGAACCGCAACGAATCCGAAGAATGGAAGCACAAGCGGAAATCGACAGGATGGCTGCTCAACACGAGCAAGCAAGATTAGCTGCTCTTGCCGCTGCTCAAGTCCAACAACAAAACATTGATAATCCTGGACGAGCAACAAATCCTGAAGATGAAGATTTAGGAGATGACGAGTTGATCAACCCAAGGCATGGCGCTGAAATGGCAACACCTGCCAACAGACGAGGTCGACAAGCTCGGTACAGATATGATCGCCAACCTTTGCAACCAGCTTTCGACGATGATGATGATGATCTTGATGGTGCCGGAGCCACTGGAGCTATAATTCCACCACCATTAGCGCCCGGAGCCAAGTTCAACATCACTAGCACCATGATTCAGTTATTACAACTCAAGGGTTTATTTGGTGGACTAGCAGGCGATGATCCGAATATGCATCTCATCAACTTTATTTCTACATGCAAGTCTTTTGACAATCCTGGAGTTGGTCAGAATGCTATTCGATTACGTCTATTTCCATTGTCTCTGTCTGGGGAGGCAACATTATGGTTGAATGGGCTGACTCCTGATTCTATTACAAATTGGAGGCAATTGAGAGACGCTTTCCTAGAAAGATTCTTTCCGCCATCCAAGAGGGCTCAATTGAGAGATGAAATCAGCAACTTTCGTCAGCTTCCCTCGGAAGCTCTTCACGAAACATGGGAGAGGTTCAAGACAAAGCTAGCGAGATGCCCAAACCATCACATGACTAATGTTCACCTCATGGAGATCTTATATAGAGCCTTGAATTCAGTAACTAAACCAGTGGTGGACAACGCAGCTGGAGGTTCTTTTATGGACCTCACCTTTGGTCAAGCAAGTAACATGCTAGATCGTATGACGAAACAAAGTAGAGCTTGGCATACCAGGGATTCTGAGGTAGCAAGCCCCACTTTATCTATTGGCATGTCTGCAGATCAAAGAAGAAGAGAAGAAGAACGTGATCAAGATATGGCGCACATGAAAACCCAAATGGATCTTCTTACAAAGCATCTATTAGGGAAGACTGAAAAAGTGAAAGCTATTGCGTCAAAAGGAAGAGACGAATCTGATTCGGAAGAGGAGGCCAACTACGTGAACAATCAGGGGGGTTTCCGTGGGAATGCCCAAGGAAACCAAGGTCGGAACTACTATGATAAATCTGGAGGTAAAGACCAAGGTAGTTGGAAGAAAAATAATGAAAATAGTGGTTTGTACGTTCCCCCTGGTAGACGTGATACCACCACATCTAATTCTATGGAAGACATGATGGCTAAGTTATTGAAAGGAGTGGAAGCGACGAGCGCGGGAGTTAAGGAGGTGATTGACGATTTGGCCTCCATGAAGCAATTAGTTGATTCTCATTCCACTTCTATCAAGCAACTAGAGCAGCAATTCAGTCAACTTTCAGCAACACTCAACCAAAGAAAAGCCGGCACCTTGCCTAGCGATACTGTGCAAAACCCAAGGAATGATGGGTCATGCATGGCCATCACTACGAGGAGTGGTAAGGTGCTGGAAACTTCAGCAGAAGGCAAGCAAGTAGTTGACAGAACAGCAGACATGGACGCCACACCTAGTGACGCCACTAGGGAAGACGCTGCAATATCCACTTCCAACGTCAAGGACGTGTTGCCTAGTGACGTGCAGCCTGAAAAAAATAATAAACGGAAGCAAGAGGAGAAGAAAGCCATGGAGAGAACACTTCCATACCCACCACCACCTTTTCCACAAAGATTGAAGAAGGTGGCCGATGACACTAAGTTCAGCAAATTTATGACCATGTTGAAGCAGCTGACTATTAATGTCCCTTTGGTAGAGGCACTTGAACAAATGCCTGGGTATGCGAAGTTTATGAAAGATCTTTTGACTAAAAAGAGGGCAGCAAGCTATGAGCTGAAAGAAGATGTGCATCATTGTAGTGCAATAGCTACCCGATCTATAGTTCAGAAGAAGGCCGACCCCGGAGCTTTCACTATTCCTTGCACCGTCGGATCTTTGGACTTTGCTAAAGCATTATGTGACTTAGGAGCCAGCATCAACTTGATGCCATTAGCAATCTACAAGAAGTTGGGGTTAGGAGATCCTACACCAACTAATATGAAGCTTGTTATGGCGGATAGGTCGGTAAAACGACCGGTTGGTATTCTATGCGATGTCTTGGTGAAGGTATCTTCATTCATATTTCCAGCAGACTTTGTCATCTTGGATTGCGAAGCAGATTCAGAGGTTCCCATAATCTTGGGCCGCCCTTTCCTTGCTACGGGAAGTGTGCTCATAGATTTGAGAGCTAATGAGCTTTCATTCCGAATAAATGATGAAGTAGTGCGCTTTGATGTTTGCAAATCAATGAAGCAACCCAAAGATCTAAGTGTATTTTCTGTGGCTGATGTTGTCGTTGATGACGAGGATGAGTTACTTGCTGAAGAGCAAATTCTTGATGATCCTTTGGAGGTTTTGCTCATGGAAGAAGATGATGATGATGCTGAAATTTCTGAAGATGATATTTGTGCTCTATCGGGATTAGGAGCATATCGCTGTCCTCCTAAGAAGCTGGATCTTGATCTCAAGAATCGACCCACACCACCAGCTAAGCCATCTATTGAAGAACCACCCACATTAGAATTAAAGGAGCTGCCAAGCCATTTGAAGTATGCATTCTTAGGAAGCGGAAACACTCTTCCAGTCATAGTGGCAGCCGATTTAGGTGAGCAACAAGTTGCAGCTCTTATTGCAATTTTACGCAAGTATATTAAAGCTATTGGATGGACCATTGCGGATATCCTTGGTATTCCACCTGGGATTTGCACTCATAAAATTCAGCTCCAAGAAAAGTGCACACCCACCATCGAACACCAAAGACGTCTAAACCCACCAATGCAAGAGGTGGTGAAGAAGGAGATTATCAAGTGGTTAGACGCAGGAGTTGTGTATCCTATTTCTGATAGTACATGGGTAAGCCCAGTACAATGTGTTCCCAAGAAAGGAGGTATGACGGTGGTTGCGAATGCAAAGAATGAGCTTATTCCACTCAGGCCCGTCACTGGATGGAGAGTATGCATGGACTACCGCAAGCTGAATTCTTGGACTCTCAAGGATCACTTCCCCATGCCATTTATGGACCAAATGCTAGATCGATTAGCGGGAAAAGGATGGTTTTGCTTTCTTGATGGTTATTCAGGTTATAATCAGATTTTTATTGCACCAGAAGACCAAGAGAAGACAACGTTTACATGCCCATATGGTACGTTTGCCTTCAAACGTATGCCATTCGGGTTATGTAATGCACCAGCCACCTTTCAGCGATGTATGATGTCTATTTTCTCTGATATGGTAGAAGACACTTTGGAGGTATTTATGGACGACTTTTCAGTTGTTGGGGAGTCTTTCGAAGCATGTTTGGTGAATTTAAGCATGGCATTACAAAGATGTGTAGAGTTCAACCTTGTGCTGAATTGGGAGAAGTGCCACTTCATGGTAAAAGAAGGAATTGTTCTTGGGCACAAGATCTCCGAAAGAGGGATAGAGGTTGATCGCGCCAAAATAGAGGTAATTGAGAAGCTACCACCTCCAATTTCGGTGAAGGGAGTTCGTAGTTTTCTTGGCCATGCTGGGTTTTATCGAAGATTCATCAAAGACTTCTCCAAAATTTCTAGTCCATTATGCAAGCTATTGGAGAAAGATGCGAAGTTTGACTTTAATGATGATTGCTTAAAGGCATTTGAATGCCTTAAAGAAAAACTCGTTGAAGCCCCTATCATGGTAACACCAGATTGGACGCTCCCGTTCGAAGTCATGTGTGATGCTAGTGGTGTAGCCGTTGGTGCTGTTCTTGGACAGAGAAGGGAGAAATTATTTCATCCTATCTACTATGCGAGTAAGGTCCTCAATGAAGCCCAAAGGAACTACACCGTCACTGAACAAGAGCTATTAGCGGTTGTGTATGCGTTTGAGAAGTTTCGCGCCTACCTATTAGGTACTAAAGTGATCGTTCATACAGACCATGCAGCTCTTAGGTATCTAATGACAAAGAAGGATGCAAAACCAAGGCTGATTCGATGGGTGTTGCTGCTGCAAGAGTTTGATTTCGAAGACAAAGATAGAAGAGGTTGCGAGAACCAAGTGGCTGATCACCTATCTAGACTTGAGAATGAGTATGTGGCACAATCAGAAAATCAGATTGGTGATGCATTCCCTGACGAGGAGATACTAGCGACAACAATGGAGAACTTACCATGGTATGCCGACTTTGCAAATTTCGTGGTGAGTAATGTGTTACCTTCCAATTTATCTTACCACCAGAGGAGGAAGTTTATGCATGACGTTCAGCACTATTATTGGGATGAGCCTTATTTGTTTCGAAGATGCGCGGATGGTATCATTCGACGATGTATATCCCATGAAGAAGTGCCCACTATATTAGAAGCATGCCACACTTCGCAAGTTGGAGGCCATCATGCAGGGAATCGAACAGCAAGAAAAGTCTTGCAAAGTGGTTATTATTGGCCTACAATATTCAGAGATGCACACGACTATGTGAGAAGGTGTGACCAATGCCAACGTCAAGGTGCTATTTCAAAACACCATGAAATGCCCATGTCCACAATTCTGGAGGTAGAACTCTTTGATGTATGGGGTATTGATTTCATGGGACCATTCGTGAATTCGTTTGGAATGAAGTACATCTTGGTTGCTGTGGATTATGTGTCGAAATGGGTTGAAGCTGTAGCATTGGCTGATAACGAAGGAAAGCGTGTTGTAGCGTTCTTAAAGAAGAATATCTTCTCTCGCTTTGGGGTACCTCGTACTATCATAAGTGATGGAGGATCTCACTTCTGCAACAAGCTATTCAAATCTGTATTGGCCAAGTATGGAGTCAAGCAACACAAGGTAGCTACGCCTTATCATCCCCAAACTAGTGGACAAGTAGAGGTTTCCAATCGTGAGATCAAGCAAATCCTTGCCAAGACAGTCAATGCGAATCGGAAGGATTGGTCTCGGAAGCTAGATGATGCACTATGGGCGTATAGGACTGCATTCAAGACACCCATTGGCATGTCACCTTATCAGCTAGTTTATGGGAAGGCTTGTCATCTACCCATCGAGCTTGAATACAAGGCATTATGGGCATTGAAGCACTTGAATCTGAATTGGGATGATGTGAAGAACCTGAGGTTGGAGCAGCTGAACGAGCTAGATGAATTCCGTCTCCATGCATATGAAAGATCAGATTTATACAAGGAGCGGATGAAGAAGTATCACGATCAGCGGATTGTTCGACGACACTTCCAAAAAGGTGACATGGTGCTACTCTTTAACTCCAGATTCAAGCTCTTCCCAGGTAAGTTAAAATCAAAGTGGTCTGGTCCATTTAAACTCACCCACGTCTACTCGTCTGGAGTAGTCGAACTGGAAAATAATGAGGGTGTTATCTTCAAGGTGAATGGCCAACGTGTTAAGCCATATATCGGTCCTCTTGACTCGATGAATGACATGGCCATCACTTATCTCGACGAAGTCTAAGTACTCGAGATTACTACGTCGAGCCACGACAATAAATAAGGCGCTAGATGGGAGGCAACCCTTCGTTTTATTGTTTTATCGTTTTGTCGTTTTAGTATTTTTTCTTTTTGATAAATGAAAATCCAAAAATAAGAGTCGTGCCACGACCAAAACTAAGGCGCTTGGTGGGAGGCAACCCATCGTACTAATCGTTTTCATTTGTTTGAGCAAATATAGGTGTAAGAAGTATGCAACGAGGTGATTGATTTCAATTGACGATTTGGTCGCATTGTATGGGAAAGTCGGTAAGTTAGGAATGGTGATGCATAAGGCCATGAATTGAGCCTTTCTCACGTCATAATAGGCTTCGAGGAAGGCTAGGCCTTGGTAAAAATAGGCCACGAACGATGCACAATCTATTCTATAGCCTAAGGACTCGGAATCTAGTGTGCTATACCCTATGCGCCGCCTATTCCTAGGTGTGCTTTTGACTATGCGCCGCCTATGCTATGGCATTTGAGATACTGAGACCAAATGCCATACCATATGCGCCGCATATGCCTAGATATGCCATACCATGTGCGGCGCATATGTCCCATTATGCCATGGACAATGCGCCGCATATACATGTGATATGCCGAGGGATATGCGCCGCATATAGGGTGATTTTGTCCCCAAATCCGATTGTAAATGGGTCATAACCCGACCCATACTCCTCCTATATAAAGGGGACTTGTTTTTATTTCACAAACACATTAGAATCAAACCTAAAGGCGCCGCATATCATCCCAAATCCTCTCAAATTTTTCTTCCTTTGTTCTTCCAATCCACAACAACTTCTCCACAATCTTCAAACAAGTAAGTGCTCTCTTATTCTTCATCTATTTATCGTAAGTACTACTTTACTATGCTTATTATTAAATGCTAAATCATGTGAGATTAGTGGTGATGTTCATGTGATTGGATAATTGTTGCAAAAATCGTGTGATCGAATGAATACGAATGCAATTCTTGACTTGTTTCCGACTTGAATTTTGTTTCAATGGCATTGTTATGATACTTGCTGAACATATATGGCTATGAATATTGCTTGAAAGTGTTGTTTGGATGCTTGCATGATTCACCATCCCGGCCATCGGGATAAGGTTATAGTGACTATCGACGTAGGAGGTAGTGTTGGTTGTTTGAATAGCAATTCCATGTGGTAACTCCTATGTTATAGTATCGCTATATGCACCATGAAAGACGTCCAAATGGCTGTTCATAAGTGATGTCATGCTGATTTTCTTGTCGGAATACAATCCTAAGACGTATGTCGACGAAGTCTGAGTACTCGACCACGTTCACTTCACTGATTTGTGCTAACAAGATTAAGTGTGGGGTGGTACCCCTAATGCTTGCATATAAATTGTATAAAGTGCGATTGTGCTGCATCTAACATTATTTCTAGTCTCAGGTTCAATGGCACCGAAAGCAAGGCAAGGCAAGGAGAAGGCTACCACAACCCGCAAGGACAAAAAGAGAAGCCGAAAAGACCAAGGCGAATCATCTTCAGCACACCTACCACGCAGAATGTTCGGAATCAAATGGGTTCTTGAGGACGAAGCCAAGGCATGGTACAACAGCAACAAAGAAAAGAAATATGTGCACGTCGACTTAATCAACAAGGAGACCTTAGCAAAGAAGGAGCCGCAAATGTTGGCTACGATAATGGCTTTGAAGTTGGATTTCATCTTCCGTGACATGGGAGAGTGCAATCTTGACTTGACAAGAGAGTTTTATGCCAACTGGTCGCCAAACACAACAGGCAACGAAGTCAAAATTCGGGGCCAAGTGTTACAGCTTACAGCGGATTGGATCAACTCGTTTCTAGGCCTACCTTCGGTCGACACTGCCCCATACAAAGAGCTGTACAGCAGGCCTCCTTACAGAGCAATAAGACACACGCTTTGTGGAAGCAGATCAATGGCAAGATGGGGCAGACATAAGGAAACAGGCCGTCACAACACATTCCCCTATGCTCCACTAAATAGGGAAGCAAGAATCTGGATGCGCATTGTCAACTCATGCCTTATTCCTGGGACGCAATACACAAAGATATCGAGAGATAGAGTGTGTCTGGTTTATGCATTGATGACAAATGTCCCTATCAACTTTGGGGCAATCATTCGATCCACCATGAGGAAAGCCAGACTCCACAGCAGGTCCCATTTCACATTCGGCAATTTGTTGACAGCAATGTTGCGGAAGGAGGATATAGAAGAGGAACCAGCTGACCACAAACTCCCACATACCCCAAAGAAGGTTGACCTCACCAAGGTCAAAGATGCTGAAACAACGCATGGAGTCAACCTTACCACTGCGGAGAGACACGCTCGTGACGAGAGTTTCTTCCGTCATCTCTATGGCATGACACGATTCACTATGATGAGTGGTGGACGTATTCCAACTGCTGAAGAGCTCCAACAGCTGGACCACGACTACCCAATGAACAGACATGCCCGGGAGATGTGTGGAGTGGGAGTCTATTTCGAGGAACCTCTTGATGATGACGTGCCAACTGATGATGATAGACGCCTGCCTGATTCTGATGCTGAGGAGAACTCTGACGATGACTCTTACGATGATTCGGACGAAGGGGGTATGACCCCCGACATTGAGGAAGAGTCCGACTAATCAGGTTCTTCGACTTTATTTTCCACTGAGGGCAGTGTCTAGTCTAAGTGTGGGGTGTCGGCAGAATCTGCATGCTATGTTTGTATGTTTGCTCTTGTTTATTTTGTTTTGATTTTTTTTTTTTTTTTCGTGTTTTTTCGTGTGACGTTTTTTTTTATTTTTTAGGAGTAAAATTTTTCTAGCTACGCATGAAATTATTTTGATAGGCAGCATGAGATTAGAACAAGAGTATGTGCTACAATTGTGACTATTGAGACATTTAGGCTCTAGTTGTGACTCATTATGTGATAGTGTGTGATTCAATTCCTTCACTTGTTGGGTCGAGAGTCTATATTACTACCAATCAAGTCGACCATGTGCCTTGTGTGTGTGAGATTAATAGTATATTCTATGTTTGTGGCTGATGCTAGAACTTGCCCGGTATGTATGCAAAGCGAAAATAAGGAGTGTGAGTTTAGGAGATGATTTAGGCATTTCTTTGGCAACCTATACATGTTTACCTTCAGTTTTTCCTACCCATGTACATTATCCTAGTTAAACCCTTTTGAGCCTTTAGCCTATTTCTTTGACAGCCTTGTATGTAAGCCTAATCCATTTTTTCAAGACCATAATTTGATCCAAATTCCTAAGTGCTTTAAAGTGAAAAAGTCATGTGACAACATAAGAGGAAATTGGGTGAGTATGATGCTTTAAATTGTAATGGTGCTTGAATATGTTATGAAAAAGAAAGTGCTATCATAAGAGGTATGTTGTGAGAAGAAAAAGGAAAAGAAAGCTGAAAAGTGAGTTGTGCTTAAAATTGGAAAACAAAAGATGAAAACAAGGGTGGAAGAATAAAATAAAGAAAGGTTGAAAGAAAAAAGTGTCATAGATACAAAGTGATGTATTAAAGTGCTTAGGAACTTAGTCACTATTTCTGGCCAAAATAGTTCTACCCGTCCCTTAGCCTACATTACAACCATCTAAAGACCTACTTGATCCTAATCTTAACATTCTGACATTTAGTAGAGTACTACATTAAGGGCAAGCCTATGGTCATCAGTTGCAACATATGAATTCTTTGTGAGAGCGAGAGCAAGGACACTTTGACACCCATGTTTGAAAAATATGCTATATTTGTGAGTGATTATGGGTACTATATTGTGAGACACACATGGTTGATGAGTCTTGGATAGTTGTATATGATTCTATGCACCTTAACGTTTGCATGCGAGTTGATCACCATCACGAGTCTATGCTTGAGGTTAAATTGTTTCTACTTATAATCGGAAAGCTACTCTTTGTTGATAATCTTTGTGCTTGTCTTGAAGAATGTTTTGTGTTGTTTCTGTAAAAACCTTAAGTCGATGCTTAGAAGGACATGATATGTTGTTCGAGGACGAACAAAGCTCTAAGTGTGGGGTGTTGATGATAGGCGAATTTACGCGCCTATATCAATATATTTTGCCCATATTTTAGCCTAGTTTTGAGAACTAATTATCTATTTCATACACTTTTAGTCCTTTTTCCTGTAAATGAGCTAACAAATGTGATTAGGAAAGTTTCAGGTATAAATGATGCAAAATACAGCAATTTATGGCTTACTTGACGCAAAAGAAAGCTCACAAACGAGATGGAAAGGAGCTGGACGCATAAAGGACTAAATCTGCTGCATGGAAAATCTGTCCCGGGCTAAAACAGCATTTCTGAAGACTTTGGGGACTTACAGACACAAAGCTGGATTTTTGCCATAATACATTAACCTAGTGCAATTAGGTTATGTGTTTCATTATTCTATTTGGATTATAATTTTGTAACCTTACCCTAGTATATTTGGGTCAAGGATTTCATTAGTATATTAGGATTTGGTTATTTATTTCATTAGATTGGTAGGAGTAGGATAGGAGTATTATAAATACCCTATCATGCTAGAGATTTAGACATTCCGCATTCAATACATTCTTCACTTAATTCAACAATTAATTTTCTTCCATCCCTCTCATCTTCCGCCACAAACATTCTATTCTTAAAATCCACAACAAGAGAATCGTTACTTGCTAAGGAATCACTAAAACCACACGCCAAACACCCACTATTCACGCCATTCACCATGCAAACCGTGATATCCTTCGCATTCATGGGTAACTAAACCTCTTAGTTGGGGTTATGGAAGCCGAATGAGTTACTATCTATTGCTATGAGCTTGTGAGTTCAAGACACGTATATTGCTTATATCATTATTCTCTTCATCTTAAATCCACATTCTTTGCGGTTCAAACACAAGAACACGCCATTCTAGCATCTAACCTGTTCGAGAGAAAGGTTATTTGTCTAGAAAAGAAGACGCATAGACCAACGCCAGGCTAACATTTAACTTGTTCGAGAGAAAAGTTATTTGTCTGGAAAAGAGATAATGTCAAGGTAGTAGGACACCCGTTCCTATTAAAAAGCTAGTGCCGTACCTGGACTAACTTCTTGGAGAATTCGTACCGTTAGACACGCTTTAAGCTCGAGAGAGTTAAAGTGAAATAGTCCTTGTTTAGGTCGAGAGACGCTTGGATTTACCATCGACTACAATTCTCTATAAGCAATTGCATGTCAAGACTCTACACACTCATAGCCAATAGAGACGTATACTTCTGAAGGTGGACATAACCCCAACGCTTCAATTCTCATTGTTTACAACCAACGTGACAATCTTTCTCTTTTTACTTTATTATTTTCAGCTTTTATTTCATTACTTTGGTTACTTATTACAATCCCCCCTTCTTACGAGACTTGCACCAAAAGTCTATTAATTTTGCTTACTTGTTGACCAAGCTATTCTCTGTGGGATCGATACCCAACCCAGTTGGGTTCTATATTTGCTAACGACCGCTTTACACTCAAACGAGAGCTGTAGATTGAGCGTTATCAGTATGCTCTAGAGATAGTGTCTGATATGATAGCCCGAATGAGAAAGTTTTCTGCAGGACTATCTAATGAGTTAATCCTTGAAAGTAAGGTTGCCTTACTAATCAAGTACATGGATATCTCCAGGTTTGTTATCTATATGGAACAGGTAGAGAAAAAGAAGAAAAAATAAGCTAAAATAGGGGAGAGACAAGGCAAAAATTTTAGGTTCTCTGAGCAGAGTGGCAGGGATAGTGGTAAGTGGACTAAGAAGAAGTGGAGCAACTCTGGGTCTTATTCGATAGCTAGTGCTCCCTACCCAAAGCCATTGGGTGATTGGCATTTTTATGGCGGTGACAACTTCAGGGTATAGGGTGCCCAATATAAGGATAGCAGGGCTCTGCCAACTCCATCGTGTCCCCTCTGTCGGTTCTGTGGTTATCTGCATAGGGGTTTTTGTGATGAAGGAAGGGAAAGGTGCTTCGTTTGTGGTCATCCAGGCCATATGCTTAGAAACTTTCCAATTAGTAAGGTTGCCTGTAGGGCAAACAAGGTTCTAATTGCTTCATCTTCGGCTCCAGCACCAAAGGGTGCACCATCTAGTTCTGGCATTAGTAGGAATCATCTTTATGCTCTCATTACCCAACAGGAGTCTGAGGCATCACCTGATATTGTGACTAGTATGTTGCAACTCTTTTCTCGTGATGTCTATTGTTTACTTGATTTGGGGTCCATTATCTCTTATGTGACCCCCTTTCTGGCTGTGCATTTTGGTTTTACTCTGGAGTGTGTTTCAGATGCTTTTTTTATTTCTACTTTGGTAGGTGACTTTATGATTTCGAAAAGAGTCTATAGGGGGTATGTTGTATCTATTAGTAGTAAGGATACTTTGGTGGATTTTTATGAATTAGATATGGTTGATTTCAATATTATTTTGGGGATGGATTGGTTGCACTCGTGCTATGCATCCCTAGATTATTGGAATCATTGGGTTGTCTTTAAATTTCCTAATAATCTTATTATTGAGTAGGAGAGTGGTTCCCTAGCTCCTAAGGGAAAATTTATATCATATCTTAGAGCTCGGAGATTAATCTCTGAGGGGTGTCTCTGTCATCTAGTCCAAATTAAAGATTCTAACTCGAAGGGTCCTTTTTTGCATTCAGTTCCAGTGGTGAATGAATGTCCTGAGGTATTCCCTAATGACCTTCCTGGTGTTCCTATAAATAGGAAGATTGTGTTTAGGATTGATCTTGTTTTAGACACCTATCCAATTTTTATTCCCCTCATAAAATGGCTCTGATAGTGTTGAATGAGCTTAGGGAGTAGTTAAAAAATCTTTTGGATAAGGGCTATATTCATCCTAGTATGTTCCCATGGGGTGCACCGGTGTTGTTCATGCAAAAAAAGGATGGTTCCCTTCGAATATGTATGGACTACAGATAGTTGAATACAGTGATGATAAACAACAAGTATCCTCTTCCAAGGATAGATGACTTGTTTGATTATTTGCAGGGTGACAAATTCTTTTGTAAGATTGATCTTCGGTCTGGGTATCATCAACTTAAGATTAGGGAGGTGGATGTTCCTAAGATAGCTTTTTATATCGGTATGGGCATTTTGAGTTCTTGGTGATGTCGTTTGGTTTGACTAATGCCCCAACGACATTCATAGATTTGATGAATAGGGTCTTCCATTATTTTTTGGATCTGTTTATTATTGTCTTCATAGATGACATTCTGGTTACTCTAAGAGTAAGGTGGATCATGTCGATCACCTCCGAGTTGTGTTGCAAACCTTGAAAAAGTAATAATTGTATGTCAAATTCTCTAAATGTGAGTTTTAGTTGAATGTTGTCACTTTTTTAGGTCATATTATTTCTAGTGAGAGGATCATGGTAGATTCGTAAAAAGTTGCAGTGGTTAAGAAGTTGCCTAGACCCAAAACTCAAACTGATATTTAAAGCTTCTTGGATTTAGCTGGTTACTGCAGGAGGTTTGTAGCCCATTGACTAAATTGACTCAAAAGAAGGTTGAGTTCTTATGGTCTGATACATGTCATGGTAGTTATGAGAAGCTGAAGGATAAGCTAACTTCGGCTCTAGTTTTGACTTTGGTGGAAGGCACTGTTGGTCTTGTGGTTTACTATGATGCATCCTGTGTGGGACTTGGTTGTGTTTTAATGCAGTATGGTAAGGTGATAATCTATGCTTCTAGGTAGTTGAAGGTGCATAAGAGGAATTATCCTACTCATGATTTAGAATTATTAGTTATGGTGTTTGCGCTGAATATTTTGGCATCACTATTTGTATGGGGTGCATGTGGATATCTTTTTCAGTCATAAAAGCCAGCAGTATATGTTCACTAAGCAAGAGCTTAACCTCAGGCAAAGGAGATGGCTTGAGCTTATCAATGACTATGACATGAGTCTTCACTACTATCTAGGTAAAGTTAATAAAGTTATTGATGCTCTTATAAGGTTATCCATGAGGATTCTTGCTCATATGGATAAGGATAAATGGAAGTTGGTAAAGGATATTCACCATTTGGCTAACCTTGGAGTTTGCCTCTTGGACTCTGAGGATGGTAGTGTGTTCATTTAGAAGGTGGCACAATCATCTCTTGCTGCTGAAATCAAGGAGAAGCAGATGTTAGATCCTGTCTTGTTGAGTATCAAAGGTGATGTTGGTAGGCAGAAGGTGATGACGTTAGAGATTAGTGGTGATGGTACCTTGTGGTACCAAGGGAGGCTATGTGTCCCGATGTTGATGGCTTGTGAGAAAAGATCTTGGTTGAGGAGCATGAATCGTCGTACTATGTTGTTCATCCTAGTTTGACAAAGATATATCATGACCTTAAGGAGATATATTGGTGGAATTTTATGAAGAAAGATATGGGTAATTTTGTGGCCAAATGTATGGTGTGTAAACAAGTGAAAGTTGAGCACATGAGGCCCGGAGGATTGTATCAAGAAATTGAATTACCTAAATATAAATAGGAAGTGATCAACATAGATTTCGTTATCGATCTTCATCGGTCTCAGAGTCAGTTTGATTCAATTTGGGTCATCGTGGATAGAATGACAAATCCGGCTCACTTTTTTCCAGTAAGGACTAAGTTTTTGGCTAAGGATTATGCGAGGTTAAATCTTTATGAGATTGTGAAGATGCATAGGGTGCCTGTCTCTATCATCTCTGATCATGGCATACAATTTATATCTTACTTTTGGAACTCATTTCAGAAAGAGTTAGGGACTAAGGCGAGTTTGAGTACTGCTTTCCATCCACAGTCAGATGGGCAGGCAGATAGAACTATTTAGATATTAGAGGACATGTTGTGTACGTATGCGATTGACTATGGTGACAATTGGCTTGAGCATTTACCTCTTATGGAGTTTGCTTACAATAATAGGTATTAATCTATGAGATGGCTCCGTTTGAGGCCTTATATGGTAGAAGGTGTAGGTCTCCTATTGGGTGGTTTGAGGTCGGTGAGGCAGAAATGTTTGGCCCATATTTGGTTCACCGAGCTATGGAAAAGGTGGTGGTTTGGGATAGACTTAAGGCTTCCCAAAGTCTCTAGAAGTCTTGTACGGATGTAAGGTGAAGAGCATTAGACTTTGAGGTTGGGGATAAGGTACTCTTAAAGGTGTCTCCCATGAAGGGAGTGATGTGGTTTGGTAAGAAGGGGAAGCTCATCCCCAATATGTATGTCCTTACTTGGTTTTGTGAAGGGTTGGTAAGGTTGTATATGAGTTGGAGTTGCCTTCTAGTTTGAACTCTATTCATTCGGTGTTCCATGTTTCTATGTTGAGGAAGTGTGTGGGTGATCTGTCTCAAATTATGCCTATTAGAGATATTGGTATATCAGATTCATTGTCCTATGAGGAGGTCCCAATTAGGATCTTGGATCGGCAAGTTCGTTGGTTGCGGACCAAAGATGTAGCTTTGGTTAAGGTTCTATGGAGGACCCATAAGGTTGAAGAAGTTACTTGGGAAGCAAAAGAGGACATGAAGTTCAAGTATCTATTACTATTTTCTGCACCCAGAATTCGTGCGAAAGGTATGTGCTCTTCATCATACTTTTGTTTTAACACTTTGTTAAAAGAAAGATTGATTTCCTTGCATCTTTGTTTTCTAACTTACTTAAACATTAGAGTTGAGGTGTTGGGTGTAAATCGTGCTTGTATTCACTTGTTCCATCTTTTGTGGATGAATGATCCAAGTGGGGGAGAATTGAAACACCCTGGGTTTTAATCCTTGGGAAGTTTCTTGGGGTTTGAGTCTCTATGGATCATATGACTCACCATACGAGCCGTAGGGTGAGGATACGGGTTGTGTGACCAAATTTATATGCTAACCAGTGTTTGGTGGTTGGGTTCCTGGTTTGGGTATAATTTGGTGGTACGAGTCGTATAGTTGGTGATGGGTTGGTTTTTTTATCCTTCACTTAATCTGAAACTTGGTAATTTGACTTGTCTCTAAGTATGAGTGGCTCACTAAGAGCCGTTAAGATAGGGTACAAGTGGTAAGATTAAATCATATATTGTCCAGTGTATATCCTAAATATTTATGCCTAGGGTATGGGTTGAAGGTATGAATGATATGATCATGGTACGACTAGGGCAAGGGAATTCGTATGGTGGACAGTGTGTGATGTTCAACATCCTATCCTGGGTACGAGTAGTGGGTACCACTCGTATGATGTGGGCATGATTCAAAGGGGATTCGTACCTTTCCTGCGGGAATTTTTACAGTTTAAGTTGGGGGTATTCTGGACATTTTCCCTCTTAAACCCTTACGACCCTACGAACACTATTAGGACATTATTTACTCTATTATTCTAATCTTAAAAACATAAAAACTCTCTCAAGCTTTTGGGTTAAGAAAAGGCTAGGGTTTCCTTCAAGGTGGTCAATTAAGGCTCTAAAGGGGTGATGTTTCTCTGTCTTTTTCGTAATCTAAGGCATGTTACTCTTCCCTCATTGTTAGTTTAACTAAGGGCATTTTTTATGAATGGTTTTCATAGCATAATTATGATATGGTTTTGGGTTTTGAATTATATGTTGGGGGTTTTGGTTATTAATGGTTGATTTATGTTTTCCCATGTTTTTACTTATGGTTTTCATATTATAATAGTACTTTGAACATGTGGTTTCATGGGAATGGTCAATTGGTACTTGGTTTTGGTTTTGGAAACTATATGCCCTCAACATACTTATTAAAATGCCTATGAGAATGCTTTTACTACATAGTTGGACTTTCATTGAAAACTTTGCATGGTATAATATAGTAATGGAACCTAAAATGGTTATATGGTTTTAATGGCTAAATGGTAAGGCTTTGGTGGCCACGACTTCAATTTAAAACCTTGTGGGGTACACGAGATCCCCCAAGTGAATCTAATAATGGAACATACAGGGTTCACCAGAATCCCCTAGGTGATTGGCTAAGAATATTGCTTGTAAGTTATAGTTGATATGATGATACCATTTCATATAGCCTTGGTTAATAATATATGGAATTGGTGGTTTGGCTTTGTGCTAATGGTTTTAAATAGGCAATAATGGCGGGTTGTGATAGCTAACCATGAAGGTGTAAGTCCAATGAACGGATACAGGAAACTCATGTTTGCCAATATGAGGATTGGTCTTGGTGACTATGTACTTGTGGGGTACACAGGAATCCCCTAAGTTAAACTTGTATATATGTATCATACAGCATGAAGGACACGATAATCCCCTGCCCCTATGATATCTCCGGTATATGCGGCTACCCGCATTGGGGGCTTGTTCAGGGGTAAAACTGAACCCATATCGATCGTGGGTGCTTCAAGGACTATTAAGCTACACAAACCTAGGTAAAAGGTTTTAAATACATGCTTAACCCAATTTTCTTTCCTGGCATGGATTTTATATATATATATATATATATATATATATGTTTAGATGTGAATGCATATAGTTATTTACTTGGTTTTAAATATTGGCATTATTTTTCCTTATTCTAAGTGCATGCTAGCGTTCACCCACTAACCCATCTTTGGGTACTGTATTCCCACGCGATGCAGGAACTGGCCATACTACTCCTCCTGCTCAGTGATTGGATTCGAGAACATCTTAGAGTTGAATTGAAGTTGTAAGCTTCCATACTCCAGAAGGCTCCATTTCATGTTATTGTCTTGTTATCATACTTTAGTTATTTCTTAGAATTTGGTTTTGGCTATGGTCGGGGGCATTTCCTAGCCGAATACTATTTTACTTTTAGATAGAGGCTTTATGAGACTACTATGGGTTAGTATGGGCGGTGCCGACATTGGTGTCAACCGTGGCATTGGTATTGATATTATGGCCGATGCTGGATGGGTGTATTTGATTTTTGATTGTTCCATCTTATTATGTTATGGAATGGTTATGGATTGGCTTACGTTATAGTTGTTGGTTTGGTATTGGGTGGTTTGACTAGTTTGGGTTGGTCATGGTCATGGACCTATCCTATAGTCTTGAATGATACATAAATCTATCTTATTATATATTTAGAATTCATCCGACTCAGGGTATGTGTTCAGAGGTTGGGTTTGGTATCGGGGGTGGTCCCCGGTCCTTGTTGGACTTGGGATGCACATTACGACAAGGCCCTAGTTCGGGCCATGTTAAAGCCATGGAGAAGGTAAAGGTGATTAGAGAAAGACTTAAGACTGCTCAAAGTTGCCAAAATTCTTATGCAGATGTAAGACAAAGGGAGTTGGAGTTTGAGGTAGGTTATTGGGTGTTCTTGAAAGTTTCTCCTAACAAGGGAGTGATGCAATTTGGAAAGAAAGGAAAGCTCAGTCCCCATTATGTTGGTCCGTATCTGATTTTGAGGGGATTGGGAAATATTGCGTATGATTTGGATTTGTCTGCGAGTCTGGGTTCCACTCATCCTGTTTTTCACGTGTTGATGTTGAAGAAGTGTGTGGGTGTCCCTTCTCTGATTTTGCCTATTGAGAATGTTGGTATTTCAGATTCCTTGTCTTATGAGGAAGCCCATATTAAGATTTTTGATAAGCAAGTTGTAAGACCCCACAAAATTCTTAGCTTAATTCAGTCCTTTAAGCTTGTTAAGGGGTCCCAGACTTAGAAAAATTCTAGCTAAGCATTCAGACTTAGTGCTATTTTAACCTTCAAAAGTTGGAAATCTTATTTCTCGACCTTGATATCTAGGTTGATTCATGATCAGGAATGTCCGTAGGTGTTTATGGATAAGTTTTGGATTTTTTGGACTTCGTTTGAAGCTCTTTTGGACTCCTAAAACAGTGGATCAATGCGATCTTGGCATGCCGTGCCGACTATAGCATTGATGGATGTTTTCCGCAAATCGCATTGTCAATTTCCAGTGAGTCGATGTGGATTCAATGGGACGCGTTGGCCATCACATCGATGCTAATGACACAATGCATCAGCCTACGCATCGATGGTACAATTTTCTGTCATTAAAAGACCGCGTCCTTGGAGATATTTGGATCTTTTTCCCCAACCTTTAGCCCCCTAAATAACATGAAATTCAGCCCTAATTCACAAAAGAATACTCACTTTCTCTCAAAATATCTCAAGAACAAGCCTTAGGGTTTTCAATTCAAGATTCAAATCTCAAGAATTCTACCATCAATCTCTCAGAATTCAGGCACTAAGGTATGTGAAGTGTTCATCTAAGGGTTCTTTCCACCCTTGGAGTCCAAGAATCTCTTTTGAACTTCAAGTAATTGATTTTATGATTTCCATGGTTGGAATTAAAGTGTATCCATGATTGCTAGTTGGATTAAGTTCCTAATTTATGATTATATATATATATATATATATATATATATATATCATGTGAAATTGATCATTATGTGTGTAGATTCATGTAAATCCATGACAAACCCTTGACTTGTGAAATTAGAGAGGAATTATGATGCTCACTTGTTATTCAATACTATTTGCATATACTATGCTCACCAAGTGCTTGCTAAATTATCCATGTGAACTATTAAGAGAATGAAATCATGTCAAGTTAGCTTATGTTCAAGTTATATTGTGCAAATGTTTGTCATAATGCCCCAGTGAATGAATGATGATCAAGTACTTAGCTTATATGCTTCAAATTATGCCATGTCTCTTAATTTATGCTATCGAGTCTTGGGGGTACTTGTACCCGACAATTTAGCTGATTATTTAGAGTCATAGTCAGTTATAGTACCGTAATAGTTACGTCACTATCAGTAGCACTCTCAGTCAGTTACAGAACTCAGGAAAATTCAGTAGTACTCGGTAATTAGTCTCAGTTCAGTATTCAGTTCAGAACATAGTAGTATCCAGTTTTGAACTCAGTAAACTCAATCAGTTCACATAATTCAATCATTAATCAATTCGGTACTCAGAGAACTTAGAATTAGTCCAATTCAGTTCAGTAAAATTAGCTCAGCTCAGTTATACGACACGATTAGTAAATAGTTCAGTCCAGCCTAGTATAGCCTAAAATTCAGTCCAGTGTGTATTCAGTTAGGGGTAGGATTCAACACCGAGTGAACCTAAGGATGGGGACTCAACTGCCAGCAGAGGATGAAATCCTTTGGAGCAATTCTTTCATTCCATAACTACGTAGCCAACGTAGGTTGAGATATTTCCCTATAAGACTAGGGTTGACATATCTCATTTGAGTTTTCCTACCAGCGAGGGTCGACGGAAGAGCTTCCTGTCAGAGAGGGCTAACTCATAGCTTGTCCTTACCCGTGGCACGGTATTGACACCCTTTCAACTGGGGTTACAGGTTGGACCCTAAATCAACTAGAGAAGGGGAATGTCGGTTAGATGATTACCTCCCACAGTCTCAGTTTTAGATTAAGTCTTAGTATAAAACTCTGTTCAGTTCTATAGATTTAGGACTATCAGACATAGTCACTCAACTCAGTACGGAACTTAGTATGGTTCCACAGTATTCAAAACTGTCAGATACAGTCTTTCAGATAATCGGTAATTCAGTACTTGTAAACTCAGATATCGGTTATAATATTCTGATTTAGTACTCAGTATTAGCATGATCTTAGTTACAGTCTATGTGTTTATAGATATACTCTTACTTAGTCATACTCATGTTATTTAGTTATTATTATTCATGCATATGAACCCATGCATTTCAACCTACCTCACTGAGCATACCAATACATTCAAAGTACTGATGCATGCTTTTTTTGCGCTATGATGTCTTATATCATATGTTTAGATGCACGACCCCCCTTAGCAGTTCAGATTCTTAGCTTTTAGAGTAGTGATGAGTCCTCATAGTTCGAGGACATGCTTATTATTTACAGTACTTCAGTTTTATTTCATTAGATGGAGTTAGTTAGGGGCTTGTCCTATCAAATCCACAGTTCAGAAAGTCAGAGGCTTTTTCAGACTAGAGTATATTCTGACAGTTGTTCAGTACTTATATTTAGTTTTGCTATTTTGATACCGCATTCAAATTTATTTACAGATTTGAACCTTTTGACATATGTTTCCGCCTATTTTTGCATAATTCAATATTTATTACTCAGTTATTGCAGCAAGTACTAGTTATGGATTAGTTTGTGGTCCTTTGGGATTATGAGCACTACGTAGCATACGGGGTACAGACTCGGGGAGTTACACAAGTTCCCCAATTTAGGTCTAAGGATGTAACTTCGGTAAAGGTTCTTTGGAGAAATCAAAAGGTGGAAGAAGCTACTTGGGAAGCTGAAGAGGACATGAAGTCTCGATATCTATTCCTATTCTACGTGTTGGATGAAAATAGTTGAGGTATGGTTTTTGTTTTCTTCTTTGTGGCCTTTCAAATTTATCATTTGGGTATGTATGCATTCTTTTTAGTTATCGTGCAAATGGGTGCCTTAAATCCTTATTCAGGGATGAATGATCCAAGGGGTGGTTGGGGGTAATGTAATACCCTAGGTTTTTGGACTTTGAATTTTCTCAGTGATTGTGCTTACAGTCCGGTTACGACACAGGTGAAGAGTCATGAAGACTCCTCACGAGTCTTTTAGTATCTATCGTAGTCTTACCAGTATGGTTTCCTTAAGTTTCTGTTAGGATCATGAATAGATCCTCACGAATTGTGGTCACTCAGTATAAGCCGTAAGAAGGGACTCGTAGTCCCACCAGTGAGATATCCTCGGTCACTATCTTTGTCACAGAGGAACTCCATGAGTCATAGGGTGAGGTTAAAAGTCGTAGGGCGAGACTCATGAGCAAACCAGTGTGGTTACTCGAAGTCACTTTTCAGACTATGAGTCTAGGAAATCACTCGTAACCAGTTATTACGAGTCGTCACCTGACCTATAGCGAGTGGGAGTTATTTTCCTACATGTTTTTCATTGAGGGTAATTTGATATTTTCTCTTTCTTTACATTATTCCCACAACTTAAAACATTCTCTTAGCCCTATTTCCACCCATTAAACATAATATAAATATTCTCTTCTCCCTCAAACTCCCAAGTCAAGAACAAAGCTAGGATTTCTAAGGGGTTGGTCATCTAGGGCTCAAAGCATGGTTTCTTCTCTAAATTCTTGATATTTTCAGACATATATCTTTTCCCTAAACTTATATTTCTTCTTGGCATGCAATGGTTGGGTATTCATATGGTTTTAATATTTGGTTTTGAAATTTGGGTTGAGGGTTTTGGATGATTATTGTTAATGTTACTCTATGGGTTACATGCATTTGTTATGCTTTATTAATGAATTTTGGAACTTATTGGGTGCATGGGTATGAATAATAGAATGGGGGTCGTGAATTTCCCCAAAAGTGTATGGATTTTTAGTATTGGAATTGGTATTAACCTCAACCCACTTGCATAATTGGTTTTGAAATTTAGACCATTACATGGTTTTGCTTACTTCACTAAACTATTGCATTGCATAAATGGCTAAATGAATAAAAATGATTTTGAAAGGCCTTGGTCGCCATGGATGAATTTTAAATTGGAACTTTGGAGTAGTATGACTAATTAGTTTGGTTTGACATAATGGAATTGGCTTGCAAACATAATTAATTGGTCTGACAATACCATTCGATAAATTCCTAAATGGATGATTCCTCGGTTAAATGGATAGGTTATGCGTAAATGTTTTAATTTGGGCTTAAAGGGTGTGTGTAGCTCGCCGTGAAATGTGGAGATCCCCAGGGGACGATACTGGAAACCACGTTTGCCGATGTGGGGGCCTTGGTGGCCGTGTGCATAGTTCACACTTACACACACACACACACACACATATATATATTGAAATAGCTGGGGTCATGGCTATCCTAGCCTTTCCTTGGATTTATCTGATTCATGCGGCTAACATGTACTGGGGCCCTCCGGTGGGGGAAGCCGGACCCATATAGCCCTAGGTGGTTTTAGGACGGTTAGAGATAGACAATCTAGGTTAATGATTTTAAATCTCATGCTAAATCTTGTTCCCTATCCCAACATCTTATATATATATATATATGTAAGCATGTATGTGAATATGTACATTGAGTTTGGATTTGATTTTGAAATGACATTATTTTGTCCCTACCTTGAGTTACATGCTAGCTCTCACCCCACTAACCGTCCCTGGACGCTACATCCTTTCATGATGTAGAGTCCTAGGAATTTCATCTATTGGTTGTGCAGTGTTAGGTAGTGCAGACGTCTATTGGGTTTGCGGTGAAGTAGTGAGCTTCCTTCTTCCGGAAAGCTTAGTCATACCATCAGTTTCTTTCCATATCTTAGAATTGAAGAGTTCACATTAACATTATCATTGTCATTGTCACTGTCATGTTCAGGGGCATGTCCCGACCTAGTTTGATATTCGGATTGGTTTAGAGGCTTTTGTGGACATGTGTGGGTTGGATGGTGTTGTGGACTTATAGAGCTTATTTTTGAGTTACATTAACTATTTTACCTTGATTTGTTGGTTGTCTTCCGCGTTGTTATTATTTGGGTTATGCTTGGAGTGGACAGACTATGGGGGTGGTCTCCGGCCCTCGGCCGGCTTAAGAAACCCGTCACGGCAAGGCACGGGGTCGGGTCGTGACATTTGATTCAACAGTTCAATATATTAGGCCTTTTGGATTTTGGGTGATGGTATCACCAAGTATATGCCATGCTGTGTTGCATTGAGGCCCCTTTTTGCTAATAGAACACCACTCAGACATTTGTTTGAGTAATTGATTTTTTTTAAAAAAAAAATAAAATTCCACGTTATATTAATTCTTTACCTTAACTTTAGCGGCTCAAGATTGATGGCCTGTTACACACATAAATCATGTGAAGTAGACAAGTTTGTATGGGTCTCGTTTTCTGTCTTGAATTAAATATTGGTTAAGACAACAAAAATACGCATCGAACAAGGAAACAAGAAAGACAAGTCTATTAAATTACCAAAGCTCAAGAGGATCCATTAATTCCATCATACTCTCTATAAATAGAATGAAGGTTAGCTTATAAGTATCGGCACCAAAAAAGAAGATGTACTCCATGGATATTCAAGCGATGAATCTAATCTCTACGGTTGCAACTTTTCCTTCTCTTTGTCTATCTTTTCTTATACTCCTAGTTTACTTCGTAAGCAAACTAGGAGAAAAGAATAAAGGGAATAAAAAGAGATACCATCCAATTGCTGATTCTACAACGAAACAGCTCATAAACTTTCATCGGATCCACGATCACATGGCCGATCTTGCTGCAAAATACAAGACTTACCGACTGGAAAGCCCATTTCGGAGAGAGATTTACACTTCCGACCCAGCTAATATTGAGTACATTCTAAAGACCAACTTCGAGAACTATGGAAAGGTTACGTATCCACATAATTAAATTCTTTTTAAAAGAAATCTACCGTCCACCACATAATTTATAAATAGGAATATATAATAGTAATATGAGAATATGGGTTGACTTAAAAAAAATGTGCAGGGAGATTACCATCATGAAATTCTAAAAGACTTCTATGGAGACGGTATGTTTACTGTTGACGGTGAGAAATGGAAAGAGCAGAGAAAAGTTTCGAGCCCGGAGTTCTCCAAAAGGGTTATAAGGGAAGTTAACAGTGTTATCTTCAGCAAAAATGCACTGAAGCTTGCTAACATCTTGGATGAATCTGCAAATTCAAAAGATACAGTAGATATTCAAGTGAGCTTTAGCTCTATTAACTAAATAGTTTTTTTTTTCCTATCGTTTTTGGGCACTGAACCTATTATTGGTACATACATCATGATCAGATAGATATACATATGTGGTTTTTGTAGGATTTGCTTCTGAAGTCAAGTTTGGATTCAGTATTTCAAGTTGCTTTTGGCATTGAGCTGGACAGTGTATGTGGTTCATGTGAGGAAGGTGCTAGCAGATTCATCAAAGCACTTGATGATGCGAGTGAAATGAGTCTTTTGCGATACATTGATCTTTTCTGGAAGATTAAAAAGGCACTAAATATTGGATCCGAAGCAAAATTGTGGACAAGTCTTCAAATCATAGATGAGTACATGTATAAGCTTATCCACAGCAAAGCTGACCAGCTTTCACAACATCACGATTCCTCAGTAAGTCGATTCTTTTATTTCCTTTCCTTTTATCTATTTGCTAAACATACATTTATATTATTTATATCGAATTGTGGAAATTTTACAGCAGAGAGCAGAAAACATTATGTCAAGGTTCTGGCATTACTCATCGACAAATCCAAAGTACTTGAGAGATATACTGATAAACTTCATGGGCGGTGGTAAAGATACAACAGGTACCACGCTCTCCTGGTTTATTTTGATGCTCTGCAGGTATCCGGATGTGCAGGAAAAACTGGCCGACGAAATTAAAAAAACAACGAATATGAAAGGCAGTACAACAATTTCAGATTTTGCCGCCAATCTGAATGAGGAAGCAGTAGATAAAATGCATTATCTCCATGCCGTGCTTTCCGAGACTATAAGACTTTATCCTGCCATTCCCGTGGTAAACATATAACTTGCTTCCATACGTCAAAATGTATGATCATTTCATCTAAACAATTAAGCGGTTAGATAAATAGATGAGATATATAAAAAATGTATTTACACCAGGCACAATCATATTACAAATAAGTAATTTCGAAGAAAAGTAAATTTCTAAATAATTTCTTACAAATTATAATCTTTTTTGTATAATTCTTGAATATTTAGTTTTAATTTAAATATATTAATCTAATCCAATTTAACTTTAAACATTAGTCAAATTGACAGTATCAAATAAATTATTATGGGATGGATGTAATACTTAATTGGCCCGATGGAGCCTCGTTTCGCCACTATACTTAAGGTAGCTACGTAAACGATATTAATTGACCCAATGGAGGCTGATACACATTGTTTTCATAAATATTGACACAAATTTGTTTGTATTTCCTTTTGGAATCCAGTAAAGGAAAATAAAATTATTTTTGTTAGAAGATCTTTCACTTCTTTGGACCCTATTCGTCCTTCGTTTTTCATTCCAAAGGGGGGACGAAATAAAATTCTTTTAACTTATTTTCTTATTTCCAAGTCCCCTGCTATTTCTAATTTGGGTTTTACATTCTATTATCCAGAATGCCAAAGTATGCCTTCAAGATGATGTATTTCCAGATGGATTTAATGTGCAGAAAGGGGATATGGTGGCGTACCCACCATATGCGATGGGTAGGATGAAATACTTATGGGGTGATGATGCTGAAAAATTTAGGCCAGAGCGATGGCTCGATGAGAATGGCTCCTTCAAGCAAGAAAGCCCTTTCAAATTTACTGCATTCCAGGTCTGTTAACTAGACAAAAAGTTATAAATATCACGTTTTGGAATTTGGGAACTCGATCAAAGAGAACAAATACTTCCAAAATTTTCTATCTATATATATTATTTGAGGTGGATTAAGGTTGGTTATGTAGGTTCAACGGAACTTATAATTTTCAATTTGAGCTATGCATGCATATGCAAAAATAAAATGTATAAACACATGTATTAATTAAATCACACTCATTCCAGTTTAGATTCTAGATTCTCCTCCTTGCACACATTCAACCAAACACATAATGTAGTTATCTCTTATATAGAGAGATTATATATGTTGTGATTTAATTTGGGCGAGTCAAACATAGTTAAATAAATAATAATTGAACATTTCATTGTTTGGATGCACACACAGGCTGGGCCAAGAATATGTATTGGAAAGGAATTTGCATACAGGAACATGAAGATCACTGCTGCAGTTCTACTGCAATTCTTTGTATTCAAGTTGAGCGATGACTCAAAGCCTGTGAACTACAAAACCATGCTTCAGCTTCATATAGATGGAGGGTTACATGTTCGTGCCTTTCGTAGAATCAACAACCACTAGAAGTCGATCGAGGAGACTAAATGGACTTATATGCTGTTCCTTTTTTCTGTCCGATTGGATTATACTTCCTGTGCGCCAAAAGAAACTAGTACATCCTTCTGCAGTACCACAGTGCAGCTGTATTAAAAATAAAATAATACTCATGTTGTTTCCGTTTGCTTTTTTAGTTTTGAATTGACATGGAGTTTATGAAAAAATAAAAAAGAGAATCTGGTAGTCTTAAACTAAAATATGTAAATGTATCAAAATGTCTTTTCATATTGTAGTCTTAAACATGTTATGTGAAAAGCTAGAATAAAATGTTGTCAAAAAAGAAGTTCATGTTATGTTTACGTTGTCTCATACACCTTATAGAGCTTAGAAAAAAAGTCGTATGACCCTTATATTGATTAGAAATCGTTTGGGATAAGTTTTGAAATTAAACAGATGCCCTGGACACGGGAAATGACCGGTGTGTCGCGCCAGTGGATGTCTGCTTTGGGGTCCGCACCGCACCTATCACCAAACAACAGAGAGCTACAAAGCAGCCCTTCCCCTGCATTGGAGGCCACAACGCATACCTTGTAGCGCGCTTTGAGCCCCACGGTGCACACCTTGTAGTGCACTTTGAGCCTTGTGATGCATAATCTAGAGGGAACTTTGGGCTGTGCAGTGCAACCTACCTGTTTCAAATGAGAAATTTTCCCCAACTTCCTCTAATTAAGAGTTTTTCGTCCTACCCTTTTATGAAACTAATTCCCACAACTTATAATCCTCCTAAACTCAGTAACACTTAAATTTCATCTACAACTTCTCTCCTCTGGCAAGCGTTTCAAGAGCAACTCTTCAAGCTTTAGAAAAGGGATTCTCTCAAGTTTTCTTCAATTCCTTCCATTCCTCGAGGTATGTATGGCTAACCTTCTGTGTGGGAACTTTACTTCCCTATAAGCATGTCTCAATTTTGATATAGCTCGTGAATCAAAGTTAGGGTATTTGAATTGAACCGTGGAATCTGGTTTCTTAATTTATTGATTATATTCCTTTATTCCTTCATGAAATTTCTAGAAATTTCACAAATTGAATTTGCCCTTTAATTGTACATCCTATTTCATGTTCATGGAGTCTTGTTTGAATCATATGAAATCTATCTCATGTTTTATGGAAGTATCTAATATTTTCTAGAGAAAAACTAAGTTATGAATTTGAAAGTGTACTTCCTGAAAGTTAATAGATTTCTCTTATGCATCTTTGATAATTTTGAAAGAAAAATGTCTTTATATCTTGAAACTTAGTCTAGCATGTTTTCAGAAGATTTAGATTCAAACACTACTGTCATGATCCAAATGGTCGTGAGTGACACCCATACAAATCTTTTGATGGGAGAGCCATCTAAAATAAGCTTTAACCCAAACAACTAGCCATTTTACGATGAGATTATCATGAAACCCAACTTTAACAATAATGAATCCAAAATTGATTAATAAATAATTACATAAAATTAACAACTATCTATTACAATCTCCAAGACACGAAATTCATCGTACAAGTATTCTATGTCAAAAAAAATGTGCAAGATAATATCAAAACTAGCAAAATAATGAGAAGTAACTTTTTCTGGAAGAAGGACAAGAACCAAAATAATGATCCATTGCAGCCTAAAGATAGAGTGATCAGGGGCGTTGCCCCGAGACTATCCCTGGATGTCACACAATGCTTAGTACCATAAGAGATCCCAAGTTAACCCATGATACCGGCATAATTCATGAGTAGCTAAATAAAATACATAAAAATGAAAATATTAAGCGAAAGTAATGTAATTGCTGATCTTGATCAATACAATAGAATTTATACAAAAGAAAACTGAAACTGAATACATAAACTCTGACTATCTTTGATGCCTCTACTAATACTAACTACAGATAGCCGGGACATAACCCCTAACTATCCCTAATCAATAAAAATAAAATAAAATAAAATACTGAAGCTATAAACTGTCTGGAGTCCTTGAATAAAGAGAACTCATCACCTGCTGGATGGCAACTACGAACTGCCTGATCATGATATTGTGGGCTACAACTAGCACCACATTATGAAATAATGTATCCACACAGACTTATATATGGTCAGTACTTCTAGAATGTACTGAGTATGTAGGCGTGAATGCAATAAGTAAAACTAATATATGCCATAACCCTCATCGAAAGGGCACGATGACTCATACTCTCATTGCAATGCCCAATATACCTTACCAGGGTATAAAGACTTACTGTGGTGATTACCTAAACATGTTCAATTAGACAAGATGAATAATATAAATGGCATGCCCATTTGGACATACTAAAATAACCTACAGTGGCACATAGTTTTTTAAAAATAGAATGCACTAAATCCACGTTCCTCTCTCAGTGCTAGATTCTACTCTCAAAACTATACTACTGCTCATACTGTATCTATGAAGTTTACCTTAAAATAGGCATATAAAATGATAAGTCTGAAAACAGAATATGCTACTGTTCCTATCTTAAATTCTTTGTTTCTTATGTGAACTTCATACCTTGTTTGAAATCTCATATCGAAACTGAAACCGTGATTATACTGCAATGCTTTTGAAATTCAAACTAGTAAACTTAAACTTCTTGTAAACTGAATACTCAATGCTCAAATTGTAATATTTTATCATCCATGGAAAATTCATATAAAAATGTTATAACTAAATGCTTGAAATCACTTACGCGGACAAACTTAAATAAGCATGAAAATCACATAATTTTACTGATAAAATGACTGAATTATTCTGAAAATCATGTTCGTTTATCAACTTATGAATTCTCTTGTGAAAATACTGAACCTCATCTTGTAATATAAATTTTTTGGATAAAATATAAATAAACATGAAATATTATGTTAAATAATATGAAATTCATGAGGAAGCCTCATAATCTCAAAGCATATGAAAAGTGGATATGAACCCTAGTTATCAATTTTTTTAAAACTCATGTAGAAACACATTTTTTGGGCACACGGATGAAAGATTATCCTTGTTCAAATTCAACAACTGAGATTGTTGAATTCTCTTTGAAGGAGGCTTGAATTTGAGCCTTGGAAGCTTGACCTTTGGAGAAGAACCCTTATTTAGTGTTCTTGAGAATTTGGGAGGAGAGGAATCGTGTATTTGGGTTATGGGATGAGGGAAAACATGTTAGTATATTAGTTATAGGATGATTTAGGACGTAAATGACTTATTTTTCCTCAAATAACTGAATAAAAACGTGAGTTTTAGCATCTATCAGACCATGGGCATGACACTCCCTTATCGCAGAGCACACAGGGCGTGCCATGCTCTTATTGCAGACCCTCACTGATTCACTCGCAAAAATGCTCATAACATTTTGGTCCGGTACCAGATTAAGGCTAAATCAGATACATTGGAAAAAAAAGAATAAAGTACCTTTAATATGGTAAGTCTTGAGATACAAAAATCAATTATTCCAAAAGTTAGATGAGTTTAAAGTTTACCCTTACAGGATCGATTACTAAAACTCAATCACAATAGTTCATAACTCAATTTTAGTCTAAGTGTTTCCTATGAACATTCTTAACACCAAAAACACTTTGCACACTAGGTAAATGATCATGAAACTTATCTATAATTAAAATAATTATTTTTAGACCTATAAGCATATGATAAACGGTTAGAAGTTTAGCTACAAATATTTGAAATATTATAATATCTCCCCCCCCCCCCCCCCCCCGCCCTGGGGTCATTCATCCTCGAATGAAGACTGATATTTGGATGAAAAAAAATATAGGAAGTATCTTGAAACTGAATTTCTAAAATGGATCATGTCTCGTAATTGGATTATCTCAGCTTATACATATGGAACAGGAACACATATCTAGGAAAGTATGGAATAAGGCAGACATGACATTAGAAGAGCATAGCGCTAGGAGAAAAATCTATTACTCTAGCTGAATAATTATTAGCAGTGATCAACTACTGATACTAGGCCATCATGTCTGCTAATGAAGTGTATAGCTGAGCTAAAAAGATTAAAATCTAACATAAAAATAATTTCTGAGCTGACTTGATTGACTATAAGGAGCTGATTCATGGTGAGAGTTTAGAACACAATTGAAGCATCTATGACATAATTATAAATATAGGACAAAAGCAGTAATAGGATCACTATGTCTATTGATGAAACTATTAACTTTCAAGCTTGTCCACATTTCTCAAATACACTCAGAACTTTACTTTTCTCTTAAATACTATGATTCATTTGATGCAACTTATAATATCCACATGGGTACATGTGAATAGCCCAACCAAAGTCTTTGTTAAACTACATACTCTCACCATGTTCAAGCCTAACTTAAAATCACAAGGTACAACAGATAAGACCATAATACTAGTCTAAACTACAGACTTTAATATCTTATCTCTTTTTAGAGCTTTTATCTCTAGAATAACACTCCTTAGCACTTCAACAATAATTCCAAGCTCTTATTAGAAATTCAGTAGCATGCAATGCATTCATCACTTATATAACAATATAACATTCAAGCCCATCTTAATATATTCCAGAAGTTAGACATATTTAAAGTTGACCCTTGTAGGATTTAATACTAAAACTCAATCGATAACAATAGTTCTCAACTCAATTTTTCTCCAAGTGTTTCCTATGAACATTCTTAACACGAAAAGCACTTTGCACAATAGGTAAATAATTATGAAACATATGATTAAAATAATTATTTCTATACCTATAAGCATATGAAAAATGGTTAGAAGCTTAGCTAGAAGATTTTGAAATCTTATAATATCTTCCTCTTGAGATCATTTATCCTTGAATGAAGACTAAAATTTGAATGAAAAGAATGCAGTAACCATATTGACATGTCTCATAACTGGATCAACTCGTGACAGGGTACTGATTCTGCTGATACATATAGAATAGGAACACATACATAGGAGTAATATGGAATAAGGCAGACATAATGATAGTAGAGCATGATTATAAGAGAAAAATCTATTACTCTTGCTAAATCATTATTAGGATTAATCAAATACTAATACCAGGTCATCATGTCTGCTAATGAATGATATAGATGAGTTGAAAAGATAAATATATAACATAAAACTGATTTCTGAGCTGACTTGATTGACTATAAAAAGATGATTCATGCTGAGATTTTAGAACTCAATTGAAGCATTGATGACATGATTGTAAATATAGAACAAAAGCAAGAATAGGATTACTATTCCTATCGATGAAACTATTAACTTTCAAGCTTGACCATATTTTTCAAATGCACTTTGAACTATACTTTTCATTTTAAATACAATGCTTTATTTGATGCAACTTATAATCTTCACATGGGTACATGTGACTTGCCTAACTAAAGTCTGAGTTGAACTACATAATCTCACCATGTTCAAGCCTAACTCACAATCACAAGGTACTACACATAATATCATAATACTAGTCTAAACTATGAGATTCTATATCCTATGCCTTTTTTCGGAGCTTTTATCCCAAGAATCACACTCCTTACCACTTTAACAAATAATTCTGAGCTCTTATTAGGAATTCACTAGCATACAATGCATTCATCCACTTATATAACAACATGACATTCAAGCCCATCATAATAACCACATATGAAATTCTAGGAAACCAACCCACTTAGGAATTTTTCCCATATTGTCTAATACGTCTATAAATAATAATTTTCATGCATTATCCACAAAAAGGCACATCATAAAATCTCAAATAACTATGTTATATACTAAAGCTTTGCCTTGATCTTCATTCACACTTATAACCTTAGATAAAATAAGCAATCAATAAATTTTCCCTAATAAGAAACATCTACTCTCTCCTATCTAAACAATTGTTCATCTATTATCATTGCCACTATCTTAACATAAGAAAAGGTCATTGAGGGGCTAAAACACGAGGACCTAAAGCATCAACGGAGACAATACATAACTTTGACTTCTTGATTGAGGCTTGAAGTATAAAGTATCTTAGGCATGGATTCATTAGTAAGGTCTAAACTGAGGACATACATGAGATAATGCAAATTCCACTAGTCATTAACGGTATATCATGATTTTTAAGAACTAGGCATACTCTGAAAAATGCGTTCATACTTAACATAAGTTGCATAACATAAGACTGGAATTGATAGATTCATGAAGGATAACTAGGATCAAGGAGTGATTCTATTACTTCTTTTAATAGAAGATAAGAATGGGTATGAATATGTATAAAGTGTATAAGCATTGGTCACGAGCATATGTTTAGGGTGCCATAATGAATGAAATAAAAGAAATACTCTAGAGTAAGAATGAATCGCTATCTTATTATAACTCTTACTGGCATTGATCACATTCTAATTCATAAAACTTGATTTGGTTATTCACCTTATCATCCCCCCTTAGATTAAAGCCGACATACTAAGCCTGTGGGTTTATTTCATATCCTCAAGACTGAGCTATAATTTTTCTTACTTTAATGGTATATAATTGAATGCTCAACACATCGGGATAAACTATATTTGGAATATACTAACTTTATTCTTGCAAACTCCTTTCATATATACCACCCTTAACTCTTGCTAGCTTTAATAATAATAATCATCTTCTTATGCTCTTCTTGGTAAACATACCTGCTTTTCTAAATGCATAATCTGCCTTTTTTCTTCTTAGTTTGCTAATATCACACCTCTAAATTCATACTTTTCCTAAAACCATGAGAATTGCTATTACATCAAAAGACCCAACATCATCAATCTATAAGTTCTAACTTAGCTATTAAGAACACCATGTACTATATAACTAGTCCCCTTCACACGTAGAAATTCAAGGGTACTATCTATATAAATAAGACACTTAATATAATCTTAGAAAATCATACAACCATATATTACCTTGGGTATATCTGTATATCATTCCTACACCATCATAATTAATTATGAATGAAAGAACTTACAGTCTTGCATACATTATTTCAAGCCTACTAGCCCACCTTCCATACAACTTGCATCACTATTTGATGCGCTATGAATTTATAGCACTTTTGACTCTTTAAACTATGAAAATATGCTTGATTCTTAGATTGTTTTGTTAGATATGATGTGTTTTGGGTATGTTTTGAATGAAATTAGATCTTGGATGCTAAGTTCAATAAAAATATGAAAATAAAGTTTTTGGATACTTACTTGAGCATTTTTGGGCGTATGTGGCACTTATCTGGCGTATGTGACCAAAGCATGTACCAGAATTTGAAATCCAGAGGCTTAGTTGTACAAATTTGAAGACTCTGGCACTTATCTAGGTCCACTTATATACCGTATGTGGTACTTAAGGACCTTGGTTAGCTAAGGTAAATGTTAGAATCAAAGATCCATAGAGTTCAAAGCTGCAGGAACAATTTCTGGCACTTATCGGGGTCCACTTACAGACTCGCATATAGTACATACTGTCCATATGTGTCCCAAGTAAGTGGCCACCAACTCCAATTTTCCTTTTTTGTTAGGTCTTTGATTTTTAGGGTTTCCTCATGTACTATAAATACCCTTTTGTGTTTTTTATTAGGTGTTACGCCCCTTGATATATTTCTACACTCTTTAACTTATTGAGATCCTTGAATTCTTGTATTGGTGATTTTTATTAATATTTCAGTTTCTAACTTTGTATTTTGATCATTTATTATTGTGTTATTACTTTAATGTTTTCAATCATGAAATTCATTGGTAGTTTCACAAGGATGAGTGGCTAAAACCCTTAGCTAGGGTTGTTAAAACCTTGGCATATTAATGAAGTAGGTGAAGTGTGAAGCTATTTTGAAACAATACCTATGCATGTATTATATTATCTTTGATTTAATAGTTGTCTTAGCAGTTGCAAATATTAGGACCCCGTCTAGATATTCCTATTCACTTTAAAAGAGGAGTAGGGACTAAGAAAAGATAATGACAACAATAACTTGGAGTTAATTGCCAAAACAAGCTTACTAATATTATCTTCTTAATCCAATTAGTTTTATCTAATAACTTGAGACCCACAAGGTGATAGTTGACTGGGATCTAGGATAAGTGTTAGTAGAGGGACACTTTGAGACTTAAAAGGTAAAGGGTAAAATACGTTAATGAGTCCACAAGATAGTTGATGGTACATAACTTATCAGATTCTGTATGTAAGGCACTGGGTTGGTTCAGTTGAGCATTACAAACATATGGATTCAAAATTCTAGGGGGAATATAATCTCAGTGTTCTTTCTCCTATTGATTTCAACCAAAATCATCTACTAATTACTTACAATTACTTTAAACTAATAATCCTTTATTTACTTTCTGCATTTGCTTATTTATTCCAGTAAAAGAGAGATATGATACCTGTAGTCCCTGTGGGTATGACCTCAACCTTAGTTTGGTTACTATACTAACTGTGACCTATTTATCCTTAATTTGGAGGTATATTTTAGGCGTGGATCATAATTTTGGCACCGATGCTGGGGATTATAACGTTGAGTAGATTGAATTTTCTGAAGTTTGTGGGTTTTGTTAATTATTCATAGTTGGGTATACTCTAGTGTATACCTAGGACCAAGAGTCAAGGCAATCCCTTACTCTCTTTGAATCCAAATCCAGAGACAATCCTACAACTGATGAGTAGGATGGCAGAGCCTAGAGATATGACATTCCTAAAGGGGTTTGTGATTGTACACACCAGGTACCTTCCCATTCTTAACATGGAGTTTTGGAGATTATTAATTGACAGACTAAGAAGATGTTAGTATAAGCTGCTAATAAGAAAAGGTAAGAATATACTCAATATATATCTTAGGAGACATAGCTAGATGAGTAGAGATAGGAAGTATATCACTGATCAGTACTCAGTGGTAATCAGAACAGAGTTAGGGGTGGCCGAGCTCAAGTGATCCCAGCGTACCAGTACTTTTATCCATATAAGGATGATGATGAGGACTTAGAATACATTGTGCTGGTGGAAACATGATATATTGTTCCTCTTATTTTGTCCCCAGGTGTTAAATTTGATATAACCAGTACCATGATCTAACTCTTAAACTTGAAGGGTGTATTTGTGGGTTTGCCTACTAATGACGTAACTATGCACCTTGTAAATTTCATTAGGATCTGTAGTTCTTATACAAATCCAAGGGTGAATCAGAAGGCACTTAGATTGAGGTTGTTTCCTTTCTCACTAATAGGAGAAATATCTTTATGGTTAGGGGAACTTCCAAAAGCATCTATCACCATATGAAATGAGTTACATAGGCAATTCTTGAATTGATTCTTTCCTCTATCTAGGATATTATAGCTTAAAAATAAGATTTATAATTCTAGGCAGATGGAATTTGAGTCTATGTATGAGGATTGGTTCAGGTTCAACAAGAAGTTGAGTATGGTGACCAACCATTGAATCTTAGGGATGATCTTATTGGAGATATTATACAGAGCCCTGACCCTCAATTACAGAGCCATGCTAGACACAATATCTAGAGGAGGTTTTATAAGACCATATTGGGAGGTAGATTCAATATTCTAGACCAGATCTCTCTCACTAACCAAGGGTGGAAAACTCAAAAAACAGAAAGAGGTGCTGGCACTTATGCTATTAGTTCCACCAGTGACAAAAGAGTAGATGATGATTTTATAGCACAAAAGATTATGCTGATGAGAATTGATCTTGGGTTGCTGGCTAAGTAATTTGCCAACAACAAATTCCAAAAGGGTTAACACAGTTGGAACACAGGGTACAACTTCCAGAGCTTATAAGTCTAAAATAGAAGAGTAGGCTAAGTATCTAGATCATCAGCTAGTAGGTTTTTGAGCCCAATGGAAAGGAAACCAAGGTCAGAACTTCTATAATAATAGATACAGAGATCGTAGTAGGGGGAGAGATGGTGACTGGCATAAAAAAGATGACTATAAAGAGAAGGGAGACAAGTACATTCCACTAGGCTGTTATGATATAAAATTAAGAATAGAAGAGGTGTTGACCAAACTGGTAAAGGGCCAAGAGAGTCAAGAGGCCAACCTTAAAGAGTTCAAAGCAGATAGTTCAGGTTTGACACAGACGGTTGACACTTGTGCAATTGTAATCAAGTAGTTAAAGGCACATTTTAGACAGATGTCTTCTTTGTTAAAGTAGAATCAACCTGTTACCCCTACGAATGTCAAAGTTAGAGTCCTCCAGCCATAAGTCATTGTCTAGCTATTATCACTAGGAGTGGTACCTTTACGGATGATCTTCCAATAACTACTACTGAGAAGCTGAAGGATAATAGCACTATGGTGAATAAAACCCCTGTAGTAGAGTTTGAGAAGCTAAAATGTAGTGATGATGATTATGAGAGTGATGACGCTAAGGACTGGGGCGCCAATGGAACAAATAATGCTTTATACAAAAGTAGTGCAGTCCTTTCCATACCACTAGTAGAGAAGAAGGAAGAAACTAGAGCAGTCAGTATTCCGTGTTCAATTGGGCCCTTTGACATCAATCATGCCTTATGTGATTTGGGAGCTGTCATCAACTTAATGCCACTAGTTATATACAAGGTGATGAGACTGGGAGCACTCAAACCCATATCCATAAAGCTACTTATGTCCAATTCATCTATAAAGAAACCAGTGGGCATTTTGCATGATGTTAGAAGTAAGGATGGCATCCTTTAGGTTTCTAACGGCTCTCTCTCTCTCCCTCTCCCTACCTTATCTCTCCCCGGTCCCCGGCCCCGTCGCCATCGCTGACCTTCAGAGCCGACCTCCGACCGACCGTCGTCGTTGACCCGACCCGATCTCCGGCTCCGGTCGCCGGCCACCGGCTCGACCTTCGGCGTCAGCCCGCCCTGATCTCCGGCCCCCATCCCTGGCCCTAGGAGCCAACCCCTCCCTCCCTACCTCTTCGCCGGATCCGGTGAGATCCACCCCCCAACCCCCCCTCAGTCTCCAGCAGCCGCTGCCCCCAGTAGCCGCCGATCGACCGACCCCCCCAGCAGCCGCAGCTCAGCCCCAGCCAGCCACCGCCGCCGCCGCAGCAGTAGCTCCGTCTTCACCCGCCAGCTGCTCGGTCGCCAACAGCTGCAGCACCCGGACGCCGACCAGATGACGCCGACCAGTTCATCCGGGCTCCAGCAGCCGCAGCTCCATCTCAGAACCGGAACTCACCGGAACCCGGTCAACGCTGGGTTCGGGTTTTTCGGCTTGGTCTACAAGCGTGACTCGGTGATCTCTAACCTTTTCTATTTCATTCCTCACTATTTCATTTCATTCCCTGTTTCCTGCTAGTTCTATCCGACTTGCATTTGACTTACTGATATTGTCCGTGTCTGTTGTTGCTGTCGCTGTGGCTGTGGTTGTTTTCTTGCACTGCTTTTGATTGGGTATCTGCTTGTGATTTGTTGATATTATCTGTTGTCTATTATTGCTATTGTCTGTTGTTTGTTGTTGCCATGACTGTTGTCTGTTGTTGCTGTTGTTGTGGTCGTTTCTTGCCTATGAGTATATTTTCTTATATTTTCTTGTGTAGTGCCTGTGGGCGGTAATGGTTGGATAGGGTCATGTCCGAGGGGGTTGGGGTGTGGGGCCGTTGTGGGGGCGGGGGATGCGGTAAGGGCGGGAGTGGGAGGGAGGTCAAGGTATGGCTGCGGGGGTGGTAGGGGAGGGCGTGGGGATAGTGTTGGTAGGCTGAGGGTTGGTTCTTGGAATATAGGGACCCTTCAGGGTAAGTCTATAAAGCTTGTGAAGATTCTTAGGAAGAGGAGGATCAATATCGTGTGTATTCAAGAGACCAAGTGGGTAGGGTCTAAGGCTAGGGATGTGGATGGTTACAAGCTGTGGTACTCTGGGAGCGAGAGACGGAGGAATGGAGTTGGCATCTTAGTAGATGAAGAGCTTAAAGGCCAGGTAGTAGAGGTGAAGAGGATCAACGATAGGTTGATGACTATTAAGTTGGTCATTCGGGGGTTTACCTTGAATGTGTGTAGCGCCTATGCGCCTCAAGTGGGATCGGAGGGGGAGGATAAATTGCGGTTTTGGGAGGCTTTGGAGGAGGTGCTGAGAGGCATGCCTAGCTCGGAGAAGATTGTTGTAGCAGGAGATTTCAACGGGCACATCGGCGCGTTACCGGGAGGCTTTGGTGATGTGCATGGTGGTTTTGGTTTTGGGGTGAGAAATGAAGAGGGGGCTACCCTTTTGGAGTTCGCAAGGTCCTTTGGGCTGGTGGTGGTGAACTCGGGCTTCCCGAAGAAGGACGATCACCTCATCACCTTTCAAAGCGCGATGGCCAGGACCCAGATTGACTTTATGTTGATTAGGAAAGGGGATAGGGTGTTGTGTAGGGACTGTAAGGTCATCCCGAGTGAGAATCTTTCGACCCAGCATAGGCTCTTGGTCATGGACTTAGGTATAAAGACAAATAGTAAGAGGAGGAGTAAGGAGTGTATACCTAGAATTAAGTGGGGCGGTTTGACGCCAGTGAATGCGTGGGAGATAGGGGAGAAGTTGACAGGAATGGGGGTGTGGGAGTGTAGGGGGGACGTGGATAGTATGTGGGATAGGGCGGCTAGGTGCATCAGGGAGAAGGCATGTGAGGTGTTGGGTGTTTCTAGGGGCCGGGCCGGGCACCATCAGGGGGATTGGTGGTGGAATGAAGAGATGGAGAAGAAAGTGCGGTCCAAGGAAGAGGCGTATGCTAAGTTGGGTGAGAGCAGGGACGAAGAAGAGAAGTGGGTAAACAGGAAAGAGTACAAGCTAGCTCGGAAGGGGGCTAAGTCAGCAGTCACGGCAGCTAAGACGACCGCCTTTGAGAGCCTGTATGCAGGGTTACAGGGGAAATGAGGGGAGAAAAATTTGTTTAGACTCGCTAAGACTAGGGAGAGGAAGGGCCGTGACCTCGATCAGGTGAGGTGCATTAAGGGGGAGGACGGCAGAGTGTTGATGGAGGACAGCCATATTAAGAATAGATGGAAGTCATACTTTCATAGGCTCTTGAATGACGAAGGGGATAGAGCTATTGTGTTAGGGGAACTGGAGCATTCAGAAGAGTGTCGGGAGTTTAGTTATTGTAGACATTTTAGGGTAGAAGAGGTTAGAGAGGCTGTCCGCAGGATGTGGAGGGGTAGGGCGACGGGGCCGGATGAGATACCGGTGGAGTTTTGGAAGTACGTTGGAGAGGCTGGGGTAAGGTGGTTGACTGGTCTGTTTAACAAAATCTTCAAGACGGAAAAGATGCCCGAGGCATGGAGGTGGAGTACCATGATCCCTCTTTATAAGAATAAGGGTGACATCCAGTGTTGCAATAACTATAGGGGGATTAAGTTATTGAGTCACTCTATGAAGATTTGGGAGAGAGTGGTCGAGGGGTGGCTGAGACAGATAGTGTCTATTTCAGAAAATCAGTTTGGATTTATGCCTGGGCGCTCGACGACGGAGGCAATTCACCTGGTACGGAGGCTGGTGGAACAGTATAGGGAAAGGAAGAAGGACCTGCACATGGTGTTTATCGACCTAGAGAAGGCTTACGACAAAGTTCCCAGGGAGGTGCTTTGGAGATGCTTGGAGGTGAGTCGAGTCTCGATGGATTATATCAGAGCAGTTAAAGATATGTATGATGGAGCGAAAACTCAGGTAAGGACGGCGGGAGGAGACTCAAAGCATTTCACTGTCTTGACAGGATTGCATCAGGGATCTACTCTTAGTCCTTTTTTGTTTGCTTTGGTGATGGATGTACTGACGCAGCGTATTCAAGGGGAGGTGCCTTGGTGTATGCTTTTTGCAGACGATGTAGTTCTGATTGACGAGACCCGAAAGGGTGTGAATGACAAATTAGAGGTGTGGAGAAAAACTCTTGAGTCTAAAGGGTTCAGGTTGAGCAGAAGCAAGACAGAGTATTTGGAATGCAAGTTTAATGACGTGAGGTTGGAGGACGAGGTGGTCGTGAAGTTGGAATCACAGGAGGTATGTAAGAGGGATAGTTTCAAGTATCTCGGGTCCGTGATACAGGGTAACGGTGAGATTGACGAGGATGTCTCGCACCGTATTGGGGCGGGATGGTTGAAGTGGAAGTTCGCGTCGGGGGTGTTGTGTGATAAGAAGGTGCTGCCCAAGCTTAAAGGAAAATTCTACAGGATGGTAGTCCGTCCGGCCATGTTGTATGGAGCGGAGTATTGGCCAGTTAAGAACTCCCACATCCAAAAAATGAAGGTGGCGGAAATGAGGATGTTGCGCTGGATGTGTGGGATGACTCGAGGGGATAGAGTTAGGAATGAGACTATCAGGGAGAAGGTTGGTGTGGATCCAGTGGAGTACAAGATGCGGGAAGTCCGATTGAGTTGGTTTGGACAAGTGAAGAGGAGGGACACGGATACCCCGGTTAGTAGGTGTGAGAGGCTAGCGTTGGATGGTTTTAGGCGGGGTAGGGGGAGGCCGAAGAAGTACTGGGGTGAGGTGATTAGGCGGGATATGGAGCAGCTACAACTCACCGAGGACATGACCCTAGATAGGAAGGTCTGGAGGGTGCGAATTAGGGCAGAAAACTAGGGCCAGTTTGGGGCGCTAGGGTAGGGAAGTATTTGGTGGGGGTTTTATTCCTGTTATTCTTCCTATTCTTATTTTTATTCCTATTCCTATTCTTTTTCTTGTTATGCTTTCGGTGTTCCATGTTTTATTACGAATCTGGGTGCTTTCCAATGTTTCCTACTACTTATGGGTGCCGTATTTACGTTATGAAGTCCTGTTCTGTGCGTTACTTTATATTTGTGTGGTGTCTCGTGTCTTGAGCCGGGGGTCTATCGGAAACAACCTTTCTACTTCTTCAGAGGTAGAGGTATGGACTGCGTACATCTTACCCCCCCAGACCCCACTAGGTGGGAATACACTGGGTTTGTTGTTGTTGACAACAAAGTTGACGTACAAGCCCCTATTATATTGAGTAGACCCTTTCTATCCATGACTAGGGCATTAATTGATATGGACATGAAAGAGATAACCCTTAAAATGAATGATGAGCAAATACCTTTTAATGTGTGTCTAATTATGCAACAACCAAATAATATGAGAGTGGTTTTGGTAATAGACACCATTGATGAAGATGTGATTATAGAATTGGTGCCTATTGAAGAGAGGTTTGGAGTCGAAGCATTAGCAGAAGTGATCACGAATTTTAAGAGTAAAAGTATTAAAGAATTTGATGAAATAGTGTAGGAATTATATGATTCGGATCCTCACAGATATGCTCCAAAGAATTTTAACCTTGATTTGAAGAACAGAACCACGCCTCTTGTGAACCACCTATAGAGAAGTCACTTGTTTTGGAATTAAAGGCCCTCTCCTCTTATTTGCAATATGTATTCTTGGGGGCCAACAATACCTTATCGATAATTATAGCTGCAGACTTGACAGAGCTAGAAATTGAAGCATTAGCATTGATAATGCATAGGTTAAAAAGAGTTGTAGGATGGGACATAAGGGATATTATAGGTACTCCTCCTGGTATTTTCTTTCACAAAATACAATTTGAGCAAGAATGTATCCCTAACACTAAACAAGAAAGACGACTTAATCTTTCTATACAGGAGGTAGGGAAGAAAGAAATCATTAAATGGTTAGATGTTGGAGTGGTTTACCTTATTGCAAACAACGAGTGGGATATCTCGGTTCAATGCATGCAAAAGAAAGGAGGAATCACAGTAGTTCCCAATGAAATAAATGAACGTGTACCCATGATACCAGTGACTGGATGAAGAGTGTTCATGGATTATAAAAAGCTGAACTCTTGGACCCAAAAGGAACACTTCCCTATGCCTTTCATGGATGAGATGCTGGATAGATAAAAAGACCAGGGTTGGTATTTTTTTCTTGATAGGTAATCGAGCTGCAATCAAATCACTATTTCTCCCTAGGACCAAGGAAAGACAATACTTACCTCTTCTATGGGATTTTTTCTTCCAAGAGAATGATATTTGGGTTATCCAACGCACCTGCCACCTACCAGTGATGCATGATGTCTATAATTTCAAACATATGGAGGTCACTTCTATAGATGAGGTCCCTTCTGAGCCTTTAAAATATAGTTTTCACTCAACAAAAGAACACATGGTAGTATTTTTACAAACCATTATGTACTTCTTGGTAGTATCAACTAAATCAACATAGAAATATGTGTACATATAAGGAAAATAGCAAGTAGAAAGGACATTCAACACGTAACAAGTAATCTCAACCAGCTAATAAGTGTATTCACAATAAACCAAACAATGTGCACAACTAAGTCATGCAACCATCAAGAATATCAGCCATATCAGAATTCATGAGTTCAATAGCATATTGGGAAACTATGTCTACCTCACTCCCATAAGTATGATATAACTAGTCTCATGTTGTAACAATATGCTAAATAATTCATGCATCAAACTCTAGTATGTACATGTAATGCCCCGAAATATCATCCCGAGATGTCACATGATGCTAAAGGCTACAAGTAGCCCTAAGCTAACCCTTTGAGCCTGCTACTTATTCTAACACTTACGTTAAGATAGTCTAGCCAAGGATAATTATTCTGTCATATCAAATCTAAAACAAATAAATAGTAGATACTGTCTGGAAAACAACTACTAATAGTTTTTAAACAAACTCATAGTTCGACAAGCCTCTACTACTACAAAGAACTAGAGAGTCATTGGGATAGACCCCCAACTGACGAACTGGACTGAAAAGCGATAGTCCATATACTAAAAGAAAACTGAAAGTCTGAAGGACTCACCACTGTGGGAACGTAGATAAAGATACTCGAACTACCCATGCTGCGGATACTAAGCACCTGAACCTACATTATAAGATAATGTAGCACACAGACGTATATGTGGATCAGTACTTTGAGGATGTACTGAGCTTATGGGGGTGCAATGCAATAAGTAAACAATATCATCAACTTTGTAGAAAACATACATGTTGATATAAGTGACTCACATAGCTTGAGGAAAAACTGAAATCTGAATCTCATAAATCATGCATAATGAAGCATATAGTACAAATTTCGTGAGTCATTATATTTACTTCTAAAATATTTATTCTCCATCTTATTCTCAAAACTTTATAAGAAAGAGCAATCGTAAGACAATAGCTTTCAAAACTTATACTTTATCTTATGGAGAATAAGGGACTTCTTTGAAACTTAGAGATTATAGGACTTTGGGAATTTGGACTTAGGATACTGTAGGAGTTTCTTCTAACCAACATAAACCGTGTGAGCTAATATGGAGTCCAAAGTATTGCCCACATTGGGAGAGAGATGCTCTACCTTGCCATCGAAATAGAACCTTTAACTTTAGTGATCACTATCTTAACCCACTTGGGGTAAATCAGAAACCTACGGGGGTACGTAGTTCTGGTGCATGAGACCTTGGAATCATACCCAACTTGGTGCTAAATACTACTCCCATACTTAGGCTCAAAACTTTTAGAAAATCCACCTTATAGTAATACAAGGGTCTATAATAAAGACCAAATATACTTCTCTTGACCTTAAATCATAACTTGAATAAATAATGTGGATTCCTATCTTAGCTTAGTTCAAATGATCAACTTTCTTCATCAAAAACTTAAAATAACTATTCGTTGGATGCTTAAATCATGATCATTCTTTAAGTTCAACATACATACTTGGGCTTAGTGGCCCATGCTTCAATTTCATATCAAACACCATAAAAATTCATACTTTATAACATAAGTATTCATAATTCAACTTAAAATCTAGAAATTTCATCAATATGCATAGAAATATAAACAAAGTCATGTAATTCAACTTTTAAATCAAAGGGAAATCACATAATCTTGCAAATAATGGTAATGAGTATAAACTCTAACTTTGATTTTCATGTAAATCTTGGTAAAATTCAGAAATTCATAACTTAAAAATATATTTTTGGGCACAAGAATGCAAGGATTGTTCTTGTTCAAACCCCACATACCTTAGATTGATAAAATTTGATGAATAACTTGATTTTGAGATGTTATTTGAACTCTTGAAAGAGGGTTCTCAGAATTCTTGCACTAAGAACTTGGAATCTTGACTTAAGTTGGAGAATCGATGGAGAAATCTTGAGTTTCTTGGAGAAGTTTGATGAACTAGGGATTTTAAGAAAAATGGTATATGATGCTTGTAATAACCTTAAATCAGTTGTTTGGATGATTTAAGTGGCTTGAAAAAAAATCCAAAATACCCTTTTGAACCCCTGTACAAAACTAAAAAAATATAACTGGGAGCCTAATTTTATGGGCCACCGCAACACGCCACTATTGCGGTGGCTCACTAAAAATTGATGAATGGGAATTTGAGGGTCACTGTGATATGGAGCCATCACGTTGTCCCACTGGTTGATACCTGGAACTTCAGCGCGACGCACCACAATCGCACTAGGATACTATAAATTGACTATTAGGAAATTGAGACGGGACGCACCACCATCGTGGAGTCCCACTGGAATTTGAGAATTACTAAATAAAACCTCTCCATAATGTGACACTATCGTGCTGGTTCACTGAAAAGTGAAGAATAGGAATCTGAGGGTCTCTACGATACAGAGCCATTGCATTGTCCCAGTGGTTGGGACATGGAACTTCAACGTGATGCATCACAATCGCGCTAGGCTATTGGAAATTGGGATCATCTGCGATGTACCACTATCGCAGAGTCCCACTGAAATTTGACAGTTGCCAAATAAACCCTCTCCGCGATGCGCTAAACACCATAATGAATGTGTTTTACGATTAGAACTTAAATAAGCCATAACTTCTTTTCCGGTTATCGGATTTAGGTGAATCTTATATTTTTGGAAATCTAATTCAATTTCCCACATGATAAAAAGTCAACATTAGGAAAATTCTATATGATTTAAACATTACTCACTTTAGAAGTTATTCCTTAATCTTCTAAAAATGAAATTAGTCTTGAAGAAAGTTTGGGGTATCACAGTACACTCATGTTAAGGGACTTATATATGCCCATCTAATCATGACCTATAGGGTACCAGTTACACTATGTACTATGCAAGAGTAGTACCTAACCCTCAATAATAATAAATATAAATATTTTTACAATGCAGTACTCGATCCTTTATAATTATAATAGTAATAATAATAATAGATGTTTCTAGTTTACCATCACTCATGATATAACATAGTGCACCAATTCACAAATACACTTTAATTATAATATATTTTAATCAGGTTCGTTGTTCAATAACTTATTTTCTCAAGCATTAACAACCAAAATCAACAATCACATACATGCCCGTAGACCAATAAATACATATTTAATTTAGGAGAACACATGGCATACAAATAAAGTCATAACTCTAATTTAAATCATAACCAAACTTAATCGAAGAACCCAAATTCAAGCTAGTCAGCAGAGCCTTGCCCTTCTTTAATGTTTCAGATAAATCACGGTCTAAAAACAAACAATGCAAGAGTAATTAATAGCTTATATGAAATTTTAATCTTCGGGATTCAACCCATCTAATGTTTTCCTTTTCATAGCCTAAAACCATAGCACAAGGGTTTTCAACTATTAATTTTCCCAAATAACCATAATACACATTAAAGAAGGGAAGTTCTATGCTAGAAAGTGTTAATTCATAACCTAGAATCATTCATAGATAGATTTATGACTATCAATAGGTTTTCTCACTAATTCATCAACTTAAGGCCTAAACACAAGAAATTTAACATAAACCCCTATTCTAATGATTCTACAAATTGAACGGATTAATCGTTGTTAGAAGAAAGTAATGAATTTACCTAAATGATGGAAATTGTCTTAAGATAGCAGAGAATAGTCCCATTAAATCCTAAAACGAACCTTGAGTTTTTGGAAAATTAACTATAATTTTTAGACTTAAGAGCATTTAATTGCACGATGACCGTTGCGATGGACACTTGACAAGTACAATGGTCCCGCTATGGAAATCAAGTAGCCTACTATAGTGGCCCTTACCTTCCCCATGCCTGCCATTGTAGTAGTCAATTGTGTCACTATAGCCAAGGGTGAAGCTACAGTATGCTAAGAGGCTTTGGGCGAACCTAGTAGCTTTTGTGTAGACCCTATGTTTGTACTAATAGTTCTAAATGTATAATTATATAGTGGAAACCCACATACAAAGGCTGTCACTTGGCCTAGTGATGGATGCATGGATGCTGAGGCCTCTCCTTCCTTAGATGTGGGTTCAAATCCCACCAGCGATACTTATATTTAGTTTTTGATTTTTTACCCCTTTAAGAAAGTTTTTTCCTTTCCGGTTGTGTTGGGATTATCCAGCTTCTCTTTATGATTTTTATAAAAAAAATGTAAAAGGAAATAACTAATAAAAATTAAAATAAAAAACATAAAGCAAATAACTAAAGAAAAGAAAAAACACTAATTATTAAAAGAAAACCTTATATGTTTGAGATTCTTTTCAAAAACTCAAAACCCCAAAAAGTTAGTTTCTCTCTTTCTCCTCTATTCCCGATCATATTTGTTACTCGATACCTTATAATTTGTGTTTTATAATTTCTAGGATCTTTAAGTAAAGTCAATATGATTATAAATTTTTTCAAGCCTTAAACTCCTTCAGCTTATAGTTCTTCTTTGTCAATCTCTCCATTGCCTGTCATTTTTTTTAAAGAATCGAATATGTACAAAGTGTGTATGAATTTAGATCTTAAAGCAGACCTAATAGAAATAAAACCAATTTTAGAATATCCTTTAGATGACGTGATTGGGTGAGGAGATATTATATACCAAAATACCTTGCCAACCAAATAAATCTAAAAATTATGAATTTTCTATAAGTGATTTTGGAGGAATACCACGTAACTTTAATACCAAATGGTTCTTATCTTTATATTCTTAATAGTTAGAATATCACATTCAAAAAGATGCAAAATATTGCTTACGTTGTTACTTGTTTAAAAAATGATCTTGGAGGATATGAAAAAAATGAGTGATTCTTTCACAACAAAAGGTTTTTGAAGTTGGAACAAAGGTTCACAGAGGCTTCAAAAGCATGTGGGTAAAGTGAATAGTGTTCATAGTCAATGTTTGAAGATGACATTAGATTTGATGAGTCTAAAACAATTTATTCTAGCCTTACTTGACAAGAAATTCAAGAATATTAATGGTGAACACCAGGTTCTCTTGAATGCTTCGATTGATGTGGTAAGGTATCTTTTGAAAGAAGAATTGCCTTTACGGATTCACAATGAGTGTGTTACTTCTATAAGAAGAGGCTATTTTCTAGATCTCTTAAAATGGTTTATGGATAAGAAGAAAGAGGTAAAAAATATAGTATTAGATAAAGCTCTTAAAAATAGGACCATGACTTCTCCCGGTATCCAAAAAGATATTGCAAATTCTTATGCAAAATAAATAATAAAAATAATTATTGAAGACTTAAATAGGGATTACTTTGGGATATTGGTTGATGAGTCTTAAGATGCTTCTCATAATAAACAAATGACACTTGTTTTTCATATGTCAACAAGAAAGGTAAGATTATTGAGCGATTTCTTAGACTTGTTCATGTTAAAGACACATCTATAAAGTTATTGAAAAAAGTGATCTATTCTTTGCTTTCAGATCATTCTTTGAGTCGATCTCAAATACGGGGACAAGTTATGATAGCGCTAGTAACATGAAGTGAGAACTTAGTAGTCTTAGAACTTTGGTTTTGAAATATAATTCTTTGACATATTGCATACATTGGTTTGCTCATCAGTTATAGTTTACTCTTGTAGAAGTTAAGAAGAAATATTATGATGTAAATAATTATTTTGACATTATTTATAATGTTTTAAATATTGTTGGAGGTTCTTTTAAGCATAGTGACATGCTTCGAGATGATCAATATGAAAACTTAGAGGAATTATTAAAGCTTGGTGAAGTCATACGAGAAGAAGACTAAATCAGGAACTTGGGCTTTAAAGTCCTGGTGATACCTATTGGGGGTATAATTGAAGATAGTAAATAACTTTATTTCCTTATTCTCACCAATTTTTATGTGCTTACAGTTCTTTAAAATGATGGTGCAAATTATCATAAGAAACCAATGGCTAAAAGTCTAATAGAAGACATTAGATCTTATGAGTTTATTTACATGTTGCATTTGATGTTGAAAATTTTGGAAATTACATATGATTTAAGTATGTCTTTACAAAGAAAATATCAAGATATTGTTGATTCTATGAAGCTTGTTAATATCAAAAAGAGACAATTACAACCAATCAAAGAAACTGAATGGAATTCTTTGTTAGAAGACATCACCTTAATTTTGGGAAAAGAATGACATTGAGATTAGTGAAATGAATGAAAAATTTGGTTTTGAAAGGTCAAAACCTAAGATCATGAAGTTAATATATTTTATTTCTTGGAATGTCTAGTTTGAGTCCTGAGATTTCTTTTATGAATTATGATAAGATCATGAAGCTTTCTATATACTATTCAAATGAGTTCGATGCCTCTAAACTTGAAGATCTGAGTTTTGATCTTGAAAATTTATTTATTATCTAAGATATGTGGATGATTCTTTGTCAAATTTGAAAGGACTTAGAGATATTTCAATGAAATTGGTTGAAAAAAACATGCACAAGACACGGGGACTTCTTTATTTGCTTGTGAAGCTAACCTTGATATTATGTGGCTATAGCAACAATGGAAATAGCCTTTTCCTCAATGAAGTTTATTAAGAATGATTTGCAATATAGAATGTGGTGATGACTAAAACTTAAACTTCTTGTAAACTGAATACTCAATGCTCAAATTATAATATTTTATCATCTCATGGAAACTTCATATCAAAATGTCATAACTAAATGCTTGAAATCACTTTCGTGGACAAGCTTAAATAAGCATGAAAATCACATACTTTTACTGGTAAATTGACTGAATCATGCTAAAATCCATGTACATTTATCAACTCGTGAATTCTTTTGTCCAAATACTGAAACTCATCTTATAATATTAATTTCATGGATAAAACTAAACATAAAATTTTTTGTTAAATAAAGTAAAATTCATGAGGAAACATCATAATCTACAAGCTTATGAAAAGTAGGTATGAACCTTAGTTATCAATTCTTTACAACTCATGTAAAAACTCAACTTTTGGGCATAAGGATGAAAGGCTATCCTTGTTCAAAACCACATACTTGAGCTTACTCAATTCTCTTTGAAGAATGAGGAATCGTTTATTTGGGTTATAGGATGACGGAAAACAAGTTAGTATTAGTTGTAGGATGATTTAGCATGTAAATGACATATTTTCCCAAAAATAACTGAAGAAAAACGTGGTTTTAGAATCTATGGGACCATGGACATCACTCCCTTATTGCAAGCACACTGGGCATGCCACGATCTTATCACATACCCTCACTGATTTGCTCGTAAAAATGCTCATAACTATTTGCTCGGGTATCGAATTAAGACGAAATCAAATAAATTGGAAAAATGAATCAATTGCCTTTAATTTAATGGGTCTTGAGATATGAAAATCAATATATTCTAGAAGTTAGACACATTTAAAGTTGACCCTTGTAGGATTGAATACTAAAACTCAATCGATAACAATAGTTCTCAACTCAATTTTTCTCCAAGTGTTTCCTATGAACATTCTTAACACGAAAAGAACTTTGCACAATAGGTAAATGATTTTGAAACATATGATTAAAATAATTATTTCTATACCTATAAGCATAAGAAAAATGGTTAGAAGCTTAGCTAGAAGATTTTGAAATCTTATAATATCTCCCTCTTAAGATCATTTATCCTTGAATGAAGACTAAAATTTGAATGAAAAGAATGTAGTAACCATATTGACATGTGTCGTAACTAGATCAACTCGTGTCAGGGTACTGACCTGTTGATACATATGGAATAGGAACACATACATAGGAGTAATATGGAATAAGGTAGACATAATGCTAGCAGAGCGTAATTGTAGGATAAAAATCTATTAATCTAGCTAAATCATTATTAGGAGTGATAAAATACTAATACCAGGCCATCATGTCTTCTAATGAAGGATTTAGCTGAGCTGAAAAGATAAATATATAACATAAAACTGGTTTCTAAGCTTACTTGATTAACTATAAAAAGATGACTCATGCTGAGAGTTTATAACTCAATTGAATCATTGATGACATGATTGTAAATATAGAACAAAATCAAGAATAGGATTACTATGATTACTATGCCTATCGATGAAAATCTTAACTTTTAAGCTTGACCATATTTTTCAAATACACTCTGAACTATACTTTTTCTCTTAAATACTATGCTTTATTTGATGCAACTTATAATCTTCACATAGATACATGTGACTACCCTAACCAAAGTTTGAGTTGAACTACATACTCTTACCATGTTCAAGCCTTACTCAAAATCACAAGGTACTACACATAAGATCATAATACTACTCTGAACTACGGGATTCAATATCCTATGCCTTTTTCAGAGCTTTTATCTCAAGAATAACACTCCTTACAACTTTAAAAAATAATTATGAGAACTTATTAGGAATTCACTAGCACACAATGCATTCATCTACTTACATAACAACATGACATTCAAGCCCATCGTAATAACCACATATGAAATTCTAGGAAACCAACCCACTTAGGAATTTTCCCTACATTTTCTAATACCTCTATCAATAAAAATTTCATGCATTTTCCATAAAAAGGAACACCAAAAATTCTCAAGTAACTATAACATATACAAAAGCTTTGCCTCGATCTTTGTTCATACTTATAACCTTAGATAAAATAAGTAATCAATAAAATTTTCTTAATAAGGAACATCTAATCTTTCCCATCTAAATCATTGTTCATTTGTTATCATCATCACTATCTTAACATATGGAGAGGTCACTTAAGATCTAGAACACGAGGACCTAAAGTATGAAAGTAGACTATACATAACCTTGACTTCTTGATTGAGGCTTGAAGTATAAAGTATCATAGGCATGGATTCATTAAAAAGTTCTAAAATGAGGACATACAAGACATAATGTGAATTCCACTGGTCATTAACGTTAAACCATTAGTTTTGAGAACTTGGAATACTCTGAAACATGGGTTCATACTTATCAAAAGTTATATAACATAAGACTGGAACCCATAGATTCATGAAGGATGACTAGGATTATGAAGTGAAGCTATTAATTATTATAATAGAAGATGAGAATGAATATCAATATGTATGAAGTTTATAGGCATTGGTTATGGGCATATGGAAAGGATGCCAAGATAACTGAGATTCAAGAAATACACTAGAGTAATAATGAATTGCTATCTTATCATAACTCTTATAGATATTCATCATAATATAATTCAAAAAACTTAATTCGGTTCTTCACCCTATCATATCTCCCTTAGATTAAATCCAAAATTTTAAGCCTATTGAAACACCCAAGAATGTGGCCTTAGAAAATTTTTTTGGTTGATTGGTGATGATCATGATATGTGTTGTGTTGTATCCTTATTGTGTGTTGTTTCTAACTTGTGTAAAAGATTCCTTGATACATGTTAATGTGTTAAATTGTGTTTATTCTTTCTTTGCCCCTCATTTTAGGACACATGGTCCAAGTGGGGGAGAATTTAAACACTTACACTTGAACCCTTGAAAAGACAACTCTTTTTATGTCCATGGGATGGGTACTATTAAAGGTCTTGGGTTGTATCCTTGGTCATGAATCGTACCCTTCTTCCCCTCATCTTTCATGCCTTAAGTAGTAAGTTAAGGTAGCATACTGTTTCCTATATGACAAAGCCATCCCTTGGTTGTAACCATGCATATGAGTCGTATACTATAATGTCGTCTGCAGTTAAAACCTAACCTAGAGTGGAGTGTTTTTGTTATGGGTGAAGCACACGATTGGGGCATGAGTCGTACACTTTCATTAAAACTCAAAGGTTCCTTCTCATACCCATAATTATGTGGTTAACCTAGGAGAAGCCTTGGGTATGAGTTAGGGTACCACTCGTACCCTAGGTTACAATTGCCACATTAACTGTATGGGGGAGTTGTACCTCTACACAAGTGAACTTTACATCTTTTTATTAAGGACCTTTTGGTTATTTCCCTTGACTAAAACCCTAAGTTTTTGCACTAAATAAGGAATTGTATCCTCCTAAGTCTTTATATTACAAGACTCAAACACTCTAAACACTCTGTCAAGCTCATCTTTGGAGGATGGGAGGATAGGCAAAAGAGAATCAAAATTGTTGGTTTGTCATCTTGTATAAGTCATGTACATATTCCAATTTCTAAATAACTCTAAAACCATGTATTTAACACCTAAATTTGTAAGTGTACATGGTAGTTTTGAAATCAAGTCAAAAGGGTTTTGTTGCTTAATGATGAATGATGTTCACTATTGCTTAGACTTATACATATACATGTTATTATTGATGTTTTGCATATGTGGGTGCTTGTTTTTTTTGTAACTAACTGATGAGTCTTGAGAAACCCTAATGTTAATTATTATTGCTTTGAATATAACCTTGGTAGAGGTATGTACACAAGGTGTTTGAAACCCAAACCACGAAAATTAACTTGCTATGTGTGTGGAGCCTAAATGTGGTGAAAGCTTTCTAATGAATTGTGAATGGTTGTGTGGGTCTTGGTGAACATAAATGAAATTAAAGATGTGTTGAGTCAAGGAATGTGACCTATTAAATGATCAATGGATAAATAGTTTTGTGAAGGTCAAATATGTATCTATTGAATTGGCCTAGTGGACATGAATGAGTCATGATAATGTCTAAATGAATGTGAATACTTGTGGATGGTTGGTAAAGGCCTTATTGGACATGTATTAATTTATCATGATTGTGAGTGCTTTGTAAATGGTTTCTATGAACCCTATTAATCATGTATTGAATTAGCCTATGGCTTAGAATGGTGTGATAGCCTTATAGTGTGAATGGTTGGTGATTGATGTTGGGTTGATGTTATTGGCCATATAATTTGTTAAACTATGACCATGTTGGTTTGATGGCTGAGAATAGGGATTCAATTCTCTAAACTTGAACTTGAATTGTGTATTGAACCAAGTATGGTGAACACGTAAGATAATGATGTTAATGAATTGAGAATAGTTTGTGTGGGTCATGAGGACCATAAGTTGTATTGTATGATGAAATGAGTTAAGACATTGACCTATTAAAGTAGTTGAGCAATGAAGGATTCCATAAGGACCATGTGGTCATGTATGATGTTGAATTGTATAAATGAGTTGTAGCCCTTAAATGTGATATAAATTGTATGTATATAAATGCATGAACTAATGAGTCAAAAGTTCAACGTCAACCGATAATGACAATGAACAATGAGTGATTCGAGTTCCTCTTCTAATGAAAAACTGACTAAATGTCTGAAAATATCTGAAAATCTCTAACTGACTGACTATGGAGTTGATGGAACAAATCCTCAACTAACTTCAGTTGACTACTAAACTGAAATGCTGAAATAAACATAATCAGCCCTCGAAATATGAAGACTCACCACTGCTACTGATACTAATGCGCTAGAAATGAGACATCATAGCGTAAGAAATGAGTATGTGGTCAGTACTTTAAATGTACTGGTATGCTAAATGAGGTTAGGCTGGTATGCATAGGCTCATGTACATGAATAATAACTGATAGAATGAATAGCATGAAATTACTGATACATAGTATACATGAAAACTATAAAACCTGAGGACGCATGACCAAGCATATAACATGATATTGATACAGTCTCTAAACTAAAATACTGAAATGTTGATACTAAATAACTGACAACTGTATGCTATGATCAAGCAAACCAGAAACTATACTCTGTACAGAACACTAAACTGAGATTGTGGGAGCTAGCTATAACTAACATACCCTAATACACTGTCAGGGTACAATCTATAACCCTAGTTGGAAGGGCGTAAGTACCGTGCAATGGGTATTAACAATGGTTGTGTGGATCCACTAATATGATGTCCCAAAAGACTAGGTGTCATGCCTAACTGACTGGGGACCCCTCATGTACTATTTGGCTATGTTGTTCTGGAACACAGGTACTACTACTAATATCTCATGCCTTCTGATGGGGGAGACTCCATACCTATGTTAACTCGGTGCTAAGGTTTACTCCCAACTGAAAGATACTAGATTCTAGACTGATCTAAGTTTAACTGGACTAGATAATTGACATAACTGATAATGCTCATGGTTTATCTGAAACCATTGAGAAAAATACTAAATTTATGTAAACATCTAACTTTTCAGGTATTCATAACCCCGAGGACTCGATAGTAATAATAATAAAACACATGACAACATTTGAAACCATAATAAGTAACCATTACTCCAAAATCCTTACTTAGGCATTTCATCAAACACTTGAGGGTCATGAATTAAGGTATAGAATAGTTAAAACATGTTATGGTAGCAAAACTTCAATACTATGACCATGAATTAATGATTTATCATGACAAATTCCATCATTCAAATGTGTAAGGTTAGTTGAATCAAAAATCACTTGTACACATCAAGTATATTCAAAATTCGTAAAAGTTTCATGAAGTTAATTCGTGTAAACATGTAAATTCATGATTCAAAACATGAAAATAGGTTCTTGAAATCCATGGGTGAAAAAAGGCCTATGGATGAACATTTAACATACCTTAAAGCTTTAATCTTGCGAGAGAATTAACGTTCTTGAACATTCTTGGGTGGTGAAGCTTGAATTCTTGAGTTTTCTTAAAGGAATAATGATTGATCTTGATGAATGTGGGTGGTGGCAAGGGTTTATTTTTGAGAGGAAATTGAGGAAATTTGGAATATAATGCCTTAACTGGTGATAAATCTCGTGTTTTCACGGATTGGGGCAATGGGAAAAGTCTAGACTACCCTTGTAGAATTTAAATCGCAACTAAAACACAGATGTGGCCACCAGCATGACACGATAAACTTCTTATCACTATACCCACCGCGACGTGGTGCAATCGCGGTGAGGTTTTGGAAATGAAATCCAAACGTGCCTCAACCTTATCCAAAAAATCTGAAACTTCCCTGAGACATGCTACTAATAACCCTGAATATGAATTAAATTAGAAACCATCGTCTAGGGGTCTAGAAGGTAACTTTAAAAATCATCGAAGTTAAGAGGCCAAAAACAAAATTAAGTCCCCAACACTTAGCTAGATTTTTAGGTTCTAAGCCTCTTATACATGCACTATGGGCTGAACTGAGCTAAGTCTAATATAGGGTATTACATTATCTCCCACTTGGGAATATTCGTTCTTGAATGAGACGAATTAAGATGAGAATACTAAGGGGACTAAAATCATATACTAACATGCATAACTGAAAACATGGTTACATAACTAAGTCTAAATATGATACATGACTGAACTGATTCATCAATGCATGCAGTGTCTGGAAGATGCTTATATAGTTGGGACTGAGAATGGAATAAATACAATCTTAGGAAAACTATTACCTTGAGCTGAGTCTGAGTTGGTGGAGAAAAGATGAGGGTACTTGGTACGCATGTCTGCTTCTGCTTCCCAAGTGGCTCCTTTAACGGACTGATTCCACCAAGGAACTTTGACCAAGGGAACTTCTTTGTTCCTTGGTCTATGGGTCTGTCGATCAATGATTTCAACAGGGATTTCTTCATAAGAAAGGATTTCCTAGATACTCGCACTTTCTAAAGGGACTACTATAACTGGATTGCCAATACACTTCTTTAATAAAGAAATAAGAAATACTAGATGCACTGATGCCAAATCTATAGGAAACTCAAGCCCATAAGCTACCTTCCCATAGAGACTCAAGATCCTGTAAGGTCCAACATATTGAGGGCTAAGCTTCCCCTTTTTGCCAAAACTCTTCACTCCGTTCATGGGAAAGAGACTTAAGATCCTGTAAGGAACAACATATCCAGGGCTAAGCTTCCCTTTTTTGCTAAAACTCTTCACTCCTTTCATGGGAGAGATTTTCAAATAAACCAAGTCTCTAACTGTGAACTCAAGATCTCTCCCACACACATCTGCTTAGGATTTTTGACGGCTTTGGGCTATCTTAAGCCTCTATATAATTAGCTAAACTTTATCCAATGCATTAAATACTGAATCTGTACCTATTAACACAGTCTTAACTACCTATAACCAACTAATAAGAGATCCACATCTCCTCTCATAAAGAGCCTTAAATGGAGCCATCTGAATACTAGAATGATAACTGTTATTATAGGCAAACTCAAGCAAACTCAAGTGATCATCCCAATTGCCCTTAAAGTATATAACAAAAACTCTTAAAATATCCTCTAGGGTCTGGATGGTCCTCTCTGCCAGACCATCTGTCTGAGGGTGAAAGGCTGTACTGAGATGAACTTACCAAGACCCTTCTGAAAAGCTTTCCAAAAGCGAGAGGTAAACTGACTACCTCTATCTAAAATGATGGAAAACAGGACTCCATGCAACCTAACCAACTCTCTAATGTAGAGCTTGGAATAATTCTTGACTTAATAAAAAGTATCGATTGGTAAGAAATGGGTTGATTTGGTAATTCTATCCATAATAACCGAAATCGAATCATGTTGGCAATGTGAATGAGGTAGCCCTATCACAAAATCCATATTCACCTCTTCCCACTTCCAAGTGGGAATTCTAAACTCCTACAAGGTGTCGTTGGCCTCTGGATCTCAACCTTAACCTGCTGACAGTTAGCATACTTAGCTACAAACTCTGCAATATCCCTTTTCATACCACTCCACTAATAGATTTTCTGTAGATCATGGTATATCCTAGTGGCCTTTAAATGAATAGAATAGTGTGCACCAGGAAATTCTACAAGAATCCGCTACCTCAAATCATCAATACCTGGAACACACAGTTTACCCTGATAATGCAACACACCATCTCCCCCTTGCGAGAAAACCTTAACTTTCTAATCTCTTACTGATTCTTTCATCTTAACTAAACTGGGATCTCTATCCTACTTCTCCTTTACTTCAGTAACCAATGAAGATTCTGAACTACTCTAAACCCAAGCACTTTTCTTAGATGAATAAACCAACCGAATACCTAATCTAGCAAGCTAATGAACCTCCTGAACTAACTTCTTTTTGCCATTCTCAACATGAGAAACACTACCCATCGACAATCTAATAAGGGCATCTGCCACTACATTGGCCTTGCTCAAATGATACAACGCACTCATATCATAGTCCTTCAACATTTCTAACCACATTCTCTAATGAAGACTTAACTCTCTCTGCGAAAACACATACTGCAAACTTTTGTGATTCATGAACACATCAATATGCACCCTATCCAGATAATACCTCCAAATCTTTAAGGAAAACACAATAGCTACTAACTCAAGATCATGGGTAGGATAATTTTTTTCATGGGGGTTAAGCTGTCTAAAGGCATAGGCTATGACCTTATCCCTCTACATAAAACACAAGCCAAACAAACTCTGAAAGTATCACAGTAAACAACAAACCTATATGAACCACCGAGTTACATCAAAACTGGGGCTGAGGCGAGTCGAGTTTTCAATTCTTGAAGACTCTTCTCACAAGAATCAAACCATTGAAACGTAACTTTCTAGTGAGTCAATCTGGAAATGGGAGATACAATAGATGAAAACCCTTTAAATAATAGTTGGTAACATCTATCCAAACCCAAGAAACTCCTGCTATCTAATGGACAAATAGGTCTGGGCCAGTTTCTCACTACTTCAGTCTTTAGAGGGTCAACTCTAATGCCATCATCAAAAATAATATAGCCAATAAAAGGTATTGATCTTACCCAAAATATGAACTTACTGAATTTTATGAACAACTAATGGGTTCTAAGAGTCCGTAATACTATTCTGCGGTGGTCTGCATGATCATTCTCATTACGGGAATAGACAAGGATATCATCTATGATGATTATGAAAAATATGTCCAAGTACTACTTAGACACTCAAATCATCAAGTCCATGAAGGCTTCTGGGGCATTAGTTAGAGCAAAATACATGACTAGAAAATTGAAGTGACCATACCGAGTTCTGAAAGCTATTTTTGGAATGTCACATTCTCTGACTCTGAGCTAATGATAATTGGATCTGAGGTCTATCTAAAAGAACTAATTGGAACCTTGAAGTTGGTCGAATAAGTCATCAATTTTGGGGAGTGGGTACTTATTCTTGGCTGTAACTTTGTTCTACTGATGGTAATTGATGCACATTCAAAGAGAACTGTATTTCTTTTGCACAAAAAAGGCTAGAGTGCCCTATGGGGAAACACTGGACCTGATGAACCCCTTATCTAAGAGATCTTTCAACTATTCTTTTAACTCCCTAAGCTTAGCTGGAGTCATTCTATATGGTGGAATAGAGATATGATGGGTATCTAGAAGGAGGTCTATTCTAAAGTTAATTTCCATTTCAGGAAGAACTCCAAGAAGATCTTCAGGGAACACATTTGGGAATTCCCTTGCTACTGAAACTGACTCAAGATTGTGAGTCTCTAAACTAGAGTCTTTTCCTAGAATAAGATAGTAGACACATCCCTTAGATACCACTTTTCTCGCTCGAAGGTACAAAATAAGTTGACCCCTAAGTGCTGAAGTACTACTCCTCCATTAAAGGACTAGTTCATTCAAAAATTGAAAATGAATGATTCTTTTTCGACAGTTGACTAAAGTGTAGCATAAGTGGATCCAATCTATGTTGAGAATGACACAAAATCCATCATATATAACACTACAAGATCAACTAAAGTGACCTTCTAGGATATCGTGACTGGACAGTTCCTGTATACCTACCTAGCTACAATAAACATACTTATTGGAGTGGACACTGAGAAGGATTCTGCTGAAGTCTTAGGATTGACACCAACATTCACAGCTAAATAGGGGGTTACAAAAGAAAGAGAAGCTCTGAGATCTAACTAAGCATAAATATCTAAATGAAAAACTCATAACATGCCCATAACAACATTAGGAGAGATTTTCTGATCATAACAGGACTGGAGTACATACAACCTATTTTGGTGTTGACTGTTGGTGGTGCTAGAAATGGTGCCCTGCTGAATTAGGTAACCTACTTGTGCTGCTGAAGAATTAGTCTGACACTGATAGCGATCATTCCTACCCTTCCCGTACCAATCGAAAATTCCCTCAACCTGTGGCCTGACTTACCATATCCAAAGCACATATTATTTCTATCCCTGCATACACCCTGATGATTCCTACCTCACTTTTAGCAAAAGGGATTAGTCAGACCATTGTTCATGCCACCCTGAGTCTTAGAGCCTAGTGCCTTATCCTGATTACCATTTCTGAACCTTTTCACTGGATTATTGGCTGAAGATGGAGCTGGGGCTGAGGATTTCTAATAGAATTAAGGACGGTTACAACCCTCTGACCTAGACTAAGCAAAATTGAAGCTACCTGTTCTAGTCCTTTTATTCTTTCTTTCTCTTTCCTTAAAATTTTCCTCCTCAATATATTAATCATAGACCATCAACCTAGACAAGTCCATCTTCTTAATTAGTAGTACTGTCCTATACTCCTTGACCACACTATTACCCACACTAGAAAAAAATTACTCATCCTAGACTTGTCATCAAATACCACATTAGGAGCATACCTGGCTAGCTGAGTAAAGTTAAGGGAATAATCTTTCACACTCATGTTCCCCTACTTCATATTAATAAAATCCTACACCTTATCCTACCTAAAATATAAGGGAAAGAACCTATCTAAAAAGGTTATATCAAACTCCTCCCATTCCTTTCACTACTTATACCAGGTGTGAGCAACATCCTGTAACTGGTAAGCACAAACTTTTCACTCTCACTAGAAGTCACACCCATAATATCAATTACCTTCTAAACTATGTCAGGAAACTCCTATGGATCCTTATCAAACTTGGATCCCAAAAACAAAGGAGGGTTCATTTGGGTGAAGTCCCGAATCCTACCTACGGTAGTATTATCCACTGGAATGGATGGGATAATATCCTGTTGATTAGTCGAAGCTTCTACTAAGTGAGATAAAGTAGTGAATGCATCTCTGAATTTTGCAGAAGAGACATGCTCATTCAGGGAATCTTCCTAAACGGGCAGAGGTGCAGGCTGATTCTCATTTCTTCTTCTATTATTCTTTCTAGGAGGCATGTTCTATAAATGGAAGGAATGTTGAATTGGAAAGAGAGTTTGAGTTAAGATCATGCTCATTCTCCTAAGCTGAATACTGAAAGAAGGGAAATGTTTTCTAAAATGCCTTGTAGCCTTCTGTCCATAAGTGTGGCACACTTCAAACCCATGCACAAGACTCTACTCAACGCAGCTTTAAAACTCCCTAGGAAACTTTAAAACATTAAGCTTTGATATCAAGTTTGTAATGCCTCGGGAGTACACCTTAGACACCACACAGTGCTTGCGGTCACAAGTGACCCCAACCTAACCCATGAGCTGGTACCTACTGTGAGCACTGAAAAATACTGATAATAAATATACATGTGCAAAAACTAAGATGGATTCACCATAAGGTTTAAATTACTAAAATAATATCTAAAATAATGAGCCTAAAAACAACTATTTGACAATAATACTATAAAGACTGTCAATAACAACTGAAAAACTAGCTAACTATCTGAAAATATCTGAAAGCCTCTAGCCGACTGACTATGGAGTTGATGGGACAAGTCCCCAACTAACTCTGGCTGACTACTGAACTGAAATGCTAAAATAAACATAATCAGCCCTTAGAATATTAGGACTCACCACTGCTACTAATGATAATGCGCTGGAATGTCTAAGTATGGTCAGGAACCTGAGCATCTGAACCTATGATATGAGATATCATAGCGTAAGAAATGAATATGCGGTTAGTACTTTGAATGTACTAGTATTCTAAATAAGGTTAGACTGATATGTGTGGGATCATTTACATGAATAATAGTTGACAGAATTAATAAAATAAAATAATTGATACATAGTATACGTAAAAGCTATAAAATTTGAGTAAGCATGACCAAACATATAACATAATACTTAAATAGTCTATAAACACAAGTACTAAAATATTGATACTGAATAAATAATAATTGTATTCTATGGTCAAGAAAACCTGAAACTATACTCTGTACTGAGTACTGAACTGAGACTTTAGGAGCTAGCTAAAACTGACATGCCCTAATACACTATCAGGGTTCAACCTGTAACCCCATTTGGAATGGCGTCAGTACTGTGCCACAGATACTAACAATGGCAATGTGGATCTACTAATATGATGTCCCGAAGGACTAGGGTGTCATGCCTAACTAACGGGGCACCCCTCATGTCCTATGTTGGCTATGTAGTTCTGGAACACAGGGACTACTACTAATATCTCATACCTGCTTATAGGGGAGACAAGTGCCTTATGCCTATTAATGAGGGAGATTCCATACCTATGTTCACTCGGTGCTAAGGTTTGCTTCCAACTGAAAGACACTGGATTCTAGACTGATCTAAGTTTAACTGGACCAGATAACTGACTAGAGTGATGACGCTCATAGTTTATCTGAAACTAATTTGAAATATACTAACACTATGTAAACATCTAATCTTTCGGTTATTCATAACCCCAGGACTCAATAGCAATAACTATAAGAACATATGACAACATTTGAAACCATAATAAGTAAAATTACTCCAAAATCACTACTTAGGCATTTCATCAAAAAATTGAGGGTCATGAATTAAAGCATGGAATAGTTAAAATATGTGATGGTAGCATAAGTTCAATACTAAGACCATGAATTCATGATTTATCATGAAAAATTCCACCATTCAAACGTGTAAGGTTAGTTGAATCAAAAATTACTTGTACACATCATGTATATTTGAAATTCATCAAAGTTTCATAAAGATAATTCATGTAAACATGTGAATTCATGATTCAAACTATGAAAATAGGTTATTGGACTCCATGGGTGAAAAGGGTCCATGGATGAACATTTAACATACCTTAAAGCTTTAATCTTGTAAGAGAATTAACTTTCTTGAACGTTCTTGGATGGTGAAGCTTGAATTCTTGAGTTTTATTAAAGGAATAATGGTTGAACTTGATAAATGTGGGTGGTGTATAGGGTGGTTTTTTTTAGAGAGAAAATTGAGGAAATTTGGCAAATAATGCCTTCACTGGTGATAAATCCCATATTTTCATGGATTAGGGTAATGGGAAAAGACCAGACCTCCCTTGTAGGATTTAAATTCGCAATTGAAATATGGATTAGGACACCACTGCATTGCGATGAACTCTTTTTATCTATACCCACCGCGACTTGTTGCAATCCCAGTGAGGTTCTAGAAATGAAATCCAAACATGCCTCAATCCTCATCCAAAAAATCTAAAACGTCCCCGAGACATGCTACTAACACCCCTGACCATCAATTAACTTAGAAACCATTGTCTCTGGGTCGGTAAGGTCACTTTAAAAATCATAGAAGCTAAGAGTCCAAAAATAAAACTAAGTCCCCAACACTTAGATAGATTTTCAAGTGCGAAGCCTTTTATACATGCACTTGAACTGAGCTAAGACTAATATGGAGTATTACAGATCCTTTCGTGCCTTTCCTTTTCTGAGTCATGGAGTGCATCCTTCGATCCATATTAGCCACACTCTCTTTAAAAGATCCTAATCAGCTTATCGATAGTATTAATATCTTGTTTAACAATTATTATAGCCGTCATTATAGCTTCTAAGTTTATCCCTCCCGAAGGCCTTGGGTTTTCTTATTCTGATGCCATTGTACCTAACAAAAGAAATGCTAAAACAAAAAAAAAAGAACAAACAAGTTAGAGTTAAGAAATGAACCTCACAAGATCTCAAAGGTCACACCTTTAGTTTATCTCTTAATTAGGGTCGCAACCATTGATAGATCATTTTTACTCAAATTAGAATGCTTGATACCAATTGTGGATTGAGGTCAAATTAGACTTTTGATTGAATGACTCAAATAAAAAAATTGTGTAGGGATTTGAATCAACAACTAACAACAAATTGAAAAAGAGAAAATCTAGAAAGAAATAGGATGATGAAAGAAAAGGACTCAAGAACTAATCAATCAATTTAGTATATAAATTACTAGTTAATGAGTAGTTTAAGAATAAAAATAAGAGATTAGGAATCAAGAAATTTTAAAAAAAAAGAATCAAATATTGAGAAATGGAGTAATTGAAGTGTTAGAAAGAGTTTGAAAACTTGTTTGAACATTAGAGTGCTTCACTTGCATTTGGGTGTTGTTGTTCGGTGTTGGAGACATGCTTCAGTAGATGGAGTGTATGTACAACACACCCTGGATGCAAGAATGCCTCCCCCTACTAGTTTGAGGAGTGGCCACAGGTCAAAGAAAGACTAGGTATACCTACAAGGTAGATCAATTGCAAGTCACCCGACCCTCTTTCTTGAATAGGCGATTTTGCCCTTCTTGTGGTCCCTTTTTGTACTCTCTCTTGGAATATCCTTGGAATATTCTTGGAGGATTTAGGAAAAATACCTTTTCAACAATTTTCTTTCTTCTTTTAGATTAAACAACAACTTTTGATGAAGATTCAACTTGAAGATTTGAATTTCTCCAAGAATACCAAGAATACTAACTTCTTATTCAGGGCTAGGAATGAGTTGAAATTTTGATGTAAGCACTTTCCAATGATCTAACCTCATTCCCAAAATCATTTTCCTAAATTCTCAATCAATTTTTCCAGATTTTCATCCCTCTACACCTTTCTTCAATTCCAAGTTCTCAACAATGATAACTCACTCAAAATGACTCTGTTTTTTCTCAAATTTGAAACCTAGACTTTAATAGTGTTAGAAAATGAGAATCTAACACAAGAACACAAGAAAAACACCAAATAAAAATCCAAAATTTGACCTAAGGCTAAAAATATGATTAGTGACTTTTTTGAGATTTTTTATTTTGACACTTCGTTTTTTGGGGATTTTATAGATAAAAAACCCAAGATTAACATTATAAGAATGAAATCAAGATCAACTCTAATTTCAAATAATACATTAACAAAGTACAAAATTGAAAACTAAACTAAGATACGAATACAAAATATAAAGGGATAGATAGAAAACAAGTAATAGATAGACACAATGGATGAATGAATAGAAAATGAAGGATGTATCAAACCCTAAGACCTCTATTCAATGTCAAACAAAGAACCTAACTCCTACGTAGACCTCAAGGGAATTGGATTCTTGAATAACCCACGTTTCTACATGAAATTTCAACACAAGTGATTCCATTCTTACCACAAGCTAATCTAAGATTGCCTCACACTCTCAATAGAGTTTAAATTTATAATTCATCAATAAATCCCTACTAAATTAAAAAAAGTCCTATTTATAGTCTAGGCTAAGTTATTACAATATATGGGCCCAAAAGTGACCCATTTAGGAAAGATAAAACATAGAATCCCCTTAAGCATATGCTTAAGAATTTGTAGAGCATATGGGGCGCACATGGAGCACATTCCAAGGGTATAATGGGCTATTTTGACCCGCTCTAGTAGATATTGAGATAATTGGGTGCATTGTCAAAGTAGATGGGGTGCATGTCCTCTTTCATTGCTTTCTAGCCTTATTTTTCGTCCCTTTGTCCTTTGTAACATCCGTTGAGCCTCCCTGGTCATCATAATTATCCAATGGATGCACTTTTATAGCTATTAAGAAGTCATCAAGTGTCTCTTGACACGTAAGCATCCTCTCTAGCAATCTGAGTCCATTTGGATTGTATCAACATCATACAACATTGAAAGGTGGTGGGAGCATTACCAAGTCCAGAAAGAATCCTCTAGAATGTAAACGTACCTATAGATATGTGAAAATAGTTTTTGCTTGATGTTCAGGGACAATAGAAATCTGTATATACCCTGAATTACCATTTAAAAAAATACCATCCTTTATCTGCAAGATGGTCTAATATATGGTCCATGAACAATATAGAAAAGAGATCCTTCTATATCTAAGTATTCAACTTTCGATAATCCATACACCCTCTGCATCTTGTATCTAGTCTCATGAACACTAACTTATTGTTCTTATTTAGGGCCAAATTGATCCCACCCTTTTTTTTGCACACACTAAATCGAGTTCACCCACTTATTGTCAGTAATAGGGTAAACCACAGCTATATCTAACCACTTAATGATTTCCTTCTTCACCACCTCTTACATATGTGGATTTGGATGATGGTAATCTTCAATTCAAGGTACATACTCTAATTTCCCTAAATTCTATAGTTAAAATTTTGAGTGAAATCCCAATAATATCCATAATATCCAACCAATGGCATGATTAAACCTATTCAATACTAATATCAAGGCCTCAACCTATGTATCCAACAAATATGCAGCTATAATAACTAAAAAGGTATTATTAACCCCCAAAAGTCATAGCACAAGTGAGAAATGAGGGTCTTTAATTTCCAGACCGGTGGCTCCTTAATAGATGGTCGAGCTAGTGGAGTCACTCTATTCTTTAGGTTGAGATCAAGCTTTTTCGATACATAAGAATAATAACATATTCCAATAAGAGCCCTCTCCATTTTATCATACTCATTAATACTATCACTATCAAAGTCATGATCACCACTGCTAATGCCTCTACATAACGTCTCTCCTTTATAGGAACACTCACTATATCATCCTCAATAGTGTCTATCATAGACACCACATACATATATTTTGGATATCACATTGACTTCCCCATATTGAAAATAACTTGTTCATCACTGAGTCTATTTTATATGTCCCATATCCATATCAACCAAAGCCCTACTATTGCTACAAAATGCCTTCCCAAGGTAATGGGGATATCAAAATCCATCTCACAGTCAAGAATCATAAAATCTTATGGGAATATAAAGGAAGCTACCTTTACCAAAACATCACATAAAATGCAAACCAATATTTTCATAGTCAATCAGCCATTAATAATCTCATACATGTTGGATTAGGTGATCCTAACTGCAACTGCTTATACACTACTAGAGGCATCAGATTAATGCTAGCTTTTAAGTCATATAATACCCGTGCAAAATCCTGGGACCCAATATTGCAAGGAATAGTTAAAGCTTCTGGATCATCTTTCTTCTTAACAAAAGATCAAGAAGTAATAGCACTGTAGCATTACATATTATCTACGATCTCAAAACTCACCATTCATTTATTCATCACTAAATCCTTCGTGAAATTGGAATAATCAGGCATTTTCTCTAATGCTTCTACAAGAGAGATATTTCATGATAATTTTTCAATATCGATATATATTTTTGAAATTTTCATTCTTTTTTTCTTCAACCTTTGAGAAAGAGGTGAGGGAGGTTGTGGAATGTCTTCAAAACTAGTTCGACCTTATTAACCCTTGCTTTATTATTCTCAATTCAATTTCAACACATGTTGATTTTTGTGATGTCTTATGGTTAGTCAATAACTTCTTAGTTTCAAAGTAATAACCCTTCAGGTTATTTTTTATATTTATGATTATTTTTGCTGTTAGATCTTTCTTACATCCCTTAAGTCAATTATGACTTATCGGAATTGACAGTTTGATAACTAGGTAGTTCATTTCATTTTTAGAGCCAATTTCCTATTTAGAAGTCTTTACTGTTCCAAATGGCCACTGGGTGAAAACTTTAATAAAACAACCTCGTATGAAAATTCTGACTGCATCAATAGCTCTTATGGATTTTAGGATAGGTGGACCTTGTTTTGGTTCCCAAGACACCTGAGCTAATTTCGACCTATTGGTTGAAAAGTTAAGAAAATAAAATACGGGTGTAGGACCCATATTTGGTTGAAATAACCTCATAAGGAAAATCTGATTGTGCCATTGAGTTCAAAACATTGAATTTGGAATGATTTCATAGCTTGTTTTCATATACGAGTTTCAAATGGTTTTGAATGAATCCCAAGGGCTTGGTGAAAACTTAGATGATTTTTCAAGTTTTAGTTGTCATCTATTGAAGCTGTTATCGCAAGACAAGGAAATGTGGTACCCTTGGAAGGATGGTTAGTATGATTATGGTAAGAGGTATTATGATTGTACCACCTTATGCAATCATCCATATAGTGCGATCACAGGTTGGGGTCATGATAGCAGGAATTGAGTACTTGGCATGGGTATAAATAGACCCTTATATCATGAATTCAACCATTTCTCTATTTTTTCTTGAGATCATAAATCCTAAATAGTATGACAGAGTGGGATTGAAGCTTGTGGGTGATTAAGAATCTTGATTAATATTTTTTTAGAGATTATCTTCAGATATAAGGTAAGAATTCACCCTTTTCATGGTAGAATTTTCCATTTTCTTGCCCAAAACCCTAAAAACTTGAGGTCCTAATTTTATCCCCAATTTAGCTTGGTTTTTACCCATTTCTTAGGTTAATAATTCCTTGAGCATGTACGAATGTTGGCTTGGTTTCAAAAATGCAATTTCCATAAGTGAGACCCACATGGGGTGTTTATATATTTTTGGACCCGAAGAAAATGGTGAAATATGGGTATTGTTATTCTCGTATTGATGAGTAGAATTTGTTTATGATAGGTTGGCATATTCAGGAGGCTTCTCTAAAGGGAAACACGGTAATTTTAATGGATCATTGAGATTTCAGTGTCTAGGTAGGCTAGGTTTATCCTTTGTTAGTTTAAGATATTTCATAGTATTCTTATGATATTATTTAAATTTAGGATTTATTTTATTTATTGTATTGATGAAATGCAAAACTTGGGTTATTCAGACCACTTAGGCTATTTTGAAACCATAGAGTTGAAACAGTTGACTTGTTTCCTTATATCTTAGGTGAATTAAGATTCATGTCTCATTTTTAGTATGGGAATGCCTTACATTACACAAGTTAGATAAAAATGCTTTAGACATCCATGCTTGGATTAATATTGGTTTTAGTTTCTTACATTAAAGTAGGTTGCCTTAGTTACTTTCTTGGATTAACTATTGGGTTTTGTAAGAACCTTTACCTTAGGGCTAATTGTGGGTTGTTATACCTCTAAGAGTGGATTTACATACCTTATCCTAGTATGGGGTTGGACTTTCCTTAGAATGTATTTTGGGATTTATAAGTGGGCTCTTCGACCCACTTAAGTTAAGATTGATGAATAGTTCTCTTGAAATACTTATATGTTGTTAAATACCTTGAGAATGCCCCTTTGAGGAAATATTAAGGAACCTTGGAATTTGATGGTTATAGTGATGATGGCATTAGAAGTAGTGTTCATGGATTAATGAGTTAGATTGTAGATTATGCTATGATGAGATATCGGTCATGTTGTGATAAGTTTTTTGTTATGCTATGCATAAGATATCTATTATGCCAATGATAAGCCTTTCACCATGTTGTTGATTAGTTATTTCTTATGCTATTACTTATGATTGTGATCTTGCTAAACAATTAAGCTAGAAAATATTTTTATTGATGATTTTAGCAATTGTGTTATTAATTATACTAGAAGGCATGCTTATTGATTATATGGGAAGTTGTGCTATAATTATGGTCGAGTTCATGATGCTTGATTATATTAGCACCTATGAGGATTATATACCTGATTTAATTTCAGAAGATTACTATGATGATTATATACCCAGTTTAATTCTGTAAGATAATGTTGATTATACCCGATTGAATTTCGAAAGATAATATTGATTATACCAGTTCAATTTTGAAATATGATGTTGATTATACCCAATTTAATTTTAGAGGATGATTATGATTATACGTTGATTTCCCGCAAGGCTTCAGGACAATTATGCCGATGTACCTATGAATACAACTATCATTTTGAGTTCAGCTATTTATTATGATATGATTATATATATATATGCATATATATATATACATACATATACAAGTTGGGTATGATATTTATATTAGAGATATCAGATATAGCCCAAAAGTGGTAAAGGATTAGAAGATGGTATAATTGATATTAGTGATAAATATGGATTAGTGGTAATGAAGATTGTTTTAAGTTATAAATAGTGACTAGTTAATAAATGAGGATTAGAATATAAATGATGATTAGTGTATATGCAGTGTTAGTTTTTAAATGATGACTAGAGGTTATATGACCATTAGTAATTAAATGAATTAGTTAATAAGGGATGGTTAGCTCAAAAATGGTGAATAATGAGTATCGATAATAAAGTTGTTAAATGATGGTAATATTATAAAATGTGGATACATTATCAAATATTGGTAAATTGTGAAATATTGGTAAACGACCGATTGATGATAATTATGGGATGATTGTTAAATGATGATGAAGGTTAGTTATAACGTTGGTTAAATACTTTATTCTATATTTGAGTATACTCTCTAGGGGTATGGGAGTATGTGATGAGTTATTTACTTTTTTCACCAATTGACGTATGTGAGCCAATTTTGTAGTGTGTGATTGCTTGTGTGATGCCTTGTGATGCATTATTATTCTGATCTATTTACTTATATTGCATGCCGATGTTGGCCTATGTTGATGCCTTGTGATATATTATTATTCCAGTTAAATCTCTTATTATGTATAGTGGGATTGGAAATGATTCAGGTTTGTTTTTGTACCTTGACTTAGTTATGATATCTTGCAATTTATCATACTTAAATCATGATTTGGCTTATTCAGTTGATGGTGCCTATTGGGTACTCGTTGTTTTGGTACTCATACTATACTTTTGTTCCTTTTTGGTACAGATCCAAGTTCTTGCTGTCACCATTGATAGTTGATTATGTTTTGTCGATACCTAGAGATAGGGTGAGATCTTGGAGTTGGTCACCTATTTACTTCTATCTTTCTATATTCAGTCTATTGTTTTGCGATGGATGTATTAACTATTCTAGATACTTTAGTTGTATTATTATACTAGATTCTCTTATACTAGATGTACCAGATCATGGGATGGTATTTATGTAGTCATTACCTTTAAACTATTGTCTTGCCTACTTATTATGTTGGATTGCTTATTAAGCCTGTTTAGGGCATTTCCACTAAGTTAACCCATTGCATTTAGCTCTGGGTTAAGGTTCGACTTACCTACTGACGGGTTGTAGTAGGTTCCATCATGACTCATAAATTGAGTTCTGACATTATACTTCGGGTGCATCATCAAGATCAATAGTACCATTTCTTACCTCATCAGCTACTTGTATAGAAGGATCAATAGTAGCCTTATGACTCCAAGTGGTGATTTCTAAGCAATGACTGTCGTTCTTTAAATTTTAAATAGTGTTACTCAAAAAATTTCCCAATTGACATTTTTTCAAAGTAGTCGATATCTGACCAAACAGCTACTCAAGTTGCTTAATCGCAGTAGCATGCAATTCTTTTTCTGACTTAGTCCTAAAATATTAACCTTGATCTCCTTACAGCAACTCTCTTAATTCTCTAAACCCTTAACTATCTATGCAAGTAATACTTCCATCCTCAGATCTGCATCATGATTCCTCAATGGAACATACGCTCCACTCTTCTTCTTACAATCATCCTTTTTCATCCAATCACCATCTCTTTCTGCCCCTATACCTATATTTGTCCCTATAATTATTTAAACCTTTATTTCCTTACATCGAGTTCCAAGTGTCCTGAATTGACCCTTGGCTAAAAAACTGGTGTTTTATGGATTTATAGCACATTTGACACTAAAAATGATAAAAACATGCAAGTTTCTTAGGTTGTTTTGTGAGATATGATGTTTTTTGGGTATGTTTTGCATGAAATCAGGTTTTCGATGCTAAACAAAAAAAAGATGAAAATTGAAGTTTTGAGCTACTTATCGAGTCATTTCTGGGCATAAGTACCACTTATCGGGCATAGGTGACCAAAGTAGGTACTAGAACTTGAAGTCTAGAGGCTCAGAAATAGGAAAAAGAAGACTTTATCACTTACCAAGAGCACATATGGTCCATAGGTGCCACCTGTGGTCCATAAGTAACCTTAGTAAGTGCCAGAGGGGTCAAGTCCAGAGAGTTTCAGGATCTATACAGGAGGTATGGAACTTACCAAGGTCTACCTATGGTCCATAGGTAGTACCTATAATCTTTAGGTGGCCTACGTAAGTAGCCACCAACCTCAAATTTCCTTTTTCGTTTGGGTTTTGATTTTTAGGGTTTCTGTGTATCCTATAAATACCTTTATCACTTTTTTGTTATCTTACATACTCTTAACACTTACAAACATATATTTGATTCCGATATTCACTTCTGATCTTGAGATTACTTTATTCTTGATTTTGGTTGAAAATTTAGTTACAGACTTTGGGTTTTACTTTTTGATCATTGTGATATAGTTTAATGCTTTTGTTATGAATTACATTGATTGTTTCACAAGTATGGGTGGCTAAATACCTTAGCTAGGGTTGTGGGAACCCTGACATATTGACGAAGTAGGGGAAGTACTAAGTTGTTCTGAACCAGTATTCTTGCATATATTGTATTATCTTTGATTTAATAAATGTCTTAGCGGTTGTAAATAGTAAGATCCTACCTAGAATATCACTACTTACTCCATAAGACAAGTAGTGACTAGGAAAATATAATTACAATAAAAGTTTAAAGATTAATTATTGATCTATTCAAATTAGTATCATCTATGTAAGATGGTTATCTATCATCTAATAACTTGAGACTCAAAAGGTAATAGTTAACTGGGAACTAGGATAAGAGTAAGTAATGTGACATCCTGAGACTCAAAAGGTAAAGGATGAAATCCATCAATAGGTCCACAAGACAGTTGAAGGTATATAACTTATTATATTCTGCATGTAAGGTACTGGGTTGGTTCATTAAAACATGATAAGCCTACTAAGTTATGAAGCTAGGGGAACACAACCCTAGTGTTCGACTCTGACTTATAATCAAAGTTAAATTATGTTACTTGTTTGAGATTGTAACTACAAAACCCCATTTACTTTTTGTTCAACCCATTGAGCTCAGTAATCTAGAGATATAAATCTGTGTTTTCCGTGTGGGTTCGACCCCAACCTAGTTGGGTTACTTTACTTGACAGTGACTGCTTTATCCTTTTATTGGAGGTGTAGTTTGGGCGTTGACTAAAATTTTGTCGCATCTATTGAGGAAGACGGTGTAACTATTAATTGAAGTTTGTTGGAGTTTTTGTGTCTTTTTTTTTTGTTCTTAGTTGGGTACACTCCAGTGTATGCCTAACGCCAGGAGTCAAGGAAATCCCTTACTCCCATTAAATCCTAACCCAGAGAGACTATTATATCCTAATCATACAATGATGAAACCAATATCTACAGGCAAATTAGTAAGGGTTTGGGATGATCCTATTAGGGTACTTTCCCCTACTCTAGGTGATCCACAGAATATTGCTAATAGATAGAAAGAGTAGTTGTTGGTAGATTCTACTAACTAAAGGAGAGATAAGGAGGCCCGATTATCTCGGCAGGTAGAGCTAGCCAAGTAAAGATCGATAGTTGATCATTGAGTAGCACTCAACAAGTATCAAGATAGAGTTCAAGGTGGTCATGCTCAAGTGATCCCAGAATTTCAGTACTTTCAGTCGTATGATGATGAGAAGGATATGGGATGTGTTGAGATGGCAAAAATAGGAGTTATAATTAGTTCTAGATTGCCCCCTAATGTAAAATTTTACATAACCAATGTCATGATCCAGCTTTTGAATTTGAAAGGTGTATTTTTGGGGTCAGATATAGATGATACAAATATGCATCTTGATATTTTGTTGGTATCTGCACTTCTTATACTATTTTAGGGGTAGATCAGGAGGCACTCGACTGAGGTTGTTCCCATTTTTGTTGACTGAATAAGATTCTTTATGGTTGGGGGAACTTCCAAGTGGAGCTATCACCACTTGGATTATGCTGGGAAGCAACATTTGAGGTTTTAGACTAGATCTCTCTCACTAACCAAGGGTGATATACTCGGGAAGCTGAGAGGGGTGTTGGCACTTACACTATTGAAGCTTCCAACGATCGTAGAGCAGTAGATGATTTTGTGATACAAGAGATTATATAGTTGAGCACTTGCTTGCTAAACAGTTTGAAACATCAAATTTTGAGAAGGTAAATGCTGTAAGTACACAGGGTTCATCCTCCGAGCGTATGAGTCTAACCTGGAGAAGGAGGCTCTTTATCACAAACTGGTGGGTTTCTGAGCCAAAAGGAAAGGAAATCAAGGTTGAAACTATTATAAAGATAGATATCAAGATCACAATATGGAACGGGATGTTCAGTAAAGATAGAAAGATGACTATAAGGAGAAGGGAGATAGGTACGTTCCACCGGGCAGCAGACATACTAAATCGATAATGGAGGCGTTGTTATCCAAACTGGCGAAGGGTCAATAAAATCAGGAGATATTCCTTCAGGAGATTGAGTTTTATATCTCTGGTCTGAAACTGAAGGCTGACTCTCATGCGACTGCGATCAAGTAGTTAGAGACATCATTTGGGAAAATGTCTTCTACTTCAAATTAGAGGCAGTCACATACACTTTCGAGCAACATGGTTCAAAATCCAAAGAATGATGGTCATTGTCTTGATATTAGCACTCATAGTGGTCAGTCTAATGTTGATCCTCCATTTCCTACTATGGAGGTGCCAAAGAATAATAATACTGTGGTTTACAAGACACCTATTATGGAGTCAGACAATGTGATAGGTTTTGATGTTAGTGTTGGTAAGGATAAAGATAAAGTCAAGGTTGATGAAACCATAGTGAATCAAATTCCATGACCACCCCAACCTTTTCATTAATGAATGAAACAAAAGAAAGAGGAAGGAAAGTTCAAAAGATTCATCAAGATATTGAAAGATTTGAGTTTGAGCATCCCTCTCCTTGAGTCTTTAGATCAAATACTTGGATATTCCAGGTTTATGAAAGAATTTGTGATAAAGAAGTGAGTAGCTAGTTTTGAGGGTGCTAGTGGATTGCATCATTGCAATGAAGTCACTTCTATGTCACTAGCCCATAAGAAGGATGATCCCACTATGTTCACTATCCCATGTACTATAGGGACATCTAGATTTCCAAGAGCATTATGTGATTGGGGATCCAACATCAGTTTGATATCGATGGATGTATTTAAGTAATTGGGCTTGAGACTTCAAGATCTGACTCTATGTGGTTTTTGATGGCATACCTTATAGTAAAGAAACCCGTGGGCATTTCATTTGATGTGTTGGTGAAAGTTGATAACTTCATTTCTCTAGCTGATTTTGTCATTTTGGATTTTAAGGTTTTCTACGAGATGCCTATCATATTGGGAAGAACTATCATGGACACGGGTATATCAATGGTTGGCATGGAAAAGTGGTATCTCAAGTTTAGAGTCAATAATAAATAATCACCTTCAACGTCCGAAGAACTATGAAGCAGCCTACCGACATAAGGGTGGTGTTGGTTATCAATTGTATTGATGACCCTGGAGTTTATTATTTTGGGTACCTTGATGAATTTTGAGTAATCAAGGTACTCGGATCGTGACATGAAATTAAATCAAGCATTATATTGGAGGAAACCCATGGGCTTGTTGGTGAAGTCTGAGTAACGAACATGGACATATCATGTTGTGATGTTAAATCAAGCATTGGACGGGAAGGCAACCTACTATTTTAGTGTTCATATTTGTTTTTTCTTTTTTGTAGGTAAAATAGAATAAGGAATGACCTGGAATGTGGTAAAAATTGATCAATTCATAATCTTCCAGGTAAGAGGACTTTGTGATCAACTCACGAAGGTCATAAGTCCCACGTAGTCTAGGTAAGTTGTGTACTAACTTATAAGATGGATTTTTGAGGATTTTTTGGGGAATTTATAGACTTTAACCTATGAACATACTTAAAAGGTCATAAATATCAATTACGACCTCATAAGTAGCAAAGTAAGTATCTGAATACAAAGTACAAAGAGAAAGAAATTTGGCCAAAAAGCTAGGCCCACCTATAGTGGGAACCTACAGACCGTAGGTACCACCTACGGCCTATAGGTGGATGTCATAAGTTTCCACTTTATGGGCCCAATTTTGTTTTAAAATTTGAGCCCACCTTGCTTATATTAACCCTAAATCAACCCCCAATAGCTATTTAAGTCCCTTTAACCTATTATAAGCATATAAATCTCAAAATTTTGTCTTCTCTCTTATAATTCAAACTACCCCACTTCCCCATACTTGAGAAAATGCTTAAAGGGTACAACTTCTTGGTACCTACTTTGTCCAAAATCACTAAGTACATGTTCAAGCTTTGGTTTTACTTTACTTTTTCATAGTTTACTTTTGTTCTTCGAATAAAAAGGTAATACTATTGGCTCCTAATAGTGGTATGTTATGATAAACATGAAATAAGTAAGTTGGTATGTCTATTCTCATGGAAAATGCATAGAAACCATCATGCTTGTATATAGGATCCGTGAATTAGCCTAAAAACTTAATCTGGGGCATTGTTCTCTAATTAAACCCTAAGATCATGCCCAAAACGAAAGTTGAATTTGAAAGGTAGAGGAATACTAACAGTTTTGAATGCTAGTTTGTATTGAAAAGTTTATTCTTGTTGGATGTATGCATAATGGACTTGTTTGGACTAAGTATAAGATATAGGGATGTAAAAATTAAAGGAAAATCTGAATTTTTCAAATTTTGAGTTTTTTCTTTAACTTTTCCAGTACCTTATTATCTTTTGGATGTTAACGGTTGGTTTTAAGTACACATAACACCTAAGGATTCAAAGAAGAAGGCTACACCTTCCAGGTAATGGGATGACTCTTCTGAGAGCAGTATATTAGAAGAGGCATACCCAGTTTCCCAGACCAGAGCAGCAGCAACGAGGGTGACTCGTCTTGTGACTAGATGCTAAAGTATTTTGTAGCTGAGGAAATTATTAATTTATAATTAGGTGTATCACTTGCAGAGAAAACAAAATAGGGCAGACGGTAAGATTTTACTCGTCCTAGGACCCAGACAGAGGCTATTCGATTCTTATTCAGGTCGAGGATTAAGTCAGCCAGAAGATTAACACCACACTCTCCCATGCCTATTGATAGTGGTGATGATGATGATAAGGAAGAGGATGATAATGATGAGGAGGCATATTTGAAGACAACACCAGAGGTAGAAGCACAAGAACCCCAATCTGAGGAAACAACATGGGATAAGGATGAGTATGACACTGTAGTTCAGGAGGAGTCATCAGTTGAAACCCCATATGAAAGAGGTATAGACTAGGATACATAGTAGGTACCGCCACTAGATATAGAGGCACCAACTCAGCATGATTAGACATTTGATCCCATACATATCTCGGCAGAACCTATTAATGAAGTGAACCTAAGATGGTGTATGGAGGGACTTAATACTATTTTTAGTAGGATAGCCATATTACCGAGACTGGTCAAACCAAGAGGGACATTTATAAGGAGTACAAGATAGATTTTTCTTGGTTGAGAAGATCACCACAGTTGTATGTCATTTTTAAGTGCTATCAGTTGGGGTGGATGACTAGACCCCTAGGTTCTTGCAGCCCAACATTGGTGTGGGAATTCTATGCCTCATACCATGACACAGTATCATTGACTACACCTATATGTAGATGTTTTATGAGACATACTGAGTATCCCTATCTTGAGTAGACACTTGTGAGAAGTGTTTGGGTAGATATTTCAATGACGACCATTTGCCGAGTTCTCTTTAGGGTAGATTATATTGCTCAAACATCTATAGTAAAGTGTGATTATATATTAAGAGTTACACGAGATAGATGCATTATGTGTGATACTGAGAACAAGAGAGAAAGAGTTAAGATGGCAAGATGGATTGCCAATTATTTTTCACCTCTTGGTGATAATACCCCTTGAATCAAGAGGCACGAAGTGATTAAAAAGGCAGCACTGACTTTATCTATAAATTTTTGGTGGTTTCTTATTTGATATAGATTGAGTTCGATAGTTGCAAACAACTTATTAACTTGGGATAGAGCTGCACTAACTGGGAGTATGATGGTTGGATATAATGTTGACTTTGCAGCTATTATTTGGCAAGAGCTTTATGAGAGAGCTTTTGGTAAGAAGATTACTTTGTCATTACGCTATTTTGTCCAAAGGTTATATGATAAGGTTGGTGTGCCAGAGGTACCAGATGTTATGAGAGAGTATAGGCAACGACGGTGGAAAAAACTAAGATGATGAAGGATTTGGGAAATCTGGTCCTTCCTAGGAGACCCCATGTACCAATTACAGTTCCTATGGCCTAAATTGAGGGCCCATCATCCCATGTGGATCCTAGTGATACATAAGGAGGTGACATGAGAGTTAGTATAGAATTTGAGATAGAGGAGCAGAGAGAGAGGCCCTTGTGTTGAGTACACAGGATGAAGGCACCCCAACTATATTTATATCAGCCATAGCTTCTACTTGAGAGTCACTAGCTGCATCTCTAGTTCCCCTTCGCCTATCTACTTTTCCTTCTGCTTCAGGTATGATGCTATTTTTTCATGATTTTTTATAGATCTTGGTGGATAATTAGAGCGTCACCAATACTCAGCTATAGAATATTGAGGCTAAGGTGGCGAATTTATATGGACAAATCCGGCCATAGTTTCAGACTACACAAGAGATAGTAGAGACTAGATTGGAGTCTATACACTGGGTTGCTATGTCAGAGCTACGATTTAAGTTGCACATATGCATAGATTCTTTTAAGGGTTGAGTATTATCCTGATTCAGCTGCATGGAGATGCAGGATCTATGAGATATTAGGGAGGATATAGATGTACTTAGAGAATTGGTATGCCTTCTCGCTCAGAGGCATATGTCAGTCATCCCCAATTGTGCCCTTATTTATTTAGCCAACACCTCTACTAGGCCCAGACACTTTGGCTTATTTATGAAGGATGATGGATTAGTCCACATAGTTGGGACCAAGAGAGGCCAAGAAAGAGACCTACAGGATCCTAGTATTCTATTTGATCGGGCCCTAAAATGGGACAGACATGATTTGAGAGAGACTGTAGTGATTGATGAACATAGGCAGGCTGAGATAGCAGTGGGTGAATCTTCTAGTAGTATAACTCTACCCCCACCACCTCCAACAGTTGATATACACTCACTGATGAATGATCACACGGATACCTATTGCATCCTAAGTATGTCCTCATATTCTTTCTTTGTATTATTTATACGCACTAGAGATAAAGCACAGTCTTTTAGTTAGGGATGGGTATACCATAGACACCACAGGTTTTTATTGTAGTGCTTCTTTTCCTATTAGTAATGGTATGGTTGTATAATCGGCATGTTTAGGTTTTAAAATTTATGTCGTATTCTGTTTTGTTTCATATTGTGTTTGTTTTTTGTGTGATCGGGAGATTTTTGAGTATTTAGGGCATTTGTCATGTTTTGTTGATTGATTTTTGAAAAAAAATGATACCCCTCAAAAATTTTATTTTTAGAACTTTGTTAATGTACATATGAGTGACCAGTATGGATCTTATTATGGCATTACAATTAGGGACATGATAATCATTACTAACTTGTGCATGAATCGAATAGGTAGGAGCTTGTGATGTAACTCCGTGCTATGTGTGTGTGAGATGCTACTTAGTTCCCTTTGTGTCTTAAATCTTGAACTTGCCCAGTTATCCTTGCCTAGGTTGTAGGATAGTCATTTAGTAAAGAATCATAGGTCCTTTTTTATATTAGTCCACTTTTAGCCTAAATAACCTTCTGAATGTGAATAAGTATCCCTTGATCCCGAATTTTGAGCCTTATAGCGTATTTTTCTTGTTACACCTTTAACCTTCCTATTTGTGTTATAATGAACCTATTTTGGCCCTGGTCCTCCTTGGATAATATGCATCTCAATTCAGGAAAATTGCCTAAGTTGAGGATGGCTATCATAGGGGTGCATAATTAAAGTGGGTATGAAGAAGGGTAAAATAATAGAAAAGATAGTAAGGCTTGTTGTGGTAGAAAAAATAGAAAAAGAAAAGAAAAATGTCAAAAAAGAGAAAAAGAATGAATAAAAGAAACCACACCCAACCTGAATGAGCATTAAAGAATAAAAAGAGAGAAATAAGGGTGGAATAAAAGGAAATTGGTTGGAGTGTGAACCCCACAGTTAACATTGTGGAAAGGAGTCTTAGTCATTTGATATATCCATATGTATGATACCAGCCTCCCAAGACTACATTATAGGCCGAATAAAGTCCTATATGATCCTAACTTGACTGCCTGAAAACTAAAGTAAAGAAAATAAGGGCAAGACTATGAAATTTTATGCGTATTGGTCGACCTTCTCTTTTGAGAGTGAGTGTCCCTTGACCCTCCCCGCATTAAGATGCATTATTTCATATAAGTGAGGGGGACTTCTTTGTTGTAAGGGCACATGGGTTATGTTGCTAGTTGTTTACTTGTCTGGGTAGTGTAACTTTTGTATATGCATGTTTTTCTGTTGCTAATGTAATTTCCATACTTTGATTCCCCTATGTCATATTATTGTTATTTATGTTCAAATATAGTTGGTTCTAAATTTTTATATAGGATGGGGTAATGTGTTTGAGCTTAAAATGATGATTGACTGCCTTAGATAGCTTAGATTCTCCTAGTTAAGTGACATGTTTTTGTTTTGTTATGTTGTGTTGCCTGGGGACATTCAAGTGTTCTAAGTTGAGGGTGTTGATGTGATATTGTTTTATAGAACCTTTGATGCTTAAAATGATGAAGATAAGCAAGTTTATTTTTTTTAGATATGATGTGTTTTGTGTATGTTTTGTAGGAAATCAAGTTTTTGATGCTAAACAGAAAAAAAATGAGAATTGAAGTTTTAGGATACTTAACAAGGCATTTCTATTGTAAGTGCCACTTACTGAGCATAGGTGACCAAAGTAGGTATTAGAACCTGAATTCTAAAGGGTCAGAAGTAGGAAAATGAAGACTCATTTACATACCAAAGGCACGTACGATTCGTAGGTTTTACCTATGGTCCATAGGTGACCTTAGAAATATCAGAGGGTCAAGTCCAGAGAGTTTCAGGATCTGTTAAGTAGGTTTGGAACTTACTAAGGACCACCTACGGTCCGTAGGTGGCAAAAGTAAGTGGACACCGACCTCAAATTTCCTTTTTCACTGGTTTTGATTGTTTGGGTTCAAATACCCTTTTGATGTTTTAGTACATTTACACACTCTTAACACTTACAAACATATATTTGATTCCAAGATTCTATTTTGATCTTGGGATTACTTTATTCTTGATTTTGGTTGATAATTCAATAATAGACTTTGGTTTTTACTTGTTGATCATTGTGATATTGTTTAATGTTTTCAATTATGAATTCCATTATTATTTCACAACTATGAACGACTAAAGCCTTTAGCTAGGTTGTGGGAACCCTAGCATATTGATGAAGTAGGGGAAGTGCTAACTTGTTCTGAACTAGTATTCATACATGTATCGTATCATTTTTAGTTTAATAGATGTTTTAGGGGTTACAAATGGTGAGATCCCACATAGAGTATCGCTACTTACTCGACAAGAGGATTAGTGACTAGGTAAAGATAATTAAAATAGTAATTTGAAGATAAATTATCAATCTGAGCTAATCAGTATCATCTATATAAGGTGTTTATCTATCATATAATAACCCGAGATCAAAAGGTAATATTTAACTGGAATTTAGGAGAAGGGCTAGTAATGTGACATCCTGGGAATAAAAAGGTAAAGGATAAACAATGGGTCCACAAAATAGTTGATGGTACATAACTTATCATATTTTGCATACAAGGTATTGGGTTGGTACAATAAAGCATGATAAGACTATTAAATCAAGAAGCCATGGGGGACACAATCATAGTGTTCATATCCAACTGATTACAAGACAAGCGGAACAAAATTCTAGTGTTTATCTCTAACTGATTACAACTAAAGTTGAATTCTATTACTTATTTGATATTGTTACTACGAACCCCCCATTTACTTTTTGTTAAGCCCGTTGAGTTTAGAAAGCTAGAGATATAAATTTGTGTCTTCCATGTGGGTTTGACCACAACCTAGTTGGGTTACTTTACTTGATAGGACCGTTTTATCCTTCAGTTGGATATGTAGTTTGGGCATTGACCAAAAACCTTCCATCTCCTTATCCAAGTACTTAGCCTCCTCCTCAGAGTCACACTCGTCATGTCTTATAGACTTATGTTATGTTCCCACTGCATTCACCTTTTCTAAATTCATAATTGCAAACTTCTTGGTAATTAACCAAATCTTTGCCCTCAATTTTTCCATCTATTGAGAAACCATGTCATCTAGGGAACTCTGCTTACTGGAAGCACCAATTTCATAAGTAAAAATACCTATTTCTATTTCCAAAGTATGCCACCCTCGATTGGTATTAGAGAATCAGTCTAAGATTGTCATAGCTAGCTCTAAATGAAGGTTCATGAAAGTCTCACTAGTAATAGTATCAACAACAACTTTGGTGTTTGCATTCAAGGCTATATATAATATCTCAAGAAAATTCCTTCCTAAAATTCTATGATTTGGCACATTCATAAACTTCTTCTTGAATCTTAACCATGTCTCGCACAACTCATTCCAAGTAGTGATGCACCCATGAGGCAGTTCCCCTAACCATAACATCTCTTCACCTGTAAGAGAGAATGGGAACAACCTAAGTCTCAAAGCATCCTGAACCACCCTAGGTAGATTATACAAAGTGCAAATCCTAATGAAATTCATGATGTTCATGTTTATGTCATCCGTCTGCAAACCAGAAAACACACCCTTTAAATCAAGAAACTGAACCATAGCCCTCGTAATGTCAAACTTCACTCCTTGGGGAAACTCGGGAGGAATAATACTCATGTATTAATAGAATCAACATACCCCAAGTCTTCTTTGAGATCCTCTACAACTGGTAAATACTGATAAACTTGGTTTGGTTGAGATCTATCTCTTCTAGTTATGTCTCTATTGAGTACTGCTCGATGCTCTTTTTCCTGTCTCACTCTTTTATCTTGAGTTGCACGATAGGCATTTACCTAGATCGCAATCTCTTTAGTTAATAACTGCATAAAAGTTTGTGTGGTTGTTTCTTGAACACCATGTAGAGGCTTTGTATTAGAGATTTGGGTCATCTTGAACCCCATGTTCATGCTCTTCCATCTGACGATACTATTATAAGGTTCGCTCCAGCTTAATATCAAATAGTATTAAGGGATTATCTTGACTCCTAGTACTGGTCATGCACTGGCGTACGCCTCAGACCATCAGAAAACCAAAAACCAAAAACCTCAATAACCTCAATCAATCAATCTATAACCGTATTCCTTGGCAACAATGCCAAAATTTGATATTGCTCAAGTTACACCTCCAATAAATTAAAACACGCTCGCTGTTAATTAAATAACACAATAACGGTTGGGGTTGAACCCATAAGGAATAGGATGAATCTTTATCACAAACTTGTTGATGTGGTTGGAAAGTGAAGAAAGTAAATGGGGGTCTGGATAAATAGTAGTATTAGTCTTGTAGGACTGTGTTCCCTATAAATTCCTATCTCCATAGACTTATCATGCTCGCCAGGATATCTCGATAATTGCATGTAGGATCTAATAAGTTTTGTATTAACAAACATCTCTCAACAATATTTGGTTAATTTCACTCATCCTTTTTTGGTCTATAAGTGTTTGTATTACTAACCTCTTTCCTGGATCCCAAATTTATTATCTCCCGTCCGTATCAATTTAATTAGATGAAGATAGGTAGCCTTAAATTATTGTTGTGATTTGTTTTCCTAATATGAAACTCTCTCTCAAGTTAGTATCAAATAAAGGAGGTTTCATAATGTCTGCAGTCGCTAAGAAAGGTATCAATATGAAGTAAACCACAATACATGCATAAACACCAATAAAGAAAGACTTTGCACTTCCTTTACTTTGTTATTTCATAAGGGTTAGCACAACCCTAGTTAAGAGGTTTACCCGATCATGTTTGAAAGAACACCCATAGAATTCATGATAGAAAACATCTAAATAATCTCATAATAATTTAAGAATGAAAACTAGAATCTCAAATTAATCTTAAACCGTAAAAGTAGAAAACAAGGATTCCAAGATTAAAAGTGTATCTAAAAATCAATATAATGTTGTAAATATGAAAAGTGCCTCAACTAATAACAAAAAACCATTGGGGAATCTATAGGATACATTAGAAACCTAAAAATAGTAATAAAAAACAAAATAGGAAAAATCATGTCGGCACCTACCTACAGACCTACTTACAGGGCCGTAAGTACTACCTATGGACCATAGGTGGGTTTGTAGGTATTAGATGCAATCAAAATGTTGTAGATCACCAACCTATGGGGTTCAATACGAGGGTCATAGGTGCCACTTATGCCTTATATGTAGCCTTCATAGCTCTCAGATAAAAAAACTCTAACTTTCAGAGCCTTCATATGTCACTTATGTGGGCACTTATGATGGTGTAAGTACCACTTACCCGTAAGTGGGTCCTATGAAACTTTCCATCATTCTTTATCCTTTTCTACTCCACAACCTATTTCCTACAAAACCAACATAAAAACCCATTACATCTAAGGACCTACGTACTTGCATAAAAACCAACAAAAAAGGACCTACGTACTTGCATACTTTTTGGGTAGAAGGAAATATGTCAATATTTTAGATATACCCAAGAATATATAGATTCAATTTTGGAACAGTAGCAAAAGATATATAAATATATACTTGATGGAGTAACAGTGAGGTAGGAAGTAGTAATAATACAAATACAACACTTAGGATCCTAAATAACACAATGAATCATATTTGACCAAGAGAACTCATAAAGATTATTGGTGATAGTACCTTTATCATACTAGAACATAAGAGGAGTAAATGTGTAGATCTAATCAAAACACAAATTCGGGGTACTTTAAAACGCTAAGGGGTTGGAATAAAGTCATTAGTCACATTGAAGGTTGTCATTTCCATTATGTTTTATTTGAAAGGAAGAGCACTTAGCAATCTTACTTTGTAATTCGAGAGTTAGATTTATGCTAAAGAGTATAGGATCAAGAAACCTTACATATCTTATTGTACAACTCCAATATAACCCTAAATTAATGTCCTTCCTTTTATATTATTAATCTACAATAGATTAAATAATAAAACTAGTATTAGTAGCTAATAAACATATTCAGGCTATGTAACCTCACCAAAACTATAGATGGGCAGTAACCCATAATTAGTTAATTCAAGGGTGTTCTTTCAACCCATTTTCCTCCAATTACATTCATATACAATAAAATTTTTTATAAGGCCGCCCTAAACAATATTGGCTTCGTTGCGCACTCAAAATAGTATATAAAGCAAGGTGGCAGTAAGCTTACATAATATTCAGTCCGGTGGTGTATCACCATACCCTGCAATGTTTATGACTTTAACATCTCCAAAAATTCTCCACACATTCGGTTACACCTTTTATTATAGTATGTAAAAAATAGTCCCTAACATCATCACAATGTGGTAGGGACAATATGACCCCATAGTTTTCTACTACTGTCTCATAAGTCCCAATTAATTTAACATTTAAAGTTCTCAAATGAGCTCACAATTGAATTTGAATGGGACTCCACTCCATGGATATCCCAACATCCATTGACCATCAGATCATACTCCTACTAATTCAAGCTTAGGAAAAGAATCAATATGATAATAGTTTTACCTTACTTGGTGGGGATCTTTATTTACTTGACTTGAACTTCTCAAAGATTTTGGACTCCACTTTAACTAAAATTACATAGAAACATAATATTAATAACCCTACCTATGTTGATGGTTTCTATATGAGGTTAAGAGATAATGAGAGAGAAAAGATTAAATGAGTTGGTTTCAATCCCTTTAAAGGGATTTTCTCTTGGCTGACTTTCTTGGTCATTTTAAGGCCATAATGTTCCAATTAGGTGCACCTACTTTGGTGTTGGACTTAGGCTATTGGGGATCTGAAACTATTATGCCTTTGCTGCCCATTCTCTTTTTTCTCTCTCTTTTGATTTGGGCCAGAGTTAATTCATGTAGTTGGTAGTGTAACTAGCCCAATAAGTTAGTCAAGGGAATCTCAGTAGGTGATGAACCTACTTGGTTCTTTAAGTTGGTCGATAAGTCAAAGTAGGTGATGCATCTACTTGTCACCTAGTAGCTTAATTTAAGTAAAGCACGAAGCTCAATCATTTTATTCCATATTCTAAGTCATAATCCCTTGTGTTAACTCAAAACTTATATACACTTGTTTACTTTAATACTTGAGGTATAATACCTCCTCACTATCTCACATTTTAATACTTTTGCCAGCGCAAACTTTTCGTATACATCCTGAAATGCTGGGGTTGTTATAATATTCTTTAAATCCTCTTTAAGCCATCATTAAACACTTAAGAAACATGGTCCATCACATATACAACAAGTTTATGTAAAGTTCTACATCAATAGAACAAGTACACATTAAATACGGGGCAATACAGGTTATTTCCATGAGACAATTGATCCAAGTGCAACAAATTTAAGTACAAGGATAATAAAATAATAAATAAAACATAACAACTAATATGGAAGGCATTGCAGAGCCTACCCACAAGAAACAATAACAACAACAAATTAATGTGGTAGTTAAAACATAATAAACAACATACGATGATAGATATCAACAACAAGAAGTATAAGAAATCGATATACTATGAAAAACAGTAGAAACCCTAAACCTTTTAGAGGCTGTTGTTGCCAAAATTACACCTTGCAATAAAGTATAAAATTATGAAATATAGAACACCACCAAAGTTGGAGTTTATCCCACAGATAATAGGTCAAAATTCTATTATGTATTTGTCTAGGTAATTGGAAAATAAGTAAAAGAGAGCGAGGAATTTGTGAAACAAAAGAGAAATAGCAAAAATTGTTGGTTGTAGAGTTTGTAATTTGTATGAGAAAGAACATGATTTGTGATCCCCATGACTTCATAACTACCAAGGTTCCTCATTCTAGAAAATTGTTCTGGTATGTTTCATGCACAATCTAACAAGATATGTTCATTTAAACATCTCTCGAACTTGGTTAGATGAATTTCACTCTTTTTCTAACAGACTCCAAGTGTCACATTTTTAATCGTGTTGTTAATCATAGATGAACTTTTCCTATTACGACTCAAGTTATTAGATGAAGGTTGATCGCTTCAAATCTCTATTGTTACTTCATTTTCCTAATCTCTACCTCCTTCTCAAGAAAGTATAGAATACATGTGAGTTCCTAACATTTGCAATCATTAGAAAGCAATCATAACAAAAAAATACCAATACATATAAGATCACCAGTCTAGAATTACCACTCGCTAACCCATTTCATAAGTTCATCATCATTCCCACAACCCTAGTTATGGTTTTTAGCTACTCATACTTGTAAGAACACATGATTATGAACTTACAAGAAAAGTAAAATTCCAAAATCTCAACTTAAATTAAAACCTATAAATGATGTTTGTAAAAATCCAAGAATATGCCTTAGAATCTCACAATATAATATTGTAAAATATGTAGAGTGTAACCTCATAAGAAATACAATAAGAGTAGTCATAGACTAAATAAATCATATCCCAAAAAAAATTGGAAAACACTGTCGGCTGCCTCGAAAGAGAAGAAGGTATGATCGTGGTTAGCGGCCATAATAGTCCTTTGGTGCTCGTGGCTAGCATTGGTCTTGTAAACTTTTGAGTCTTGTTTATGTTCGATCTTATTATGGACTCATGGTTTCATCCTAGGAATGTGTTTGTCTAATCAATCATCCACTAAAACTTCTAAAACTTGTAAATTTAGAGTTCTGCTTTATGACACAATGGTACAATCATCATTCCACAGCATGGTCGTAGGGAGCTTTTACCTGATCTTCTTTCTACTTGAATCCTATAGATTGATATGTAGTTGTCTTCCTATGATCACTTATTATGATCGTGGCATCAAGACACGATCATGCAACCCTTCTGTATGGCTGTCTTCTAAGAACCAACCCTTTGGTTCTTGGTATGATAGTCATTGATTAATCAAGGTCAGATCCTACAATCGTGGATTGAGTCATTTGATTCAATTAAATCTCTTTCTTCAAAATATTCCACTCTGAGTCCATTTGACCTAAAAACACTAGAAAACCCATCATACCCACATAAAATACCTTTGTACATGAAAATATTCATAGTTTTAAGCATCATAAGTGTCGTAACTTCATGAATTATCAACACCCTCAGGCAAACAAAATAAACTAAACTCACTAAGACACTTAACTTGGAGCAAGACTAAGATCACTACGTCAGTCACTTTTGTAAAACTACTTTTAACATATGCAAACAACATAAGTATTTTCAACGCCCTCTAAGTTTAAAATTAACCCAATGCAATGTGTATGCAAATCAAGTATCCTAACATAATGGGATCAGGACATGGAATTACATTATGAGCAGGAAACCCCACTCTCAGACCAATACACAATCCAAACAACCAACAACTAAACTCCAGTCTCTATTCTCTAACAAGAAATAAGTCCCAGTCATTCACTATATATAAGAGAATCTTTAACTGGGATTGAATCAAGTCTCTCACTATCACAAAAAGGTCAGGTCATGTTTGTTTGATACCATGGGTTTGCCCTTATTTTATATGCTTCAACTATTGGGAAGTCGAGTTAGGATCATTATAGGTCTTTTCTAGGCTTGTAATGTAGGCTTAGGGATGAGTATCATATATTTGAGTAAAGTGACTTAGTCCTTCTTGGCATTATAGTATATTTGGCTCCATTTTTCTACTTTCCATTATTTTATCCCTTTTTCACAATTTTATTTCTTTTTGGACCCCCAGTGAGGTTTTATTTTCATAAAATCTCACTTTTTCTTCTTTTTTCTTTTTTTTCTTCTTTCTACTATAACCAAATTCTTTTTCCTTTTTTCTACAAACTCTACATACCTAATTTTTATGCACCCCTACATAGTAGACACCCTCAACTTACGTGATTTTCTTGAGTTGAGCTACACAGTGTCCAAGAAGGAACCGGGGCCAAAGTTAGTTTATTGAAAAGAATTGGGAAGGTGAATTAGGTAGTTCAAACATAAGGTTTATTTAGGCTCACAATTTGGGTTAAACAGATATATAATTATTTGGTAGTATATTTAAGTCTATAGTGGACTTATTCAAAAATTCCCTATGATCCTTTCCAAACCTTCTATCTTATAGCTTTTAGTGAGACTAACCAAGAAAGTTCTAGATTAAACACATACTAACTAAGTAGGAGCATTACTCACTCATGGCACAGGGCTATCATCTTAGTTACTACTAACCTAGTTCATACAAGGTCAGGCTAGGTTATTATACTAACAATCCAAATGCCATATCTGGATTCAAACATTAGTTACAATAAAGTATATAAGCACACAACACCACAAACAAAAAAATAGAGAGGTATTTCTTAAACATTCTAAATAGGTTTGCTTGCTTTATTCTTTTGACTACAACAAGTTTTCTCCATTACTCTAAGTAAAATAAAATATAACAAAGTAAAACATAAAAGAAATAACACATCTAAACATGTCGATTCTAACTATGATAGAATAGTCAAGAAAAAAAACACAGAAACAAAAACCCTCTATTGTGTACACCTCCTACCCTCAACTTAGAAATTATGCAATGTCCCATTATGCGAAATCATGAAAAATTTAAAACTAGGGTAAGGGACATAACTTTGGTGCTCTAGAAGCTAGTTGAACTCTGATCACACAGGGTCATTGTTGGGTCCCTAATAGTATGCTCCACTCCAATGCCTCAGTTGTGGCCATAACACTCTCAGATATATTGACACCGGTGATGACCATTGCACTCAAGAACTCAATCAAGAGGCAATCTTTATACCGCCTTCAATAGTCTCAACCACCTTTATGGTAGGTGGTATCTCACCTTCCTCCAAAATTACCATCTCAAAAGTCTGCTCGATTACTTTCTCCTTTTTTCTCTTTTTCTTCTTCTTATCTGACATCTTATTACCATCTCTCTCTATATCATCACCCCTTTCTTGATATGTCATGGTTTTATGGCACTTTCAATGCTTAAAACTAAAAAATATGCATATACTTAGATTCATTTTGTTAGATATGATATATTTTTATGTTTGTTTTGCAGGAAACTAAGTTCTGGAGTTGAAAAGCAGAAAACAAGTTAAAGTGTAGCAGAGGACCCCACTTATAGGCCGTAAGTGGGACTTACGCCACCGTTGCACCATCTTAAGTATTAAAGGGAAAAGTTCTGAAAGTTTTGAAGATGCCAAGTTTTGTTTGAGATTGATAGAGGTTACTTATGAGGTGTAATTACTACTTATGCCCCTCGTAAGTCCCATCATAAGTAGGTATTCTGTGGCATGGATATTTGATATAAGACTTGCGACCCACCTTGGGGTTCATAAGTAGTACTTATAGCCCGTAAATGGGTTTGTAAGTTGTTACCGACTTAGTTTTCCTTTTTTATTTTTTAAAGGATTTATAGAGTTTTGATGTATTTTATAAATACTCCTTTGATATTTTTGTATTAGTTGATGCACTTTTATGTACTCTTTACATTCACAAAATGATATTGATTCTGAGATTTGACTTTTGATCTTGTAATGCTTTGCTCTTGGCTTTATGATTGAATATTAATTTGAGATTTTAGGTTTATTATTTAATTATTATAAGATTATTCATATGCTTTCTCTTATGAATTCAATGGATGCACTTGCAAACATGAGCAACTAAACTACCTAACTAGGGTTGTGGGAACCCTGATGGAATAACAAAGTGGAGGAAATGCAAAGTCATTCTTGATCAATATTCTTGTATTTATTATGATCTTCTATGATGTAATTGCCTTCAGAATGACTACAGACATTGAGAACCTGCTTGTATTCAGTACTTACTCTAAAAAAGAGGTAGAGACTAGGAATAGAAGATCAACACAGTAATTTGAAGCTATCAACCTTTATCTAATTAACTTGACACTCAAAAGGTAATAGTAAATTTAGGATCCAGGATAAGGGTTACTAAAGTGACACTCTAAGACTCAAAATTTAAGGAGATAAATTTACCAAAGACATTCACAAGACGGTTAGTGATACAGAACTTGTTAGATTATGCATGTAAAATATTAGTATAGTTGGATAGAGCATGATAAGTGTTCAGAGTTAGGAAGTAAAAGGGAACATAGTCTTTGTATTCATCTCCGATTTATTTCAACCTGAAGTGATCAAGATTTGTTACTATTTACATTGTTCTCACAAAATCCCCCTATTTATTTTTCTATATTTTTCTAGTTACTTTAGGAAGTTCATGTTAGATATTTGGCCTATTCCCTGTGGGTTCGACCCCAACCTTTGTTGGGTTATATATTTGATAGTGACTGAATTGTACTTTAATGAAGGTATAATTTAGACAACATCAAATTTTGGCACCATTATTGGAGAATACGATTATGAATTAATTAATTAGAGTTATTGAGGTTGTTGGTTTTATTTTTCTATTGTTCTTGAGGTATATGCTGGTGTATTTCTAGTACTCAGAGTCAAGGCAATCCCTTGATCCCACTTGATATTGAGCTAGAGCGGACCTACTGACAAAATCATAAGATGGAAAGGCATAAGCATAGGGTTCATGATGACCTTAATTTCATTCCTCCATCTCTGCATGGTGTTCAAAAGATAGTCGTGCAAACTACTTTTTAGTTATTGGCTCAAGATAATACAAGGAGGGATATTATTTTCCATTGTGTAGCTCAATAGGATAGAGTGAGACATAAAGAAGTGTGTCTAGCTAAACTAAAGGATAGACCTTAAGTACCCACAACTTTTCCATTTTTTCTAGCATATGATAATCTAGAGAAGGATTTAGGGTACATTAAGCATGTAGATATAGGAGCTATTATTCCTCCTAAGTTTCCCCAGGGGTGAAGTTTGATATTATGAGTGTTATGATCTAGTTGCAAAATCTGAAGAGTGTGTCTGTTGGCCTGTCGACTGATGATGCCAACATGCTCATCATGAATTTTCTTAGGATCTACACTTTGTATAATTTACTTGGGGTAATACAAGAAACTTTGAGACTCATGTTGTTTTAATTCTCTCTTACAAGCAAAGTGATATTATGGTTAGGAGAACTACCTCGTGGGTCCATAACTAATTGGAATGAGTTGCAAAAACATTTCTTGGATTGATTTTTTCAGCCTTCTAAAATATGGCAATTGAAGGACGAGATTCATAATTTTAGGTAGTTTCATTCAGAACCATTGTACGAGACATGGTTGAGGTTCAAGAAGAAGTTTATATGGTTTCCAATAACAAAATTTTAGGGAGAAATATACTTGAGATATTCTATAGATCCTTTAATGTGAATACCACAGATATTCTATGAAAGCATTGCTTGCTAAGTTGGTTGTGGATTAATAAATCCAAGAGAGTTGATCTAGAAATTAGAATCGCATGTCACCGTGATAAAGCAGTTTGTGCAATAGTTTAGTCAGATATCGTCTATATTGAATTAGCATCAATTGGGCAATCTTCCAAGTAATACTATTCAGAATCTAAAGAATCACAGTCACTGCCTAGCCATCACCACTTAAAGTGGTAAGGCTACTACTGATCCACATATGCCTATAGTTGATGAGGTAAGGGATATTACAGTTGATGATGATGATGCACCCAAAGAGGAAACTAAGAAGTTGGTGACTAATGGTGAGATATTGTAGAAATCAATGAGTGTAAGGAAATGAGTTGAGAATGATAAAGAAAAGGGTAAGGGGGTTGAACTAGTCTTAAAACCTATTCCATAAACTCTCCCCACTATTTCCTCAAAGGTTGAAACAACAAAAAAGAAGGGAAATATAAAAAGTTTATTTATATGCTGAAGAAGTTGAATGTGAACATGTCTCTTCTTAAAGATTTGAACAGATTCCTAGCTATTCAAAGTTTATAAAGGATTTGCTATGGAAAAAGCAAATTCTCAATCATGAGTATGTAGGCGATTTGCATAATTATAGTGCCATTACATCTCGATATCTAATGTAGAAGAAAGGTGATCCCAAAGCTTTAGTCCCAAAGCTTTTACTATTCATTATAGCATTAGGACATCTAGATTTTCTAGGGATTTATGTTACTTTGGTGCCATCATTAAATTGATGTCGCTAGTAGTGTTCAAACAATTACGATTGAGACCCTTTGAACTCACTATGAACCAATTATTGATGGTAGATAGTACAGTTAAGAAGCCTAGGGGCAGTTGACATGTGTTTTTATGCTTTTAAGTGTTTGAAAAAGGATATACCCCTCCAAAAAAATTTTGAATTATTTGATATGAATATATGTGTGACTACTGTAAATCTTGTTATGGCATTAGGATTAGGGATAAAATAATCATATCTTAGCATTTGCATGAACTGGATAGGTAGTAGTTGGTAATATAACCGTGTACTATGTGTGTGTGATATACATACCTAGTTTTCTTTATGCATTTAATCCAAAACTTGTCCAGTTGGTCTTGCCTAGGTTGCAGGATAGGTGGTTAGGACGTGATCATAGGTCATTTTTTATTTAGTTATCTCTTAGCCTAAATGACCTTCCATATGTGAAAAAGTATCCCTTGATTCCTGATTTGAGACCATATTAACCCATTTTATTATTTTTGACCTTTTACCTTCCCAAATTTGAGTGCAATGAACCTATTTTGGCCTGGTCCCTCCTTGGATATTGTGCACCTTAATTCAAGAAAATTGCCTAAGTTGAGAGTGACTATTATAAGAGTGTGTAGTTAAAATTGGGTATGAAGAAGGGTTTGAATAAGATAAAAGAAAGTAAAGTTGGATGTGGTAAAAGGTAAAACATAGAAAAGGAGAAAAAATGAAAAAAAAAGAAAAAGAGAGAATCAATAAATCACACCAAACCAAAAAAGTTAAAAAATAGAAGAAGGGAGAAATAAAAGGAAGTTGGTTTAGAAGTGGATCCAAATATAAGTGTAGTGTCAGGGAGGGTGAGTCACTAGTTTCAAAATATACCATACCAGCCCCCAAGCCTATATTACATGGAGAATAAAATCCTATAGTGATCCTAGTCCAACTGTCTGAAAAAAACTAAGGTAAAGAAAATAAGGGCAAGCCTATGGTATTCTATACACATTGATTGGAACTTTTTTTGTGAGTGTGAGTTTGGAAATCGTCCTTGTATTGGCATGCATGATCGTACTGTAAGAGTAGGACTTCTTTGTTGTGAGGGTACATGGGTTATGTTGGTGGTCGCTTGTCTGTTTGGGTAGTGTGTAATGCATGTTTTCTTGGTTTTTTGTTGCTAATGTAATTCCATAGATTGATTCCTTTATGACACATTGTTACGCTACATATATGCACATAATTGGTTTTGAAAAGTTGAAAATAGGAGGGGGTGTCAATTTTGAGCTGAAATTGCATTGACTATTGTAGGTGACTTAGGTTTCTCTTAGTTAAGAATCGCATTGTGTTTGTTTCCTGGGGCCATGTAAATGTTCTAAGTTTAGGGTGTTGATGTTCCATGATTTCATGGCACTTTCAATGCTTAAAACTAGAAAATATGTAGGTACTTAGGTCCATTTTATTAGATATGATGTATTTTTATGTTTTTTTTGCAGGAAACTAGGTTTTGGAGCTAAAACAAGTGTTGAAGTGTAGCATAGGAACCTACTTATAGGACCACTTACAGTCCACAAGTGGGACCTACACTACCATATGTGCCATCATAAGTGTAAGAGGGAAAAGTTTTGACCCTTGTAAGTCCCATCGTAAGCAGGTGTTCTATAACACGGAAATTTGATCTGAGACTTACGACCCACCTAGGGGTTTGTAAGTGGTACTTACGGCTCGTAAGTGGGTTCGTAAATTGTTGTCGACTTAATTTTCCTTTTTCATTTTGGTTAGAATTTTTAGGGTTCCGATGTATTTTATAAATACCCTTTGTTTTTTTTATTAGTTGACACACTTTTACACACTCTTTATATTCACTACACTATATGAGATTCAACTTTTGATCTTGGAATGCTTTGTTCGTGGTTTTATGGTTGACTATTAATTTGAGATTCTGGTTTTATTCTTCAATTATTGTAAGATTATTCATATGCTTTGTTATATGAATTCAATGTATTTTCTTTCAAACATGAGCAACTAAGCCACATAACTAAGGTTATGGGAACCCTGATGGAATAATAAAGTAGAGAAAGTACAAAGGCGTGATCAGTATTCTTGCATGTATTGTGATCTTCTTTGGTGTGATTGCCTTCTTAATGACTGCAGACATTGAGAACCTCCCAGTATTCAATAGTTACGGCACAAAAGAGGTACTTACTAGGAAAAGATCATCATAGTAATTTAAAGATATAAACCTTCATGTAATTAACTTGACATTCAAAAGGTAATAGTTAATCTGGGATCCAGGATAAGGATTAGTAAAATGACACTCTGAGACTCAAAAGATGAGGAGTGAAATTTACGAAAGACGTTCATAAGACGGTTGGTGATACATAACTTGCCAAATTCTACATGCAAGATATTAGAATGGTTTAATAGAGAACGATAAGTCGACAAATTTAGGAAGATGAGGGGAACAGATTCCTTGTATTCATGTCAAATTTATTTCAACCCAAACAATCAAGATTTGTTACTATTGACACTATTCTCAAAAAATCCCCCCCCCCCCCATTTAATTTTTTAAATTTGACTTGCTACTTTAGCAAATTTGTGGTATATATTTGGGCTATTCCATGTTGGTTCAACCCCAATCTTTGTTGGGTTATATATTTGACAATGAACGCATTGTACTTTCTTGGAGGTATAATTTAGGAAACATCACTCCTACTAGTCTAGGGTTTCAAATCACTATCCATCTCCTTAATATCTATCTTATTAATCTCCAGGGCAATAGTGTAAAAATCTAGAATCAAAGAGGCCACATCAACCATAAAAACTGCCAAGGAAGGCACTTGTGGTGGTGGAGAAGGTGCAACATCAATCCACTTGGCAAAAGCCCTGACTATTTTCTTAAGCTTAGTCAGATTCCTCCCAATATCTATCAAATCTGGTGCTTGGGCTACTTAAATCTTAGCCATCATGTGACTATCAAATTTATCGGCTTCGGTCTGCACTGTCCTGACCAGAGCTTGAATGTCATCACTACCATAAGTATTAACCCTAAACTCTAGATTTTTATTTTGAGTGTCATGCAACAGCAGGTTCCGCATAATCTATTCCCACTATAAAGTGTGAATTAGGGTAGATCCAATTAGAACTAGTGGTCGGTTACGAACGGAAGTCGGTGGTATTGAGGATGACAAAGCACTAGCATTAAACACAGGCAAGTCACTATCTAGGGCACCCCTGACTATGTCTATAGTCTCTAAACCTCTGGCTAAAGAAGTCGGGTTCCTCATATCTTTTATTAGAACCATATCCACAATCTTTATCAAATGGACAACCTTGTCTATTGATCATAAGTCGATACTTAAGCATTTCTTATCAACTATGTGACAAGGTAGGGAAAGGTAGTGTAGTAATAAACTGGAGCACCCTATCCTAAATCTCTTCTGCTATAATCCATGGTATATTTAGATTTACTCCTGAAACAAAAACTACTACTAAGCAGGCATTGGTCTTACCTAATGTGTCATCATTGATTGTGGGCGAAATTCGGTACCTGACAATTGACCGTGAGAATTTAGTGGTACACTTCAAAGTGTTCTTATAGATCACCACCCCGTCCACTTGTAGGGAATTCTCACCAGTAATGCCACATAATTTACACCTCCAAGAAAGTCTAAAGAGTCACTAAATCAAATATAGAACTCAACCAATTTAGGGTCGATCCCATAAGAAATAGGCTGAAACTCATCTATCAAGAGCTTGTTGATGTAATTGGTAATTGCGTACATAAAAAAGAGGATTTGTATCAATGACAGTAATAGTAACAGTTGCTGTAAAATTAAGGTTATGATTAATATGAGACAAGCACTAGGATTGTGTTCCCCCTGACTTCATAACTCCACAGATCGTTTGTGCTTGTTGAACTATCTTGATGCTTTGCATGCAAAATCTGACATGTTATGTATCACCTAACCATATCTCAACCTTTATTTGGGTAAATATCACTCACCTCTTCTCAGTCTTAGAGCATATCATTACTAACCATTATTTAATTATCTCAGATTAACTATCTCCTCTTGGCCTAAAGTTAATTAGATGAAGGTTGATAGCTCCAAATTACTGGTGTGATTTCTTTTTCCTAATGTCTACCTCTGTAACGAGCAAGTATCAAATAAAGGTGAGTTCCTAAAATTTGTAACTATTAAAAAAGCAATCAAAGTAGATGAAATCTCTATATGTGCAAGCACGCCAATCTAGAATGACTTCACAATTCATGGGTTAAGTATTAGGTACAACCCACTAATCGTTCCTTGGAGTAGTGGAAATAATAGTAGGCATCAATCGTTCAAAATATCAACTCACTAATGCAACTCATTATTAGTAAGTTGCATCTTCAATTAGTAGGTGGACTAGTAAAAATTAGACTCAGCATAATATCTTTAGAACTTAGCTCACTACTATTACTCATGATTAGTACGTTGTACCCACTATTAGTAGGTTCTACTAATTCCTTCAACTCGATTGGGGCCATCCTATATGGAGGAAAAGAAATGGGCTCGGTTCCTAACTTAACATCAATGGCAAAGTCAATATCATAATCAGAGGCAATACCAGGAAAATCTATAAGGATAATATCCATGAAATCACAAACAATATGAATAGAATCCAAAGAAAGAGGTGAAGCACCACTACTATCATAAATATGATCCAAATAAGACAAACAACCCTATCAACCAAATGATGAGCCTGAAGAAAATATATAACTCTCTTGGGATCTAAATGAATCACACCTTTCCAAGCTATTCTTCACACACCTGATGGATCTAAAGTCACGGTCTTAGCATAAAAATCTAGGATAGCATGGTAAGGAGCCAACCAATCTATACCCAAGATGACATCAAAATCTATCATATCTAAAACAAGTAGATATGCCCAAGTATCACATCTCGTTAAAGTCACAATGTAGGATCTGTATACCTGATCCACTACTAAAGAGTTTTCTACAAATATAGATACACGAATAGGAATGGAAAGAGGCTTACTTGAAGAATAAAAAACCGAAGCAAAATATGCAGACACAGAATAAAGTCAACCCTAAATCAAATAAAATAGATACAGATCTAAAACAAACAAGGATGATACCTATGATAATAGTGTTGGAAGCCTCTATCTATGGTCTGGATGGTATAGCATAACACTATCCACATTTACTACCTGATTGAGTAGCCTCGTAACCACCACCACAGGCACCACTACCTCTATCTCTTACACGACTAGAAGAACCTATACCTGTTATAATCGATATAGGAGTAGGCATTAAAACATGATGGGGATAGCCCTTTGGACAAAAAGGAAGCCTCCTTACATACAAAGTAAACCCTATAGCCCGACTCAATAGAAGGAGGTAGAGCTGAGCTAGAATAACCACCCAAAGCTGTTGAACTAGAATACCCACATTATGAACCTTGTAAGTTTTCTTGCACAGGTCTACCATGATACCCACAAAAATCACTAAAACCTCTGCTTCAAGGAGTGTGACCTTAGAACTCATCCTATCAATGTACCCTCTTGGCACCTTTCTAAGACACTTGAAGAATAGACCCAGTCATCTTAGCATGATTCACAATACTCTAAAATAATGACCCTGACACTTCCATCTGAGTCATAGCTAGTTGAAGAGAAACATCCAAACTCTTCATAAAATTTTGAATCTTCTCAGACTCTATGGTAGTGTTGTCATGATAATATCTAGACAAGGCATGGAAATGTGTCTCATACTCTATAATAGCCATGAATCCCTACTCCAAGTGATTAAACTTATCTCTTATTTGATCCCTCAGTCTAAAAGGCACATACCTGTCCAAAAAGGCCTCAACAAACTAGTCCTAAGTCATCTCTGGCAGAACAAGAGGCTTGCAACTAACAAATAACCTCCACCAATCCCTGGCTATATCTCTCAACTGGTAAGTAGTGTAAGCAACCCCATGTGACTCAAGTGATCCTAAGTTATGAAACTTTTCTCGACAATCAATCTCATAGGAATCCTAGCCTAAATCACCATTGAACCTGGGTGGACCCAAATGAGTCAATTTCCCAAACCTCTTTTGATTCTCAAAAGACATGACTATACTCACAATAATAGGAGGCATACTAAATCTAGTTGTATGAGACACTACCAGAGAGGTAACACAGAAGAAGGCTGAACTCCATATCTCAAATTACCATACTCAAATACAGGCATAGAAAATAGTGAAGCACTATTTAGAAACAAGGTATGAAATATCCGCATGGTGAGGAATAAAATAAGAAAAGTTTCCTAAAGACTTCTTATTACCTCTAGAAGATAGTTACAGACTTCTACATGTTGATCTGCGAGACTCTGCTAAACATCTTGTTCATATATTAATGATACTAGTGAACATGGATCTGATAACAATTTTTCACGACCCAAAAAACAAGAGTTATGATGGCACTTTTCATGACAAGACTTGAAAAGCAAGCCTATTACCCAAATGAATACGAAAAGGAAAATAATACAAAAACCCAAGGCAAGCTCTTTGAATGTAATTGAACCATATACAGTAAAAATGAGAGATACACAGCCAAAGATACCATACAATATCCCAAAACCTGGTGTCCAGTGTAAGAACTACTAAATATATCTCAAATGTCAAAAGATATACTAATTGTCCAAAAAGGGATCAAAATCTGTCTCTTAATACTAAATAAGACATGAATGGATAAGAAGAGGTAGTGGATAACTCCTAAAGCATAGGACGTCCCCTACCTCAAATATACTCCAAATTCCATTTGAATTAGCTATTTGTGCAGTGCACTCTTACCTAGATCTGCACTAAAAAGGCACAGTAGGGATAAGTACAGTCCACTTGTACTCAGTAGGTATCATAGGCCAACTGAGTAAAGTAGAAAATAAAGCATATAAACACAAACTATGGGCACATCACCTATAATCAAAAAATACCCAAATGGTAGTCCACATCATCTCCATTAACAATTCCACTATATACATATATAACAAATACTAATACAAGAGAAAAATATAGATATACATGTATACTAGGTAAAATTAGGGGAAGGGAATAAAAATAGATAGATATCACATCAAGAAAGAAAACACAACTCAGAATAATCACAATATATATATAGAATGTAATGAAGATGATGATAAATATGCATGAGGTCGTCTCTTAACCACCATATGTATCCATCGAGTTATTCTCCCAAGGTAGGACCCATGAGAGGGTTGTAAACCCATATATAATCCAAATCCAATAACAATATCTATAACTCCTCTCCGAAACATCCACCGATAGAGGTTTTTTTAAAATATCATATTTTATGTCAGAAAAAGTCTGTGTTTTCAATATTTCCATGGTGGTACTAATGTGAATGAATATGATATGAGAATGTAATCTCATAATAAAACCAAAATGAGTATATCCAAGAAATATACCAACCATGTGAGCTAAAAATCCACTCATTAATCAACCAACCAACCATGATCCAATATAATCCATATACCATCAAGTGAAACACTCAAGAAAATATCATTAATACTACTTAAATACAAAAATGTAGGTTTTTCCCACAAAAAAAGTGTGCAATCAAGCATACATATATCAACACCAGACCAACAACATCACACAAGACCCTAGGTAGTAACATATAGCAAATAATGTCTCAAAATCACCAAATATTATCCACATAGGCCCCCACATGTGAACATAAATCAACTAAGCTCATTTTTCATGAAACAACCTCATATTCATAGTATGCTTTTACATTATTATTAACTACCCAACCCAGTTTGGAAAAGGTTAAGCCATAACCTACCTCAAATGCTAAAAGTCAATCCAAAAAGCCTTCAATTCAGAGCTTTCCCCTCATAAAGGGTTTCAAAATCAACTAAAACATGCAAACAATGAATCTATACATCAAAATAAAGCGAACGATATCCATATTGCCTATTTTTTAGTCGGGGTCAAAATAAACTCCCTAAATAGGATTTTAAAAAAGAAGGATAAAATTGTAATTTTATTTAAGAAATATGTTCCCCATAATCGTAGGAGTATACAACTATAAACCCACGTGAAAATAAGTTAAAATGAGGTTCCAATTAAAGAAAAACCATTTTCAAGCTTTACCGACAAAAATCCCCAAAACCCATTTTAAAAATCAAGAATTGAAATTTTTTGAAGTTGAAGTCAAGTGGAAAAATGATAATTATAAGATTAGAAACTTACCCATGGAAGAAATCTCAAAAGCCCTTTTGAAATCTTCCAAATCCTAGCTCCCAGGCCCCAAAATAGTGAAAATGAGATTTTAATTCTCAACTTGAGTAGACATCACAAAATATTTAAATTAAATTTCTTGGTAAATGGGATAAAAGGAGTTATAAATTGATAGATAATGATTATACATGAAAAAATATTAAAATAATTAAAATTGGAGCTTACTAGCACCAAAAATGTCAAAAATACGAAATGGGATCGATTTTGGTCTTAACCATCAGTGATGGCCGCTAAAGCGGCCTGGTCAAATACTGATAAGAATGTCGATAGCCTCTTTAGTGCCTACACCAGTACCAACAACCTTTGTAACTTATTTTTGACCCTATGAACATGGTCCAATAGTCGAATTTGATTGTAAATCGCATTTCGTATCTAATGGAATCATTATATTTATGAAAAAGGTCATTATCAAAAAAAAATCCCCTAAGATCCTATTTACTCTATTTTCAAACAAAGGGTCAAAATGAAACCTAAAATCCACAAAAATGAACCAACACCACTACTAACCTAAATTCAACTTTTTAGATTTAATGGCTCAGTCTGTTTTACCATGAATCATATAGATCAACAAATATTGATCAAAGTCAATTATAAGGCTTTTCAAGCCACCAAAATCACAAACTCACATAAATCACACTAAAATGCATTGGAAATCATACAATTTATTCCCACATTCCAAAAATACCACAAAGCAACCACAAAAAGGGTAGAAATAGTCAAATAACATAGAAATGAATATTTCAAAAAAATCAACAAAAATTAAATCATTGTAAACTTGATATAGCCTTGTAGTATTGGCAAGGGACTAGATTTGTTATGAGAGTATTGGCGTTATAAATGGATTTCTAGATACTACTCTTATATTTTAATGTGACGTACCAAGTTAACATCGATACAACTATTTAACTTGGAATCGTAAGCTGGTATTTGAATATAAAGTTTAAACTGACAAAGTGTATGCAAGTTTTAAGTTATATTAAAGGGACTAAGAGCTAAAAATAAAATAAAATATTGAGGAACTTGATCGACTTAATTAAGCTAAGATGAGTCACCAAATTGAGCTATATGAACTAAGTTAATGGACTCAAGGCTATGGATCAAATTTGGGCCTATATTAATGAACTCATTTGGGCTCAAACTAAGTAAAAGAGAAAGAAAATAGAGAAAGGGCCCAACATTCAAATCAGCCAAGGCCCAATTTAACTGAGCTCAACAAAGAATCAAACAAGTAGGTGAAAAACCTACTTTGACCTTTTGAGTAACTTGAACTACTTAAGTAGGTGCATCACCTACTTGGGCCAATTTGACCAATTTGAGGTCCAAAATTTAGCTAAAGAGATAGAACAGAAAGAAGCAACCTTATTTTTCCTTCTAGGGTTCTTGAAGAAAACCTCATCTTTTCAAGCCAATGTAAGTAAAAACACTTATGGTTTAGCTTTATTCTCCCATGGAAGATTACAAAAACATATTATTCATGCTTAATTATAAACACAGGGTAGAAAATAAAACAAGCTAACGACCTACACTACTCTTTTTTTTCTTTCTTTTAAGGTGTGAAGGAAAATTCAAGTTCTTGAAGAGTTCAAGTTAAAAGGATAAGTTCTAAGAAATTGAGGGAAGGTGACTTCTCCAATTTTTCATCCTTATGTATGAGTTTGGGTAAAGAATTATGGATGTGTTGTTATTAAGAATTCAAGGGATGATGAGTTTAATATTTGGTTGATATCATAAAGGAAATTTATGGTTATTTTGTGGACTGTTTTAGTGTATATGTTGGGGAAATCCAGGTTGATGATGGGGAAATGTGTGATTAGTTTGTATTGAAATATAAAATAAGGGTGTAGTGGTACACCACCGAACTAAATATTATAAATGCTTCATGCCCATTCTATCTTATTTTTAAGGGCGTATTAAAGCCAAAGTTATTTTGGGGGATCTTATAAGAATCTGTAAGGTATATGGATATAATTGGAGGAGAAAAGGGTTCAAATAACACCCTTGATTTGATAAATTATGGACTTACCACCCAGCTAATATTTTCGTCAAGTTAAGTATCCCAAACGTATTGGCAAAATTTGATAACGCCCAAACTACAGCTCTCGTAACAAAGTGTAAGCGGTCGCTGTCAAATATAGAACCCAACTGGGTTGGGTGTCAAATCCCACAGGAAATACTTGGTCACTAAGTGTTGTAATTATTAGTAGACTATTGGTTGAAAATTCCATGAAAAAGGGGGGATTGTTTTAGGCGTGAATTATTGCTATCAAAGTAACGATGGAGTGCTAAGTGTAGTAAGATTTAATCACAGGGAATAATAAGTTAGGGTTATGTCCACCTTGTAAGTTCTACGTATCTATTACTATGAGTTTGTGAATTCTTGATGTGTATGCTACTTATATCATTACTCTCTTCTTTTTAATTTAATTCTCATGGTTCCAAATATAGAGAACATGCCATTATAGCATTAACTTGTTTGAGAGAAAAGTTACATATTTGGAAAAGAGAGTGTTACAACGAAATAGGGTTACCAACCCCTATTTACACGTTAATGCCTTAACCGGATTAACCTCTTGGAGAGTTTGAACTGTTAGTTATACATTTTAGGCTCGAGATATCTGAAGTGAAATAATCCTTAATGCCCAAACTACAGCTCTCGTAAAAAAGTGTAAGCGGTCAATGTCAAATATAGAACCCAACTGGGTTGGGTGTCGAATCCCAAAGGGAATACTTGGTCACTAAGAGTTGCAATTATTAGTAGACTGTTGGTCAAAAATTCCATAGAAAGGGGGGATTTGATTATGGCGTGAACTACTATTATTAAAGTAACGATGGAATGCTTTGTTTAGTAAGATTTAATCACAGAGATTTATAAGTTAGGGTTATGTCCACCATATGAGTTCTACGCATCTATTAACTATGAGTAATGCAGAATTTAGACATGCATGCACTTATAGAGATTCGTATTCTAATGGTAAATCCTAGTGTTTCTCAACCATCAAGGATTATTTCACTTTAACTCTCTCGAGCCCAAAGTGTATAACTAATGGTACGAACTCTCAAAGAAATTAATCCGGTTAAGGCATTAACGTGTAAATAGGGGTTGGTAGCCCTATTTCCTTGTCACACTCTCTTTTCCAAATATGTAAATTTTCTCTCGAACAAGTTAATGCTATAATGGCATGTTCTCTATGTTTGCAACCATGAGAATTAAATTAAAATGAAGAGAGTAATGATATAAGTAGCATACACATCGAGAATTCACAAACTCATAGTAATAGATAGTATCTCACAAGATTTTCATAACCCTAACCGAGAAGTTTAGCTACTCATGATTACAAAGGAAATCAAAGAAGACATCATCATCATACCAAAGTTAGAATAATCTCACGATGGGGATGAGTTTGGCGTCAAAAGGAGATTGACATTTTGCCCTCTCTATATATTTTTGTAGCTTCGCATTTTTCTCTGTCTTAAACTTATAGATTCTGTAAACTGAATAATGAATAAAAACATGCTGAAAAATTCAGCAATAGGGTTTTTATAATATCCCTATCTACTAAATTACTGCTGTATCCCTAAGTATTTAGAAATACTGATTTTGCCCGAAACAAATTCTCCATGCATCACATTCAGTCCACAAGCTTCCAAAAGCTGCCTTCCTTCTTATGTGAAGTTTTCCTTTGCTGCCCAAAGGTCCACAAAGTGCTGAAATCTTCATCATTAATACCTGAAAAACATGCTAATCACGTAGTTCAGCTCACTTAAAGGAAAATGGACTAAAAGTGCAGGAATTATATATTTTGTCCTCAAAACTTAGCTAAAATATGGGTAAATTATGGTGTTTTAGGCGTGTAAATACACCCAACATCAGCACCCCACACTTAAAGCGTTGTTCGTCCTCGAACAAAATATTACGTCCATGCAAACACCTAACTATAATTTCACACTAGAAACATAAAATGTTCAACAAGACAAGCACGACAATTATTAACAGAGAGTAGGTTTCTTGATCACTACTAGAAACAATTCAACCTCCAACATAGACTCGTGATGATGGTTAATTCATATCCACAAGTTAAGCCACAAAGAATCATATAACACTACCCAAAACTCATCAACCATGTGTGTCTCACACAAGATATCACCCATAATCACTCACAAGTTTTGCATTTTTTGATACATGGGTGCAAGATTCTCCTTGCTCTCTCTCTCACAAAGAATTCATATGTTGCAACTGATGACCATAGGCTTCCCTTAGTGTAATGATCCACTAATATCAGAATGCTAAGATTAGGATCAAATAGGTCTTTACAGGTTGTAATGTAGGCTAAGAGACAGGTAGGACTATTTTGGCCAGAAATATGACTATGTTTCCTAAGCGCTTTTAATACATCACGTTATGCCATTCGCACTATCTTTTAACATCCTTCTACCTTTATTTTCATCTACCAGCCCTTTTCACCTATTTTGTTATTCAATTATAAACACAACTATCTTTTTTTATTTATTTATTTATTTATTTTATAAAACACCGTTATGATAGCCACTCTTTTCCACAACAATTTCAAGTACCAATAGACTCTGAGGCATCACTCTCACCCAATTTCCTCTTATTTTGTCACATGACTCTACAATTTAAAGCACTTAGGAATTTGGATCAAATTATAGTCTTGAAAAAAAATGGATTAGGCTACATATGAGGTTGTCAAAGAAAATAGCTAAAGGCTCAAAGGGGGTTAACTAGGATAATGTACAAAGGTAGGTAAAAAGAGGGTAAACAATTACAGGCTGCCAAAGAAATGCCTAAATCATCTCCTAAACTCACACTCTTTATTTCACTTTACACACACACCAGGCAAGTTCTAGCATCAGCCACAACACAGAATATACTATAACCTCACACACACAAGGCACATGGTCAACTTTATTGGGAGCAGTATAGAATCTTGACCCAACAGATGAATGAATCAAACCACACAACTAACACACAGTGAATCACACTTAGAGCCTAACTGTCTCAATAGTAATGATTTTAGCACAAACTCTTGTCATAATACCATGCCGCCTATCAGAACAATTTCATGCAAAGTCTAAAAAATCTAAAATTTAACTAACTAATTACGACTAATTAACACAAATAAGAATAAACGTAGGCAAAATAAGTACAACATACAAATACCAGCACCCCACACTTAGACGGGACACACTGCCCTCAGTGGAAAATAAATAAGGAAAACCTGATTAGTCGGACTCTTCCTCTATGTCTGGGTCATACCCCCTGCATTAGAATCATCATCAGAGTCATCGTCATCAGAGTTATCCTCTACGTCTGAATCTGGCATTTGACGATCATCATCAGTCGACACATCATCATCGAAAGGTTCCTCAAAATGTACCCCTACTCCACACATAGCCCGTGCATGCTCATTCATCGGATAGTCATAGTCCAGCTGCTGAAGTTCTGCATCAGTTGGAACACGACCCCCACTCATCATGTTAAACCTCGTCATGCTATATAAATGGTGAAAGAAGCTTTCATCACGAGCATGTCTTTCTGCAGTGGTGAGGTTAATGCCTTGCCCAGTTTCAGGCACTTTAACCTTCGTTAGATTAACCTTTTTCGGGTTGTGTGGAAGCTTATGATCTGCAGGTTCCTCTTCAACGTGTTCCTTCCTTAATATCACAATCAACAAATTACCAAAGCTGAAATGGGATCTTTTGTGGAGCCTAGCCTTACGCATTGATGATCGTATAATCGCACCAATGTTGATGGGAATATTAGTTATCAGAGCGTACACCAAGCATACTCTATCACGTGTGATATTTGTGTACTGTGTCTCGGGAATCAGGCAAGAGTTGACTACCCTCAACCATATATGAGCTTCTCTGTTCAAGGAAGCATACGGGAAGGTATTGTGCCAACCGGTGTCCTTGTGATGAATCCACCGGGCCATGGACCTTGTTCCGCATAGTGTGTGCCTGATTGCCCTGTAGGGAGTTCTGTGATAAAGCTCCTTGAGCGGTGATGGATCCACAGATGGAAGACCCAGAAAAGAGTTGAAGAACTCTGCATTCAGTTGCAAGACTTGGCCCCGGATCTTGACTTCACTTCTTGTAGTCTTTGGGGACCAATTGGCGTAAAACTCGCGTGTTAGATCAAGATTGCATTCTCCCATATCTCGAAAAATGAAATCAAGGTTTAGTGCCATGATTTTAGCCAAAATGCAGGGTTCTCTCTTTGATAGACTCTCCTTTTGTATCAAATCCACGTGAACATATTTTTTCACCTTGTTGTTCTTGTACCACTCTTTTCCTTCCTCCTCTAGGACCCACTTTATCCCGAAAGTGCTTCGAGGTATTTGCAGCGAGAAGGATTCAACTTGCTCTTTTCTGACCTTTCTGTGAGGTGGACACTTTTTCTTTCCCTTGTCGTCCTTTTGGTGCCATTCTACCTGAGATTAAAATAGATTCATGTTAGCTCATCTCGTAAGATTTAATCGACAAACAAATAGTAATGGCACCACCCTACACTTAATTTGTTGGCACAAACTAATTAAGTGAGTGATGTCGATTACTCAGACTTCATCGACATACATTTAGGTGTTATGATCCAACAACATGTTCAGCACAGTCATACTTTCATGTCATCTTAACTATCCCTTCCAACTCTATTTCATGTAATCTTGCCTATACTTTCATGTTTGGATTAATGCACCTTTTGATCAAGACTATTACATAGAGATCTTATCAAGTTATGGCATAGAAATAATCACAACATCTCATGCTTGTATTCAATCATGATCTTTAACTCGATGAACGAGTCATTCAAACATTCAAGCTTTCAAATTTGAAGATTATCCAATTAGCTTCACCATTTTGATTCCGCAAAAAGATGACAGTGTATAATAATCAAATACAAATTGGAACAAAGTCAAGAACACCCACACGTATTCTTTCACTCAACTAGATGTATCATAACAAATCAACCACATTCTAATAACCAACACCACTTTAAAATCTAAAATACCATTATAAGCGTAGTATTGTAACACTTACAGAATATAAAAGAAGAACTTACTTGGTGATGGACTCGAAAGATGATCTTGCAAGGTTTGATGAGCAAAAAGAAATGTTTTGAGAGATTTAGGAAGTTTAGGCGCCGTCTAGGTTGAGTAAACAAGTGAATTTTGTCTTGAGGTTGAGGATCTATTTATATACTAAGCTATGGGTCGGGTTTGATCCATGTAGAATCGGGTTAGGAGACAAAAATACATAAGTAGGCGGCGCCTAATGGTTTGCCTATGCTTAGCATAGGCGGTGCCTTTTTCTTTGCCTACTTTGGCATAGGCGGCAACTATGCTATAGCCTAGTTGAGCGTAGGCTGAGCCTATGCTATTGATTAGTTGAAATAGAGAGCATAGGCAATGGAATAGGCAGCGCCTTTTGCTTTGCCTAGATTTGCATAGGCGGAGCCTATGTTATTGCCTAGATTTGTATAGGCCTTGCCTTGTCCACTGCCTAGTTGAGGTAGTGAGCATAGGCAATGGTATAGGCCTTGCCTTGTCCATTGCCTAGATTTGTAGAGGCTTTGCCTTGTCCATTGCCTAGTTGAGACAGTGAGCATAGGCAATAGCATAGGCCATGCCTTGTTCGTTGCCTAGATTCGCATAGGCAATGCCTAACCGATAGCCTTTGCTCCTTCATTCCTAACTTACCACCTTTAACATCGCTAACTTTCAAATTAAAATTTTTGGGAGTAATCCACTCCTTTGTACATCTTGCACCTACATTTACTCAAAAACAACAAAAACGATTAGAAGGATGGGTTGCCTCCCACCAAGCGCCCTAGTTTTGGTCGTGGCTCGACTCTTCTTTTTGGATTTTTATTTAACAAAAACAAACTCCTAGTAAAATAAAATGATTAAAAACGATGGGTTGCCTCCCATGTAGCGCTTGATTTATTCTCGCGGCACGACATAGTTATCTTAATTACTTAGACTTCATCGAGATAGATGGTGGCCATGCATTTTATCGAGTCAAGAGGACCGATATATGGCTTAACTCGTTGGCCATTCACCTTAAAGACACCTTCATCATTGTCTTCTAACTCTACTACTCCAGACGAGTAGACTTGGCTAACTCTGAACGGACCAGACCATTTAGATTTCAAATTACCTAAAAATAGCTTCAGTCTGGAGTTGAAAAGAAGTACCATATCACCTTCTGAAAGTTTTGTTGGATAATCTGCCGATCATGGTACTTTTTCATCCGTTACTTGTACAGGTCTACCCTTTCATACGCATGTAAACGGAATTCATCCATCTCATTCAGCTGTTCTAATCTCAGATTAATGGCATCATCCCAATTCAGGTTAAGCCACTTCAACGCCCACAATGCTTTATGTTCTAGCTCAATTGGCAAGTGACAAGCCTTTCCATAAACTAGTTGGTACGGGGACATGCCAATTGGTGTCTTAAACACAGTCCTATAAGCCCGTAAGGCATCGTCCAGCTTCCGAGGCCAATCTTTCCTACTAGCGTTTATAGTCTTAGCAAGGATCAGCTTGATCTCTCGATTAGAAACCTCTACCTTCCCACTAGTTTGTAGGTGGTAAGGTGTAGCGACCTTATGTTACTTGACCCCATATTTCACCAACACGGCTCTGAACATCTTGTTGCAAAAGTGTGATCCTCCATCACTTATGATGGTACGTGGTACCCCAAAACGAGAGAAAATATTTCTCTTTAAGAATGCTACAACATGCTTACCTTCATTATCAGCCACTGCTACTGCTTCGAACTATTTGGATACATAATCCACAGCAACTAGGATATATTTCATCCCAAACGAACTCACAAATGGGCCCATGAAATCAATACCCCATACATCAAATAGCTCTACTTCAAGAATTTTAGACATGGGCATCTCATGGTGCTTTAAAATCGCTCCTTGCCTCGGACACTGATCACATCTCCTCACAAAATCATAGGCATCCTTGAATAATGAAGGCCAATAATAACCACTTTGCAGTACCTTCCTGGTTGTCCGATCACCTGCGTCATGACCCCCAACTTGGGAAGCATGACTTGCTTCCAATATGTTAGATACTTCCACATCAGAGATGCAATGCCTAATAACACCATCAGCACATCATCGAAATAGATATAGTTTATCCCAGAAGTAGTGTTTCACATTATGCATAAACTTTCTCTTTTGATGAAAGGAGAGATTCTCAGGAATCACTTTACTTACCACATAGTTCGCAAAGTTTGCATACCATGGTATGTCTTCCACCATACTGGCTAGGATCTCTTCATTGGGAAATGCATCATCAATCTCAAGATTGGTCTGCACTATGTGCTCACTCTCAAGTCTAGATAGAGGATTAGCTACTTGGTTTTTGCAACCTTTTCTATCTTTCACCTCAAACTCAAATTCTTGGAGCAATAACACCCATCGAATTAGCCTTGGTTTAGCATCCTTCTTTGCCATTAAGTATCTCAGAGCCGCATGATCTATATGAACCACTACTTTGGTTCCCAACAAGTACGCACGATACTTATCTAAAGCATAAACAACTAGTAGAAGCTCTTGTTCCGTGACGGTATAGTTCTTCTGGGCTCCATTCAAGGCCTTGCTCGCATAATAGATTGGATGAAATATCCTTTCCCTTCTCTGACCAAGTACAGCACCCAAATCTACCCCACTTGCATCACACATAACTTCAAACGATAGAGACCAATCGGGTACTACAATAATAGGAGCTTTAACTAGCTTCCCTCTGAGGCATTCAAATGCATTCAAGCAATCTTCACCGAAGTCGAACTTTGCGTCCTTCTCCAAGAGTTTGCATAATGAACTAGCAATTTTGGAGAAGTCTTTAATAAACCTCCGATAAAAACCTGCATGACCGAGGAAACTACGAACTCCCTTTACAGAAATTAAAGGTGGTAGTTTCTCGATAACTTCAATCTTGGCGCGATCAACCTAAATTCCTCTTTTGGAGACTTTATGCCCAAGAACAATGCCTTCCTTAACCATAAAATGGCACTTTTACCAGTTTAGCACAAGGTTGAATTCAACATATCTCTGCAATGCCATACTTAGATTCGCCAACCACAATTCAAACAACTCACCTACAACTGAAAAATCGTCCATGAACACCTCCAAGGTGTCTTCAACAATATCAGAAAAATGGACATCATACAACGCTGAAAAGTGGTAGGTGCGTTACATAGCCCAAATGGCATACGTTTGAAGGCAAACGAACCATACGGGCATGTAAAAGTTGTTTTGTCTTGATCCTCATCAGCGATGCAAATCTGATTATAACCGGAATACCCATCTAAGAAACAAAACCATCCCTTCCCTGCTAATCGATCAATCATTTGGTCCATGAATGGCATTGGGAAGTGATTCTTTAGCGTCCACGAATTCAGCTTTCGGTAGTCCATGCACACTCTCCACCCTCTGACAGGTTTGAGTAGAATTAGCTCATTCTTTTCGTTTGCGACTACCGTCATACCCCCTTTCTTGGGCACACATTATATCGAACTCACCCATTTACTGTCGAAGATTGGATACATCACCCCTGTATCTAACCACTTAATAATTTATTTCTTCACCACCTCTTCTATAGGTGGATTCAAACGTCGTTGATGCTCAATGGTGGGGACACGATTTTCTTCAAGCTGAATTTTGTGCATACATATCCCAGGAGGGATACAAATAATATCAGCAATAGTCCAACCGATGGCTCTCTTGTACCTTTTCAGAACATAGATGAGAGCCGCAACCTGCTGTTAACCTAAAGCAGCCGCAATAATTACCGGAAGTGTATCACCACTTCCCAAAAATGCATACTTTAGGTGACTGGGTAGCTCTTTCAATTCTAGCACTGGCGGTTCTTCAATAGATGGCTTTGCTGGTGATGAAGGTCGATTTTTAAGATCAAGATCCAGCTTCTTAGGGGCATGAGAATAGGACCCTATTCCTGTTAGAGCACAAACAGTTTCTTCATAATCTTCTACATCCTCATGCTCAAAATTCATAAGTACAGCACCCAACGAATCAATAATAAGCTGCTTCTCTACAGACAATTCTTTCTCGTCTTCCTAATAAACATCAGCTACAGAGAGCACATTCATATCTTTGGGCTTCTTCATTGATTTGCATACATCAAAGTGGACCACTTCGTCATTCATCTGAAATAAAAGCTCATTAGCTCTTAGTCAATAAGAACACTTTCTGTTGCAAAGAAGGGACGCCCCAAGATTATGGGAACTTTAGAATCCACCTCGTAATTCAAAATAACAAAGTCTGAAGGAAAAATAAAGGTGAAAACCTTCACCAATACATCATATAGGATACCAACAGGTCATTTTACCGACCTATCTACCATCACGAGCTATATATTGGTTGGTGTAGGATCGCCCAACCCCAACTTCCTGTAAACGGATAGCGGCATCAAATTGATGCTAGCCCCCAAATCGCATGATGCCTTAGCAAAATCCAAAGATCCAACCGTGCAAGGAATAGTGAAAGCCTTAGCAATGATGAACATTATCTGCCAGCTCATAGCTTGCTGCCTGCTTCTTTGTCAAAAGGTCCTACATGAATTTAGTGTACCCAGGCATATGTTCTAGTGCCTCCACCAAAGGAACATTAATAGTCAGCTGCTTCAACATGGTCATGAATTTACTAAACCTGGTGTCATCAGTATTCTTCTTCAGTCTCTAAGGAAAAGGTAGTGGTGGAAGAGAAATAGTTTTCTTCACCACTTTCTTTTTATCTTGCTTTTGATTATCGATCTTTTCAGGCTACAGACATATAGGGGTAACATCATGAATGCTCTCTTCAACTTCAACAGCATCATTACAATCTGCTTCACTAACATTCTCTTTTGTGTTATCTACCACTTGCTTGCCTTTGGATGGATTTTCCAATACCTTACCACTCCTAGTAGTAATAGCCATACATGATCCATCATTCCTTGGATTTTGCACAGTGTCACTAGGTAAAGTGCCAGCCTTTCTTTGATTGAATGTCGTTGATAGTTGACTCAATTGTTGCTCCAGTTATTTTACTGCAGTAGAATGTGAGTCAACCAATTGATTTATTGATGATAAATCGTTCTTTACCTCAGTTACTCCAATGTTGGTTACCTCCACTCCTTTCAGTAGCTTAGCCATCATATCTTCTATGGACATTTTCCCTGAGCCAGACGCCACAGCCTCGCAATTTCCAGGAGGAACATACAAACCACTCTTGTTAGTCTTATTCTTCTAACTACCTTGATTATGGTCCTTGTATCCTGATTTATCATAATAGTTCCTACCTTGGTTTCCTTAGGCATTGCCTCGAAAACCCCCCTGATTATTCAAGTAGTTCACTTTCTTCTCAGAATCAGAGTCATCTCTTCCATGTGATACAATATCCCTAACCTTTTCTGTCTTCCCTGATAATAAATGCTTGGTAAGAAGATTCATCTGTATTTTTATGTGAGCCATATCTTGGTCAAGTTCCTCTTGTCTTTGTCTCTGTTGTGCTGTCATGCCAATAGATATAGTAAAGCTTGCTACCTCAGAATCCCTGGTATGCCAATATCTACTCTATTTTGTCATACGATCCAACATACCACGTGTCTCAATAAAAGTAAGGTCCATGAATGATCCACCTGCAGCATTATCAACCACTGGCTTTGTCACCGAGTTCAAAGCCCTATATAATATTTCCATCAAGTGGATATTGGTCATCTGATGATTTGGGCACCTCATAAGCTTCTTCTTGAAGCTCTCCCATGTTTTGTAGAGAGCTTCTGTTGGAAGCTATCGAAAATTGCTAATCTCATCTATTAATTGTTCTCTCTTGGATGGCGGAAAGAATCTTTCTAGGAAAGCGTCTTTTAGTTGTCTCCAATTAGTAATAGAGTCAGGAGTTAGCCCGTTCAACCATAGAGTTGCCTCTCCAGATAGAGACAATGGAAATAAGCGCAGCCGGATCGCATTCTGTCCAACCCCTGGATTATCAAATGCCTTGCATGTTGAGATAAAATTAATCAGATGCATATTCGGATCATCTCCTGCAAGTCCACCAAATAACCCTTTGAGCTGCAATAACTGAATCATAGTGCTAGTGATATTGAACTTGGCTCCGGGTGCCAAGGAAGGAGGAATAATAGCCCCAGTGGCATCAGCTCCATCCAGATCGTCATCATCATCATCAAAAGGAACCTGCACAGCTCAGCGGTCTGGTATCATTCTAGCTTGACGATCTCTTCTGTTCATAGACGCTGCCACCATATCTGCACGCCTTAAATTTAGTAGCTCATCATCACCCAGGTCCTCATCATCAGTATTTGTTGCTCGACCTGGGTTATCAATGTTCTGTTGATGCACTTGAGCGGCTGCCAATGCAGCTAATCTAGCCTGCTCCTGTTGAGCAGCCTTTCTTTCAATGTCTCATTGTGTATCCATTCTGCCAATAAGTTATGGTTTAGGATTTATAGGTAATAATGGCTGACCAAAACTTTGAGTATTTGGCATGCACTCAAACAAACCTGAATAAAACAAAAACAACAAACAAAAAGTAAAATTCGAGAATCTTTGACCAAAGGGTATAGTAACTATCACAAACTTAGTTGACAACAGTATTCCCCAGCAACGGTGCCAAAATTTGATAAAACCCAAACTATAGCTCTCATAAAAAAGAGTAAGCGGTCAATGTCAAATATAGAACCCAACTGGGTTGGGTGTCGAATCCCACAGGGAATACTTGGTCACTAAGAGTTGCAATTATTAGTAGATTGTTGGTCAAAAATTCCACGGAAAGGGGGGATTTGATTATGGCGTGAACTACTATTATTAAAGTAACGATGGAATGCTTTGTTTAGTAAGATTTAATCACAGAGATTTATAAGTTAGGGTTATGTCCACCATATGAGTTCTACGCATCTATTAACTATGAGTAATGCGAAATTTAGACATGCATGCACTTATAGAGATTCGTATTCTAATGGTAAATCCTAGTGTTTCTCAACCATCAAGGATTATTTCATGTTAACTCTCTCAAGCCTAAAGTGTATAACTAATGGTACGAACTCTCCAAGAAATTAATCCGGTTAAGGCATTAACGTGTAAATAGGGGTTGGTAGCCCTATTTCCTTGTCACACTCTCTTTTCAAAACATGTAAATTTTCTCTCGAACAAGTTAATGCTATAATGGCATGTTCTCTATGTTTGCAACCATGAGAATTAAATTAAAATGAAGAGAGTAATGATATAAGTAGCATACACATCGAGAATTCACAAACTCATAGTAATAGATAGTATCTCACAAGGTTTTCATAACCCTAACCGAGAAGTTTAGCTACTCATGATTACAACGGAAATCAAAGAAGACATCATCATCATACCAAAGTTAGAATAATCTCACGATGGGGATGAGTTTGGCGTCCAGAGGAGATTGACTTTTTGCCCTCTCTATACGTTTTTGTAGCCTTCGCATTTTTCTCTGTCTTAAACTTACTAATTATGTAAAATGAATAATGAATAAAAACATGTTGAAAAATTTAGAAATAGGGTTTTTATAATATCCTTGTCTACTAAATTACTGTTGCATCCCTAAGTATTTAGAAATACTGATTTTGCCCGGAACAAATTCTCCATGCATCACATTTAGTCCACAAGCTTCCAAAAGTTGCCTTCCTTCTTAAGTGAAGTTTTCCTTTTCTGCCCAACGGTCCACAAAGTGCTGAAATCTTCATCATTAATACCTGAAAAACATGCTAATCACGTAGTTCAGCTCACTTAAAGGAAAATGGACTAAAAGTGCAGGAATTATATATTTTGTCCTCAAAACTTAGCTAAAATATGGGTAAATTATAGTGCTTTAGGCATGTAAATACACCCAACATCATTAGTTGCTAATACTAGTTTTACCATAGACTTTATTATAGATAATTAATCCAAAAGTAAGGACGTTAATTTAGGTTACTATTGGAGTTATACAACAAGGTATATAAGGCTACTCTATTTCATATTCTTTGGCATGAAATCCAACATGTGTGTTACAAAGTAAGCTCTAATGTTCTCCTATAGCAACTGATACATAGTGGCAGGGCATGATCTCTCATGTAGCTAACGACATTATCCCCACTCCCTAATGTGTTATAATATCTCACTACATGCCTATTATTAAGTCTGCATTTTTACTTTCTCTAGCAAGTCTCAGGAGTTATCCTTTAATTCAAATAAGACCCATATGTCACTTTCAACTCCTCATTCATGTACAAATAGCTCCTTAGCTCCTTTTTATTGCATTAAGTGTTTATTCATATATCTCTTACTGGTAGATTATTATTCTAAAGTACAATAATATTATGACCACGATACTAACAATCTCAAAGGCTAACTAAACTATGTAACACAAATATGGTTATGTATGGGTGGAAGCTTAGGGGCATAATCCTAGCATAGGCCAATTGATGAGTGGTGATTTTACCTCTCACTCTCACTCAACATTTGTGAACATTTCCTTGATTTGAATGAATAAATGAGACATATTTGTGAGTAAATCACAAATATCCACTTTTTGCATGTATAGAATTAAAAAGATAGAAAGATGTGGATTGGAGCTTAAAATGATCAAAGGGGAGAAGGAAAAGTGCAGCTGAAGACCTACAACAGAAGAGCCTCAGCTACCTTGATCGCAATAGTTAAACCAAGGTCAATCAAATGTGGTCGTGGCCAAGTTGGTGCGATTGCGGCTCAGCGGAAGTGTTCATCCCAAGTGCAAAATTATAATTGTACGTGTTGATCCCAATTTGACAAAAAGACTCACACCCTAGCCTTGGAAAATAATTCTATATTCCCTAATTTTTTAGGTTTAGATTTATATTTCATAGCCTTCATTTATAGAGAAGAAAATATTGTATAAATTTTGTGGTGAAGAATATATTAGAGACTTTCTAAGTGGAAGATTTGCTTGCTTTCATTGTTGATATTATGGGAGAGCCAAGTTTAAAGTAACATTCACTAAATTCTTTAACAACTCATTTCAATAGAGATTATGGGTATATCTATACTTATATATCTTATGTGTAGCTAAATCTCCCTCTTGGGGTTATGTGTAAATAGGGATTTAAGTATGTGTGGGTTGTTATTGTTAGCATCTATTTGGTAGTTCATGTTTATGGGTTTTATCATTCCTATGTTATTTTTGTTGCGATTTGATGGGTGGAAGCCCCAAATACCCATATAGGTTTTATGACTGAAAGCTCTAAGATCTAGAAAGTTCAAAGCCATCTTTTGAAAGAAGGGTTTTGGGTGAAGCGTAGGAATCCATATCATCCTCGAAAAAGGGATGTGAACACCAAAGCAATGGTAGACAATTATGTGCATAGTTTGCAAAATTTTCACTATCTTAGACATAAGGGTGAATGTGAGGTTGACTATGACATGGGTATCATCCTATAAATAGGGATGCCTAGATTGAGGTTATGGTTACTAATTGTTGAACACACCTATTAGGTATTCAAAAGTATCAATGGGTGAAAGTTTTGGTGTTTTATTGAAAGACTAGCATCAAAATCTAAAATCAAGCCTACCTATATTTGATTTACAAAATTGATGTGGATGATTAACACCCACGTGTCACTCCCTTAGTAGTGCAAAATTCCAAAATTTATGCTCAGTTGTTAAAACTCTAATTATTCATAGCCCCAAATTTATACTAAAAAATGCCCCAAAAAATGTTAGTTTAGGAACCTATCTACCCTATTTTATCTTTTTGTACCATTTTTTTGAATTTAAATTATATCCATTATGTGAATTAATTTGATCTCTACTCACATTGTTCCTCGTGGATTCGACCCCGACTCTAAAGTTGGGTAAATATATTAATGATGACCTCCTCTTAAATTAACATGTAAATTGAGCATTGTCAATAATGGTGCCGTTGTCGGGGAAAAATTTGGCATATTAAGTTAGTTTGAAATTTTAGTTACTTGCTAGAATTCAAGTTTGTATATATTTATTTGTAATTTTCTTTTGTAGGTAGATTTTTATTTTATTTTACTCTCTATGGCATTTTCCGAAAAATATGATGTTGGTAGTTGGAAGTCTTAGCTTGACGATCCATGTCCATATTATGACGTACCATACTTTATGAGAGATTGCGACTATGCTCCTTAGAGAGAGATGGATTCACCATCTCGATCCTATAGGGAGTATAGGTGTTCTTTATATAGTGGTTGAGATGAACATTGGAGTGATTGTCCAAGTGGACCCCTATTATACTAACAGAATTGCTAGTTCTTCTTATGTGATTGATAGGTATTATGAAGTGAAGAAGGAAGAAAAAGATACCGAGTCCAATAGATGTGACCCAAAAGAGTAGAACGAATTATAATGACTGACGTAGATATTTAATGATAGGCGAATTTACGCGCCTATATCAATATATTTTGCCCATATTTTAGCCTAGTTTTGAGAACAAATTATATATTTCATGCACTTTTAGTCCTTTTTTCTGTAAATGAGCTAACGAACATGATTAGGAAAGTTTCAGGTATAAATGATGCAAAATACAGCAATTTATGGCTTACTTGACGCAAAAGAAAGCTCACGAACGAAGTGGAAAGGAGCTGGACGCCTAAAGGACTAAATCTGCTGCATGGAAAATCTGTCCCGGGCTAAAACAGCAATTCTGAAGACTTTGGGGACTTACAGACACAAAGCTGGATTTTTGCCATAATACATTAACCTAGTGCAATTAGGTTATGTGTTTTGTTATTCTATTTGGATTATAATTTTGTAACCTTACCCTAGTACATTTGGGTCAAGGATTTCATTAGTATATTAGGATTTGGTTATTTATTTCATTAGCTTAGTAGGAGTAGGATAGGAGTATTATAAATACCCTATCATGCTAGAGATTTAGAGACACATTCTTACAATTCATTCATCTCCTTACAATTAAGACATCCTCCTACAATACATTCTTAATTCTTCATTCTTCTACTCTTAAATTCCACAACAAGAGAATTGTTACTTGCTACGGAATCACCAAAACCACACGCCTAACACCTCTTTTACACGCCATCCACCATGCAAAACGTGATATCCTTCGCATTCATGGGTAACTAAATCTCTTAGTTGGGGTTATGGAAGCCGAATGAGTTACTATCTATTGCTATGAGCTTGTGAGTTCAAGACACGTATATTGCTTATATCATTATTCTCTTCATCTTAAATCTACAATCTTTGCGGTTTCAAACACATGAGCACGCCATTCTAACATCTAACCTGTTCGAGAGAAAGGTTACTTGTCTAGAAAAGAAGACGCATAGACTAACGCCAGTCTAACATTTAACTTGTTCGAGAGAAAGGTTATTTGTCTGGAAAAGAGATAATGTCAAGGTAGTAGGACACCCTTTCCTATTAAAAAGCTAGTGCCGTAACTGGACTAACCTCTTGGAGAATTCGTACCGCTAGACACACTTTAAGCTCGAGAGAGTTAAAGTGAAATAGTCCTTGTTTAGGTCGAGAGACGCTTGGATTTACCATCGACTACAATTCTCTATAAGCAATTGCATGTCAAGACTCTACACACTCATAGCCAATAGAGACGTATACCTCAGAAGGTGGACATAACCCCAACGCTTCAATTCTCATTGTTTACAACCAACGTGACAATCTTTCTCTTTTTACTTTATTATTTTCAGCTTTTATTTCATTACTTTGGTTACTTATTACAATCCCCCCTTCTTACGAGACTTGCACCAAAAGTCTATTAATTTTGCTTACTTGTTGACCAAGCTATTCCCTGTGGGATCGATACCCAACCCAGGTTGGGTTCTATATTTGCTAACGACTGCTTTACACTCCTACGAGAGCTGTAGATTGAGCGTTATCAAAAATTGGCGCTGTTGCCGGGGAATACGAGTGTCAATCAAATTCGTGATAATTACTAGACCCTTTGGTCAAAGATTCTCGTACTTTCACGTTTAGTTTTTGTTTTTGTTTATTGCAGGTTTTTCTTTTAGTGCATGCCCCATACTAGAAGTTCTGGTCAACCGTTATTACCAATCAATCCTGAACCGCAACGAATTAGAAGAATGGAAGCACAAGCTGAAATCGACAGGATGGCTGCTCAACACGAGCAAGCAAGACTAGCTGCTCTTGCCGCTGCTCAAGTCCAACAACAAAACATTGATAATCCTGGACGAGCAACAAATCCTGACGATGAAGATTTAGGAGATGACGAGTTGATAAACCCAAGGCATGGCGCTGAAATTGCAACACCTGCCAATCGAAGAGGTCGACAAGCTCGGTACAGATATGATCGTCAACCTTTGCAACCAGCTTTCGACGATGATGATGATGATCTTGATGGTGCCGGAGCCACTGGAGCCATAATTCCACCACCATTAGCGCCCGGAGCCAAATTCAATATCACAAGCACCATGATTCAGTTATTGCAACTCAAGGGATTATTTGGTGGACTAGCAGGCGATGATCCGAATATGCATCTCATCAACTTTATTTCTACATGCAAGTCTTTTGACAATCCTGGTGTTTGTCAGAATGCTATTCGATTACGTCTATTTCCATTGTCTCTGTCTGGGGAGGAAACATTATGGTTGAATGGGCTGACTCCTGATTCTATTACAAATTGGAGGCAATTGAGAGACGCTTTCCTAGAAAGATTCTTTCCGCCATCCAAGAGGGCTCAATTGAGAGATGAAATCAGCAACTTTCGTCATCTTCCCTCTGAAGCTCTTCACGAAACATGGGAGAGGTTCAAGACAAAGCTAGCGAGATGCCCAAACCATCACATGACTAATGTTCACCTCATGGAGATCTTGTATAGAGCCTTGAATTCAGTAACTAAACCAGTGGTGGACAACGCAGCTGGAGGTTCTTTTATGGACCTTACCTTTGGTCAAGCAAGCAACATGCTAGATCGTATGACGAAACAAAGTAGAGCTTGGCATACCAGGGATTCTGAGGTAGCAAGCCCAACTTTATCTATTGGCATGTCTGCAGACCAAAGAAGAAGAGAAGAAGAACGTGATCAAGATATGGCGCACATGAAAACCCAAATGGATCTTCTTACAAAGCATCTATTAGGGAAGACTGAAAAAGTGAAAGCTATTGCGTCAAAAGGAAGAGACGAATCTGATTCGGAAGAGGAGGCCAACTACTTGAACAATCAGGGGGGTTTCCGTGGGAATGCCCAAGGAAACCAAGGTCGGAACTATTATGATAAATCTGGAGGTAAAGACCAAGGTAGTTGGAAGAAAAATAATGAAAATAGTGGTTTGTACGTTCCCCCTGGTAGACGTGACACCACCACATCTAATTCAATGGAAGACATGATGGCTAAGTTATTGAAAGGAGTGGAAGCGACGAGCGCGGGAGTTAAGGAGGTGATTGATGATTTGGCCTCCATGAAGCAATTAGTTGATTCTCATTCCACTTCTATCAAGCAAATAGAGCAGCAATTAAGCCAATTTTCAGCAGCATTCAATCAAAGAAAGGCTGGCACCTTACCGAGCGATACAGTCCAAAACCCAAGGAATGATGGGTCATGCATGGCCATCACCACGAGGAGTGGTAAGGTGCTGGAAACTTCAGCAACAGGCAAGCAAGTAGTTGACGGAACAGCAGACATGGACGCCACACCTAGTGACGCCACTAGAGAAGACGCCGCAATATCTACTTCCAACGACAAGGACGTTTTACCTAGTGACGTGCAGCCTGAAAAAAATAAACGGAAGTAAGAGGAGAAGAAAGCCATGGAGAGAACACTTCCATACCCACCACCACCTTTTCCACAAAGATTGAAGAAGGTGGCCGATGACACTAAGTTCAGCAAATTTATGACCATGTTGAAGCAGCTGACTATTAATGTCCCATTGGTAGAGGCACTTGAACAAATGCCTGGGTATGCGAAGTTTATGAAAGATCTTTTGACTAAGAAGAGGGCAGCAAGCTATGAGCTAAAAGATGATGTGCATCATTGTAGTGCAATCGCTACCCGATCCATAGTTCAGAAGAAGGCCGACCCCGGAGCTTTCACTATTCCTTGCACCGTCGGATCTTTGGAATTTGCTAAAGCATTGTGTGACTTAGGAGCCAGCATCAACTTGATTCCATTATCAATCTACAAGAAGTTGGGGTTAGGAGATCCTACACCAACTAATATGAGGCTTGTTATGGCGGATAGGTCGGTAAAACGACCAGTTGGTATTCTATGCGATGTCTTGGTGAAGGTATCTTCATTTATTTTTCCGGCAGACTTTGTCATCTTAGATTGTGAAGCAGATTCAGAGGTTCCCATAATCTTGGGACGCCCCTTCCTTGCTACGGGAAGTGTGCTCATAGATTTGAGAGCTAATGAGCTTTCATTCCGAATAAATGATGAAGTGGTGCGCTTTGATGTTTGCAAATCAATGAAGCAACCTAAAGATCTAAGTGTATTTTCTGTGGCTGATGTTGTCGTTGATGATGAGGATGACTTACTTGCTGAAGAGCAAATTCTTGATGATCCTTTGGAGGTTTTGCTCATGGCAGAAGAGGATGATGATGCTGAAATTTCTGAAGATGATATTTGTGCTCTATCGGGATTAGGAGCATATCGCTATACTCCCAAGAAGCTGGATCTTGATCTCAAGAATCGACCCACACCACCAGCTAAGCCATCTATTGAAGAACCACCCACGTTAGAATTGAAGGAGCTGCCAAGCCATTTGAAGTACGCATTCTTAGGATGCGGAAACACTCTTCCAGTCATAGTGGCAGCCGATTTAGGTGAGCAACAAGTTGCAGCTCTTATTGTAATCTTACGCAAGTATATTAGAGCTATTGGATGGACCATTGCGGATATCATTGGTATTCCACCTGGGATTTGCACACATAAAATTCAGCTTCAAGAAAAGTGCACACCCACCATTGAACATCAAAGACGTCTAAACCCACCAATGCAAGAGGTGGTGAAGAAGGAGATTATCAAGTGGTTAGACGCAGGAGTCGTGTATCCTATTTCTGACAGTACATGGGTAAGCCCAGTACAATGTGTCCCCAAGAAAGGAGGTATGACGGTGGTTGCTAATGCAAAGAATGAGCTTATTCCACTCAGGCCCGTTACTGGATGGAGAGTATGCATGGACTACCGCAAGCTGAATTCTTGGACTCTCAAGGATCACTTCCCCATGCCATTTATGGACCAAATGCTAGATCGATTAGCGGGGAAAGGATGGTTTTGCTTTCTTGATGGTTATTCAGGTTATAATCAGATTTGTATTGCACCAGAAGACCAAGAGAAGACAACGTTTACATGCCCATATGGTACGTTTGCCTTCAAACGTATGCCATTCGGGTTATGTAACGCACCAGCCACCTTTCAACGTTGTATGATGTCTATTTTCTCTGATATGGTAGAAGACACTTTGGAGGTATTTATGGACGACTTTTCAGTTGTTGGTGAGTCCTTTGACGCATGTTTGGTGAACTTGAGCATGGCATTACAAAGATGTGTAGAGTTCAACCTTGTGCTGAATTGGGAGAAGTGCCACTTCATGGTAAAAGAAGGAATTGTTCTTGGGCACAAGATCTCCGAAAGAGGAATAGAGGTTGATCGCGCCAAAATAGAGGTAATTGAAAAGCTACCACTTCCAATTTCGGTGAAGGGAGTTCGTAGTTTTCTTGGCCATGCTGGGTTTTATCGTAGATTCATCAAAGACTTCTCCAAAATTTCAAGTCCATTGTGCAAGCTATTGGATAAAGATGCGAAGTTTGACTTTAATGATGATTGCTTGAAGGCATTCGAATGCCTTAAAGAAAAACTCATTGAAGCCCCTATCATGGTAGCACCAGATTGGACGCTCCCGTTTGAAATCATGTGTGATGCTAGTGGTGTAGCCGTTGGTGCTGTTCTTGGACAGAGAAAGGAGAAGTTATTTTATCCTATCTACTATGCGAGTAAGGTCCTTAATGAAGCCCAAAGGAACTACACTGTTACTGAACAAGAGCTCCTAGCAGTTGTGTATGCATTCGAGAAGTTTCGTGCCTATCTATTGGGTACTAAGGTGATCATTCATACAGACCATGCAGCTCTTAGATATATAATGACAAAGAAGGATGCAAAACCAAGGCTGATTAGATGGGTATTGCTGCTACAAGAGTTTGATTTTGAAGTCAAAGATAGAAGAGGTTGCGAGAACCAAGTGGCTGATCACCTATCTAGACTTGAGAATGAGTATATGGCGCAACCAGAAAATCAGATTGACGATGCATTCCCTGACGAGGAGATACTAGCGACAACAATGGAGAACTTACCATGGTATGCCGACTTTGCAAATTTCGTGGTGAGTAATGTGCTACCTTCCAATTTATCTTACCACCAAAGGAGGAAGTTTATGCATGACGTTCAGCACAACTATTGGGATGAGCCTTATTTGTTTCGAAGATGCGCGGATGGTATCATTCGACGATGTATATCCCATGGAGAAGTTCCTACTATATTGGAAGCATGCCACACTTCGCAAGTTGGGGGACATTATGCAGGGAATCGAACAGCAAGGAAAGTCTTGCAAAGTGGTTATTATTGGCCTACAATATTCAGAGATGCACACGACTATGTGAGAAGGTGTGACCAATGCCAACTTCAAGGTGCTATTTCAAAACACCATGAAATGCCCATGTCCAAAATTCTGGAGGTAGAACTCTTTGATGTGTGGGGTATTGATTTCATGGGACCATTCGTGAATTCGTTTGGAATGAAATACATCTTGGTTGTTGTGGATTATGTGTCGAAATGGGTTGAAGCTGTAGCATTGGCCGATAACGAAGGAAAGCGTGTTGTAGCGTTTTTAAAGAAGAATATCTTCTCTCGCTTTGGAGTACCTCGTACTATCATAAGTGATGGAGGATCTCACTTTTGCAACAAGCTATTCAAAACTGTATTGGCCAAGTATGGAGTCAAACAACACAAGGTAGCTACGCCTTATCATCCTCAAACTAGTGGACAAGTAGAGGTTTCCAATCGTGAGATCAAGCAAATCCTTGCCAAGACGGTCAATGCGAATCGGAAGGATTGGTCTCGAAAGCTAGATGATGCACTATGGGCGTATAGGACTGCATTCAAGACACCTATTGGCATGTCACCTTATCATCTAGTTTATGGGAAGGCTTGTCATCTACCCATCGAGCTTGAATACAAGGCATTGTGGGCATTAAAGCACTTGAATCTGAATTGGGATGATGTGAAGAACCTGAGGTTGGAGCAGCTGAACGAACTAGATGAATTCCGTCTCCATGCATATGAAAGATCAGATTTATACAAGGAGCGGATGAAGAAGTATCATGATCAGCGGATTGTTCGACGAAACTTCCAAAAAGGTGACATGGTATTACTCTTTAACTCCAGACTCAAGCTCTTCCCAGGTAAGTTAAAATCAAAGTGGTCTGGTCCATTTAAAGTCACCCAAGTCTACTCGTCTGGAGTAGTCGAATTGGAAAATAATGCGGGTGTTATCTTCAAAGTGAATGGCCAACGTGTTAAACCATATATCGGTCCTCTTGACTCGATAAATGACATGGCCATCACTTATCTCGACGAAGTCTAAGTACTCGAGGTTACTACGTCGAGCCACGACAATAAAAAAGGCGCTAGATGGGAGGCAACCCATCGTTTTATTGTTTTATCGTTTTATCGTTTTATCGTTTCGTCGTTTTAGTTTTTTTTTTTTTTTTTTTTTTGATAAATGAAAATCCAAAAATAAGAGTCGTGCCACGACCAAAACTAAAGCGCTTGGTGGGAGGCAACCCATCGTACTAATCGTTTTCATTGTGTTTTGAGCAAATATAGGTGCAAGAAGTATGCAACGAGGAGATTGATTTCAATTGACGATTTGGTCGCATTGTATGGTAAAGTCGGTAAGTTAGGAATGGTGATGCATAAGGCTATGAATTGAGACTTTCTCACGTCATAATAGGCTTCGAGGAAGGCTAGGACTTGGTATAAATAGGCCACGAACGATGCACAACCTATTCTATAGCCTAAAGACTCGGAATCTAGTGTGCTATACACAATGCGCCGCCTATTCCTAGGTGTGCTTTTGACTATGCGCCGCCTATGCTATGGCATTTGAGATACTGAGACCAAATGCCATAGACTATGCGGCGCATATGTCTAGAAATGCCATAGGATATGCGGCGCATATGTCCCATTATGCCATGGACAATGCGCCGCATATGTAAGTGATATGCCGTGGGATATGCGCCGCATATGTTGTGATTTTGTCCCCAAATCCGATTGTAAATGGGTCATAACCCGACCCATACTCCTCCTATATAAAGGGGACTTGTTTTTATGTCACAAACACATTAGAAGCAACCCTAAAGGCGCCGCATATCATCCCAAATCCTCTCAAATTTTTCTTCCTTTGCTCTTCCAATCCACAACAACTTCTCCACAATCTTCAAAGCAAGTAAGTGCTCTCTTATTCTTCATCTATTTATCGTAAGTACTACGTTGCTATGCTTATTATAATTTGCTAAATCATAAGAAATTGGTGGTGATGTTCATATAATTGGATAATTGTTGCAAAATCGTGTGATTGAATGTATACGTATGGAATTCTTGACTTGTTTCCGACTTGAATTTTGTTTCAATGGCATTGTTATGATACTTGCTGAACATATGTGACTATGAATATTACTTGAGAGTGTGGTTTGAATGCTTGCATGATTTACCATCCCGGCCATCGGGATAAGGTTATAGTGACTATCGACTTAGGAGGTGGTGTTTGTTGTTCGAATAACAATTCCATGTGGTAACCCCTATGTTGTAGTGTTGCTATATGCACCATGAAAGTCGTCCAAATGGCTGCACATAAGTGATGTAATGCTGATTTTCTTGTCGGAATACAATCCTAAGACGTATGTCGACGAAGTCTGAGTACTCGACCACTTTCACTTCACTAATTTGTGCTAACAAGATTAAGTGTGGGGTGGTACCCCTAGTCCTTGCATGTAGATTGTATAAAGTGAGATTGTGCTGCAACTAACATTATCTCTAGTCTCAGGTACAATGGCACCCAAAGCAAAGCAAGGCAAGGAGAAGGCTACCACGACCCGAAAGGATAAAAAGAGAAGCCGAAAAGACCAAGGAGAATCATCTTCAGCACACCTACCACGCAGAATGTTTGGAATCAAATGGGTTCTTGAGGAAGAAGCCAAGGCATGGTACAGCAGCAATAAAGAAAAGAAATATGTGCACGTCGACTTAATCAACAAGGAGACCTTAGCAAAGAAGGAGCCGCAAATGTTGGCTAAAATTATGGCTTTGAAGCTGGATTTCATCTTCCGTGACATGGGAGAGTGCAATCTTGACTTGACAAGAGAGTTTTATGCCAACTGGTCGCCAAACACAACAGGCAACGAAGTCAAAATTCGGGGCCAAGTGTTACATCTTACAGCGGATTGGATCAACTCGTTTCTAGGCCTACCTTCGGTCGACACTGCACCATACAAAGAGCTGTACAGCAGGCCTCCTTACAGAGCAATAAGACACATGCTTTGTGGAAGCATATCAATGGCAAGATGGGGCAGACATAAGGAAACAGGTCGTCACAACACATTCCCCTATGCTCCACTAAATAGGGAAGCAAGAATCTGGATGCGCATTGTCAACTCATGCCTTATTCCTGGGACGCAATACACAAAGATATCGAGAGATAGAGTGTGTTTGGTTTATGCGTTGATGACGAATGTCCCTATCAACTTTGGGGCAATCATTCGATCTACCATGAGAAAAGCCAGACTCCACCGAAGGTCCCATTTCACATTCGTCAATTTGTTGACAGCAATATTGCGGAAGGAGGATATAGAAGAGGAACCAGCTGACCACAAACTCCCACATAACCCAAAGAAGGTTGACCTCACCAAGGTCAAAGATGCTGAAACAACGCATGGAGTCAACCTTACCACTGCGGAGAGACATGCTCGTGACGAGAGTTTCTTCCGTCATCTCTATGGCATGACGAGATTCACTATGATGAGTGGTGGACGTATTCCAACTGCTGAAGAGCTCCAACAGCTGGACCACGACTACCCAATGAATAGGCATGCCCGGGAGATGTGTGGAGTGGGCGTATATTTTGAGGAACCTCTTGATGATGACGTGCCAACTGATGATGATAGACGATTGCCTGATTCTGATGCTGAGGAGAACTCTGACGATGACTCTTGTGATGATTCTGACGAAGGGGGTATGACCCCCGACATTGAGGAGGAGTCCGATTAATCAGGTTCTTCGACTTTAATTTCCACTGAGGGCAGTGTCTAGTCTAAGTGTGGGGTGTTGGCAGAATCTGCATGCTATACTTCTTTGTTTGCACCTATGTTTGTATGTTGTTTGCTTGTTTTACTGTTTTTTTTTTTCATTTGACATTTTTTTTAGTTATTAGGAGTAAAAATTTTTTCTAGCTACACATGAAATTATTTTGATAGGCAGCATGAAAATAGAACAAGAGTATGTGCTACAATGTGACTATTGAGACATTTAGGCTCTAGTTGTGACTCATTATGTGATATTGTGTGATTCAATTCCTTCACTTGTTGGGTCAAGAGTCTATATTACTTCCAATCAAGTCGACCATGTGCCTTGTGTGTGTGAGATAATAGTATATTCTATGAGTGTGGCTGATGCTAGAACTTGCCTGGTATGTATGCAAAGCGAAAATAAGGAATGTAAGTTTAGGATATGATTTAGGCATTTCTTTGGCAACCTATACAAGTTTACCTTCAGTTTTTCCTACCCATGTAAATCATCCTAGTTAAACCCTTTTGAGCCTTTAGCCTATTTCTTTGACAACCTTGTATGTAAGCCTAATCCATTTTTTTAAGACCATAATTTGATCCAAATTCCTAAGTGCTTTAAAGTGAAAAAGTCATGTGACAACATAAGAGGAAATTGGTTGATTATGAGGCTTTAAATTGTAATAGTGCTTGAATGTAGTGCTATCATAAGAGGTATGTTGTGAAAAAAAAAAAGGAAAAGAAAGCTGAAAAGTGAGTTGTGCTTAAAATTGAAAAACTAAAGATGAGAACAAGGGTGGAAGAATAAAATAAAGAAAGGTTGAAAGAACAAAGTGTCAATGATACAATGTGATGTATTAAAGTGCTTAGGAACTTAGTCACTATTTCTGGCCAAAATAGTCCTACCCGTCCCTTAGCCTACATTACAACCATCTAAAGACCTACTTGATCCTAATCTTAACATTCCGACATTTAGTAGAGTACTACATTAAAGGCAAGCTTATGGTCATTAGTTGCTACATTTGAATTCTTTGTGAGAGTGAGTGCAAGGATACTTTGATACCCATGTTTGAAAAAAATATGCTATACTTGTGAGTGATTATGGGTACTATATTGTGAGACACACATGGTTGATGAGTCTTGGATAGTTGTACATGATTCTATGCACCTTAACGTTTGCATGCGAGTTGATCACCATCACGAGTCTATGCTTGAGGTTAAATTGTTTCTACTTATAATCGGAAAGCTACTCTTTGTTGCTAATTGTTGTGCTTGTCTTGAAGAATGTTTTGTGTTGTGGCTGTAAAAACCCTAAGTTGATATTAGAAGGACATGATATGTTGTTCGAGGACGAACAAAGCTCTAAGTGTGGGGTGTTGATGATAGGCGAATTTACGCGCCTATATCAATATATTTTGCCCATATTTTAGCCTAGTTTTGAGAACAAATTATATATTTCATGCACTTTTAGTCCTTTTTTCTGTAAATGAGCTAACGAACATGATTAGGAAAGTTTCAGGTATAAATGATGCAAAATACAGCAATTTATGGCTTACTTGACGCAAAAGAAAGCTCACGAACGAAGTGGAAAGGAGCTGGACGCCTAAAGGACTAAATCTGCTGCATGGAAAATCTGTCCCGGGCTAAAACAACAATTCTGAAGACTTTGGGGACTTACAGACACAAAGCTGGATTTTTGCCATAATACATTAACCTAGTGCAATTAGGTTATGTGTTTTGTTATTCTATTTGGATTATAATTTTGTAACCTTACCCTAGTACATTTGGGTCAAGGATTTCATTAGTATATTAGGATTTGGTTATTTATTTCATTAGCTTAGTAGGAGTAGGATAGGAGTATTATAAATACCCTATCATGCTAGAGATTTAGAGACACATTCTTACAATTCATTCATCTCCTTACAATTAAGACATCCTCCTACAATACATTCTTAATTCTTCATTCTTCTACTCTTAAATTCAACAACAAGAGAATTGTTACTTGCTACGGAATCACCAAAACCACACGCCTAACACCTCTTTTACACGCCATCCACCATGCAAAACGTGATATCCTTCGCATTCATGGGTAACTAAATCTCTTAGTTGGGGTTATGGAAGCCGAATGAGTTACTATCTATTGCTATGAGCTTGTGAGTTCAAGACACGTATATTGCTTATATCATTATTCTCTTCATCTTAAATCTACAATCTTTGCGGTTTCAAACACATGAGCACGCCATTCTAACATCTAACCTGTTCGAGAGAAAGGTTACTTGTCTAGAAAAGAAGACGCATAGACTAACGCCAGTCTAACATTTAACTTGTTCGAGAGAAAGGTTATTTGTCTGGAAAAGAGATAATGTCAAGGTAGTAGGACAACCTTTCCTATTAAAAAGCTAGTGCCGTAACTGGACTAACCTCTTGGAGAATTCGTACCGCTAGACACACTTTAAGCTCGAGAGAGTTAAAGTGAAATAGTCCTTGTTTAGGTCGAGAGACGCTTGGATTTACCATCGACTACAATTCTCTATAAGCAATTGCATGTCAAGACTCTACACACTCATAGCCAATAGAGACGTATACCTCAGAAGGTAGACATAACCCCAACGCTTCAATTCTCATTGTTTACAACCAACGTGACAATCTTTCTCTTTTTACTTTATTATTTTCAGCTTTTATTTCATTACTTTGGTTACTTATTACAATCCCCCCTTCTTACGAGACTTACACCAAAAGTCTATTAATTTTGCTTACTTGTTGACCAAGCTATTCCCTGTGGGATCGATACCCAACCCAGGTTGGGTTCTATATTTGCTAACGACCGCTTTACACTCCTACGAGAGCTGTAGATTGAGCGTTATCAATATTCAAGGAAGGGTATAACCACATTGTTCCTAAATGGTATCCTACCCTAACCCGAACCTATTTACAAGCTTAGAAAGTCCTTTAAGATCTCTTACCATTTACTTTCTTTGTAGTGGTGATTGAAAATAGGGGCAATCTTACGGTATGACACTTATTGCATTGAAATTTCTTGTTACACAGTTGGTAGTTTGGTGTGTGAAAAGTCTCTTTCTAGTGAGGATGGCATGTGAATAAGTTGAGGTGGGTGAGTTTTGTCACCTCCCAAGCAATGAGGCAAATGGGGTATAGCTTAATTGTTGTAAAAATGTAGCCACCTCTAGAGAATTGGTTGTTGTTTCTTAGTTTCTCTTTGAAGTCTTATGAATCTTTTGATTGTAGATCTTATAATAGGGGGTGTAATGAGATTAGCCTAGCACATGTGCATAGAGATACTTGTTGTTATGACTAAACTTGAAGTCATTGTGGCCTTTGAGGCATAAAGTTAGGGCATAAATGATTATGCCTCATGGTAAGAGGTAGCATTTCTTGACGACAAGCAAATACTTTAAGTTGGGGGTGTTGATGAGTGGTGATTTTACCACTATTCTCACTCAACATTTGTGAACATTTCCTTGATTTAAAAGAATACATGAGACATATTCGTGAGTAAATGAACTAATGTCCACTCTTTTCAGGTACAAAATTGAAAAGATAGAAAGATGTGGATTGGAGCTTAAAATGAACAAAAGGGAGAAGGAAAAGTGCAGCTAAAAACCTGAAGCAGAAAAGCCTTAGGTACTGTGATCGTGGCATTCAAGCCAAGGTCAATCAAATGAAGTCATGTGAGTTAGCCGCAGTCACGTAACTGCAGTTGCGGCCAAGTTGGTGCGATTGCAGCTCAGCAGAAGTGTTCATCCTAATGGAAAAATTGTAATTGTACATGATTGTCCTAATTTGACAAAAAGACGCAAACCCTAGCCTTGGAAAAGAATTCCATCTTCCCTCATTTTTTGGGTTTAGCTTTAGATTTCATAGCCACCATTTTTTGAGAAGAAAATATTGTATAAATTTGGGGTGAAGAATACATTGGAGACTTTCTAAGTGGAAGATTTGATCAGTTCCATTTTTGGATATTGTGGGATAGCCAAGTTTGAAGTAACGTTTACTTAATTCTTCAACAATTTATTTCAATGGAGATTATGGGTATATCTATGCTTATTTATCTTATATGTAGGTAAATCTCTCTCTTGGAGTTATGTATGAAAAGAGGTTTAAGTATGAGTGGGTTGTTATTGTTAGCATCTATTCGGTAGTTCATGTTTATGGGTTTTATCACTGCTATGCTATTTTTGTTGGGATTTGATGGGTGAAAGCCCCAAATACCCACATGAGTTTCATGAGTGAAAGCTCTAAGCTCTAGAAAGTTCAAAGCCATCTTTGAAAGAAGAGTTTTGGGTGAAGTGTAGGAATCCATATCATACTCGAAAGAGGAATATGGATACCAAAGCAATGGTAGACAACTATGTACATAGTTTTCTAAATTTTAACTATCTTAGACATAAGGGTGAATGTGAGGTTGACTATGCCATGGGTATTATCCTATAAATACGGATGCCTAGATTAAGGTTGTGGTTACCAATTGTTGAACACACCTATTAGGTATTCAAAAGGACCAATGGGTGAGCGTTTGGTGTTTTTTTTGAAAGACTAGCATCAAAATCTATACCAAGCCTACCCATATTTGATTTACTAAATTAATGTTGATGATTAACACCCACGTGTCACTTCCTTAGTAGTGCATAATCCCAAGATCCATGCTTAGTTGTTAAAACTCTAATTATTCATAGCCCAGAATTTATACTAAAAAAACCTAAAAAGAAACATTAATGTAGGAACCTATCTCCCCTATTTTATCTTTTTGTACCATTTGTTTGAATTTAACCTGTATCTATTATTTTGAATTAATTTGATCGACACTCATATTGTTTCTCCTGGATTCGACGTCGACTCCAAAGTTGGGTAAATATATTGATGATGACCACCTTGCACTTAAATAGATGTGTAAGTTAAGTGTTATCACCAATCCTAATCCATTTATATGTGGGGGTAGCTCAGGGGAGAAAGCCTTGCATAGGTCAATCTCAATCTATTTATATATGGGTGGCTGCTCAGGGCCATAAGACTAGCATGGGTCAATCATAATTTATGTATTTACCACTGATCAGCTGGTTATTTGTATCATATGGTTTACAAAGATTATAAAGTAAGAAAGTTAAAATTAAGAATAGAATAGAATGTACATGATCCCCACAATTATATATAACGGTGGTCTATTACCACTATCTAAACACTTGTACCTAATTTCTTTTGATCACTTGTATTATGTATAATTACTTCCATCCTTAAATATTTAGTACATATTTTCATACTGATGACCCTCACAAGGGATTTCCATTTCATGCTATAGTAATGAGAGCTTTAGCTAATACACCACCCCAGTAGGAGCACAGGATATCCAACAACTATTGGTGAGCTCAAGGTTGATTCGGGGTTTTTCGAGTCTGTTATTTATGTGTTGGTATTGTACAGTAGCTAAGAGTAAGAAGGGGGTTTTTCCTGACCTTAACTAAGTCTATGTATATTTTAGAGGCTATATAGACCAATGTAAAATTAAGCATGATAGTGTCTTATCTTTTAGATGTTGTTGCCCCAATGACCAAGTCATGTATACATAGTTTTGGGCTTACTATTTATTCTTATTGATGCATTATATCCATATATGGAAAAATCTTTAGTTATCATAGTTACATCCATGAGAAGTACAAAGTTATAGGTTTAGGATCTCTAGCCTTTATGGTTATGGTTTCCTATATACCTCAATGGGATATGCAGTGTGAAAAAATAGCATCAAAGCAGGTCGTCCTAGAGAGTCTACAAAGCATGACTATATAGAGTCTTGTCTATGGGGGTGTTGTGCACAACATCTATAAATCGAAGGCCCTGAGCCATTTAGGGGTTGTCTTTTTTTCTTCATTTCTTAGATCGTGTAATAGAGCCAGAGTTGTAGGTAGATTCATATTTAACTCTTCAATCTACTTTTGTTTATAATTATAGTAAAGATGTAATTTACAAGAAGTAGTAAGAATATAGGTAAGCAAGTAGATATGCCTCCCAAAGAAGGGACTAGCTAGTCACTACCTATACAAGCTAATCAAAGTGAGGCTCAAGCTGAGTTTGTATCACAAACTTTTTCTACTCCTCCATCTCCAGAAAAGCTAAGGGGGAGAGCATAATCCTCAAAATCACCTATTAATGATAATGAGCAATATTTATGGAATGCAATGCAATTGCTGACTGGTATAGTTGCTAGAATAGCTCAAGGACAAGTTATTCCAACCATAAGTACTAGCGGTGCAGACAACACAACTAGTCTACAGATGCATGATTTTCTTAAATTAGGTCCTTCCACATTCACTGGATTAGATCTTAATAAAGACCTACAAGACTTTATTGATCAAATCCAAAGGTTTCTGGATGCCATGCATGTATTTATCAAAGTGATAGTAGATCTAGCAGCATATAGATTAAAAGGAGAGGCTATATTACGGTATGAATACCGAAAAAAATCTAGGGGTATCGACGAGACCTTCAGCTAGTTGAAAAGATTTCAAAGAGGCATTTCTTGATCACTACCTTCCACTTGACATATGAGAGGCCTGTATTGATAATTTTTTAAATCTTCTCCAGGGAATATAAGTGTGAGGGAGTACAGCATTCGGTTTAACTCTTTCTCTAGGTACACTCCTAATGTAATAGCTGCTATGGATGATAGAGTTCATCAATATGTGGATAGATTGGATCTATCTTTGGTTAGAGATTGTATTATTGTTTCTTGGAACAAGGACATGGATATAGAAAGGATACATGATTTTGTACAAAAAATCGAGGATCAGACACAAAGAAAAAGAATATAAGAATCAGAAAGAGGGAATTCAAATAGGGCTAGATCTTTGGGGCAGTTTGTGGCATCCCAAAGAGTGTTTAGGCCTCAGTTTTCTAATAGAACGCCTAAACCATCATCTTTTTACTCTGTTTCTAGTTCTCTGCTACAGTTTCAAGGGTCCAAGAGTAATCAATTTGGGTAAAGAAGTGAGACTCATAGTTCATGAATAGTGGGTATCAAGATCAAGAGAGTATGAGACAATTAAGACCTCCTTGGCATCCATGTAAACAATATGGAAAGCTTCATATAGGTGTATGTCGATTTGGGATAGATGTTTGCTTTTGGTGTGGTATGTCGGGGAATATGATGAGATACTACCCACAAAGGAGCATGGGTGGTATGAAATGACCAACTGGATTGAATGTTCAATATTCATCATTGGTGCCTTTTTGGGTAGGGGTATACAACCTATAGGTTATGATAGAGGTGTTATAGAAGCAGCTAGTTCTTGTGGAGTTCAGAATCATACATATGCTCTACTGAATTAGAAAAATTTGGAGGCTTCTCCTAATATGGTTACAGGGACATTGCCCACATTTTCACATAATGTATATGTATTAATTGATCTGAGTTCTACGTTATTGCATGTAACTTCATTGGTTGCTGGAAGTTCAAAGGAACACCAAAATTACTGGTTAAGCCATTCGAAGTGTCTATGCCTATTGGTTGATTCTATTATATCTAGGAGAGTGTGCATAAAAGGTTGACCTTGTTGATCTATAAAAGGTATATTTTGATGTTATAATGGTATGTATTGGTTGGATTCTTGTTATGCCATAGTAGATTGCTGAACTAAGAGGGTGCATTTTTATTTTCCAAAAGAGACAATCCTTGAATGGAGGGGAAATATTGGTGCAACAAAAGGTAAATTTATTTCTTATCTTAAGGAAAAAGGGATGATTTCCAAAGGTAACATATGTCATCTAGTTAGAGCGAAAGATATAGATGCAGAACCACTAATTCTTCAAACTATTCCTATGGTAAATGAATTTCTCGATGTATTTCTTGAAGATCTTCCAGGTTAGCCTCCAAAACGTGAAGTAGAGTTTGGCATTAATGTGATTCAAGGTACTCAATCAATCTCAATTCCTCTGTATAGAATGGACCTAGAAAAATTACACGAGTTGAAAGAGAAATTAAAAGGCTTACTAGAAAAAAGATTCATAGGCCTAGTATGTTCCCATAGGGAGCACCAGTGTTATTTGTGCATAACAAATATCCCCTTCTAAGAATTGATGACTTATTTGATCAGTTACAAAGTGCTATGTATTTCTCAAAGATTGACTTAAGGTCAAATTACCATTAAGTGAGGGTCAAAGAGAAAGATATACCCAGGACAACTTTTTGAACATGGTACGATCATTACAAGTTTTTAGTTATGTCATTTAGGCTAACTAATGAACCCACAACTTTTATGGATTTGACGAATAGGGTGTTCAATCCATTCATAGATGTGTTTGTGATAATTTTTATAGATGATATTCTGGTTTATTCAAGATTAAAAGAGAACTATATGTCATGGATTTGTGGCTGTTTTGGGTCATATTACATCTGATGTAGGAATAAAGTTTGATACTCAAAAGATAGAAGTTGTGAAGAGTTTATCAAGACCTAAAACACATATAGAGGTTCATAGTTTCCTTGGGTTCACAGGTTATTATAGGAGGTTTGTTGAAGGATTTTCTTCAATTTTTGCACCTTTATCAAAACTAACACATAGAGCATCCAAGTTTATGAATGGAGTTTCCAAGATGTAAAGAATAAGTTGACTTCTACACCCATTTGGTACTTTTGGAAGGCATAGAAAAGTATGCTTTGTATTGTGATGCTTCAAGAATTGGCTTAGGATATGTATTCATGCATCATGGTATAGTAATAGCTTATGCCTTAAGACAATTGCGGTTACATAAAAAATTATCCAACACGTGATCTTAAGCTAGAAGTAGTTATATTTTCTTTAAAGATATGGAGCCACTACTTGCATGGGATTTATGTTGACAAATATACCAACAATAAGAGTTTGCAATATATCTTTAACCAGAAATACCTATATTTGAGGTAAGTTAGATGGCTTGAGCTATTAAAAGACTATGATGTTGGTATCTTATATCATCCAGGGAAAGTGTCACGACCCGAACTAAGGCCTAGCCATGATAGGTATCCCAAGTCCATCGTGGACTAGAAACCACCCCCTTAGCCTAATCCAATAGAACCAAACACACCTAGCAGCGGATGAAATACAAACATATCATAATAAAAGATATAAAAAATTAAAAGACTCTAAGATAAATCAATAGCCAATATCGACAACTAATACCCAAGTCCACAGTAATCTAACAAAATTTAAAATATTTAAGTCGGTACATGCCAGCGACCATAGCCAAAAACAAATCCACAAGAAAGAGTCAATACATAAAGAAACTCAAAGCATGAAATAGGGTCTTCTAAATGATAGAAACTCACCATTCAGTCTGACTCATGAGTTTTCCTTTGATCACTTAGTCACTATGTAGGAAGAGTATAGGTATGGACAGTCCCTGCATCGCATGGGGATAAAGTGTCTAAATATGGTTAGCAGTTAGAGTGCCACCATATCACTCAGGGATATAGGATAAATAATGTCATGAACCATAAAACAGAAACCATTAAAACCATTGCATAACATCACATGCAATACATATATATATCGCATGCCAGGAAAGGGTATAGGGCTTAGCATAATTATTAAAACCTTAACCTGGACTGTGTAGCTTAACCATCCTAAATCAGTACCCACGGACTATGTGGGTTCAGTTTCCCCTATTGAAAGGGCCCCAGTGTGTGATAGACGCATAAACCGGAGAAAACCTAAGGGAAAGCTAGATCAATCAAGAAAACTAGCCATCCCAAAATATATATCAAGTGTGACTCATGCACACGACCATCAAGAGCAAACCTCACGTCGGCAAATGCTAGTTTCTAGTATTAGTCCCTTAGGACATTAACCTTCACGGCTAAGATACACAACCCTTTTTAAGCCCGTATTAAAATATTTAACACATAACCCAACCATTACATTAAGGATTCAACCATTAAGGCATCATTAAGTAGTATCATCATACCGACTATAGCTTTCAAGCAATGTCATTTGCCAACCCTTTGTGGATTCCTTACGATACAAGACTAACTAAGAGAATCAAAAATGAGAAAAGAACACTAAGATGAAGCCGAGAAAATAATAAAAAGAATCAAACTCAAAACATACAATAAAGAAAAGATAGTTAACTTGACTAGAGAATCCACAAAGAAATAAGAAACTAAGGGTGTATCAAACTCTAAGACCCCTAAGTTTAATAGAAACAAACACCAAGCTCTTATGTGAATCCACAAGCAAGCCACGTGTCTAAATAAGTAACCAAGACAAATGATTCCACATTTGTCACAAGTGATTCCATACTTGCAAAACACTCATAAGAGTATTCTCTAAAAATATCATCAAAATTTAGAACTGAAAATGGTTAAGGAACATATTTATAGTATTTCATTTGCCTAAGATATCCTATTACAAGAAATAGCCCAAAAGTGGCTATTTCAGAAATAACCTACATGGGTCCTTCAAGTCTTTCTTCAAGCCCTCCAAGCAATAATCCACACACGGCCTTGTAGGCTTAGGAGCCTAAAAGGGGTCGACCGAAGGAATCCTCAGGCCTTTGGCATGCTCAAAGCTAGGGCCTCCTTACATTAGCCACGACAAATGTAATATAACTCTTTAAGTCCCTTTTGGCTCGTATCATCCTCTTCTTCTTAAAAAGGATTCGACCTCCCATCCAAACCTTGTAAAATAGTAGGAGACACAAGCAAACACACTTTTCTCATGGCATGAGCATTAGGGTTAGCATAATCAATCATAGCATAATTCTAAGGTTGCACACACTTCACATATAACCAAACATCCTTCAATACATTGGAAGAATAGTCAACATTTAAAGTGCAAATGGGTTGGCTACGAAACACATCAAGAATTTCCCCTAAATTACTAAGAAATTCATCATATTTCAAATAAATACTAGATCAAAGGGGTAGATTGTCCATGTACACGGCTTTAGGAAACACTTTCTTCCTCCAAAATTACCACTAATACAATCATATATTCCCTCTTTACTAGCGTGATCAACAACAAAAGCAATTTGAGGGTCATTTCCATTCAATCAACCTAAATTCTCAACATAGCTATTCACTTGGAATCCTTTAACCACTTTACAAACATTACTAAGTGATGGGCTCAGTTCATACACAAGTTGGTCCTCATGACTTTCACAAGACAATATGCTACCACTCGTAATAATGGCTTCAACACTAGGTCGATATAAATTGATCTAGCTAGAAGAGATAATTTGTCATCATTAGGATCAACTAGTGTATCCATATGCTAAATTTGGACATAAAGGGACATTAGGCTCGCTTAAAGATAAACTATCTTTCATACTTAGTTGGCTACTAGCCTCACTTACTAGAGTGCAGGAGTTAGTTTGATTACCTTGTAGCTCACTTAGAGCATGTCCACTCAAGGAAGCTTGACAAATTGGTGGATAAGGAAGGATGGATTTAGGAAATATTGGATGCTCTATCAAGTTATTCAACTTCTTTGAAAGAGAGCTTTCCATCCCTTCTATTTTCCCTTCCATCTTTACCATTGTACTTTCATGAGATTCAAATTAGCTATCCATGGCATCAGAACTTTCCATGATTGATTTAACCTAACTAGGCATTTCACCTTCATCTGTCATTGTACATATCTAAAAAAATACTAAACAAAACAAAAAAATAGTAAACACATTAAGGTTAGAAAAGAAAACAACATCACAAGCTCTCAAGCTCATACCTTTGAATGTCATTCAATTGGCGTCGCAAGTGTTGGTATCTCATTTGTACTCCAATGAGATTACATGGTACCAATTATGGCTTGAGGTTGGAGTGGATTTTTATTTGAAAGACTCAAATAAACAAAATTATATAGGGACGTGAATCAAGAAGCTACAACAAATCAAAATGAAAAAAATAGATAAATAACGATGACATGAAAAAAATGAATTCTAAACTAATTCACAACCTAGTAGGTGATTACTAGCTGCTAATTAGTAATAGAATCATGAAATGAAACCAAAGAATAAAATAAAAAAATTAAGAATCTAAATCTTGAGCTTAGGGTGATTTGTATGGATTTATGACATGGCGGCCTTGGATTGGACGTTGATGCTTTGAAAAATTTTCTTGTCTCCAATTTATATTTGATCAATCTTCAACAAGGAGTAGTTTTGTTTTTTGAATGAAGAAAATGCAAGAATTGGACCTTTTTCAAGCTCAAAAGAGTTTGAATTTGTTGTGGTCCCCTGTTTGTACTTTCCCTTGTACTTGCCCTTGTCCTCTTCTTTGAGAATATTCTTTTTTTTATGCTTTCGGACTCTTTCTTCCTATGAAAGACTTGGAATATGTTTGGAATATTATTTTTTCAAATAAGGATCACACTCTCTTTCTCCCTTTTTTTAGATCAAACTACACTTTTTGAATGTTTTTCTTCAACAATATATGAAGAACATGAAGAACACTAACATTCAAAGTTTGACCCAAGCTGACCCTTAAGTAAATGACCTTGGAATTTGATTTTTCTTGAAATTCCAAGTCCAAGTTAACAATCCAAGCACAAATATCACATTTTCAACTCCAAAACGTCAACAATTACCTTCCAAATTTGAGATCCCACCTTCAAGTTTTTTCAAGATCAAGCTCAACAATGGTGGATGGCTCAAATCAACCCGAATTTAGCTCAAATTATAGATCTAGACTTTAATAGTGTTAGGGAACAAGGATCTAACACTAGAAACAAACAAAACACATAAAAATCTCCTAGATATAAGCTCAAAGTTTCAGCCAAGGTACAAAAATGGGAACAACTATTTTTTTGTGATATTTAGATTTTTGACACTCTTTTTGTTGATTTTCTAGCTAACAATCCCAAGATTGATTTTGTTGTAACAAAATCAAACCTTTCTCTTGATATCAAATAATACAAGACTAACTAAGAGAATAAAAAATGAGAAGAGAACACTAAGCTGAAGCCGGGAACACAATAAAAAGAACCAAACTCAAAACATACAATAAAGGAAAGATAATTAACTTGACATAAGAATCCACAAAGAAATAAGAACCTAAGGATGTATCAAACTCTAAGACCACTAAGTTTTGTAAAAAAAACACCAAGATCTTACGTGAACCTCAAGGGAATCGGAATCCCCAAGCAATCCATGTTTCTAAACAAGTAACCAACACAAACAATTCCACATTTATCACAAGTGATTCCACAATTGCAAAACACTAATAAGAGTATTCAATAAAAATATCATAAAAAGTTAGAAATGAAAATGATTAAGGCACATATTTATAGTGTTTTCTTTGACTAAGATAGTCTATTACAAGAAATATCCCAAAAGTGGCTATTTCGGAAATAGCCCACATGGTCCCTTCAAGTCTTTCTTCAAGCCCTCCAAGAAATAATCCACACACGACCTTGTGCACTTAGGAGCCTAAAAAGGGTCCACCGAAGGCATCCTTGGGCCCTTGGCTTTCTCACGGCTAGGGCCTCCTTGCATTGTCCGCGGAAGATGTAATCTAACTCTTTAAGGCCCTTTTGGCTCGTATCACCTTCGTACCCTTGACTCTATTATAAAATAAACTTAGGGGATTCTATTACACCCCACAAGGTTTTTAAAACCATCCTTAACCATTTTTTCATTTATATAATTCATTAGTTTCAAAGAAAATAGCCAAACCAAATGATAATTCATATTCCAAAACAATTATGCAGTAGGTCGAGGTTATTATCAATTTCCATACCAAAACCAATTATTTGGGGAATCTGTTATACCCCTAAATTAATTCACCATTCCCATGTCCCCCAATGAGTGTACAAACCAACAATTCATACATAATAAATCAATAGAAACCATGGAAAAACATTCAAACAATTTATATCCAAAACCCTCAACCCAAAGTTCAAAACTCAACATCAAAACCATGAATAATAAACTGATTATCATGCCATTAATAAAATACAAGTACATGGAAAGAGAATTGGAATATAATTCAGAACTTGGAATCCAGAAAATGAACATAGGATGAAACCCTTAGGCTCTCTTGAGATTTTGAGTTTGAGAATGAAATAATAAATTGATGGAAATAGGTTCATATAGTGTTTAAAGGTCGTTCATAGGTGAAAAGACCCCAATATCCCTCATCCTAAGTAACAAAACCAAAAAATACTCAAATTTAAAGCATTACCGTGGCACGGAGCTTATCAAGGAGTCTAACCTCCATTCCTCTGTGTCACAGAGCCTATCATGGCGATTATCCTCCATGACACGAGGATATTGTGAAGGTTTGCTGGCCTTCGTGGTCCAAAACCACCCTAAACCCCATTCAAAAATTTCAAAACTCTCCTAAAATATCCCAACAACATATCTAAATACAATTCGAGTCAAATCAATATTTCAAACACGAGAGAGCCAAACATAAAGTGTTCGAAATTTGGAGGGTGTTACATTATCCCCCATTAGGATTATTCATCCCCGAATGATGAGCTAGGACACTTTTTTTATAAGAATAGCAATATTATACTAGAATCAAATAATATTCCCAGATAATAACAAGGAAAAATAAAATTCATACCTTAATCTCCTTATCCCAATGCATGGAACAAGGATGGATACCGAGCCTTCATATCTTCTTTTGTTTCCCAAGTGTCCTCTTTTATCTTATGGTTCCTCCAGAGGACCTTTACTAAAGTTTCATCTTTAGTCCTCAATCTACAAACTTGTTTATCCAAGACCTCCATCAGGACCTCCTCGTATAATAGGGAATCCAAAATATCAACACTCTCAATAGGCACCACCAAGGAAGGATCACCCACACACTTCTTCAGCAAAAACACATGAAACACAAGGTGAATAGAACCCAAACTTGCAGGTAATTCTAGCTCATGGGAAACATTCCCCACTCTCTTCAAGATCAAATAGGGGCCAATGTAATAAGGACTAAGCTTCCCCTTTTTTCCAAATTGCATCACTCCCTTTATGGGAGACACCTTCAAGAACACCCAATAACCCACATCGAACTTCAGTTTTCTTTATCTCATGTCCACATGGGACTTTTGGCGACTTTAGGTAGTCTTAATCGTATGTATAATCACCATCACATTCTTCATAGCTTGATGAACTAAGTCAGTTGTGAAAAACCTTGCCTCACCAACTTTGAACCACCCAATACAAGATCTACAACTCCTACCATACAATTCCTCGAATGGGGCCATCCCAGTACTATTATTGTACACAAACTCTATAAGAGGCAAATGGTCAACCCAACTACCACCAAATTCAATTACACAAAATTAAAGAATATCTTCCAAAGTAAGAATAGTCTATGGGTGGAATGCGAAGCTATGGTTCACCTTAATCCATAAACATCATTGGAATAACCACCAAAAAATAAGATGAGAACTGAGTAACATGATTTGAAATAATAGAAACTAGATCACCATGCAACTTAATGATCTCTTGAATAAACAACCTTGCAAAGTCCTCAACAGAATAGTTAATCCTTACCAGCAGTAAGTGAGCAAACGTAATCATCCTATCCACAATGACACAAATAGAATCAAACTGGTTTTAAGACCATAGAAGACAGTGACAAAATTTGTATTAATTACTTTCCACTTCCACATAGGCAACTCAATTTCTTGAGACAACCCACCATCCTCAAGTTCTACACCTTCACTTGTTGACACACCATTCACTTAGCCACAAAATCAGCCACAACTCTCTTTATGTTATTCCACCAATAAATCTCCTTAAGTTTATGATACATCTTTGTCGAACTAGGACAAACCGAATAAAGCGACTCATGAGCTTATGCCAAAATTCTACCTTGCATACCATCTACATCGGGAACACAAAACCTCCCTCGGTACCTCAAGATACCATCACCACTAATCTCAGAAACCATTACTTTCTGCCTACCTACATCCTCCTTGTTTTGCATCAAGATAGGATCCAACACTTGTTTCTCCTTCACCTAAGTGCCAAAAGATAACTTTTCCACCTCTTACACATACATATTTCCATCCTCAAAATCTAAGAGACGAACTCTAAGAATAGCCAAATGGTAAATATCCTTTACCAAATCTCAATTTTCTTCATCCACATGGGATAAACTCCCCACAGATAACCTGCTAAGAGCATCATCAACCACGTTATCCTTACCTAGGTAATAGTGGATACTCATGTCATAATGGAACTTATGTCATAGTCCTTGAGCAACTCATGTCATCTCCTTTTTCTTGAGATTCAAATCCTTCTAGGTGAATACATATTGAAGCTCTTATGATCTGAATAAATGTCAATATGGACCCCATATAGATAATGTCTCCAAATCTTCAATGTGAATACCACATCCAATAAATCTAAATTATGAGCCGGATAATTCCTCTCATGAACTTTCAACTGCCTAGAAGTATATGCTACCACCTTTCCATGTTGCATTAACATACAACCATGTACCACATGAGATATATTACAATAAACCACAAAGCCATTAGTACCCTCGGGCAGGGTTAAAACCAGAGCAAAAGTCAATTTATCTTTTAGCTTCTCAAAACTCCCCTCGTAAGCATCGGACCATAAAAACTTCACCTTCTTTTGAGTCAACTTAGTCAAAGGTGCAGCAATTGATGAGAAGTCCACAAACCTTCTATAATAACCAGCTAAACCTAAAAAGCTCTGAATATCGGTTAGAGTCGTCGATCTAGGCCACTTCTTAACCACCATAACTTTTTGTGGATCCACCATGATCCTTTAACTAGAAACAACATGACCCAAAAAAGTAATGGCGTTCAACCAAATTTTACACTTTAAAAACTTGGCATACAATCGTTGATCCTTCAAGGTCCGCAACACAATACATAGGTGATTTGCATAATCTACCTCACTCTTTGAATATTCCAAAATATCATCTATAAACATAATCACAAATTAATCCAAAATCTATTGGAATGCCCGGTTCATGAGGTTCATAAATGTTGTCGAGGCATTGGTCAACCTAAAAGACATGACCAAGAAATCAAAATGTCCATACCAAATACGGAAGACAATCTTAGAATGTCCTTCTCCCTAATCTTTAACTAATGATAACTCGTCTAAAGGTAAATCTTAGACAAATACTTAGCACCCTGAAGTTAGTCAAATAGGTCATCAATCCTAGGAAGAAGGTATTTATTCTTCATCGCTACTTTATTTAACTGGTAAAAATCAATACACATCCAAAGAGAACCATCTTTTTTATACACAAAAAGAATGGAAGCACCCCACGAAGGCACACTGGGGTGGATAAAACCCTTGTCAAGAAGATCTTTTAACTGCTCCTTAAGTTCTTTTAACTCGATTGGAGCCATTCTATAAGGAGGGATAGAGATAAGACGAGTGTTTGGAAGAAGATCAATCCCAAACTCAATTTTCCTATCGGGAGAAATACCAGGAAGATCATCGAGGAAAACCTTAAGAAATTCACTAACCACAGGAATGAATTGTAAAGAAGGACCTTTCGAGTTATAATCTTTAGCATGGACCAAATGATAAAAACACTCCTTGGAAATCAATTTCCAAACTCTAAGATATGATATGAACATTCACTTAGGCACTAGGGAACTCCCTTCCCATTCAATGACCGGCTCATTAGTGAATTTGAAAATAACATTACAGGTCTGATAGTCTAAAGAGGCATATCACGAATGGAACCAATCCATCCTAGGATAATATTTAAATCTAGCATGTCTAATTCAATCAAATGCACCAAAGTTTCCCTACAACAAACAGATACCATATAACCACTATATACTCTTCTAGAAACCACAGAGTCACCCACCAGGGTAGATATAGAAAAGTGGTTGAAAATACACTCGAGATCAAAACTAAAATGCACAGCCACAAATGTGGTCACATAAGAGAGGGTAGACCCCAGATCAAGTAAATAGTACATATCATAAGAGAAGAGTTTTAACATACCAATGACGACATCAAGAGATGCCTTTGACTCTTAATGGGAAGTAAGAGCATACAGGAGATTCTGATCAGTTCCAATACTACAAGTGGCACCCCTTGGAGCAGGAGCTAATGACATGGTAACCGAAACCTTATTAGACCCATAGCAATGTTTCCCCCATGGCAATCCTTCAGTATATGTCCTAGACGACCATAATTAAAATACCATTTCCTCTTCTCATCATAGAAACCATGATACAACCAACCAAATCTGCAAAGAAGATATGATAGAGATGACTGGGCCCTAATGTTCTAAGATTAGGAACACTATGCCCTAAAACCATCACCACTATGAAAATTATGATATTCGCACAGCTTTGAATAAGGTGCACTAGCCGTTGAATAGAAATTAGAGTTTCTCTACCTATTCTTAGACCACTTCCCACCATCTCTACCACTATGATGCTGACCTCCACCCTAATCTAAATATTGAAACTCCTTACTCTACACCTCCCTTACCTTTGCTTGCTTCTTCTTTTCCTCTTCAACCTATTGCATATACACCATCAGTTAAGAGATATCCATATCCTTGTTCAATAGGACAACCTTCCATTCCAAAACTAAATCATGAGACAATCCAAAAGAAAATTTTCTTATTTAAGCTCTCATAGAGTTCACCAATTTTGGAGCATAATGGTATAATTGGTGAAACTTCAAGGCAACTCCTTCACTGTCATCCTGTCTTACTTCAAATTAAAAAAACTCCTTAGCCTTAACCTCTCTCAACTACTGAGGAAATAAGTAATCTAAAAAGGTACTAAAGAAATTATCCTATAAAGCAGATTCAATATTAACACCTTTACGCTGCTCTCACTCTTTATACCATTGATATGCTACATCCTTAAATAAATAAGAAGCAAATTCCATACCCTCTACATCAGTAGCATGCATAGCCTAAAAGAACTTCTCTATCTCATCTATAAAACTATTAGGATACTCCTTAACCCTAGTACCAGTGAAAGTTAAAGGGATTAACCTCATAAATTGGCTAACCCTAGTGTCCTCAAATGAACTCCAAGTAATACTAGCAGGACTCATCTGGCGTGACTAAGATTTCACCAATTAGGTTAATAGATTAATGGATTGGCAGAGGTGGATAAGTGAGAGTTCCACCAGCTAGACGAGATCCACCCATATTGTCCTTAAGAGGGACAGATGAGTTTCCATGAGCTTTAGATTATTTGGGAGGCATGATCTAAAAGGAAAATAAATGGAGTTAGAGAAATCAAATACCTTAGACTCTATAGTCCAAAGCTAAGACAATAAGGAAGGAAAACATTCCTAAGTAACTCGTAGCCTCTCCCTTATCAGTATGGCATGCTACACACCTATGAAAGAAACTTTACTTGACATGGCTTTGTGGAAAACCAATTGACCATGAACCTAGGTTATGATACCAACTTTTTCATAACCCAAACCAGGGCCTGTCCATGATAGCTATCTTAAGTCCTTTGTGGACCAAAGACCACCCCTTTTGTCTAATCTAATAGAACCAAACACACCTAGCAGCAGATAAAATATGCACATATCAAAAGATAAGATATAAGAACTTAAGAGACTCTAAGATAAACCAATATCCAATACCGACAACCTATACCCAAGTCCAAAGTAATCCAATAAAGCCTCTAACAAAATTGAAAATAGTTTAGTCGATATATGCCCCAGACCATAGCCAAAATCAAATCGATAAGAAAGAGTCAATAAATAAACACAAAGCTTGAAATAGGGTCTTTTGAAGGATGGAACCTCGCCACTTCAATCTAAATCATAAGTTGTCCCCCGATTACCTAGTCATTGTGCAAGAAGAGTAGAGGTATGTCTAGTCCCTGCATCTCATAGGGATACAACATCTGAATACGATTAGCGATTGGAGCTCCAGCAAGTAACTCAGGGATATAGGATAAAATAATGACAGAAACTATAATACAGCAATCATTAAAACCAGTGCACAATATCATAAGCAATACATATGTATATTATAAGTCGAGAAAGGGGACAAGGCTTAGCATAAACCTTAAAACCTTAATTGGGACTGTGTAGCTTGATGTTTCTAAACTGGCACACATGGGTTATATGGGTTCAGATCCCCCTGCTAAAAGGACCATAGTGTATGTTAGCTACACAATCCAGAGAAAACCCGAGGGAAAAATAGAGCTATCAAGGCAACAAACCATCCTAAAATATCTCTCTATATATATACATAGATATATTGGTGTGACTTATGCGCACGATCATCAAGACCATACCTCATGTCAGCAAATGCGAGTTTCAAGTATCAGTCCCCTCAGGATATCTACCTTCACGGCTTAGCTACATAACCCTATTTAAAGATTCAACCATTAAGGTATTATTAAGTGGTATTGTTATACCGACTATACTTTGCAACTAATGTAATTAGCTAACCCTTAAGGGATTTCTTTCTACCTTCCCCCCACTCCATTATAAAAATCACTTGGGGATCCCATACCACCCCACAAGGTTTTCAAAACTATCCTTAACAATTTTTCCATTTATGCAATGCATCATTTCAAAGAGAAGACCCAAACCAAATGATAATTCATATTCCAAACCCAATTATGCAAGTGGGTCGAGGTTATTATCAATTTTCATACCAAAACCAATTATTTTGGGAATCTGTTATATCCCTAAATTCATTCCCCATTCCCCAATCACCCCAATTAGTATACAAAAGAACAATTAATACATAATAAATCAATAGAAACCATGAAATAATATTCAAACTATTTATATCAGAAACCCTTTACCCATAGTTCAAAACCCAATATCATAACCATGAATAATAAACTAATTTTCATGTCGTTAATAAAATAAAAGTATAGGGAAAGAGGTACATGCCTTAGACACAGGAAAATTAGAGAGTAATTCAGAACTTGGAATTGGAAAGATGAATATACGATGAAACCCTTAGGCTCTCTTGGGTTTTTAAGTTTGAGAGTGAATAATAGCTATTGTGTCATGAAAACTAATGAAAATAGGTCCATATAGTGTTTAAAGGTTGTTCATAGGTGAAAATACCCCAATACACCTAATCCCACGTAACAAAACCAAAAACTACTCAAATTTAAAGCATCAGCAAACACAAAGCTTATCGTCGATTCTAACCTCTATGCCACTGACCCAAACACAGAGATTGTCCTCTGTGTCATAAAAACTAATATAGAGGTTATCCTCTGTGACACAGAGATATCGCGGAGTCTCACTACCTCTATGGTTCAAAACCACTCCAAACCCTATTTAAAAATTCTAGAACTCTCCTGAGATATCTCAACAACATATCTAAACATAATTCAAGTCAAAAATTGACATTTCAAATAAGAAAGGGCCAAAAATAAAATGCTCAAAATTTAGAGGGTGTTACCAAATGTAAATATGGTAGCTAATGCTTTACATCATAAGACAATGGCAAGCATTTATGGGATGTCAGTGGAAAGGCAATGAATAGCTAAGGATTTACACCAACTAGTTAATTTAGAGGATCTCCTTTTTGATACCCCAGATAAAGGGCTTATGGTCCATAATGCAGCAAAATCTTTATTAGTAGTTGAGCTGATAGAGAAGCAGTATGCAGATCCTATCCTATTACAGCTTAAGGAAAATGTATAACAAGATATGACAAATGCATTTGATCTTACGCAAGAGGAAGTACTTTGATGCCAAAATAGATTATGTGCATCTAATTTAGACGGGCTAAGAAAGATAATTATAATAGAGAGACGTCATTTAAGGTATTCCATCCATCTGAGGTCAAATAAAATGTATCATTATTTGAATATAGTGTAGTGGAGGGGTGACATAAAGAAGAACACTGCAAAATTTGTATCCTAATGTCCAAAATTCTCAAAAAGTTAAAGTAGAGCACCAAAAAATTGAGGGTTATATACAATGTATAGATCTTCTAATTTGGAAGTGGGATAGGATCAACATGGATTTTGTCTCTGGCTTGCCTCGCACATCTCAAAATTTTGATTCCATATGGGTAATAATTGATAGATTTACCAAATTAAAAAACTTTCTACTGAATAAGACATCTTACATAGTTGAAGTGTTTGCAAAATTAACTATTAAAGAGATAGTTTGGCTACACAGGGTACCAATCTCTATTATATCAGGTAGGGGAGCTCAATTTACTACAAACTATTTGAAGTATTTTCAAAGAAATTTGGAAAGAAAAGTGAATTTAAGTACAAATTTTCATCCTCATATAGATAGACAAGTGGAACGTACCATTCAAACACTTGAAGATATGTTATGAACTTGTGTATTGGATTTTAAAGGTAGTTGGGATGATTATTTACATCTTATCGAGTTTGCCTACAATAATAGTTATCATTCGAGTATCAAAATGGCACCATATGAAGCTTTATATGAAAAAAAGTGTAGTTCACCAATTGGATGGTTTAAAGTGGGTGAAATTACCTTGTTTAGGCCAGATCTTGTCCATCCAAGCTATGGAAAAGGTTAAAGTGATCCAACAATAGCTAGAAACATCCTAAAGTAAAAAAACATCATTTGTGAATGTTGGAAAAATGGGGCTAGAGTTTGCTAAAGGTGATTAGGTATTCTTAAATGTGTTACCAATAAAAGGGGTAGTGAGATTTGGTAAGGAAGGAAAACTAATTTATGTTATATAGGGTCGTATAATATTAGTAAGAGGTTTGGCCAAGTTTAATATGAGTTAAATCTACCCCAAGAGCTCTCAATAGTTTATCTAATGTTTCAAGTCTCAATACTTCAAAAGTGCATAGAAGATTCATCTCATATTACTCCCACTGAAGATGTACAAGTTACAAAAGATCTCACCTATGAAGAAGTACCTATTTATACTCTAGATTGATAAGTTAAGGAGTTATAAAATAAAGAGATAGCTTCTATAAAAGTAATTTGGAGAAACCAACAAGTAGAAGTGATCATATGGGAAGCTGAAGAAGTGATGAAATCCAAGTACCCCCATTTATTCAAATACAAAGAGAGAGACCAATATGAAGAATTGTAGAAATAAAAAGTATAATATAAAAGTATTATTTGGTAACAGAAAGATTAAACTTAGGCTTGCACTTATTTAGGTTAGATAATTATGCTAACATTCGAGGATGAATGTTCCCAAGGGGGAAAGATGTAACACATTTTATCTTGTGTGTACTTGGTCTACATATATGGAACTTGTCATAACCTTATGGTATAGGTAATGGACCATATTTGTTATGGGAGTATTGATGGTGTAAATGGGTTTCTAGATATAGCCCACACGTTTTAATGTGACCTGACCAAGTTAACGTTAATACAACTATTTAACTTGGAATTGTAAGCTAGTATTTAAAGATAAACTTTAAAATTACATAGTGTCTACAAGTTCTAAGTTACATTAAAGGGATTAAAAACTAAAAATGGAATAAACATTGAGGTTCTTTCTTGAATTAATTAAGCTATATGAACCAAGTTAATACACCCGAGGCTATGGATTGAATTTAGGCCTATATTAATGTAGTCATTTGGGACCAAACTAAGTAAAAGAAACAAAATAGAGAAAGGGCGGAACAGTCAAATTTGCCAAGGCCCAAAATAATTGAGCCCAACAAAGAATCAAGTAGTAAGTTCATCACCTACTTTGACCTTTTGAGTAGCTTTAACTCCTTAAGTAGGCGCATCACCTACTTGGACCAATATGAGCTCCAAATTGTAGTTAAAGATATATCCAAAATAGGGCCTTTATAAGGACAAGTTGCTAGTCATTTCCTGTATTTCTAAGTCACAAAAAAGGATTATATTTCATAAGTTCTCTCTATTTTTCTCTAGAATAAAACGGTGCAGCCTTATTTTTTCTTCTAGGGTTCTTAAAGAAACCTGTATAATTCCAAGCCAAGGTAAGTGAAAACACTTATGGTTTAGCTTAATTTTCCCATAAAAGATTAGGAAAATAGGATATTCATGCTTAATTTTAAGTATAGCTCAAAATAAAACACAAGCTAACTGATCATTTTTCTTTGTTATTAAGAGACTTCTCTTTTCTTCTTTGGTTTAAGGTGTGAAGGAAAGTTTAAGTTCTAGAAGAGTTCAAGTTAAAAGAATAAGTTACAAAAAATTGAGGTAAGGTGACTGCTACATTTTATCCTCATTATGTATGAGTTTGGATACAAAATTATGGATGTGTTATGATTAAGAACTAAAAGGATAATGAGTTCAATATTTCATTACTTCTATAACGGAAATTTGTGGTTGTTTTGTGGACTATTTTATGTGTATACATGGGGGACTATCGGGTTGATGTTGGAGAAAGGTGTGAGTAGTTTGTATTGAAATATAGAATAAAGGTGTAGTGGTAATTCACCGAACTAAAAATTGTATTTTCTTACTGTCCATTCTATTTTTATACTATTTTGAGGGTGTAATGAAGTCAAAGTTATTTTGAGGGATCTTATAAGAATCTGTAAGGTATGTGGATGTAATTGGAGGTGAAAGGGGTTAAAATAACACCCTTGATTTGATAAATTATGGACTTACTTCTTGGCTACTGTATTGGTAAAGTTAAGTAGCCGAAATGTGTTGGTTAGTTACTAATACTAGTTTTACCATATACATTATTGTAGATAAGTAATCCAAAAGGCAGGACGTTAATTTGAGTTAATATTAGAGTTATACAACAAGATATATAAGGCTACTCCATTTTGTATTCTTTGGTATGAAATCCAACACGTTTGTTACAAAGTATGCTTTTAAAGTACTCATATAGGAACTAAAACATAGTGGCAATGCATATTTCACATATAGATAATGACATTATCCCCATTCCCTAATGTGTTAAAATACCTCATTACATGCCTATTATCAAGTCTGATTTTTTACTTCTACTTACAAGTCTCAGGAGTTCTTGTTTAATTCAAATAAGACCCATGTGTCAATTTAGCTCCTCAATATTTCATTTTTGTAGAAACAGCTCCCTACCTTATTTTTATTGCATTAAGTATTTATTCCTGTGTCTCTTACTGGTATATTATTATTTCGAAGAACAATAATGTTATGAACACCAAACTAAAAATCTCAAAGGCTAAATAAACTATGTAAAACAAATCATGTTATGTACGGGTGCCAATTTAAGGATATAAGCCTAGCATGGGCCTATCCTGATCCCTTTATATGTGGGTGGTAGCTCAGGGATGAATGCCTAGCACAAGCCGGCAATAATCCATTTATATATGGGTGGTAGTTCAGGGAAGCCTAGCATTGGTCGATCACAATTTGTGTATTTACCACTGATCAGCTAGTCATGTATATCATATGGTTTACAAAGATTATATTGTAAGAAAGGTAATATAAAGAAAAGAATGCAATGTATATGATCTCCCAAGTGTATGTAACGGTGGTATAAGACCATAATCTAATCGCCTATACTTGATTTCTTTTGAGCTTTTGTATTATGTATAATTACTTCCAACCTTTCATGTTTAGTCCATATTTTCATACTGACGTCCCTCACGGGGGACCTGCATTTCATTCGGCAGGCATAGATGCTTTAACTAATATAGCTCCCCAGTAGGAGCATAGGATATCCAATGGCTATTGGTTAACTCTAGGTTGATTCAAGTCTTTTCGAGTCTGTTAGATATGTTTTGATATTGTACAATAGGTAATAGTAAGGTAGGGGGGTTAGGACCTTAACTAAGTCTAAGTATCTTTTTGCAACTTTGCAGACCAATGTAAAGTTAAGCATGATCATGTCTTATCATTTAGATGTTGTGGCCCCAAAAACCAAGTCTTGTATAGATAGTGCCTTGCTATTTATTTATTCTCATCAATGCATCATATATATATATGGAAGAAGCTTAGGTTATCATAGTTACATGTATGAGAAATACAAGGTTATAGGTTTGTGATCTCTGGTCTTTATGACTATGGGTGCCTATCTATTCTAATAGGATTTGAGGTACGACAGGGGTTGGGGAATGGGCTTCAGTGGTGGTATGACCTCCTTTCCCTTTCTTTTGTTTTCAGCTCTCTTTTATGTAACTATAGGCTCCTAATGCTCCTCATCATTAGGCTCTAACTTCTTTTCTTTATCTTTATCTGCATCATTAATCTTTGCAGAGTCACTCCTCATATCATCAATCATAGGCTTAGGTGGATCAATAGTAACCTTACCACTCCGTTTGGTGATAGCGACGAAGTGACTATCATTCTTCGAATTCTGAATAGCATTACTATGAAGAGTGTATGGTTGACATTGATACAATGTGGCAGACATCTACCCAAACTGTTTCTCAAGTTTCTTAATCACGGTTGTATGTGACTCTACTTTCTGGCTCAACCTTGAAATATTTGGCTTAATTTCCTTAAGGAAACTCTCTTAGCTCTCGAAACCCTTCACAAGCTTTGCAAGCAATGGTTCTATTATCAAACTTCTAGACTCAGTATCACGATTCCCCAATGGATAATAAAGGTAACTCTTATCAAATTTCATCTGTCATGACCCAAACTAGGGCCTGGACGTGACGAGCATTTCGAACCTTGGAGACCCAAAATACCACTATCTTTCTGGTAATCATGCATATAATTCATATGATCAAAGTAATGCCGAAGAAACACAATATAATGAAAACATGGCCAAGAATCATATGAAAATGAAAATGGGGAATAGTGTCCTACAATCTAAATCAACATCTCTAAAACCGTCTGCTAAATCTCTACTACATGACTGAAACAATGTCTATCTGAAAACTGGGACAAGGCCCCCAGTAGACCCAAAAACTGAATATAGGATAAAAGGACTGCAGGACATAAGACCTTTCGAAACATAGAAGTCTCACCACTGGTCTCTACAGCTTTGTCTAAAAGTTCTACTAAATCTCTTGACCCCTAGACTGGGCCTCTGAACTTGAGAGGTTGGAGAGGAGAGGGGATCAGCACAAAAGTACTTGCACGCAGAGATATCAAAACAAAACATAATATTTTTACAAAGTATAGTTGAGAGCCAATATAAAACAATTTCGTATCAAATCATTTGAAAACACATGGGTGTAATACAATAGTTTTTCTCAACAATAATGAAATGCAATCTGAGCTAGGTGAAATACCCTACATAATTTACACCAACTGTCAAACCTTGGTTGCCGCCGAGATTAGACTATATGTGAGGGAGAGACACTCAAGACCACACAGCATGGTGTCTCGATCCAATGGTAGTGCCTAAGATCACTTGGCTTGGGCTCCTACCTATAGTCCCAATTAGGGAATGACATAAATTCAAGTACACAGATCGCTTAGCCTGGCACCAATATTTCGTTTCGGTAAACACGTTATTCCAATGATGAGCCCTTATGTCTCAAACGCCTTCTTTGGGCATCCATATTTCTCATGTAAAATCAATGCATTCAAATTTTATTTAATCCAATTACGTATCGTATTCTATATGGTATCGCCATACCCGACTTGCAAGTCATCAATATCACATCCACATATGCATATTCATGTAAAAACCAAGGTTCTTCATCATTTACAAGTGGTGAGCAATATTTATTTAAAATTCATGCTCTCTTTTGTTGATCACAATGTAATATGGAGTATCGAAACATTATCATGGGAATTTGAAAACAATTTATCATTCATATTTATCAACTTCCATGGAAAATCTCATATCACATATGCATGGTTTCAACCATTGAAGTATATAGGCAAACAATTCCCATGACATAAAGAAAATGGCGTAGAAATCATATTAAAAGCATGATATTAGCATTTGGTTGAAAACCCCCATTTAAAAGCATGCATGTTCATAAAGACTACACCCATGAGATTTTTAGATAACCCTACATACCTCTATTTCCAAGGATAATACGTATTTCTTGAAGCTTGCGGATTGATGAATCCAAATATGTAATTATATTTGAAAACCTACGGTCAAGTCTTGAACTATTTGGGTTTTTATTTTTGAAACCCTAAGGAGAATCTTGATCCCTTTTGATGAAAGAATATGTATTTTGGGGTCCTTGGAACTAAATCTTGTGTTTTAGGGCTAAGTAAGGGTCAAAAATGACCACTTTGTCCTTAACATGGAGTGTTTAATTCACCAGAATTCCTTACATAGGCGCCGCCCATCCCATCGCCTATCTTCACATAGGCGCCTCCTAGGCTATCGCCTATGTTCACATAGGCGCCACCTAGGCTATCACCTATGTTTTCCAGTGGCCATGGGTGATTGGTTAGGCGTTGCTTATCACTTTGAAAGATCATAAATTCTTGCTCGGGTGTCGGATTTTAGGAAAATTGGTATTGTCGGAAAGCTAACTTGAATACCTATCATTTGACACATAGTAGGCTTCCTAATTTGACATGTATAGAGAGTTATGGTCGATGGAAGCTGCACATTTTACAACGTCTACTAAAACTTAGTCGATCGAAATAGTTCCAACTCGTCCTTGAGTTGAAGGACCTCTATGGTCTAAATTCAAGCTGAAGCGGATTCACATGCTACACCATAATTAACATGCCATATTGGCACAGGATTTTATGGCTTTGGGATTAGCAACGCACCGAAATCATGTTCTATATTGTAGCCCGAATTGTGGGGCATTACATTATCCCCCCTTAGGATCATTCGTCCATGAATAATGATGCGGGACACAGATAGACACAATTTCAAGCATAATAAAGGACTAGGAAAGATACAAAATCAATAGTACCTTCTGTCTCCTCCTCCATCGAATCAAACAAATTGAGGTATCGTCATACCCGACTTGCAAGTCATCAATATCACATCCACATATGCATAATCATGTAAAAACCAAAGTGCTTCATCATTTACAAGTGGTGAACAATATTTATTTGAAATTCATGCTCTCTTTTATTGATCACAATATAATATGGAGTATCAAAACATTATCATGGGAATTTGAAAACAATTTATCACTCATATTTATCAACTTCCATAGAAAATCTCAAATCACATATGCATGGTTTCAACCATTGAAGTATATAGGCAAACAATTCCCATGACATAGGGAAAATGACTTAGAAATCATATTAAAAGCAAGATATTAGCATTTGATTGAAAACCCCTATTTAAAAGCATACATGCTTGATGATAGGCTGATTTACGCGCCTATATCAATATATTTTGCCCATATTTTAGCCTAGTTTTGAGAACAAATTATATATTTCATGCACTTTTAGTCCTTTTTCCTGTAAATCAGCTAACGAACATGATTAGGAAAGTTTCAGGTATAAATGATGCAAAATACAGCATTATGGCTTACTTGACGCAAAAGAAAGCTCACAAAGGAAGGGAAGAAAGTCTACACGCCTAAGGACCAAAACTGTTGCATGGAAAATCTGTCCCGGGCTAAAACAGCATTTCTGAAGACTTTGGGGACTTACAGACACAAAGCTGGATTTGGACAATGATACATTAACCTAGTACAATTGGGTTATGTATTTCATTAGTTTATTTGGATTATGATAATGTTACATTAACCTAGTACATTTGGGTTAAGCATTTCATTAGTCTAGTAGGATTTGGTTATTTATTTCATTAGCTTAGTAGGAGTAGGATATGGGTATTATAAATACCCTATCATGCTAGAGATTTTAAGGCATTCACAATTAATCTTCTAACATTCTTCAACTATTCATTCCGCAATTAATTCAACAATTAATCTTCTTCCATCCCTCTCTTCTTCCACCACAACAATTCTACAACTCTTCTAATCTTTTCAACAATTCATATCTTATATTCATCTATTCCACAACAAGAGAATCGTTAATTGCCAAGGAATCACCCCTCACGCATATCACTTGATCCACACTCCATTAATCAATATTGTGATATAACAACAATGTCAATCGTGATCTTCTTTGCATTCATGGGTAACTAAACCTCTCTGTTGGGGTTATGGAAGCCGAATGAGTTACTATCTATTGCTGTGAGTTTGTGAGTTCGTGACACGTATATTGCTTATATCATTATTCTCTTCATCTTAATCTACATTCTTTGCGGTTGCAAACGCAAGAATACGCCAGTCTAACATTTAACTTGTTTGAGAGAAAGGTTATTTGTCTGGAAAAGAGATAATGTCAAGGTAGTAGGACACCCTTTCCTATTAAAAAGTTAGTGCCATAACTGGACTAACCTCTTGGAGAATTCGTACCGTTAGACACGCTTTAAGCTCGAGAGAGTTAAAGTGAAATAGTCCTTGTTGAGGTCGAGAGACGCTTGGATTTACCATCGACTACAATTCTCTATAAGCAGTTGCATCTCAGAATTCTACACACTCATAGCCAATAGAGACGTATACCTCAGAAGGTGGACATAACCCCAACGCTTCAATTCTCATTGTTTACAACTCACGTAACAATTTCTCTCTCTTTTCTTTATTATTTTCAGCTTTTGTTTACATTACTTGCACGACAAGACTCCCCCCTTTTTACGAGACTTGCACCAAAAGTTTAGTAATTTTGCTTACTTGTTGGCCAAGCTATTCCCTGTGGGATCGACACCCAACCCAGGTTGGGTTCTATATTTGCTAACGACCGCTTTACACTCCTACGGGAGCTGTAGATTGAGCGTTATCAAAAATTGGCGCCGTTGCTGGGGAATACGAGTGTCAATCAAGTTTCTGATAATTACTAGACCCTTTGGTCAAAGATCCTCGTACTTTTACTTTTAGTTTTTGTTTTTGTTTCTTGCAGGTTTTTACTTTAGTGCATGCCCCATACTAGAAGTTCTGGTCAACCGTTATTACCAATCAATCCGGAACCACAACGAATTAGAAGAATGGAAGCACAAGCTGAAATCGACAGGATGGCTGCTCAACACGAGCAAGCAAGATTAGCTGCTCTTGCTGCCGCCCAAGTACACCAGCAAACCATTGATAATCCTGGGCGAGCAACAAATCCTAACGATGAGGATTTAGGTGACGATGAGTTGATAAACCCAAGGCATGTTGCTAAAACTACAACACCTGCCAACAGAAGAGGTCGAGAAGCTCGGTATAGGTATGATCGCCAACCTTTGCAGCTAGCTTTCGACGATGATGATGATGATCTTGATGGTGCTGGAGCCACTGGAGCTATAATTCCACCACCATTAGCGCCCGGAGCCAAGTTCAACATTACTAGCACCATGATTCAGTTATTGCAACTCAACGGATTATTTGGTGGACTAGCAGGCGATGATCCGAATATGCATCTCATCAACTTTATTTCTACATGCAAGTCCTTTGACAATCCTGGTGTTAGTCAGAATGTTATTCGATTACGTCTATTTTCATTGTCTCTATCTGGGGAGGCAACACTATGGTTGAATGGGCTGACTCCTGATTCGATTACAAATTGGAGGCAATTGAGAGACGTTTTCCTAGAAAGATTCTTTCCGCCATCCAAAAGAGCACAACTGTGAGATGAAATCAGTAACTTTCGTCAGCTTCCCACTGAAGCTCTTCATGAAACATGGGAGAGGTTCAAGACAAAGCTAGCAAGATTCCCAAACCATCACATGACTAATGTTCACCAAATGGAGATATTGTATAGAGCCTTGAATTCAATAACTAAACCAGTGGTGGATAATGCAGCTGGAGGTTCTTTCATGGACCTCACCTTTGGTCAAGCAAGTAATATGCTAGATCGTATGACAAAACAAAGTAGAGCTTGGCATACCAGGGATTCTGAGGTACCAAGCCCCACTTTATCTATTGGCATGACTGCAGACCAACGAAGAAGAGAACAAGAACGTGATCAAGATATGGCGCACATGAAAACCCAAATGGATCTTCTTACAAAGCATCTATTGGGGAAGACTGAAAAAGTGAAAGCTGTTGCGTCAAAAGGAAGAGATGAATCTGATTCGGAAGAGGAGGTCAATTACTTGAACAATCAGGGGGGTTTCCGAGGGAATACCCAAGGAAACCAAGGTCGGAACTATTATGATAAATGATAACGCTCAATCTACAGCTCTCGTGGGAGTGTAAAGCGGTCGATAGCAAATATAGAACCCAACCTGGGTTGGGTATCGATCCCACAGGGAATAGCTTGGTCAACAAGTACGCAAAATTAATAGACTTTTGGTGCAAGTCTCGTAAGAAGGGGGGATTGTAATAAGTAACTAAAGTAATGAAATAAAAGCTGAAAATAATAAAGTAAAAAGAGAGTATTTCGTAGGTTGTGAAACAATGAGAATTGAGGCGTTGGGGTTATGTCCACCTTCTGAGGTATACGTCTCTATTGGCTATGAGTGTGTAGAGTCTTGACATGCAATTGCTTATAGAGAATTGTAGTCGATGGTAAATCCAAGCGTCTCTCGACCTGAACAAGGACTATTTCACTTTAACTCTCTCGAGCTTAAAGCGTGTCTAGCGGTACGAATTCTCCAAGAGGTTAGTCCAGTTACGGCACTAGCTTTTTAATAGGAAAGGGTGTCCTACTACCTTGACATTATCTCTTTTCCAGACAAATAACCTTTCTCTCGAACAAGTTAAATGTTAGACTGGCGTTGGTCTATGCGTCTTCTTTTCTAGACAAATAACCTTTCTCTCGAACAGGTTAGATGTTAGAATGGCGTGTTCTTGTGTTTGAACCGCAAAGGATGTAGATTTAAGATGAAGAGAATAATGATATAAGCAATATACGTGTCTTGAACTCACAAGCTCATAGCAATAGATAGTAACTCATTCGGCTTCCATAACCCCAACTAAGAGGTTTAGTTACCCATGAATGCGAAGGATATCACGTTTTGCATGGTGGATGGCGTGAATAGTAGGTGTTTGGCGTGTGGTTTTAGTGACTCCGTAGCAAGTAACGATTCTCTTGTTGTGGAATTTAAGAGTAGAAGAATGAAGAATTAAGAATGTATTGTAGGAAGATGTCTTAAGTGAAGAGTTGAATGAATTGTAAGAATGTGTCCCTAAATCTCTAGCATGATAGGGTATTTATAATACTCCTATCCTACTCCTACTAAGCTAATGAAATAAATAACCAAATCCTAATATACTAATGAAATCCTTGACCCAAATGTACTAGGGTAAGGTTACAAAATTATAATCCAAATAGAATAATGAAACACATAACCTAATTGCACTAGGTTAATGTATTATGGCAAAAATCCAGCTTTGTGTCTGTAAGTCCCCAAAGTCTTCAGAATTGCTGTTTTAGCCCGGGACAGATTTTCCATGCAGCAGATTTAGTCCTTTAGGAGTCCAGCTCCTTTCCACTTCGTTCGTGAGCTTTCTTTTGCGTCAAGTAAGCCATAAATTGCTGTATTTTGCATCATTTATACCTGAAACTTTCCTAATCACATTTGTTAGCTCATTTACAGGAAAAAGGACTAAAAGTGTATGAAATAGATAATTAGTTCTCAAAACTATGCTAAAATATGGGCAAAATATATTGATATAGGCGCGTAAATTCGCCTATCATCAACACCCCACACTTAGAGCTTTGTTCATCCTCGAACAACATATCATGTCCTTCTAACATCAACTTAGGGTTTTTACAGCCACAACACAAAACATTCTTCAAGACAAGCACAACAACTATCAACAGAGAGTAGCTTTCCGATTATAAGTAGAAACAATTTAACCTCAAGCATAGACTCGTGATGGTGATCAACTCGCATGCAAACGTTAAGGTGCATAGAATCATATACAACTATCCAAAACTCATCAACCATGTGTGTCTCACAATATAGTACCCATAATCACTCACAAGTATAGCATATTTTTCAAACATGGGTATCAACATATCCTTGCTCTCACTCTCGCAAAGAATTCATATGTAGCAACTAATGACCATAGGCTTGCCTTTAATGTAGTAATCTACTAAATGTCGGAATGTTAAGATTAGGATCAAGTAGGTCTTTAGATGGTTGTAATGTAGGCTAAGGGACGGGTAGGACTATTTTGGCCAAGAATAGTGACTAGGTTCCTAAGCACTTTAATACATCACTTTGTATCTATGACACTTTTTTCTTTCAACCTTTCTTTATTTTATTCTTCCACCCTTGTTCTCATCTTTTGTTTTTCAATTTTAAGCACAACTCACTTTTCAGCTTTCTTTTCCTTTTTCTTTTCACAACGTACCTCCTATGATAGCATTTTTTTCTTTTTCATAACACATTCAAGAACCTTTACAATTTAAAGCATCATACTCACCCAATTTCCTCTTATGTTGTCACATGACTTATTCACTTTAAAGCACTTAGGAATTTGGATCAAATTACGGTCTTGAAAAAAAATGGATTAGGCTTACATACAAGGTTGTCAAAGAAATAGGCTAAAGGCTCAAAAGGGTTTAACTAGGATGATTTACATGGGTAGGAAAAACTGAAGGTAAACATGTATAGGTTGCCAAAGAAATGCCTAAATCATATCCTAAACTTACATTCCTTATTTTCGTTTTGCATACATACGAGGCAAGTTCTAGCATCAGCCACATACATAGAATATACTATTAATCTCACACACACAAGGCACATGGTCAACTTGATTGGTAGTAATATAGACTCTCGATCCAACAAGTGAAGGAATTGAATCACACACTATCACATAATGAGTCACAACTAGAGCCTAAATGTCTCAATAGTCACAATTGTAGCACATACTCTTGTTCTAATCTCATGCTGCCTATCCAAATAACTTCATGCGTAGCTAGAAAAATTTTCCTCCTAAAAAATAAAAAAAACGTCACACGAAAAAAATCACAAAAAAATAAAAATTTGGACTCAAAACAAAATAAACAAGCAAACATACAAACATAGCATGCAGATTCTGCCGACACCCCACACTTAGACTAGACACTGCCCTCAGTGGAAAATAAAGTCGAAGAACCTGATTAGTCGGACTCTTCCTCAATGTCGGGGGTCATACCCCCTTCGTCCGAATCATCGTAAGAGTCATCGTCAGAGTTCTCCTCAGCATCAGAATCAGGCAAGCGTCTATCATCATCAGTTGGCACGTCATCATCAAGAGGTTCCTCGAAATATACTCCCACTCCACACATCTCCCGGGCATGTCTGTTCATTGGGTAGTCGTGGTCCAGCTGTTGGAGCTCTTCAGCAGTTGGAATACGTCCACCACTCATCATAGTGAATTGTGTCATGCCATAGAGATGACGGAAGAAACTCTCATCACGAGCGTGTCTCTCCGCAGTGGTAAGGTTGACTCCATGCGTTGTTTCAGCATCTTTGACCTTGGTGAGGTCAACCTTCTTTGGGGTACGTGGGAGTTTGTGGTCAGCTGGTTCCTCTTCTATATCCTCCTTCCGCAACATTGCTGTCAACAAATTGCCGAATGTGAAATGGGACCTGCTGTGGAGTCTGGCTTTTCTCATGGTAGATCGAATGATTGCCCCAAAGTTGATAGGGACATTCGTCATCAACGCATAAACCAAACACACTCTATCTCTCGATATCTTTGTGTATTGCATCCCAGGAATAAGGCATGAGTTGACAATGCGCATCCAGATTCTTGCTTCCCTATTTAGTGGAGCATAGGGGAATGTGTTGTGACGGCCTGTTTCCTTATGTCTGCCCCATCTTGCCATTGATCTGCTTCCACAAAGCGTGTGTCTTATTGCTCTGTAAGGAGGCCTGCTGTACAGCTCTTTGTATGGTGCAGTGTCGACCGAAGGTAGGCCTAGAAACGAGTTGATCCAATCCGCTGTAAGCTGTAACACTTGGCCCCGAATTTTGACTTCGTTGCCTGTTGTGTTTGGCGACCAGTTGGCATAAAACTCTCTTGTCAAGTCAAGATTGCACTCTCCCATGTCACGGAAGATGAAATCCAGCTTCAGAGCCATTATCTTAGCCAACATTTGCGGCTCCTTCTTTGCTAAGGTCTCCTTGTTGATTAAGTCGACGTGCACATATTTCTTTTCTTTGTTGCTGCTGTACCATGCCTTGGCGTCTTCCTCAAGAACCCATTTGATTCCGAACATTCTGCGTGGTAGGTGTGCTGAAGATGATTCTCCTTGGTCTTTTCGGCTTCTCTTTTTATCCTTTCGGGTTGTGGTAGCCTTCTCCTTGCCTTGCCTTGCTTTCGGTGCCATTGTACCTGAGACTAAAAATAATGTTAGTTGCAGCACAATCGCACTTTATACAATCTACATTCAAGCACTAGGGGTACCACCCCACACTTAATCTTGTTAGCACAAATCAGTGAAGTGAAAGTGGTCGAGTACTCAGACTTCGTCGACATACGTTTTAGGATTGTATTCCGACAAGAAAATCAGCATTACATCACTTATGAGCAGCCACTTGGACGTCTTTCATGGTGCATATAGCGACACTACAACATAGGAGTTACCGCATGGAATTGCTATTCGTACAACAAACACTACCTCCTACGTCGATAGTCACTATAACCTTATCCCGATGGCCGGGATGGTTAATCATGCAAGCATCCAAACAACACTCTCAAGCAATATTCATAGCCACATATGTTCAGCAAGTATCATAACAATGCCATTGAAACAAAATTCAAGTCGGAAACAAGTCAAGAATTCCATACGTATATATTCAATCACACGATTTTGCAACAATTATCCACACACATGAACATCACCACCAATTTCTTATGATTTAGCATTTTGTAATAAGCATAGCAACGTAGTACTTACGATAAATAGATGAAGAATAAGAGAGCACTTACTTGCTTGAAGAGTGTGGAGAAGTTTGATGTGGATTGGAAGAACAAAGGAAGAAAAATTTGAGAGGATTTGGAGTGATATGCGGCGCCCTTAGGGTTGTTTATAATGTGGTTATGTAAAAAAAACAAGTCCCCTTTATATAGGAAGAGTATGGGTCGGGTTATGACCCATTTACAATCGGATTTGGGGACAAAATCACAGCATATGCGGCGCATATCCCTCGGCATATCACTTACATATGCGGCGCATTGTCCATGGCATAATGGGACATATGCGCCGCATATCCTATGGCATATCTAGACATATGCGGCGCATATCCTATGGCATTTGGTCTCAGTATCTCAAATGCCATAGCATAGGCGGCGCATAGTCAAAAGCACACCTAGGAATAGGCGGCGCATAGTGTATTGCACACTAGATTTCGAGTCCTTAGGCTATAGAATAGGTTGTGCATCGTTCGTGGCCTATTTATACCAAGGCCTAGCCTTCCTCGAAGCCTATTATGACGTGAGAAAGGCTCAATTCATAGCCTTATGCATCACCATTCCTAACTTACCGACTTTACCATACAATGCGACCAAATCGTCAATTGAAATCAATCTCCTCGTTGCATACTTCTTGCACCTATATTTGCTCAAAACACAATAAAAACGATTAGTACGATGGGTTGCCTCCCACCAAGCGCCTTAGTTTTGGTCGTGGCACGACTCTTATTTTTGGATTTTCATTTATCAAAAAGAAAAAAATTAAAACGACGAAACGATAAAACGATAAAACGATAAAACGATGGGTTGCCTCCCATCTAGCGCCTTATTTATTGTCGTGGCTCGACGTAGTAGTCTCGAGTACTTAGACTTCGTCGAGATAAGTGATGGCCATGTCATTTATCGAGTCAAGAGGACCGATATATGGCTTGACACGTTGGCCATTCACTTTGAAGATAACACCCTCATTGTTTTCCAATTCGACTACTCCAGACGAGTAGACTTGGGTGACTTTAAATGGACCAGACCACTTTGATTTTAACTTACCTGGGAAGAGCTTGAATCTGGAGTTAAAGAGTAGTACCATGTCACCTTTTTGGAAGTTTCGTCGAACAATCCGCTGATCATGATACTTCTTCATCCGCTCCTTGTATAAATCTGATCTTTCATATGCATGGAGACGGAATTCATCTAGTTCGTTCAGCTGCTCCAACCTCAGGTTCTTCACATCATCCCAATTCAGATTCAAGTGCTTCAATGCCCACAATGCCTTGTACTCAAGCTCGATGGGTAGATGACAAGCCTTCCCATAAACTAGCTGATAAGGTGACATGCCAATGGGTGTTTTGAATGCAGTCCTGTACGCCCATAGTGCATCATCTAGCTTTCGAGACCAATCCTTCCGATTCGCATTGACCGTCTTGGCAAGGATTTGCTTGATCTCACGATTGGAAACCTCTACTTGTCCACTAGTTTGGGGATGATAAGGCGTAGCTACCTTGTGTTGCTTGACTCCATACTTGGCCAATACAGATTTGAATAGCTTGTTGCAGAAGTGAGATCCTCCATCACTTATGATAGTACGAGGTACCCCAAAGCGAGAGAAGATATTCTTCTTTAAAAACGCTACAACACGCTTTCCTTCGTTATCGGCCAATGCTACAGCTTCAACCCATTTCGACACATAATCCACAGCAACCAAGATGTACTTCATTCCAAACGAATTCACGAATGGTCCCATGAAATCAATACCCCACACATCAAAGAGTTCTACCTCCATAATTTTGGACATGGGCATTTCATGGTGTTTTGAAATAGCACCTTGACGTTGGCATTGGTCACACCTTCTCACATGGTCGTGTGCATCTCTGAATATTGTAGGCCAATAATAACCACTTTGCAAGACTTTCCTTGCTGTTCGATTACCCGCATGATGTCCTCCAACTTGCGAAGTGTGGCATGCGTCCAATATAGTAGGCACTTCTTCATGGGATATACATCGTCGAATGATACCATCCGCGCATCTTCGAAACAAATAAGGCTCATCCCAATAGTAGTGCTGAACGTCATGCATAAACTTCCTCCTCTGGTGGTAAGATAAATTGGAAGGTAACACATTACTCACCACGAAATTTGCAAAGTCGGCATACCATGGTAAGTTCTCCATTGTTGTCGCTAGTATCTCCTCGTCAGGGAATGCATCGTCAATCTGATTTTCTGGTTGCGCCACATACTCATTCTCAAGTCTAGATAGGTGATCAGCCACTTGGTTCTCACAACCTCTTCTATCTTTGACTTCGAAATCAAACTCTTGCAGCAGCAATACCCATCTAATCAGCCTTGGTTTTGCATTCTTCTTTGTCATTAGATATCTAAGAGCTGCATGGTCTGTATGAACGATCACTTTAGTACCCAATAGATAGGCACGGAACTTCTCAAACGCATACACAACCGCTAAGAGCTCTTGTTCAGTGACAGTGTAGTTCTTTTGGGCTTCATTGAGGACCTTACTCGTATAGTAGATAGGATGAAATAATTTCTCCTTTCTCTGTCCAAGAACAGCGCCAACGGCTACACCACTAGCATCACACATGATTTTAAATGGGAGCGTCCAATCTGGTGCTACCATGATAGGGGCTTCAATTAGTTTTTCTTTAAGGCATTCAAATGCCTTCAAGCAATCATCATTAAAGTCAAACTTCGCATCTTTCTCCAATAGCTTGCACAATGGACTTGAAATTTTGGAGAAGTCTTTGATGAATCTACGATAAAACCCAGCATGGCCAAGAAAACTACGAACTCCTTTCACCGAAATTGGAGGTGGTAGCTTCTCAATTACCTCTATTTTGGCGCGATCAACCTCTATTCCTCTTTCGGAGATCTTGTGCCCAAGAACAATTCCTTCTTTTACCATGAAGTGGCACTTCTCCCAATTCAGCACAAGGTTGAACTCTACACATCTTTGTAATGCCATGCTCAAGTTCACCAAACATGCGTCAAAGGACTCACCAACAACTGAAAAGTCGTCCATAAATACCTCCAAAGTGTCTTCTACCATATCAGAGAAAATAGACATCATACAACGTTGAAAGGTGGCTGGTGCGTTACATAACCCGAATGGCATGCGTTTGAAGGCAAAGGTACCATATGGGCATGTAAACGTTGTCTTCTCTTGGTCTTCGGGGGCAATACAAATCTGATTGTAACCTGAATAACCATCAAGAAAGCAAAACCATCCTTTCCCCGCTAATCGATCTAGCATTTGGTCCATAAATGGCATGGGGAAATGATCCTTGAGAGTCCAAGAATTCAGCTTGCGATAGTCCATACATACTCTCCATCCAGTAACGGGCCTGAGTGGAATAAGCTCATTCTTTGCATTAGCAACCACCGTCATGCCTCCTTTCTTGGGAACACATTGTACTGGGCTTACCCATGTACTATCAGAAATAGGATACACAACTCCTGCGTCTAACCACTTGATAATCTCCTTCTTCACCACCTCTTGCATTGGTGGGTTTAGATGTCTTTGGTGTTCGATGGTGGGTGTGCACTTTTCTTGGAGCTGAATTTTATGAGTGCAAATCCCAGGTGGAATACCAAGGATATCCGCAATGGTCCATCCAATAGCTCTAATATACTTGCGTAAAATTGCAATAAGAGCTGCAACTTGTTGCTCACCTAAATCGGCTGCCACTATGACTGGAAGAGTGTTTCCGCTTCCTAAGAATGCGTACTTCAAATGGCTTGGTAGCTCCTTTAATTCTAATGTGGGTGGTTCTTCAATAGATGGCTTAGCTGGTGGTATGGGTCGATTCTTGAGATCAAGATCCAGCTTCTTAAGAGTATAGCGATATGCTCCTAATCCTGATAGAGCACAAACATTATCTTCAGAAATTTCAGCATCATCATCATCTTCTTCCATGAGCAAAACCTCCAAAGGATCATCAAGAATTTGCTCTTCAGCAAGTAACTCATCCTCGTCATCAACGACAACATCAGCCACAGAAAATACACTTAGATCTTTGGGTTGCTTCATTGATTTGCAAACATCAAAGCGCACCACTTCATCATTTATTCGGAATGAAAGCTCATTAGCTCTCAAATCTATGAGCACACTTCCCGTAGCAAAGAAAGGGCGTCCCAAGATTATGGGAACCTCTGAATCTGCTTCACAATCCAAAATGACAAAGTCTGCCGGAAATATGAATGAAGATACCTTCACCAAGACATCGCATAGAATACCCACCGGTCGTTTTACCGACCTATCCGCCATGACAAGCCTCATATTAGTTGGTGTAGGATCTCCTAACCCCAACTTCTTGTAGATTGATAATGGCATCAGGTTGATGCTGGCTCCTAAGTCACATAATGCTTTAGCAAAGTCCAAAGATCCGACGGTGCAAGGAATAGTGAAAGCTCCGGGGTCGGCCTTCTTCTGAACTATGGATCGGGTAGCGATTGCACTACAATGATGCACATCATCTTTCAGCTCATAGCTTGCTGCCCTCTTCTTAGTCAAAAGATCTTTCATAAACTTCACATACCCAGGCATTTGTTCAAGTGCCTCTACCAATGGGACATTAATAGTCAGCTGCTTCAACATGGTCATAAATTTGCTGAACTTAGTGTCATCGGCCACCTTCTTCAATCTTTGTGGAAAAGGTGGTGGTGGGTATGGAAGTGTTCTCTCCATGGATTTCTTCTCCTCTTGCTTCCGTTTATTATTTTTTTCAGGCTGCACGTCACTAGGCAACACGTCCTTGAAGTTGGAAGTGGATATTGCGGCGTCTTCCCTAGTGGCGTCACTAGGTGTGGCGTCCATGTCTGCTGTTCCGTCAACTACTTGCTTGCCTTCTGCTGAAGTTTCCAGCACCTTACCACTCCTCGTAGTGATGGCCATGCATGACCCATCATTCCTTGGGTTTTGGACTGTATCGCTCGGTAAGGTGCCAGCCTTTCTTTAATTGAATCCTGCTGAAAGTTGGCTTAATTGCTGCTCTATTTGCTTGATAGAAGTGGAATGAGAATCAACTAATTGCTTCATGGAGGCCAAATCGTCAATCACCTCCTTAACTCCCGCGCTCGTCGCTTCCACTCCTTTCAATAACTTAGCCATCATGTCTTCCATAGAATTAGATGTGGTGGTATCACGTCTACCAGGGGGAACGTACAAACCACTATTTTCATTATTTTTCTTCCAACTACCTTGGTCTTTACCTCCAGATTTATCATAATAGTTCCGACCTTGGTTTCCTTGGGCATTCCCACGGAAACCCCCCTGATTGTTCAAGTAGTTGGCCTCCTCTTCTGAATCAGATTCGTCTCTTCCTTTTGACGCAATAGCTTTCACTTTTTCAGTCTTCCCTAATAGATTCTTTGTAAGAAGATCCATTTGGGTTTTCATGTGCGCCATATCTTGATCACGTTCTTCTTCTCTTCTTCTTTGGTCTGCAGACATGCCAATAGATAAAGTGGGGCTTGCTACCTCAGAATCCCTGGTATGCCAAGCTCTACTTTGTTTAGTCATACGATCTAGCATGTTTCTTGCTTGACCAAAGGTGAGGTCCATAAAAGAACCTCCAGCTGCGTTGTCCACCACTGGTTTAGTTACTGAATTCAAGGCTCTATATAAGATCTCCATCAAGTGGACATTGGTCATGTGATGGTTTGGGCATCTCGCTAGCTTTGTCTTGAACCTCTCCCATGTTTCGTGAAGAGCTTCAGATGGAAGCTGACGAAAGTTGCTGATTTCATCTCTCAATTGAGCCCTCTTGGATGGCGGAAAGAATCTTTCTAGGAAAGCGTCTCTCAATTGCCTCCAATTTGTAATAGAATCAGGAGTCAGCCCATTCAACCATAATGTTGCCTCCCCAGACAGAGACAATGGAAATAGACGTAATCGAATAGCATTCTGACCAACACCAGGATTGTCAAAAGACTTGCATGTAGAAATAAAGTTGATGAGATGCATATTCGGATCATCGCCTGCTAGTCCACCAAATAATCCCTTGAGTTGCAATAACTGAATCATGGTGCTTGTGATGTTGAACTTGGCTCCGGGCGCTAATGGTGGTGGAATTATAGCTCCAGTGGCTCCGGCACCATCAAGATCATCATCATCATCGTCGAAAGCTGGTTGCAAAGGTTGGCGATCATATCTGTACCGAGCTTGTCGACCTCTTCTGTTGGCAGGTGTTATAATTTCAGCATCACGCCTAGGGTTCAGTAACTCGTCATCACCTAAATCTTCATCGTCAGGATTTGTTGCTCGTCCAGGATTATCAATGTTTTGTTGTTGGACTTGAGCAGCGGCAAGAGCAGCTAATCTTGCTTGCTCGTGTTGAGCAGCCATCCTGTCGATTTCAGCTTGTGCTTCCATTCTTCTAATTCGTTGCGATTTCGGATTGATTGGTAATAACGGTTGACCAGAACTTCTAGTATGGGGCATGCACTAAAAGAAAAACCTGCAATAAACAAAAACAAAAACTAAACGTAAAAGTACGAGAATCTTTGACCAAAGGGTCTAGTAATTATCACGAACTTGATTGACACTCGTATTCCCCGGCAACGGCGCCAATTTTTGATAACGCTCAATCTACAGCTCTCGTGGGAGTGTAAAGCGGTCGATAGCAAATATAGAACCCAACCTGGGTTGGGTATCGATCCCACAGGGAATAGCTTGGTCAACAAGTACGCAAAATTAATAGACTTTTGGTGCAAGTCTCGTAAGAAGGGGGGATTGTAATAAGTAACTAAAGTAATGAAATAAAAGCTGAAAATAATAAAGTAAAAAGAGAGTATTTCGTAGGTTGTGAAACAATGAGAATTGAGGCGTTGGGGTTATGTCCACCTCCTGAGGTATACGTCTCTATTGGCTATGAGTGTGTAGAGTCTTGACATGCAATTGCTTATAGAGAATTGTAGTCGATGGTAAATCCAAGCGTCTCTCGACCTGAACAAGGACTATTTCACTTTAACTCTCTCGAGCTTAAAGCGTGTCTAGCGGTACGAATTCTCCAAGAGGTTAGTCCAGTTACGGCACTAGCTTTTTAATAGGAAAGGGTGTCCTACTACCTTGACATTATCTCTTTTCCAGACAAATAACCTTTCTCTCGAACAAGTTAAATGTTAGACTGGCGTTGGTCTATGTGTCTTCTTTTCTAGACAAATAACCTTTCTCTCGAACAGGTTAGATGTTAGAATGGCGTGTTCTTGTGTTTGAACCGCAAAGGATGTAGATTTAAGATGAAGAGAATAATGATATAAGCAATATACGTGTCTTGAACTCACAAGCTCATAGCAATAGATAGTAACTCATTCGGCTTCCATAACCCCAACTAAGAGGTTTAGTTACCCATGAATGCGAAGGATATCACGTTTTGCATGGTGGATGGCGTGAATAGTAGGTGTTTGGCGTGTGGTTTTAGTGATTCCGTAGCAAGTAACGATTCTCTTGTTGTGGAATTTAAGAGTAGAAGAATGAAGAATTAAGAATGTATTGTAGGAAGATGTCTTAAGTGAAGAGTTGAATGAATTGTAAGAATGTGTCCCTAAATCTCTAGCATGATAGGGTATTTATAATACTCCTATCCTACTCCTACTAAGCTAATGAAATAAATAACCAAATCCTAATATACTAATGAAATCCTTGACCCAAATGTACTAGGGTAAGGTTACAAAATTATAATCCAAATAGAATAATGAAACACATAACCTAATTGCACTAGGTTAATGTATTATGGCAAAAATCCAGCTTTGTGTCTGTAAGTCCCCAAAGTCTTCAGAATTGCTGTTTTAGCCCGGGACAGATTTTCCATGCAGCAGATTTAGTCCTTTAGGCGTCCAGCTCCTTTCCACTTCGTTCGTGAGCTTTCTTTTGCATCAAGTAAGCCATAAATTGCTGTATTTTGCATCATTTATACCTGAAACTTTCCTAATCACATTTGTTAGCTCATTTACAGGAAAAAGGACTAAAAGTGTATGAAATAGATAATTAGTTCTCAAAACTAGGCTAAAATATGGGCAAAATATATTGATATAGGCGTGTAAATTCGCCTATCATCAATAAATCTGGAGACAAAGACCAAGGTAGTTGGAAGAACAAGAATGAAAAGAGTGGTTGTACAATCCCCCTCGAAGATGTGACACCACCACATCTAATTCTGGAAGTATGGAGGACATGATGGCTAAATTATTGAAAGGGGTGGAAGCAACGGGCGCGGGAGTAAAGGACGTAATTAATGATTTGTCCGCCATGAAACAATTAGTAGATTCACACTCCACTTCAATTAGACAACTAGAGCAGCAATTCAGTCAACTTTCAGCAGCACTCAACCAAAGAAAGGCCGGTACTTTACCTAGCGATACTGTGCAAAACCCAAGGAATGATGGGTCATGCATGGCCATCACTACCAGAAGTGGCAAGGTGCTGGAAACTCCAGCAAAAGGCAAGAAAGTGATTGACGAAGTTGCGGAAATGAATGACAATGCAAAAGGAGAAGATGCCGCAGCAACTACTCCTGCCGTCAAGGACGCCACATCCAGCACTGTACAGCCTGAAAAGTGGAAAGAAGGAAGAAAGAGGAGAAGAAAAACGTGGAGAGAACACTTCCATACCCACCACCACCTTTTCTCCAAAGATTGAAGAAGGTGGCAGATGACACAAAGTTCAGCAAATTCATGACTATGCTCAAGCAGCTGACCATTAATGTTCCATTGGTGGAGGCACTTAAACAAATGCCTGGGTATGCAAAATTTATGAAGGATCTCTTGACAAAGAAGCGGTCAGCAAGTTATGACTTGGCGGATAATGTTCATCATTATAGTGCAATCGCTACAAGATCGCTAGTTCAAAAGAAGGCAGATCCTGGAGCTTTCACTATTCCTTGCACAATTGGATCGTTGGATTTCGCCAAGGCATTGTGCGATCTAGGTGCTAGCATCAATTTGATACCACTATACATCTACAAGAAGTTGGGGCTAGGCGATCCGACACCAACCAATATGAGGCTCGTGATGGCTGATAGGTCGGTAAAACGACCTGTGGGTATCTTGAATGATGTGTTGGTGAAAGTTTCTTTATTCATCTTTCCTGCAGACTTCATTATTCTGGATTGTAAGGAGGATTCTGAAGTTCCCATCATCTTGGGACGTCCCTTCCTTGCAACTGAAAGTGTGCTTATTGACATGAAAGACAATGAGCTTTTGTTTCGAATAAATGACGAAGTAGTACGGTTTGATATATGCAAAGCCATGAAGCATCCCAGCGATATGAATGAGTTATCTGTAGCTGATGTTCATCAAGAGGATATGAAAGCATTATCTATAGAGAAACAGCCTACTGTTGAGCCATTATCTGCTGCGCCACTGAATGTTGAGCATGAGAGTAATGAAGATTATGAAGAACTTATGGGTGATCTAACAGAAATAGAGTCTTATACTCCTAAGCAACCGGAATGTGATCTCAAGAATCAACCAACAGCGAAGACTCCCATTGACGAGCCACCAATGCTAGAATCGCAAGAGCTCCCCGATTATCTAAGGTATGTGTTCTTGGAAAGTAGAAATATACTTCCGGAGAATGCAGATGATTTAAGTGAACAGCACGTAGAGGCTCTCATCTCTGCTCTGAAGAGATACAAGAGAGTTATGGGTTGGACTATTGATGATATAATTGGTGACTCTCTGGGGAAACGTATGAGCCATCTTGAAGAAGATCGCATTCCCACAGGTAAGCCTCATTGTCGTCTAAATCCTTTCAGAAAATGATCCACCATTTACCTCGATGAAGTCTGAGTACTCGAGGTAACTACGTCGAGCCACGACAATAAATAAGGTGCTAGATGGGAGGCAACCTATTGTTTTATCATTTTATCGTTTATCATTTATCGTTTATCATTTTCTTTTATTTTAGTACTTGTTTTGTTTTGATAAATGAAAAATCCAAAAATAAGAGTCGTGCCACGACCAAAACTAAGGCGCTTGGTGGGAGGCAACCCATCATACTAATCGTTTTCATTTGGTTTTGAGCAAAAATAGGTGCAATAGGTATTCAACGAGGAGATTGATTTCAATTGACGATTTGGACGCATTGTATGGTAAAGTCGGTAAGTTAGGAATGGTGATGCATAAGGCTATGGATTGAGCATTTCTCACGTCAAAATAGGCATCGAGGAAGGCTAGGCCTTGGTAAAACTAGGCCACGAATGATGCACAACCTATCCTATAGCCTAAGGTCTTGGAATCTAGTATGCTATACACTATGTGCCGCCTATTCCTAGGTATGATTTTGACTATGCGCCGCCTATGCTATGGCATTTGGTCTCAGTATCTCATATGCCATAGACTATGCGGCGCATATGTCCCATTATGCTATAGACAATGCGCCGCATATGTCATTGATATGCCGAACATTATGCGCCGCATATGTGGTATTTTTGTCTCCAAAACCGATTGTAAATGGGTCAAAACCCGACCCATTCTCTTCCTATATAAAGGGGACTTAGTTTTACAACACAACCACACTAAAAATTGACCTAAGGGCGTCGCATATACATCCAAATCCTCTCAAAATTTTCTTCTTTTGCTCTTCCAATTCACAAAACCATCTCCACAAGCTTCAAGCAAGTAAGTACTCTCTTATTCTTCATTTATTTCTCGTAAGTACTACGTTGCCATGTCTATTATGAATTGCTAAATCATATAAGACTGTTGGTGATGTTCATGTGATTGGATTGTTGATACAAAATCATATGAGTGAACATATACGTAGGAAATTCTTGACTTGTTTCCGACTTGAATTTGGTCTTAATAGCATTGTTATGATATTTGCGGAATTACTATGGCTATGAATAGTGCTTAAGATTGTTGTTTGGATACTACATGTTAGACTATCCCGGCCATCGGGATAAGACTTATAGTGCCTACCGACATAAGAGGTTGTGATTATTTTAAGAATAACGATTCCATGTGGTAACCCCTATGTAGTAGTTTTGTTATATCTAACATGAAAGTAGTCCAATGGCTACAAGTAAGTGATGCATTGCTGATTTTCTTGTCGGAATACAATCCTAAAACGTATGTCGACGAAATCTGAGTAATCGAATACTTTCACCCCACTGATTTGTGGTAACAAAACTAAGTGTGGGGTGGTACCCCTACTGCTTGCTTATAGATTGTATCGATTGAGATTGTGCTGCAATTAACACTATTTCTAGTCTCAGGTACAATGGCACCTAAAGCGAGACAAGGCAAGGAGAAGGCTACCACCTCCCAAAAGGGCAAAAAGAGAAGTCGCAAGGACCAAGGAGAACCCTCCTCGCAGCAAATACCTCGACTCACGCTTGGAATTAAGTGGGATACTTATGAGGAACTTCTGAGGATGAAAACTCTGATGATGATTCCAATGCAAGGGGTATGACCCCAGACATAGAGGATAAGTCCGACCAACCAGGTTCCTCGTATTTATTTTCCACTGAGGACAGTGTCCCGACTAAGTGTGGGGTGGTGGTATTGCATGCTATACTTCTCTATTCGCATCTATTTTTGTTTGCTTTTGTTTCATTTTTGTTTCGTTTTGTTTTTTTTAGTAGTTAAAAAACATTTTCTAGCTTCGCATGAAATTATTTTGATAGGCAGCATGAGATTATAACAAGAGTATGTGTTACAATTGTGACTATTGAGACGTTTAGGCTCTAGTTGTGACTCATTATGTGATATTATGTGATTCAATTCCTTCACTTGTTGGGTCGAGAGTCTATATTACTTCCAACCAAGTCGACCATGTGCCTTGTGTGTGTGAGATTAATCGTATATTATATGATTGTGGCTGATGCTAGAACTTTCTTGGTATGTATGCAAAGCGAAAATAAAGAGTGTAAGTTTAGGATATGATTTAGGAATTTCTTTGGCAACCTATACATGTTTACCTTCAGTTTTACGTACCCATGAACATCATCCTAGTTAAACCCTTTTTGAGCCTTTAGCCTATTTCTTTGACAACCTTGTATGTAAGCCTAATCCATTTCTTTCAAGACCGTAATTTGATCCAAATTCCTAAGTTCTTTAAAGTGAAAAAGTCATGTGACAACATAAGAGGAAATTGGGTGAGTATGATGCTTCAAATTGTAATGGTATTTGAATGTGTTATGAAAAAGAAAGCGCTATCATATGAGGTATGTTGTGAAAAGAAAAAGGAAAAGAAAGCTGAAAAGTGAGTTGTACTTAAAATTGAAAAACAAAAGAGGAGAACAAGGGTGGTAGAACAAAAGAAAGAAGAAAGGTTGAAAGAAAGAATAAGTGTCAATGATACAATGTGATGTATTAAAGCGCTTAGGAACCTAGTCACTATTCTTGGCCAAAATAGTCCTACCCGTCCCTTAGCCTACATTACATCTATCAAAAGACCTACTTGATCCTAATCTTAACATTCCGACATTTAGTGGAGTACTACATTAAGGGCAAGCCTATGGTCATCAGTTGCTACATATGAATTCTTTGTGAGAGTGAGAGCAAGGACATTTTGATCCCCATGTTTGAAAAATATGCTATACTTGTGAGTGATTATGGGTACTATATTGCGAGACACACATGGTTGATGATCTTTGGATAGTTGTATATGATTCTATGTACCTTAACGTTTGCATGCGAGTTGATCACCATCACGAGTCTACGCTAGAGGTTAAATTGTTTCTACTTATAATCGGAAAGCTACTCTTTGTTGATAATTGTTGTGCTTGTCTTGAAGAATGTTTTGTGTTGTTGCTGTAAAAACCCTAAGTTGATGTTTAGAAGGACATGATATGTTGTTCGAGGATGAAAAAAGCTCTAAGTGTGGGGTGTTGATGATAGGCGGATTTACGCGCCTATATCAATATATTTTGCCCATATTTTAGCCTAGTTTTGAGAACAAATTATATATTTCATGCACTTTTAGTCCTTTTTCCTGTAAATCAGCTAACGAACATGATTAGGAAAGTTTCAGGTATAAATGATGCAAATACAGCATTTTATGGCTTACTTGATGCAAAAGAAAGCTCACAAAGGAAGGGAAGAAAGTCTACACGCCTAAGGACCAAAACTGCTGCATGGAAAATCTGTCCCGGGCTAAAACAGAATTTCTGAAGACTTTGGGGACTTACAGACACAAAGCTGGATTTGGACAATGATACATTAACCTAGTACAATTGGGTTATGTATTTCATTAGTTTATTTGGATTATGATAATGTTACATTAACCTAGTACATTTGGGTTAAGCATTTCATTAGTCTAGTAGGATTTGGTTATTTATTTCATTAGCTTAGTAGGAGTAGGATATGGGTATTATAAATACCCTATCATGCTAGAGATTTTAAGGCATTCACCATTAATCTTCTAACATTCTTCAACTATTCATTCCGCAATTAATTCAACAATTAATCTTCTTCCATCCCTCTCTTCTTCCACCACAACAATTCTACAACTCTTCTAATCTTTTTTATCAATTCTTATCTTATATTCATCTATTCCACAACAAGAGAATCGTTACTTGCCAAGGAATTACGCCTCACGCATATCACTTGATCCACACGCCATTAATCAATATTGTGATATAACAACAATGTCAATCGTGATCTCCTTCGCATTCATGGGTAACTAAACCTCTCTGTTGGGGTTATGGAAGCCGAATGAGTTACTATCTATTGCTGTGAGTTTGTGAGTTCGTGACACGTATATTGCTTATATCATTATTCTCTTCATCTTAATCTACATTCTTTGCGGTTGCAAACGCAAGAATACGCCAGTCTAACATTTAACTTGTTCGAGAGAAAGGTTATTTGTCTGGAAAAGAGATAATGTCAAGGTAGTAGGACACCCTTTCCTATTAAAATGCTAGTGTCGTAACTGGACTAACCTCTTGGAGAATTCGTACCGTTAGACACGCTTTAAGCTCGAGAGAGTTAAAGTGAAATAGTCCTTGTTGAGGTCGAGAGACGCTTGGATTTACCATCGACTACAATTCTCTATAAGCAGTTGCATCTCAGAATTCTACACACTCATAGCCAGTCGAGACGTATACCTCAGAAGGTGGACATAACCCCAACGCTTCAATTCTCATTGTTTACAACTCACGTAACAATTTCTCTCTCTTTTCTTTATTATTTTCAGCTTTTGTTTACATTACTTGCACGACAAGACTCCCCCCTTTTTACGAGACTTGCACCAAAAGTTTAGTAATTTTGCTTACTTGTTGGCCAAGCTATTCCCTGTGGGATCGACACCCAACCCAGGTTGGGTTCTATATTTGCTAACGACCGCTTTACACTCCTACGAGAGCTGTAGATTGAGCGTTATCAAAAATTGGCGCCGTTGCTGGGGAATACGAGTGTCAATCAAGTTTGTGATAATTACTAGACCCTTTGGTCAAAGATCCTCGTACTTTTACTTTTAGTTTTTGTTTTTGTTTCTTGCAGGTTTTTACTTTAGTGCATGCCCCATACTAGAAGTTCTGGTCAACCGTTATTACCAATCAATCCGGAACCACAACGAATTAGAAGAATGGAAGCATAAGCTGAAATCGACAGGATGGCTGCTCAACACGAGCAAGCAAGATTAGCTGCTCTTGCTGCCGCCCAAGTACACCAGCAAAACATTGATAATCCTGGGCGAGCAACAAATCCTGACGATGAGGATTTAGGTGACGATGAGTTGATAAACCCAAGGCATGTTGCTGAAACTACAACACCTGCCAACAAAAGAGGTCGACAAGCTCGGTATAGGTATGATCGCCAACCTTTGCAGCTAGCTTTCGACGATGATGATGATGATCTTGATGGTGCCGGAGCCACTGGAGCTATAATTCCACCACCATTAGCTCCCGGAGCCAAGTTCAACATTACTAGCACCATGATTAAGTTATTGCAACTCAAGGGATTATTTGGTGGACTAGCAGGCGATGATCCGAATATGCATCTCATCAACTTTATTTCTACATGCAAGTCCTTTGACAATCCTGGTGTTAGTCAGAATGTTATTCGATTACGTCTATTTTCATTGTCTCTATCTGGGGAGGCAACACTATGGTTGAATGGGCTGACTCCTGATTCGATTACAAATTGGAGGCAATTGAGAGATGCTTTCCTAGAAAGATTCTTTCCGCCATCCAAAAGAGCACAACTGTGAGATGAAATCAGCAACTTTCGTCAGCTTCCCACTGAAGCTCTTCATGAAACATGGGAGAGGTTCAAGACAAAGCTAGCAAGATTCCCAAACCATCACATGACTAATGTTCACCAAATGGAGATATTGTATAGATCCTTGAATTCAATAACTAAACCAGTGGTGGATAATGCAGCTGGAGGTTCTTTCATGGACCTCACCTTTGGTCAAGCAAGTAATATGCTAGATCGTATGACGAAACAAAGTAGAGCTTGGCATACCAGGGATTCTGAGGTACCAAGCCCCACTTTATCTATTGGCATGACTGCAGACCAACGAAGAAGAGAACAAGAACGTGATCAAGATATGGCGCACATGAAAACCCAAATGGATCTTCTTACAAAGTATCTATTGGGGAAGACTGAAAAAGTGAAAGCTGTTGCGTCAAAAGGAAGAGATGAATCTGATTCGGAAGAGGAGGCCAATTACTTGAACAATCAGGGGGGGTTTCGAGGGAATACCCAAGGAAACCAAGGTCGGAACTATTATGATAAATCTGGAGACAAAGACCAAGGTAGTTGGAAGAACAAGAATGAAAAGAGTGGTTGTACAATCCCCCTCGAAGATGTGACACCACCACATCTAATTTTGGAAGTATGGAGGACATGATGGCTAAATTATTGAAAGGAGTGGAAGTAACGGGCGCGGGAGTAAAGGAGGTAATTAATGATTTGTCCGCCATGAAACAATTAGTAGATTCACACTCCACTTCAATTAGACAACTAGAGCAGCAATTCAGTCAACTTTCAGCAGCACTCAACCAAAGAAAGGCCGGTACTTTACCTAGCGATACTGTGCAAAACCCAAGGAATGATGGGTCATGCATGGCCATCACTACCAGAAGTGGTAAGGTGCTGGAAACTCCAGCAAAAGGCAAGAAAGTGATTGACGAAGTTGCGGAAATGAATGACAATGCAAAAGGAGAAGATGCCGCAGCAACTACTCCTACCGTCAAGGACGCCACATCCAGCACTGTACAGCCTAAAAAGTAGAAAGAAGGAAGAAAGAGGAGAAGAAAACCGTGGAGAGAACACTTCCATACCCACCACCACCTTTTCCCCAAAGATTGAAGAAGGTGGCAGATGACACAAAGTTCAGCAAATTCATGACTATGCTCAAGCAGCTGACCATTAATGTTCCATTGGTTGAGGCACTTAAACAAATGCCTGGGTATGCAAAATTTATGAAGGATCTCTTGACAAAGAAGCGGGCAGCAAGTTATGACTTGGCGGATAATGTTCATCATTGTAGTGCAATCGCTACAAGATCGCTAGTTCAAAAGAAGGCAGATCCTGGAGCTTTCACTATTCCTTGCACAATTGGATCGTTGGATTTCGCCAAGGCATTGTGCGATCTAGGTGCTAGCATCAATTTGATTCCACTATACATCTACAAGAAGTTGGGGCTAGGCGATCCGACACCAACCAATATGAGGCTCGTGATGGCTGATAGGTCGGTAAAACGACCTGTGGGTATCTTGAATGATGTGTTGGTGAAAGTTTCTTTATTCATCTTTACTGCAGACTTCATTATTCTGGATTGTAAGGAGGATTCTGAAGTTCCCATCATCTTGGGACGTCCCTTCCTTGCAACTGAAAGTGTGCTTATTGACATGAAAGACAATGAGCTTTTGTTTCGAATAAATGACGAAGTAGTACGGTTTGATATATGCAAAGCCATGAAGCAGCCCAGCGATATGAATGAGTTATCTGTAGCTGATGTTCATCAAGAGGATATGAAAGCATTATCTATAGAGAAACAGCCTACTGTTGAGCCATTATCTGCTGCGCCACTGAATGTTGAGCATGAGAATAATGAAGATTATGAAGAACTTATGGGTGATCTAACAGAAATAGAGTCTTATACTCCTAAGCAACCGGAATGTGATCTCAAGAATCAACAAACAGCGAAGACTCCCATTGACGAGCCACCAATGCTAGAATCGCAAGAGCTCCCCGATTATCTAAGGTATGTGTTCTTGGAAAGTAGAAATATACTTCCGGAGAATGCAGATGATTTAAGTGAACAGCACGTAGAGGCTCTCATCTCTGCTCTGAAGAGATACAAGAGAGTTATTGGTTGGACTATTGATGATATAATTGGTGACTCTCCGGGGAAACATATGAGCCATCTTGAAGAAGATCGTATTCCCACAGGTAAGCCTCATTGTCGTCTAAATCCTTTCAGAAAATGATCCACCATTTACCTCGATGAAGTCTGAGTACTCGAGGTAACTACGTCGAGCCACGACAATAAATAAGGTGCTAGATGGGAGGCAACCTATTGTTTTATCATTTTATCGTTTATCATTTATCGTTTATCATTTTCTTTTATTTTAGTACTTGTTTTGTTTTGATAAATGAAAAATCCAAAAATAAGAGTCGTGCCACGACCAAAACTAAGGCGCTTGGTGGGAGGCAACCCATCATACTAATCGTTTTCATTTGGTTTTGAGCAAAAATAGGTGCAATAGGTATTCAACGAGGAGATTGATTTCAATTGACGATTTGGACGCATTGTATGGTAAAGTCGGTAAGTTAGGAATGGTGATGCATAAGGCTATGGATTGAGCATTTCTCACGTCAAAATAGGCATCGAGGAAGGCTAGGCCTTTGTAAAACTAGGCCACGAACGATGCACAACCTATCCTATAGCCTAAGGTCTCGGAATCTAGTTTGCTATACACTATGCGCCGCCTATTCCTAGGTATGATTTTGACTATGCACCGCCTATGCTATGGCATTTGGTCTCAGTTTCTCATATGCCATAGACTATGCGGCGCATATGTCCCATTATGCTATAGACAATGCGCCGCATATGTCATTGATATGTCGAACATTATGCGCCGCATATGTGGTATTTTTGTCTCCAAAACCGATTGTAAATGGGTCAAAACCCGACCCATTCTCTTCCTATATAAAGGGGACTTAGTTTTACAATACAACCACACTAAAAATTGACCTAAGGGCGTCGCATATACATCCAAATCCTCTCAAAATTTTCTTCTTTTGCTCTTCCAATTCACAAAACCATCTCCACAAGCTTCAAGCAAGTAAGTACTCTCTTATTCTTCATTTATTTCTCGTAAGTACTACGTTGCCATGTCTATTATGAATTGCTAAATCGTATAAGACTGTTGGTGATGTTCATGTGATTGGATTGTTGATAGAAAATCATGTGAGTGAACATATACGTAGGAAATTCTTGACTTGTTTCCGACTTGAATTTGGTCTTAATAGCATTGTTATGATATTTTCGGAATTACTATGGCTATGAATAGTGCTTAGATTGTTGTTTGGATACTACATGTTAGACTATCCCGGCCATCGGGATAAGACTTATAGTGCCTACCGACATAAGAGGTTGTGATTATTTTAAGAATAACGATTCCATGTGGTATCCCCTATGTAGTAGTTTTGTTATATCTAACATGAAAGTAGTCCAATGGCTACAAGTAAGTGATGCATTGCTGATTTTCTTGTCGGAATACAATCCTAAAACGTATGTCGAAGAAATCTGAGTAATCGAATACTTTCACCTCACTGATTTGTGGTAACAAAACTAAGTGTGGGGTGGTACCCCTACTGCTTGCTTATAGATTGTATCGATTGAGATTTTGCTGCAATTAACACTATTTCTAGTCTCAGGTACAATGGCACCTAAAGCGAGAAAAGGCAAGGAGAAGGCTACCACCTCCCAAAAGGGCAAAAAGAGAAGTCGCAAGGACCAAGGAGAACCCTCCTCGCAGCAAATACCTCGACTCACGCTTGGAATTAAGTGGGATACTTATGAGGAACTTCTGAGGATGAAAACTCTGATGATGATTCCAATGCAAGGGGTATGACCCCAGACATAGAGGATAAGTCCGACCAACCAGGTTCCTCGTATTTATTTTCCACTGAGGACAGTGTCCCGACTAAGTGTGGGGTGGTGGTATTGCATGCTATACTTCTCTATTCGCATCTATTTTTGTTTGCTTTTGTTTCATTTTTGTTTCGTTTTGTTTTTTTTAGTAGTTAAAAAACATTTTCTAGCTTCGCATGAAATTATTTTGATAGGCAGCATGAGATTATCACAAGAGTATGTGTTACAATTGTGACTATTGAGACGTTTAGGCTCTAGTTGTGACTCATTATGTGATATTATGTGATTCAATTCCTTCACTTGTTGGGTCGAGAGTCTATATTACTTCCAACCAAGTCGACCATGTGCCTTGTGTGTGTGAGATTAATCGTATATTATATGATTGTGGCTGATGCTAGAACTTTCTTGGTATGTATGCAAAGCGAAAATAAGGAGTGTAAGTTTAGGATATGATTTAGGAATTTCTTTGGCAACCTATACATGTTTACCTTCAGTTTTACGTACCCATGAACATCATCCTAGTTAAACCCTTTTTGAGCCTTTAGCCTATTTCTTTGACAACCTTGTATGTAAGCCTAATCCATTTCTTTCAAGACCGTAATTTGATCCAAATTCCTAAGTGCTTTAAAGTGAAAAAGTCATGTGAAAACATAAGAGGAAATTGGGTGAGTATGATGCTTCAAATTGTAATGGTATTTGAATGTGTTATGAAAAAGAAAGCGCTATCATATGAGGTATGTTGTGAAAAGAAAAAGGAAAAGAAAGCTGAAAAGTGAGTTGTACTTAAAATTGAAAAACAAAAGAGGAGAACAAGGGTGGTAGAACAAAAGAAAGAAGAAAGGTTGAAAGAAAGAATAAGTGTCAATGATACAATGTGATGTATTAAAGCGCTTAGGAACCTAGTCACTATTCTTGGCCAAAATAGTCCTACCCGTCCCTTAGCCTACATTACATCCATCAAAAGACCTACTTGATCCTAATCTTAACATTCCGACATTTAGTGGAGTACTACATTAAGGGCAAGCCTATGGTCATCAGTTGCTACATATGAATTCTTTGTGAGAGTGAGAGCAAGGACATTTTGATACCCATGTTTGAAAAATATGCTATACTTGTGAGTGATTATGGGTACTATATTGCGAGACACACATGGTTGATGATCTTTGGATAGTTGTATATGATTCTATGTACCTTAACGTTTGCATGCGAGTTGATCACCATCACGAGTCTACGCTAGAGGTTAAATTGTTTCTACTTATAATCGGAAAGCTACTCTTTGTTGATAATTGTTGTGCTTGTCTTGAAGAATGTTTTGTGTTGTTGCTGTAAAAACCCTAAGTTGATGTTTAGAAGGACATGATATGTTGTTCGAGGATGAAAAAAGCTCTAAGTGTGGGGTGTTGATGATAGGCGGATTTACGCGCCTATATCAATATATTTTGCCCATATTTTAGCCTAGTTTTGAGAACAAATTATATATTTCATGCACTTTTAGTCCTTTTTCCTGTAAATCAGCTAACGAACATGATTAGGAAAGTTTCAGGTATAAATGATTCAAATACAGCATTTTATGGCTTACTTGATACAAAAGAAAGCTCACAAAGGAAGGGAAGAAAGTCTACACGCCTAAGGACCAAAATTGCTGCATGGAAAATCTGTCCCGGGCTAAAACAGAATTTCTGAAGACTTTGGGGACTTACAGACACAAAGCTGGATTTGGACAATGATACATTAACCTAGTACAATTGGGTTATGTATTTCATTAGTTTATTTGGATTATGATAATGTTACATTAACCTAGTACATTTGGGTTAAGCATTTCATTAGTCTAGTAGGATTTGGTTATTTATTTCATTAGCTTAGTAGGAGTAGGATATGGGTATTATAAATACCCTATCATGCTAGAGATTTTAAGGCATTCACCATTAATCTTCTAACATTCTTCAACTATTCATTCCGCAATTAATTCAACAATTAATCTTCTTCCATCCCTCTCTTCTTCCACCACAACAATTCTACAACTCTTCTAATCTTTTTCATCAATTCTTATCTTATATTCATCTATTCTACAACAAGAGAATCGTTACTTGCCAAGGAATCACGCCTCACGCATATCACTTGATCCACACGCCATTAATCAATATTGTGATATAACAACAATGTCAATCGTGATCTCCTTCGCATTCATGGGTAACTAAACCTCTCTGTTGGGGTTATGGAAGCCGAATGAGTTACTATCTATTGCTGCGAGTTTGTGAGTTCGTGACACGTATATTGCTTATATCATTATTCTCTTCATCTTAATCTACATTCTTTGCGGTTGCAAACGCAAGAATACGCCAGTCTAACATTTAACTTGTTCGAGAGAAAGGTTATTTGTCTGGAAAAGAGATAATGTCAAGGTAGTAGGACACCCTTTCCTATTAAAAAGCTAGTGTCGTAACTGGACTAACCTCTTGGAGAATTCGTACCGTTAGACACGCTTTAAGCTTGAGAGAGTTAAAGTGAAATAGTCCTTGTTGAGGTCGAGAGACGCTTGGATTTACCATCGACTACAATTCTCTATAAGCAGTTGCATGTCAGAATTCTACACACTCATAGCCAGTAGAGACGTATACCTCAGAAGGTGGACATAACCCCAATGCTTCAATTCTCATTGTTTACAACTCACGTAACAATTTCTCTCTCTTTTCTTTATTATTTTCAGCTTTTGTTTACATTACTTGCACGACAAGACTCCCCCTTTTTACGAGACTTGCACCAAAAGTTTAGTAATTTTGCTTACTTGTTGGCCAAGCTATTCCCTGTGGGATCGACACCCAACCCAGGTTGGGTTCTATATTTGCTAACGACCGCTTTACACTCCTACGAGAGCTGTAGATTGAGAGTTATCAATGCTCATAAAGACTACACCTATGAGATTTTTAGAAAACCCCACATACCTCTATTTCCAAGGATAATAGGTGTTTCTTGAATCTTGCCGATTGATGAATCCAAATATGTAATTATCTTTGAAAACCTACGGTCAAGTCTTGAACTATTTGGGTTTTCATTTTTGAAACCCTAAGGAGAATCGTGAGCACTTTTGATGAAAGAATATGTATTATGGGGTCCTTGGAACTAAATCTCATGTTTTAGGGCTAAGTAATGGTGGAAAAGGACCACTTTGTCCTTAACACGGAGTGTTTAATTCACCATAATTCCTTACATAGATGCTGCCCATCCCATCGCCTATCTTCACATCGGTGCCGCCTAGGCCATCGCCTATGTTTACATAGGTGCCACCTACGTTATCGCCTATGTTCACATAGGCACGGCCTAGGCTATCGCCTATTCAGTGGCCATGGGCGATTGGTTAAGCATCGCTTATCACTTTGAAAGATCATAACTTCTTGCTCGGGTGTAGGATTTTAGGAAAATTGGTATCGTTGGAAAGATAAATCGAATACCTATCATTTGACACATAGTACGCTTCCTAATTCGACATATACAGAGATTTATAGTCGATGGAAGCTAACATATTTTACAACATCTAGTCAAACTTAGTCGATCGAAATAGTTTGAAGGACCTCTATGGTCTAAATTCAAGCCGGAGCAGATTCACATGCTACACCATAATTAACATGACATATAGGCATAGGATTTATGTCTTCGGTATTAGCAATGCATTGAATTCATAGTCTATAATGTAGCTCAAATTATGGGGCATTACATCATTCCTTGGGAAATTCTGGAGGAATGATTGTACCTATCTCAACTATCTCAACGTGCACCAAATCTTCTTCTGGATCATCATACACAGGAAAATATTATTGAATGGGTTATTGACCTATGTTCTTTATAATTCTATCTCTATCAAGTATTACTCAATGTTCATCATCCTCCTGTCTATCCCTTTCCTCCAAAGTTGCTCGACGAGCAACTGCTTACCTAGCATTTTCTTCGGCCATTAGACAAGTAGTAGACTTCTATATAGTTTTATGAAACCATATGGAGGTGGGCAATTCAATGTTTCGGTGTCATCATAAACCTCATCATGTAGGGATCCTTAATCATAAGTTTATTCTCTCTCCATCTTACGATTATATTGTAAGGTATGCTCAAGCTCAAGATCAAATGGAATTATGGGACTACCTTGAATCTGAGTATTTTACATACACCGACATGCACCTTAGAAATAGTAGAAAACTAGAAATCAAAAAAAAATAATAGCTTCAAAAAACTCAATCAATCAATTCATAACCATATTACCCGGCAACGGCGCCAAAATTTGATGTCGCCCAAATCACACCTCCAAGAAAGTATAAAGCAATCATTGAATCAAATATAGAACTCAACCAAGTTGGGTTCGATCCCATAAGGAATAAATTATAGTCTATCAAGAGCTTGTTGATGTAACTAGTAATTGTGTAAATAAAAAGAGGGGTTTTGTATCAATGAGAGTAACAGTAATAGTTGTTGGGAAATTAGAGTTGTGATCAATATGACACAAGCACTAGGATTTTGTTCACCCTGAGTTCATAACTCCTCAGACCGTTTGTGCTTGTCAAACAATCTAGATACATAGCATGTAAATTATAAAAATTTGTGTATCACCTAACCATCTCTTGACCTTGGTTTAGGTTAATTTCATGCATCTTAAGGTGAATTGGAGGTCGCCCGATAACCCATCACAATCATCACATCAATCACAAGGGTCGGGTGAATCCTGACCATATAATAAGATAGTGGAAACAATACTAGAAGTCGTAACTTAACAATGTCTAACCATTTCATAAATATCAACACATTAACCAATATACCCAATTCTACGGTCATCCATAATACCTTAATACAAACTGATGTTAGAAATATATATGTCGGTTCAAGCCCCTGACAACAGCCAAACCAAGTCAAAATGAGACTGTCTAAAAATAGGGGATCAAGAATAAATGTCTTCTAAAATAAGGAATCTCACAACTCTATAGTTAATCCAAGAACTGCTCTGATCACCTAATCAATGTGCATGAAGAGAATATGATGCACTATCCCCTACATCGCATGGGGACATAACGTCCGGAGAAAGTTAATGATTGGAGTGCTAGCATGTAACTCAAGGATAAGGACAAAATAATATCATTATTCAACAACAAAATATATCATATTTAATCATATCCACACACTTATCCTTACATATAGGCATATCATATACTAATCAAGAAATCAAGGCTCAACAACATTCTTGAACATTTATTCATTAGACATAAAGTGGAGGAATCCGACCTTCCACACTTTGATTCAACAATTCTATTTAGGCATAGTACTTTAACCACAATCACATATCATTAGTCAAAGGAATTTAACCATGCTCACACATTCATTAGGCAAGGACTTTAACCACATACACAATCATTCAAACAAGGGACTCTAATCACACATGAATTCCTCTAGGCAAGGAACTCTAACCTCATGGACATTCATTAGGAAAGGGACTCTAACCTCATGCCAAGGGACTCTAACCACAAGTCATTTCATTTGGCGAGGTACATTAACCTCAAGAGATCTCTTCATGCAAGGGACTTTAACCTCGAGCAATTTTATTGGGCAAGGGACTCCAACCTCAAGCCATTTTATTAGGCAATGGACTTCAACCTCAAGCCATTACAACTATCATTAGTTGACATTGGGACTTTAACCCTTTGCCCATGCATCAACATTCATTTCATACAACACTAAAGGACTTTAACCATATAGCTAATTCAACACTATACATGACCCCATGGTCCTTATGGGAGCCTTCATTTCTCAACCATTTCAATAGGTCATTGCCTCAATTCATTCCATTATACAATTCAAGTTATGTTCATCAAGACCCTTAAAAATATTCACATTTAATTAACTATCTTATACCACATTCTCACCAACATTTGGTTCAACATACATTTTAAATACATTATCATATTCTAGGTACTTCAACCTCTTAGTAGTTAATTAATCCAACATGGTCATAAATTATACAATACATAGCTCACAATACTTTTAACACACCATTCATCAATCATTCATGCTTATGGGCCATTTCCCTAGTTCAAAACATCACCAATATATGACTAGACAATTCAGTTAGACATTTCCACAAACACCTTATGTGTATACCTTTTACAAAGGCTATTTTCATGGTAGAAATCATCAAGGACAGGGTTTCTCAAGACCCTAATGTTAAACCTCACATAACAAGAACCCACATATGCAAATCATTATCATTAACATATATAAACATAAGTCTAAGCAATAGTCAACATTGTTCATCATTAGACAACAAAACCTTTTTCATTTAATTTCAAAATCACGATGTACACTTACTAATCCAAGTGTAAAATATAGGGTTTAGAGTTATTTAACAAGGGGAAGAGTTACCTTCCTTATAAAACTTGATTCACCTAAGAAGCTTGACTTTACTTTGCTCCTAGATGGACACCCTTGAACCCTGGCCTCCAATCCTTCACAAATTATGTTTGAGAGAGAGGTTTGGATGTTTGATCCACTCAAGGTATGTTTAAGGAGGACTTATAAACTTTTATAGTGAAGGGACTTAGGGTTTAAGGAATGGTAAATTACCATAAGGCCCATAGTTAAACGTTGTTAAATGAACTTGTGTAGGGGTACGACTCACCTAATGAACCGTACACTAGGGTACAAGTGGTAACCTAAATCATACCCTAGGCTTCTCCTAGGTCACCCACATTGTTAAGGGTATTATCACACACCCTTGAGTCATATCCAAAGGGTACGACTCAATACCTAACTTGTGCATGGCCCATAACAAAAACAATCCACTTAAGATAGGATTTTCCTCTATCCGATCATATTGGGTATGATTCATATACATAGGGTAAGATTGATGAGGGGGACACTCGTACCTAGTACAATGAGTAACCCTCACCACATTGACTAGGATATGAGGGGGGGAGAAGGATATGACTCATATCCAAGGGGTACAACTTGTGCCCCTAGTCGTACCCACCCCAATGACATCAAATGGAGAGTGTTTTTCAATGGTTCAAAGTCTAGTTTTCAATAGGTTGTGTCATGGAACCCACTATCACTTAACAAAAACTAGAAATTATTCTTAAACCTTTTTAGAACCATCATTGACCACATAAACAAAACAAATGGGTACTCAGACTTCCCCTTGGTGATATTTCACATTCAAATATGAATTCTTATTTTGAAATTAACTACTCCCATTGTTATCTTTAGAGTTTAAATAGAAAGGAGATTTGGGAGTAAACTTAGAATTTTTTGATCTCCTTTTTAGTTCAAAACAAATCACACAAACAATTGAATTTCAGAGTAGATTTTGCAAATTAAAGGTAAGAATTTTGGTTCTTTTACTCTTTTGATATTTGAAATCTAGAAGATGTGAGTTTGAATGAGTAAATTGTAAAATCAGCTCTCAGGTATAGAATTTAGGGTTTTAGATTGGGGTCAGGTCGTGATTATATTAAAAAGATGGACCCATCAGATGACTCAAATACATAATCATGGAATCAAACCACAGTTGTATCTACCACCCATATAATGATGGTTTAAGAAAACTTATCTGAGAACATACGGCTCTTAAGGAAAATCATAATATTTGACCACAATCTTGCCTTAAAATCATAGGTTTGATGCCTATTTTGTTGATCTGTGGGAGTTTTATCATATGATAGGCACCACGATCATGACACCTGGGTACGATCATAGTGACCCATTGTAGGATAACTACTAAAGTTTCATCCATTAGGATATTGATCAAGTGTGATTATCGACTGAACCCACTATCGTGGGATCTTTCCATGATAATACAATCCTCTCGTGGGTTTAATCCTGGGTCTAGTTCAGCAACTTCTTTTTCCTACACAATCTTTACACTGATAACAAACATTACCCTATAAAATATGAAGCACAAAATATGGATTACCTTCTAAGAAGCACCTCCTTCAATATCATGGCATGGCATGTCTAAATTTATTACTCGTGTTTCACCAATTAGCCCTTGGGTTGCCTCCCATAAAGTGCCTACTTTAACTTTGTCGGATGACTCAATTTCCTTGACTACTCAGACTTTATCAAGGCTACCTTTCTTGCATGACCTCATCTCTCTGACAATTCTTACATAGTGCTTCATACGCTGAGCATTCACCTTAAATGGTGCACCCATATCCACTTTTAGCTCAATTTCCCCAAGTGGAAATACCCTTTCTATATTGAATGGTCCAGACTATTTGGACCTTAGTTTTCAAGAAAACTGATGAAGCCTTGAATGATATAGCAATACTAAGTATACCGAGTGAAATTCTTTGCATTCAATCTTTTGATCATGATGCAACTTCATAATTTCCTTGTATAAGGTAAAGATCTCATAAGTGAGGAGATAAAACTCATCCATCTCATTCATCTATTCTTGTCTCAGTTTTACCGCATCACTCTATTCACATATTCAGACACTTTAATGCCCACAATGCCTTATTTTCAAGTTCGACAGGCCAGTGGCATGCTTTAACATACACAAGTTGATATAGGGAAGCACCTATAGAGGTTTTGAACGTTGTTCAATTAGACCATGATACATCATCCAATAATTTAGCCTAGTCTATCCTATTTACATTTAGAGTCTTCGCTATAGACTTGATCTCTTAATTTAAGATCTCAACTTTCTCGCTTATTTGAGGATGGTAAGGTGTTTCCACCTATGTTTAACCCATATCTTTCAAGCGGAGTTTTAAAGAGATGATTGCAAAAGTGCAAGCCTTCGTCACTAATATTAATCTAGAGAAAATGTTCTTTTTAAAAAAGGTTGTGACACTCTTCCCTTCATTTTTTGGAAGTGCAATTGCATTTACCAATTTGGAAAAAAAGTCTACTTTCACCACAAGTATGTCATACCATGTGATCTCAAAAGGGGCTCAGAAAGTTAGCCCAAGCTCAAACACCAAACAACTCAAGATTAAGTATAACCGCCATTAGAAGTTCATGTATGTGCGAGATATTCCCTTGACTTTGACATTGGTCACAAGCCATAGCATAGTCGTGTGCATCTTTGTAAATGGTGGGCAAATAGAAACCAGAGTTTAAGATCTTATGCTTGATCTGCATACCTCCATGATAACCACCCACTGTTGATGAACGGCATGCTTATAAGTTCCTCATTTTTTAAACCCTAGGAACATATCTTTGAATTATATCATCTGTACAAATCTGAAACAAGTATGGCTCATCCCGAAGAATTTTCTCACCTCATGCATGAATATCTTTCATCATTGACATAACATATCTTCTAGAACTATATCACCTACCAAATAATTCATAAGAGTTTGCAAACTAAGGAATATAGTCTTGTGATGCTACCAACACCTACTCGTCAAAGGGTTATATGATCAGTCTATACAATCAGTTTTATACCAAGCAAGTACGACTGAAATTTCTCAAATACAAACACAACAGCAAGCAATTCTTGCTCAGTCAAAGTACAATTTTTCTGAGTACAGTTAAGTGTTTTACTAGCATAGACAATGGGATGTAATATCCTCTCTCACCTTTGGCCTAGGACTGCACCTAGCGCCATGCCACTAGCATCGCACATAACCTCAAATGGCAAGGTTAAATCGAGAAACACAATAATCAATGCTAAAATCAACTTCTCTTTCAAACACTCTAATGCCATTAAACACACCTAATCAAACACAAATTTTACATTCTTCTCAAGCAACTTGCACAATGGATTCGCAATTTTAAAAAAGTCCATGATGCATCGATATAAACTTGCATGTACCAAAAAGCTATGAATGCTCTTCATGGAAATTGGAGATAATTTCTAAATTACTTCAATCTTTTCCTTGTTGACCTCAATCCTCTTCTTTGAAATCCTATGACCAAGTACTATTCTTTCTTTAATAATGAAATGACACTTCTCCCGATTCAGCACCAAGTTATATTCCTCGAATTTCCTTAGAACATTTGTGATATTCGCTAAACAATCATCAAATGAATCTCTCACGGCTGAAAAGTCATCCATGAAAACCTCAATAATGTCCTCCACCATGACCAAAAATATAGATGTCATACAATGCTGAAAACTAGTGGGAGTGTTACATAAATATAACGATATTTTCTTAAATGTAAACGTCCCATATGGACAAGTGAAAGTTGTTTTATCTTGGTCTTTGGGGTGATATAAATCTAATGTACCCCCAATAACTCTGTAGGAAGCAATACCATCCTCTACCAGCAAGGTGGTCTATCATCTAGTCTATGAATGGCATAGAAACGTGATCCTTATTTATCCATGATTTGAGCTTTCTATAGTCCATGTAAACTTGCCAAACTATGAATGACCTCTTAGGAATTAGCTTATTCCTTTTATTAGAAACCACAATGATTCCACCTTTCTTTGGAATATATTGAACTTTCTCACCTTCTTACTATCACTAATTAGATAAACCACACCTCTATCTAACTACTTGATGATCTTTTTATTTATATCCTTTTGGATGGGTGAATTCAATCTACGTTGTTGCTCAATTAAAGGTATATAATCCAGCTCAAGTTAGATTTTGTGAATACTAATTCTCAATTAAATTCTAATAATATCAGCAATGGACCATCTGATGGCCCATTTATACCTTTACAAAATAGAGACCAATGCCTCACCTACCACTCTAATAAATCAGCTATAATGATAACTGTTAAAGTATTATTGGCCTCAAAAAATATGCACTGCAGATAATAAGGAACGTCCTTAAGCTTTAAAATGAGAGGCTTCTCAATATACGATTTAGTTGGTGGGGTCACTCTATTCTTCAGATTAAGATCTGGCTTCTTTGGTACATAAGTATATGAACCCTTACCAACAAGTATGCTCACCATCTCTATACTCATTATTACCATAACTATCATAATTTATTATTACTACAGCAAGTGCCTCAACACAGAGTCTCTCCTCAATAGGAACTAACAACTCATCCTCATATATTATATCTGTCATAAAGATCATATGTATGCCCTTCAGCTACTTCATGGACTAACATATGTTAAATACCTATACAGTAGAGAGAAAAGGTATTCCCAATATAATGGAAACCTCAAAATCAACCTCACAATTAAGAATCACAAAGTTAGCCCAAAATATGAAAGATATTACCATCACCAATATGTCACCCAAGATTCTTATTGGCTTTTTTACAGTGTGTCTAGGATCATAAGTCTCGTAGAGGTTGATTTAGATAAACCAACTACTTGTAAACTATTAGAGGCATTAGGTTAATGCTAGCACCCCAAGTCATATAAGGCCCTTGCAAAATTCAAAGACTCGGTAGTAAAAGGAATCAGGAGAGCTCTCAAATCCTTTTTTCTAAACTAGAGAGGGAGAAAGGATTGCACTATTTCTCAAAACTCATGGTTCTCTTATTTATCACTAATTCCTTTATAAATTTTACATAGCTTGGTATTTTTTCTAAATCTTTCACAATAGGGATGTTCACTGATAACTCCTTCAACATCAAAATAAACTATTAATATATGTAATCTTTAATTTTCCTTTTAATCATTCAAGAAAATAAGGAGAAGTTCGTGAAAAGGGCTTCAATATTAGTATGACCTCTTTACCCTTATATGTATCAGACATAGCCTCTTCTCAGCAACTAGATGCTTTTGAGATGCATTCTCATTCACCATAAATTATCTACTTTATTCTCATCCACATCATCAATGATCATGGGGTCATCCCTCTTGTCATCAACCATAGGCATAGGTGGATCAGTAGTAGCCTTACCACTCTAATTAGTGATGGTTAAGGAGTGGCTATCATTTATAGAATTCTAAATGATGTTACTCAAACCTGTGCCCAATTAAAGCTGGTTTAGCGTAGAGAACATCTACCTAAATTATTACTCAAGTTGTTTAACAATGGTCACATGAGATTCTCCTACGGGAGTAGCTTCTCCTATCAGAGAAAATGGAAATAGCCTGAGTCAAATAGCCTCTTGACCCACTCCAAGTAGATTATATGAGGTACAGATCCCTACAATTTTCATGATATGCATGTTTGTATCGTCAATAGGCAGGCCGCAAATACACTTTTCAAATTTAGTAGTTGGGTCATCACACTCGTGATGTCAAACATAGTACCTTGAGGCAATTCAGGTGGAATAATTGAACCTATCTCAATCACCTCTACATAAACCAAGACTTTATTTGGATCCTGTTGGAGAGGTTGTTGTCCTCTATTTCTTCTAAATTTGTCCCTTGCATGAAGCATTATCTAGATGATTTGTTTCCTCTTGTCTATCTCTTTCTTTCCTTGCTACCAGATGAGAGCTTCTTGCTTATAAATTTCCTCAATCATTAACCAAACAGTGAGCTATTCTTTAGTTTCCAAAATATCATGTTATTGTAATAGTTGAGTAAAAATTATTGGGTCATCATGAACCCCCTCAAGTAGGGCTTTTTGATCATGAACTCCTCTCTCAATCCTTCTATTTTGTCTCAGATTTCTCTTAAGTTCAAGATCAAATGGAATCAGGAGATTGCTTTGACTTCGAGTATTAGGAATACACTGTTGTGTGCACTAGAAATAGTAGAAAAGTAAAATCAGCAAACAAAACCAACAGGTTGATAAACATGATTAATTAGCTTTATAATTGTATTCCCCGATAATGGCACCAAAATTGATCTCACCCAAATTAAACCTCATAATAAAGTATAAAGCAGTAGTTATAAAATATAGAACCAAACCAAGGATGGTTAAATCCCACAAGGAATAGGTCAAAATTCTATCAACTATTTATCTAGGTAATTAGTAAATAAGTAAAATAAGGGGGATTTTGTAAAACAAATAGCAACAAAAACAACTATTGGTTGTAGTCTTTGTAATCAGTATGAGAAAGCACTAGGATTGTGATCCACATGATTTCATAATTACACAGGTTCCTCGGGATAGAGAACTACTCCAATGTGTTTCATGAAAAATCTAACAAGATAGGTTCATCTAAATGTCTCTAGACTTTAGTTAGATGAAAGTGTCACACTTTTAACTCGTGTTGTTGATTCAGATTAACTTTTTTTGTTGCAGCTCAAGTTATTAGATGAAAGTTGATAGCTTCAAATATAAGAAAGCACTAGGATTGTGATCCATATAATTTCATAACTACACAAGTTCCTCGTGCTAGCAAACTATTCCAATGTGTTGCATGAAAAATCTAACAAGATAGGTTCATCTAAATGTCTCTCAAATTTGGTTAGATAAACTTCACTCTTCTCCTCTCGAACTCCTAGGGTCGCATTTTTAACTCGTGTTGTTGATTCAGATTAACTTTTTTTGTTGCTGCTCAAGTTATTAGATAAAAGTTGATAGCTTCAAATCTTTGTTAGAAAGAAATCATAATGAAGAAAACATCAATACATACAAGCACACCAGTCTAGAATTGCCTCGTGCTTAACCTATTCCATTTCATTATGGTTTCCATAATAGTAGTTATTGTTTTTAGCTACTCATAGTTGCAAAAATACAAAAAAGAATTAATAGATAAAAACATGATTATGAACTTACAAGAAGATTAACTCCAAAATCTCAACTTGAATTAAAACCCTAAAAATAATGTTCATAAAATTTCAAGAATATGCCTTAGAATATAAAATATAATGTTGTGAATTATGAAAGAGTGTAACCTCGTAAAAAAAACCATAAGGGTATTTATCAACAAAATAAATCCTATCCTAAGGAAAAAAAAGAAAGAATGTCAGCTGACTCAAATGAGAAGAACCTATAATTGTGGTTAGCACTCGAGATCGTCTTTTGGTGCTTGTGGTTAGCACTGGACTTGTAAACTTTTAAATTTGTTTGTGATGGCTCTCAGTATAAGCTCATGGTTTCATCCTATGACTATGAAATGTGGTCGTCTAATCAATTATCTTTTAAAAATAGTGAATTTGGAGTTCCTCTCCATGACACAATGTTATAATCTTTATTCCAAAGCACGGCCGCAGAGATCTTTCATTTGATTTTCCTTCTACTTGATTTCTACAATTGAAATTTAATTATCTTCTTACAATTACTTGATACGATTGTGGCATCACACTATGATCGTGTAACTCTTCCATCTAACTGACTTTTAAGAACCAAACCTCTGGTTCTTGGTACAATGGCCATTGTATGATCATGGTCAAATCCCACGGTCATGGATTGAATCGCCTTATTCCATAAGTCCTTTTTTTAGCACTTTCCTTCTTTGAGTCCATTTGACTAGCAAACACTAGAATACCCATCATACCTACATAAAATACCCTTGTACATGTAAATATTCATAGTTTATTACATCTTAAGTGTCAAATCCAAGGCACATCAAAGGCCACACAACACTCAACTCACTACCATTAATTTTTACCCTAATACGCGACCTCTGCACCTTCATGTCTAAAGTCATGTCCTCGGTAATACAAAGTTATGTCATATCCTGTCTAATCATCTTTTTGATAAGTGATGAATTTATCGCTCATTTGAACTTATCATTCATGCACACTACTATGATTTGAAGACATAAATAAGACAACATTGTCATTAAATGCACAAATTTCCATATTTTGCAAGCATATATGTGATGAGAAGAATGTGGAATTGAGCTGAAAAGGAACAAAGAGGAAAAGAAAATTTCACAGCTAAGGACCATGTACTGAACGATGCCAGTTACCATGATTGTAGTCTGAGGGTAGTGATTACAGTCAGTTAAGAAGGCCAACAATCACGATTGGATGGATCTACCCACATTCGCGGTAGCCACAATCATAGCAAAATATAGTGTGATTACAGCAATGCAGAATTAGATCCAGAAGCAGTTTTGTAATTTTCAGCAGTCGACCCTAAATCCCTTAAAATCCTAAAACCTTTTTCTATTATGGGCATTCTATATTCTTGGAATATTTTGAATTTGAAGTTGAAACCCTAAATTGTGCAAGAATTGTAATTTGATTTGGAGACTTTGAAGAATGGATGCTTTGCACAACCTTTATCGTATATTTTTCTCTACTTTCATCATGAGTAGCTAAATTTTATTGTCCTAGGAATATGTTGAACTATGGTGCAATTAGTTGTCGGTTGTGATGTATTTGTGTATATGCTAGTTAGTTGATGATGGATTCTACTATTGTTTGATTAATTTGGTTAGGATTTATGGGTGAAAGCCCCAAATAGTCAAAATGGGTTTGTGGATGAAAACCCCAAACACTTGAAAGCTCAAACCATCCTTGAGATAGGGTTTAAGGTAAACTTTTGGAACCCACATCATCCTTGAAAGGGGGATGTTGGAACCAATGCAATAGTAGGCAATTAATGGTTTAGTTGGCAAGCTAGTATCAAGGATCCTAGACCTAGCCTACGATATTGTTAACAACTATAATGTACACCAAATCAACACATACCCACACCTAAATTTCCTATAGGTAGACATAATCCCAATATTCTCTCTATATTGAAGTCAAATTACAATTGTTGTGTTGTTTGTGGAGTTGAGTCATTATTGATGCACACTCTCTCAAAACCACCACCCACACCACCCTATTTTAAATCATGCTTTCTACTTTATTTTCACTTTGGGTGTTAAGAACCATAAGACTAGAATTCTAATTTTCACTCATTTTGGATTCGACCTCAACAAAAGTTGAGATATTGACAACAACCATCATCTACCACTTTATATGGTATAGTTGAGCATTATCAAAATAGCATCATTGTCAGGGAGTGAAATTTAGTTGTCACTGGTATGGTATTCATTCTTACTTTGGGCATGCCCATAGTGTGTGTATTTACTTTGGTTGTTGTTTTTGTTTTCTTCTCAGTGATCTCCGCAACATAAATGGAACCATGAGTGACAATGCTAGTCAAGATGGTTCTTTTGATGGCCTTCTTGATGATGATGAGCAACTTAATGATGGTTGTCAATCAAGTGCTATCCGTATCCCACCTACTCATGGGAACGGTGTCTATAACGTTACAAGCATCATGTACATATACTAAAAATGAAGGGACTTTTGGGGGGACAAGTGTATGAGGACCCAAATTTGCATTTGAAGAACTTCATCAAAGTGTGTGCACCCTTTGATATTGAACGCATAACCCAAGAGCCCATCCAACTTTGTCTTTTCCTATTTTCTCTAATGGGAGAGGCGGCACTATGGCTTTGATCTCTTCTGGCTAGATCAATCACTTCATGGGATGAACTCACCATGGCCTTCCTTAATCAGTATTTCCAACCATCCAAAATAATCTAATTAAGGGATTAGATCATAAACTTTAGAAAATTGAATGGAGAGCCTTTGTATGAAATGTGGGGAAGATTCAATGGAAAACTAATGCAATATCCAAACCACGAGGTATCAGAGAATATGTTTCTATAAATCTTTTACCGAGCTCTTGATCCTCTCAATAAAATTGTGGTAGAAAATGCGGTGGGGGGTTCTCTTGTGAAGTTAAATTACCATGCGGCTTCACATTTTCTTGAGAAAGTCACCAAGAAAAACCAGGGACGGCATACCCAGGATGTCGAAGTACAAAAAAGGTTTCCTATTACCTCTGTGGTTGATAGGAACAAAGAAAAAAGGGTGAGCAAAAAGAGGAGAATATGGCAAAAATGATGATGCAATTGGAGCTCTTGATGAAGCATGTGCTGGGTACACCTACAAAGGTAGAAAATTTCATAGCATCCAAGGCCTATGATGAGGACGAGGCCAAGAATCTTGATGAGGAGATTTGGCATTAGGAAAATTATTCAGGGGTTCCTATCCATCCTATCAAAGGCAAGGTGGAATCAAGGTTGGACGGACCATGATTGTGACCATGGTTGGAGGGGTAGAGATCGTGATTATGACCGGTATGTTCCCCTTTATAACTAGGTGAAGAACAAGGATGGTAGCACCGTCGATCCTGATAAATAAAAAATTGAAGATGTCTTGGCAAGGATTTTGATGAGAGTAGAAGAAATGGACAAAATGGTCCATGAAATGAAAAGTAACTTTTTGCAACTTAATCAAACTGTGGTATCCCCTCCACTTCCATTAAATAATTGGAAACTCAAAATGGAATAATTTCTACCCAATTAAATAATAAACCAAAGGGTGGTCTTACTAGTGACACTACTATAAATCCAAAGAATGAAGCTCAAGTTTTAGCAATAGCCACTATGAGTGAGAAGACCCTTGGTGATTGCTTGAAAGGAGATTCGGGTGAAAATATGCCTAAGGTTAAGTTAAAAGAATTGCTACCATAATCTTAAGAAGTAAGAGATGAAAAGGAAGCAGTGGGAGTTAATGAAGAGATGGTGGAAAATGAGAAACCACAAAGTTATGTAATGCCCACAATACAAGTCCCTTCCCCATTTTTCCTCAAAGGCTTCAAAGAAAAAAGGAGGGTGATAAACTCAAGAAATTTATGGCCAAACTGAGCAACCTCTCAATCAATGTCTCCTTGCTTGAAGTGATCCAAGATATCCCAGGATATGCTAAGATTATGAAGAAGTTGATGCCAAAAAAGAAGCTCATCAAAGGTGATAGTATCAAAGTCACCCATGGTTGTGTACTATCATGAGTAGTAAAACTGCGGAAAAGAAGGAAGACCATGGAGCTTTTACCATCCCTTGCAGCATCAGAACGCATATGTTTGTAAAAGCTCTATGCTACCTTGGTGTGAGTATAAGCCTCATGCCTTTCGTCATTTACAAAAAGTTTGGATTGGATACCCTAACTCCAACATCAATGAGACTTTTAATGGAGGATTGGTCTATTAAGAGAAAGGTTGGGATTTTGTTTAATGTTCTAGTCAAAGTGGACAAATTTATACTTCAAGCGAACTTCGTGGTTTTAGATGATGAAATGGATCAATAGGTTCCCATCACTCTTGGTCGACCTTTCTTAGCCACTGGGAGAGCCATTGTTAACTTAGAGTTGGGAGAAATATGGTTTATAGTTCATGATGATGAGGTCTCCTTTTGAGTATGCAAAATAAAGAAACAGACTATGGAACTTCAAGTGATATCTGCGGTTGATGTTGAAATCAAAGAAGTGAATGAAGGGGACCTTGAGGACTCAACTAGAGAAAGAATTAAGATGTCGTGCCACAACGTAAACTAAGGATCTATGTGGGAGGCAACCCACAAATGCCATGAGAGTGAATCGTATCCTTTATTTTTATTTTTGTAGAGTAGATTTTAGTTTTGTCAATTGAGTAACCCATGCATTTATGGCACTATAGAGTGTGTTGGATGAGCTTGATAAGGGGAAAGTATGAAATTTTTACATGTTGAACTGAACAAGGGAAAATCTATCCAAATGTAGAATAAATAGAATAGGGTAAAAAAGGGGAGCTGAAATACCCCAGTTACCATGATCAGGGACATTGGCCACGATCTCAGTCACCCACATATCCGCGATTGCAGAACACTGTCCATGATCGTGGTCACATCAGTCATATAACCATATGACCCCCATTTCCTTCCAACACTTCCTTCTCAACTTTACTCTCTAATTGGGCCCAGTTCTGTCCACAGTGTGAGCATTCCAGTAGCATCCTTACATAACTTATCTGGTAGGTTCCTTGAATCTATTCCTTGATTGTGGAAAATAAGCCATAGAATGCATGTTATAAGGAAGGCATGAAATTATGTTTTTCATGCTTAAATGCTTCATAAATTATACTTGTGTGATATTTAGCTGCTAAAATATGGTGTGCACATGAGTGGGGAAGTCTTGAGTACCCAAATTGTGTGTGAAATTGAGAAAAATGAAGAGTGCACCAAGTTCTAGATAGGTTTCCTGTATGAGTATTCACTAATGGTTTTTGCATTCTAGGGGCATAATCGACTATCTTGTGGTCTTTTCAACGCTTTTAGTGTAAATCCTTTTTATAGAACATATTTTGGGCTTCACATTTGAATTTTTGGACATTGAACAATTGGGTTGAAATTGGTCTAAAATGTCGTGATTGTGGTCCTCGGGATCATGATCGCGGTAATGCGATCATGTCTCTATGGATGCAATCACGATAATCGAGATTGATTTTTTGCCTATGCCAAAAATTCTGCAATTCTAATTTTTTTTCCAAATACCACCAAGTAACAGTCGAATGAGCTTTAGTGGACAACATACAATAGTTTGTGCAAGAATATGTCAATGATTGATGTTATTGTATTGTCTGTGATTTTTTAGGAGAATCTTATGGAGAACTACAACCACATCCGATTCATGGCACCCAAGTGCCACACTCACTACTATGGTGATCTTCTGAGGAAAAAGTTTCTCCCGGAGAGAGTAATATGCTTGGAGAATGTACCAAAAAAGTTTTCGGCATTTCATGATAGACTTGTGGTCATAGGGTGGAGATGTTTTGCCCCGGATCCTAGCAAGGCTAATGAGAAATTGGTATATGAATTCTATGCCAACCTTAGCATAATGTCTTTCTCAGATCCAACCTACATGACTATCAAGATTCGAGGAAAAGTGGTGGATTTTGGGGTGGTGCAAATCAATGCTATATATGGTCTCCCAAATGTAGACATAGTGAGTTTAAAGAAAAAAGGTGTGAATCAGGAAGTTGGTTGGAAGAAATACTATTCCTAGGGAAGGAAGCTTCATAGATAGCAACCAAGAGTAACATCCACATGAATGACTTCACTATCGAGGCTCGAATTTGGCTAAACATCATATGTAGTCGAGTCTCCCCTTGTACCTATATGATAGCAGTCCCAGATATGCAGGCTTGAATGGTTGCTTTTATATTAGACGACATTCCTTTGGATGTTGGTCAGCTCGTGGTTTTCAAAATAAAATTCTTCAAGAACCAAGGTGGGATGCATCTCTTCATTCCCTCTTTGATTGTTGAGCATTGAGGGAGAGCTGGGGTTGATGAATAAACTGGAGATACTTGGGTGTGCCCTGGCATATCTGTAACACCCCAATTTTCTGAATTAGAATGCTACACGGTGCTCATGACCCCGAGGGACCACAAGCTAACCCATGACTGATATTTGTACCTGTACACTACATAAATAACATAATAATGTGGAAAACATGAACATGTAGACCATAAGGTACAACTGAATAAAGAATTTGTCAAAACATAATATCCATATGGGTGAAAGATACCCAAAATAGCTGAAAACTGAATCAAATCTGAACATAAGTCTGAATACTGAATCTGAAAGCCTCTAATTACTTTCTGAATAAGGAGTTGAAGGAACATGTCTCCAACTAACTCCGTAAACTGATAACGGACTAAACTAATAATGAACAAATTAAATCATATTATCCTTGAATGAATAGGACTCACTGAATCTCTGCGACTGGAAATGCTACTGCTACTCTTGATATGGAGCTTGTGTCTCTAAACCTATGGTGTAACATAAAAGAAAGAATCCTAGCGCAAATGCATCAGTACAACTTGATTACTGAGTATACTAGTGAGGCAGGCTAATGCAAAAGGGTTTACAGGCATGAACAAACTGATATGAACGTAAAAGTACAAACAAACATAGTAACTGAGATCGTAAGTACATGGTAGCTAAATCTATATGCTAATACATGACTGGAATTATAGTTTTGATAACATGAGCGACTATGTCTCACGGTCTAGAATCTGGTAGAATACCCTGAGTCCCGTGCTATATCTGAATTTAACTATATCTAACAGTCCTAGTATATTGATATCTGAAGAATTGTCTGAGTTCTTCTATTAAGACTGATATTGAAACTATGGAAGGTAGTTGTTTAACCGACATGCCCCATGTATACAATTATGGCTAAGCTGGGGTCCAATCTCTGCCTCGACTAGAAGGGTGTTAATATCGCGCCACTGGTAAGGAAAGTTGTGGGTGACCCTTATCTGGCAGGTACTCAAAGTGAGGATGGTGGGACCCTAATCTGACAGGCTAAGATGTCTCAACCTACGCTGGCTACATAGTTCTGGAACACAAGGATGACTGCTAAGAATCACACCCTAAAACTAGTAGCTGAGTCCCCATCCTTGGGCTCACTCGGTGATAACTTCTACTCCCATCTGAAGAGACTAACCATGATTCAAATGACTATACATGGATAGATTAACTGACTTTCGTTGACTGACGGAGTGGTACTATTATCTGAGAGTTAACTAAGATCATGAGATTTTTGAGGTTTTCCTGAGTCACATGACTGACTGAGTTCTATAGATTATAGCTTGACTGAGATTATTGTGACAACATAACATGGCTCTAGGCACACAGCTATTTTTTTGGGTACAAATACCCCCAGGACTCGATAGAAGGAAACTGACACACATGACATAACTTGATCACAAGATTTGAGTCCACAATTCATAATATGATAAGTAGGGGATATCATATTTCATATAGTTATTCAACATCTTAAACATTGTAGAGAATGCATGGATATATTTTTTGTACACATTGTATATCTCCATTATCTTACATATTTCATACCACCATAACAGCAACACATGAAAAACATGGGATTCATATTGAAGTATATAGATAACATGGACTTGTCATTTAGACATCATAGAACCATACAAACATGAATTTCTAGCATCCTAAGCATTTTATCAAACACCTTGTATGCATTCTTTAAGGCATAGGTGAGTTTCATACTTGCACAATATTAAACCACCTAAAGTTTATGATTTTCAGTTAACAAACATATATATTCCATGAAAACACCTTTAGACATCACATTGAAACTTAAACAAAAATCTTCAACATGTACATACTCATATCACCACAAAAAGTTTACAAAATAATATTTAAAACATGGTTCTTGAGCTCTATGAATGGAATGGATCTATAGATAAACACTACGTATACCTTAGTGATTGAATCTTGAAAGAGATCTAATGTTTCTGAAGGTTCTTGAAGAATTCCTTAGTCTTGATCTTGAGGAGATGATCTTGAGAGAAAACCCTAATCTTGTGGTTGAGAGTGTAAGAGAGGGGTTTTAAGATACTTAACTGAAGAAAAATAGGAAAAAAATACGCCTCTTTAGGGTTATAAGTCATGGAAGGTGAAGGAAAAGACCAAAATACCCTTATGAAATAAATTCCTAGTGGCTGAAAATCATAGCTGATGACATTTGTGACAAGGCATCAAAAATGTGACAAGCCATCAAAAATATCATCACACAGGAGCTAGAATTGATGGTTTCTGCCTAAGTCTGATGACATTTGTGACAATGCATCAAAAATGTGGTAAGATACCATGAATGTCGTCACTTAGGAGCTGGTTTCTGCCTAAGGCTGACGACCTTCATGATAGGGTGTAATAAATATGGTAAACTACCACGAATGTCATCACTTAGGAGCTGGTTTCTGCCTAAGGCTGACGAACTTCGTGATAGGGCGTCACAAATGTGGTAAGCTACCACAAATTTCATCACTTAGGAGCTAGTTTCTGCTTAATTCTGACGACCTTTGTGATAGGTCATCACAAATGTTGTAAGCTACCACGAATGTCGTCACACTGTTTTCAGACTGACATGCTGGAGTAAAATAGGAATAACTCTTTGCTCCGATATCAGATTTAGGCGAAATTAGTATCGTTGTAAAGCTAATTGAATTATGTATCTATTGGTAGGTCATGAGCTCAATAATTCCAAGTTTAATGAGAAATATTTTCATTTGAATTTGACTATACCAATATCCTTCTCAAGAATTCAATCGGTAAGGAATATTTTGATTCGTCTAATAGCTGGGAGTTATTTGAAGCCTTAATATACATATAACTTATTAATAAAAATATTAAAGAACCATGATGTAATACGCATGAGCTTGGTACATGGCTCTAATATTGGTTTGGATTTTTTAGGGTATTACAATATCTCCCCCTTGGAAATATTTGTCCTCAAATGATGACTGCTTGAGAAGAGAGAAAAGATAAAACAATGCATACACTGATCATGCTCAACTGGCACATGATTTTAGGACTGAATTGAATTCTAAACTGAATATAGCCCAACTGAACATGCATATCTGATGCATGACTGATAAGCTGAATTCATGAATGCATGATAAGCTATGCACTGATACTTGATACCATTTTTATACTAGAATTTTGAACATGTAAATGAATAAGCTTAAGTAAAATGGTTACCTTGAGCTAAGTCTGAATTAGCGAAGAAAAGATAAGGGCACTTGGTTCGCATGTCTAATTCTACTTCCCAAGTAGCTCCCTCCATGGACTGATTCTACCAAAGAACCTTAACTACAGGGAATTCTTTGTTCCTCAGCCTACGAGTCTGATAGTTGAGGATTTCAACTAGAATCTCTTCATAAGAGAAGCTATTCTGAATGCCAATACTCTTAATAGGGACTACAACGGATGGGTCACCTATGCACTTCTTGAGCAAAGAGACATGGAAGACTGGATGAACTGAGGCTAGATCTGAAGGCAATTTAAGCTCATAGGCTACCTTGCCGAAGCGACTGAGAATCCTGAAGGGACCGACATATCAAGGACTGAGCTTTTCCTTCTTGTCAAATCTCTTCACTCCCTTTATGGGAGAGATCTTGATATATACATAGTCATCGACCTCAAATTTGAGACCTTTCTATGAACCTCCGTATAAGACTTCTATCGGCTCTGAGCAGCCCAAAGTCTTTCTCTGATCAACTAAACTTTATCTAAGGCATCGAATACTAAGTCAGGCCTTATAACTTTGATCTCACTAACTTCAAACCAACCTATCAGAGACCTACATCTCCTACCATAGAGAGGTTCAAATGGAGCCATATGAATAATGGAGTGATAATTGTTGTTGTATGCAAACTCAATCAAAGTCAAGTGGCCATCCCAGCTTCCCTTGAAATCAATTGCACACGCCCTTAGCATATCTTCTAGATTCTAAATGGCCCTTTCTGCTTGACCATCTGTCTGAGGATGAAACGTTGTACTGAGATAAACTTGGGTACCAATACCCTTTTGGAATGCTTTCTAGAAGTGAGAGGTGAACTAGTTACCTCTATCTGAGATGATAGATAGAGGAACACCGTTTAATTTGACCAACTCCCTGATATAGAGTTTGGCGTAATCCTCAGCTGAGTAAGAGGTACGAACTGGAAGGAAATAAGATAACTTGGTCATTCTATCTACAATGACCCAAATGAATCATGCTGATGACGTGTTCTAGGCAAACCCATCACGAAGTCCATGTTCACTTCTTCCCATTTCCAAGTACGAATAGTGAACTCCTGCATAGAACTACTAGGTTTCTGATACTCTATCTTAACTTGCTGACATGTAGAACTCTTAGCCACATACTCTGCAACATCTTTCTTTATCCCACTCCACCAATAGATCTCCCACAAGTTGTGGTACATCTTAGTGTACCCTGGATGAATAGAGTATCGCGTACCATGCACTTCTACAAGAATTTGCTCCCTCAAGTCATCTACACTAAAAACACACAGATGACCCTGACAACAAAGAACACCATCTCCCCCTTGGGAGAAAACCTCCACTTCCTGACTCTGCACTGACTCTTTTAGCTTGACAAGGCTAAAATCCCTGTCTTACTTCACTTTTACCTTAGAAACTAGAGATGACTCTGAACTACTCTAAACACATACACCACTCTCTGAAAAGTAGACTAGGAGAACGCCTAGTCTAGTAAGATAATGAATCTCCTGAGCTAATTTCTTATTACCATCCTCAACATGGGAAACACTACCCATGGACAGTATATTGAGTGCGTCAGCCACTACATTGTCCTTGCCAGGATGATAAAGCAATCTCATGTCATAATCCTTCAAGAGCTCTAACCACCTTCACTGACGAATATTGAGATCTTTTTGGGAAAATACATACAGAAGTCTCTTATGATCTATGAAGACGTCTACATGAACACCGTATAGATAATGCCTCCAAATCTTTAAGGCAAGCAACTGTTGCTAACTCAAGGTCATGAGTCGAATAATTCTTCTCATGGGGCTTTAGTTGTCTGGAGGAGTAGGCCATGACTCTACCATGCTACATGAGGACACAGCCTAAACCTACTCTGGATGCATCATAATATACTATGAATCCATCGGAACCATCAGGAAGTGCTAAAACTAGAGTTGAGGTGAGTCGAGTCTTCAACTCCTGAAAACTCTTCTCGCAAGGTTCTAACCACTAAAACATGACTTTATTCTGAGTCAATCTGGACATAGGAGATGCAATAGAATAAAATCTATCGACAAACCATCGGTAATAGATAGCTAAACCCAAGAAACTCCTGATATCTGATGGAGAGAGAGGGTGAGACCGGTTCTTTACCACTTTAGTTTTCTAAAGATCTACTCTAATCCCATCACCAAAATAATGTGGACAAGGAATTTTACTGATCTTACCCAAAATTCGCACTTACTAAATTTGGCGAACAACTAGTTATCCCTGAGAGTCTGAAGAAAAATTATGAGATGGTTGGAATGATCATGCTATGTGCCAAAATAGACCAGAATATCATCTATGAAGACTATGATGAATGTGTCCAAGTACTGCTTGAACACCCGGTTCATCAAGTCCATGAAAGATGCAGGGGCATTGGTAAGACCAAAGGACATGACTAGAAATTCAAAATGACCATATCGAGTATGAAAAGTTGTCTTCAGAATGTCACATTCTCTAACTCTTAGCTGATAATGGCCTGATATGATGTCAATCTTGGAGAAATAACTGGCACCCTGAAGCTGGTCAAACAAGTCATCTATCCTAGGCAACAGATACCTTTTCTTGACTGTGACTTTGTTGAGCTGACGATAATCAATACAAATTCTGAGAGAACCATCTTTCTTGCGCATGAATAAGACTGGCACACCCAATGGGGATACACTGGGCTTGATGAATCCCTTATCTAAGAAATCCTTCAACTAATATTTCAGTTCCTTGAGTTCTGCTGGTGCTATTCTATAGGGCAGAATAGAAATAGGTTGAGTATCTGGGAGAAGGTTTATGTCGAAGTCTATTTCCCTTTCGGGAGGAATGCCTGGAAGATCTTCGGGAAAGATGTCTGAATATTCATTAACCACTGGGACTAATTCGATACTGGGATATTCAGAACTGGACTCCTTAACATGTACGAGATGATACACACACCCCTTAGCAACTATTTTTATTGCCCGAAGATAGGAAATAAGATGACCCCTGAAATAAGAAGTGCTACCCTTCCACTCTAGGATGATCTCATTTGGAAACTAAAACTGAACTATCCTATTTCTAGAGTCGACTATGGCAAGCAGGAATGAAGAAATTCCATGCCAAGAATCACATCAAAATCAGTCATCTCTAACTCGACTAAATCTGCTGATGTGGATTTCTGAAATATCATAATCGGGCAGTTCCTGTATACCCGCTGAGCTATGATGGTTTTACCCACTAAGGTAGAGACTGAAAAGGGCTTTACTAAAATTTTGGAACTAATTCCAAAATTGCCTGCTATGTATGAAGTGACAAAATATAAGGATGCACGTGGGTCAAGTAAAGCATAAACATGAACATGGAAAATTTGTAATGTACCAGTAACGACATCAAGAGAATTTTCCTGATCCTGTCGAGTCTAAAAAGCATAGAGTCTATTTGGGCGTTGCCCACTAGTAGCAATAGAAGTAGTACCCTACTTGTTCAGGTGACTGGACTGAGCTGTGGAACAATTCTACTGACCCTAAGGGCCTGGATGAGGACACTCCCTAATCTTGTGTCCTGACTTACCACAACCAAAATAGACATCACTACCAGCTCTGTAACTACCCTTGTGGTTCTTACCATAAGTCTGACAAAGGGGATTTGTTCGTGCACTGCTAACACTGCCCTGAGATTTAGAGCCTGGTTCTCTGTCTCTATTGCCGTCCCTGAACTTTGGCACTGGGGAACTAGCAAAGAAAAGGGATGGAACTGCTGACTTAGGATGAAACTATAAATGATTTCCTCCCTCTGATTTGGGCTGAGCAAAATTGAAACTACCTGTTCTTGCTATCTTGTTCTACCTCTCCCTAGTCTTAACCTTCTGATCCTCTATCTGTTGAGCATGGGTCATGAGCCTAGCTAAAGTCATATCACTGTTCAGCATCACAGACCTATACTCATTTACCACACTATCATTTACCCCTGACACAAGCTAGCTTATCTTATCCCTATTGTCTACAACCACATGAGGGGCATATCTGGCTAGCTGAGTAAATCTAAGAGAATACTCTCTAACTATCATATTTACCTACCTGAGATTGATTAACTAAAGAACTTTGGCCTCTCTCAGCTCTTGGGGAAAGAATCTGTCTAAGAAAGCTGAGACAAATTCTTCCCACTCAACCGGACCTGCATCCTCTAACCTTTATGCTAACCACTTCTAGTACCAAATGGGAGCGACATCCTGCAATTAGTATGCGGATAACTCAGCACTCTGAGAAGAAGTAACTCCCATGATATCAATTACCTTCTGGACTTGGTCAATGAATTCCTGAGGATCCTTTTCTGGCTTAGACCCAAAGAAGGATGGAGGGTTCATTGGATGAAGTCCCAACTCCTAGCTACTACTGAATTAGCCACTGGGTTGGTTAAAACTACTGTTGGTCATTCATTCTGGGTAGCTATAAACTGAGAAAAAGTGGTAAATGTGGTCCTGAAGTCCTAATAAGAAACATCTTCACCCAAAGGATCTTCAGGCTGAGGAGCTGGCTGATTCCTTCTCTTTTGAGGTATGTTTCTGAAATAAAAGAAGAATGGATTAGACTGAGAGATGTTCCTAAAATATCTCATAGCCTCCTGTACATAAATATGGCGTGCATCACACCCATGTACAAGACTCTACTAGATGTGGCTTTCAAACTTTCTCGAACTCTATTGAACCATAGACTCTGATACCAAGTTTGTAATGCCCCAATTTTTTGAATCAGAATGCTACACGATACTCATGACCCCGAGGGACCACAAGCTAACCCATGACTGATATTTTGTACCTATATACTGTATATATAAAGTAATAATGCGGAAACATGAACATGTAGGCCATAAGGTCCAACTGAATAAAGAATCTATCAAAACATAATATCCATATGGGTGAATGATACCCAAAATAGCTAAAAACTGAATCAAATCTAAACATAAGTCTGAATACTAAATTTGAAAGCCTCTAAGTACTGTTTGAATAAGGAGTTAAAGGAACATGTCTCCAACTAACTCCGTAAACTGATAACAGACTAAAATAATAATGAATAAATCAAATCATATTATCCTCGAATGAAGAGGACTCACTGAATCTCTACAACTGGAAATTCTACTGCTACTCCTGATCGGGAGCTCGTATCTCTGAACCTATGGTGTAACAAGAAATAAAGCACCATAGCGCAAATGAATCAGTACAACTGGAGTACTGAGTATACGATTAAGGCAGGCTAAATCAAAAGGGTTTATATGCATGAACAATGCTAACTGACTGACTGATATGAATGTAAGAGTACAAACATACATACATAGTAACTGAGATCATGATTACATGGTAGCTAAATTTGTATGCTAATACATGACTAGAACTGTAGTTCTGATAATCTGAGTGATTGTGTCTAATAGTCCTAAATCTGGTAGTTATCCCTGAGTCCTATGCTATGATTGAATTTAACTATATCTAACAGTCCTAGTATACTGATATCTGAAGAACTGTCTGAGTTCTTTTACTGAAACTGCTACTGAAACTGTGGGAGGTACTTTTTTAACTGACATGCCCCATGTATACCATTATGGCTAAGCTGAGGTCCAACCTCTGCCCCGACTGGAGGGGTGTCAACATCGCGCCACTGGTAAGGACAATTGTGGGTGACCCTTATCTGGCATGTAATCAAAGTAAGAACGGTGGGACCCTAAACTAACAGTTTAATCCACCTCATCAACCCTAATCTGACAGAATAAGATATCTCAACCTATGCTGCCTACGTAGTTCTGGAATACAAGGATGACTGCTAAGAATAACACCCTAAAACTGGTAGGTGAGTCCTCATTTTTGGGTTCACTCGGGGATAACTTCTACTCCCATCTAAAGAGACTAAACGTGATTCAACTAACTGTACATAGACAGATTAACTGACTTCCGTTGGCTGATGAAGTAGTACTATTATCTGAGAGTTAACTGAGATCATGAGATTTCTGAGGTTTTCCTGAGTAACATGACTGACTGAGTTCTATATATTATAGCTTGACTGAGATTATTGTGGCAACATGACATGGCTCTAGCCACACAACTATTTTTTTTGGGTACGAATACCCCCGAGACTCGATGGAAGGAAACTGATACACATTACATGACTTGATCACAAGATTTGAGTCCATAATTCATAATATCATAAGTAGAGGTTATCGTATTTCATATTGTTATTCAACATCTTAAATATTGTAGGGAATGCATAGATATATTTTATGTACATATTGTATATATCCATTATTTTACATGCTTCATACCACCATAATAGCAACACATGAAAAGCATGGGATTCATATTGAAGTATATAGCTAACATGGACATGTCATTTAGACATCATAGAACCATACAAACATGAATTTCTATCATCCCAATCATTTTATCAAACACCTTGCATAAATTCTTTAACGCATAGGTGAGTTTTATACTTGCACCATATTAAACCACCTAAAGTTCATGGTTTTTAGTTAACAAACTTATATATTCCATGAAAACACCTTTAGACATCACATTGAAACTTAAACAAAAATTGTCAACATGTACATACTCATATCACCACAAAAAGTTTACAAAATAATATTTAAAACATGGTTATTGAGCTCTATGAACGGATTGGATCCATAGATGAACACTACGCATACCTTAGTTATTGAATATTGAAAGAGATCTAATGTGTCTGAAGGTTCTTGAATAATTCCTTAGACTTGCTCTTGAGGAGATGATCTTGAAAGAAAAACCTAATCTTGTGGTTGAGAGTATAAGAAAGGGTTTTTAAGATGTTTAACTAAAGAAAAATGAAAAACATTATGCCTATTTAGGGTTATAAGTCATGGAAGGCGAAGAAAAACACCAAAATACCCTTATGAAATAAATTCCTAGTTGCTAAAAATCATAGCAGACGACATTTGTGACAAGGCGTCAAAAATGTGGTAAGCTACCATGAATGTCACCACTTAGGAGATGGTTTCTGCCTAAGGCTGACGACCTTCATGATAGGGCATCACAAATATGGTAATATACCATGAATGTCGTCACTTAGAAGCTGGTTTCTTCCTAAGGCTAATGACCTTCATGATAGGGCATCACAAATGTGGTAAGCTACCACGAATGTCGTCACTTAGGAGTTGGTTTCTACCTAAGGCTGATGACCTTCATGATAGGACATCACAAATGTGGTAACTAACACGAATGTCATCACTAAGGAAATAGTTTCTGCCTAATCTGAAGACCTTCATGATAGGGCATCACAAATGTGGTAAGCTTCCATGAATTTCGTCACACTGTTTCCAGCCTAAAATGCTGGAGTAAAATAGGAATAACTCTTTTCTCTGATATTGGATTTAGGTGAAATTGGTATCATTGGAAAGATAATTCAATTATCTATCTGTTGATAGGTCATGAACTCAAAAATCCCAAGTATAATGAGAGATATTCTTATTTGAAGTTGACTATACCAATATTCTTCTCAAGAATTCAATCGGTAAGGAATATTTTGATTCGTCTGATAGCTGGGAGTTATTTGAAGCCTTAATATACATCTAACTTACTCATAAAACTATAAAATAACCATGATGTACTATGTATGAGATTGGTACATGTCTCTAATAGTGGTTTGGATTTTTGGGGGTATTACAATATCTATCTATCCTTTGAAAATTTAAGGAGAGGACACACCAAGAAAAATCAAGAAAAGAAAGATTGATTTGGGGAATTCAACGTATGAGGATCCTGAGTGTTGTAGTCTATCCACTACCAGGACTCTTGAGGAAATTGGAGTTGATATTGCAGCTATCAGGGAGCATGTGTTAGGGCTACCCCAGGGTCCAGGGGATACTTTCACCAGTCATTATTCATATGTGTTCCAATCTGATTATGTGGAGTATCAAGAGGACCAAAAAAATCAGGGAGATACCATTGCTAATCTTGATATATCTATTCATCCATGGCAGAGTCATATCATGATATCTGAATTACGTGTAAAAAGATAGTGAAAAGGGAAAAGAAGAGAGATGATTTCTTTATCAAGATGTGGAATAGGGTGAAGGACCAATGGAAGGTTCTAAAACCCCATGATAGAATCCTTTTCTCCCGAGTGGAGAGTGATAATGAGGAGTCGAGTAATTTGGTCTTGAGGATGTCGATGATGATGTAGAGTCGATAGACGAGAAAAGTTCTTAATGCAGTTTTAGGGGTCATCGTTATCTCTTTTTATGCTTTATTGTTTAAATAATAAGGACACTTTTAGCTACTTAGTTGAGGGTGTCAGTCTCTGCATTCGTTTGATTTGGGCCTGTATTATTGATATTTCTGGATGTTTTTATGTTCTTTTTGATGATTTTTTTATACGTGAATAATCACAAATATGGACTTATGAGAGTGAGTATTTAGCCTAATACTTGGTGTGTGTAATTTATGTGTAAAATATGGCGAAAACACACCAAAATCAGTCCACTTCTCACACTTGATGGGCACCTCACCCTTGAAGGGTATTTTGGTTATTTTACTTTCTATTTTATAATATACTATATAAGGAACATTGTAGGGTTTATTTAGTAGTTTTTTATGATATTTTGTAAGTCTTGTAATACTTTAAATACCATATTTAGGGCTTGGAAAAGCCACCAACTGAAACTAGGACAAGAAACTAGTGTGGATTCACTAGTGATTATTATGCTTGGAAACGTCGGCGCTTGAGAGGTGGAATCCAATCTTGTGTCATCTAAGAGATAGGTGAACGTTGTGTGTATTATTAAAGGTCAAAGAGTGGAAAAGGCCCTTGGGTTTTTAAGATTACACCTTTGAGTAGTCTATCTACCTATCCTTTATTTTCATTGTAATCTTGTAATTTGTGTTCTTGTTATCCAAAAACGTGTGTTGTTGTTGTTTAATAACATTGTTATTCTTCATTTTTTGTTGTTAATATAGTTTGTTTTCCGCTGAAAATAGGTGTTCATCACCATGTAATCTTGGTATCTTTTGTGTTATTGTTGGCCAAATCTAACTCTCGAAGGGGTTCTCGGGTTTGGCTTGGAATTAGTGGACTATTTTGTGTTGTTTCTTATGTTCCAAAGTTTTTACCATATCATTTGGTATCATATCATGGGTTGATCTTGTTCCCACAAGATCAATCTTGGGCTCGTAAACTTGAAAATCAAAAAAAAATTATTGAAAACTGAAAATTCCAGAAAATAGCAATCTATCCATTGTTGTCTTGTCTAAAATTGTGTTCTTGTGGTGTTCTTGGCCGAGATTTGTTCTTGAGCCTAGGTCTAGGAGTCTTTTACTTGATTTTTGTGTTTGTAGTGCTAGTTTTATTCCTCACTAACACTTTGAGTTGATCCAAACTTGAGCTTGAATTGTTAATATTGTTGTTGTGAATGAAGTGTGGCCGATTGGATGTTGTTGTTATTCTAGACTTGACAGAGTTGAAGGCCTTGTGTTGTGGTGCTGTTGTAGATCTTTAAAGTTTTTGTTGTGTTCTTGTTGTTCATCACAACCTTCACCTTTTGTAAAATCAAAAACACAACACAAAGGGGACTTAGCCGATTGTTGTTGCTATCCTTGTGGTCTTGGTTGTGAGATTGTTGACCTTGTTGTGGTGGACTTATTGCTCTTAGGAGATTGTTGTTGGTTTTTCTTGTTATGGTTGTTGTGTTCTTGAAGTTCTTCACCATATTCATCACCTTGTTAATACTAAAGTGAACTTAGATCTTAAAAAGGTTAAAAACAAGGTGCAGTATTTGTTGAATCTTGAAAGTACCCAAACCACCAAAATGACTTTACATCACATCTAAACCTTTTTCCATAAAACAAGGGTCCATGTTTTAAGGATAAGTACAAGTCTAGTCAAAGACTTTTGAGTTTTGAACTTTGAATTGAAAAAGGAGTTCCAAGACTAGTTTGTATTTCCCTCCATTGAACAATTTCCACGTCCAATTTGTGAATTATGAATTAAAATTTGTCAAGAACCAAACCACTAGTGGACTACCACGTCATCACTTTTAATTTTCATGCAATATTTTTAAGCTCAAATTTTGATCATCTATTTTTAATTTGTTGTTTTCTTGGTTTCGCTTGTTGATTCCAATACTAATTTACAAGCTAGTGAGCATTTACTAGATTGTAAATTAGTTTTGAACCCGTTATTCGTGTTAACTTTCCTTTGTGCATCTTAATTATTTTTAGTAATTGTGATACGTCCTTGTGTTTTCTTACTCTTTTGAGTCCTTGTTAGTATTGGATTCACCTCTCAACACCACTCGGAGTACAAGCAAGCTTGCAACACTTGTGTGATTGACTGAGAGGGATCCGAGAGTCAAGTAATAAAAAGAAAGAGTGAGGACGTTTTTATACAACTAATGTATTTTCTATTTTTGTAGGTAACTCCTTTGCCATAATGGACACCATTTTGTCCCACCTTGATGCTATTGCCCAAAAGATGGCTAAGGCATATGCGGGTCTTAAAAAATTGGGCTTGGATATGTCTACTATACTTGAGAGGTTTGATCGAGTGGAGAGTTGAAGGAATTTTTGTGTTTCTACTTTCGTAACTTTACCTCAAACAATCAATCCACCAAGACCACCACCAAATGACATAGACATAAGCTAAGCCACCAAATACCCTCCAAACAGAGACCTAAGTAGGTCACTTCTCCCTCAATTTGGTCAAGTCCAACAAGAGGGACTTGGAAGCCAATCTCCTACCATCCAAGCTCCACAACCGAAGCTCCATATTACCAAATCAATTATTTTACTCGAAACTCCACTTCACCAAAACTGATATATAAATATAGAAGAGTATGGTAAAAAGGAACATAGGGGGCATGGATTCTACAATGATATGTGTATGATGGAAAAGAAGTTGAGGGTAAGACGTAGGGAACCATAAGGAACCCGCCAACAAGAAAAGAGGTGGGATGTGTTTAGCGTTTCCTTTGTCTTTCACTATGTGTTTTGGGTGAGGATAAAGATAAGGCTCAAGATGGAGAGGATGCCGAGGTTCAAAATGAAGAAGTTGACCAATACTTCTGTTAATGAGCTCTCGGGTTCCTTATGTTCTTTGTGGACTATTTTCTATGCCTTCTCATATTTTTTGTGGGCTATTTTGAGTGGTTTCTTTTGAAGTGACCAGGTGAACGAGGTGAAGCCGTGAATTTGTGGACAAATTCTTCTCAAGATAGAGAATATGATATGAGAATAATCACGGATATGGACTTATGAGAGTGTGTATTTATCCCAATACTTAGTGTATAATTGATATGTACCAAAATCAGTCCACTTCTCACACTTGATGGGTACCCCACCCTTAAAGGGTATTTTAGTCATTTTACTTTCTATTTTGTAATGTACTATGTAAGTAACATTTTAGGTTTTCTTTAGTAGTTTTGGATGATATTTTTTAAGTATTGTAAGACTTGAAATACCATAGTTATGGCTTGGAAAAGCCACCAACCGAAACTACGACAAGAAACTAGTGTGGATTCACTAGTGATTGTGTCTGCTTGGAAACGTCGGTGCTTGAGAGGTGGAATCCTATCTTGTGTTATGTAAGATGTAGGTGAATGTTGTGTGTATTGTTAAAGGTCCAAGAGTGGAATAGGCTCTTGGGTTTTTAAGACTACATCTTCATGTAGTCTATCTATCTATCCTTTGTTTTCATTGTAATCTTGTAGTTTGTGTTCTTGTTATCTAAAACTGTGTGTTTTCGTTGATTAATAATATTGTAATTCTTTGTTTTGTGTTGTTAATCTAGTTTGTTGTCCTCTGAAAATAGGTGTCCATCACCTTGTTATCTTGGTATCCTCTGTGTTGTTGTTGGCCAAATCTAACTATCAAAGGGGTTCTCATGTTTGGCTTGGAATTAGTGGACTGTTTTGTGTTGTTTCTTGTGTTCCCAAGTTTTTACCGTATCTTTTTTGTTTTTGTTTGGGTTGTAATATTCGGCTCTCTTATGGTGCCCACATTTGCATGGATTAGTCATTTTGTTTCATTGTTAGTTTTTTGTATTATCATTATTTTGTTTGTGATGATATCTAACGAGCATTTCCCTATGATAGAATGAGTGACAATATTTTTAAGGGAAAGTCATTGGGATTGGATTTTGAGCTATGGATACGGGGGAAGTCTAAGTACTTGTAGCATCAAGGTCATAAATACAAGGGAAATCTAAGTACTTATGGCATTTTGGGATATGGGATCGCACTTGTACCTATGGAAAAGTCTGAGTAGCCATATGGTTTCCTATATAAAAGCCAAAATGTGAGACGAAGGCTTATGTTGGTACCACAGTTAGCAAATTATGCTTGGTGCAAATGCAAAGAAAACATCCCCCTCCATCCAAAAATTTTTCAAAAAAATCGAGGGCACGAAGGTGAGAAACCTTGTATCGATATTTTTTTCTCTTTTTTTGTGACTCCAAAAATTTTGGCTTGTAAAATTGGTAGATACTCCATTTTTGTCTCTGGCGGAAGGGAAAATATAGCCTCCTTGGTGAATTTTCATGCCATGTTTTGTGAGCTTATTTTTTCAAATCTCATATGTACTTGTATCATCTAGAACTGGCCACATTAGTCTCTCAAGGCTATTTTTGACTGTACTTGGTTGGGGATATTATCTTAGGCCATCTTTGTGACATTAGAAATCCACTTTAACCTAACAAGCCTACCCTTGCATAGATGTTATCCCTAATCACCCACTTTGAGACTTTAGACCTTTCTTTGACAAACACATTGCAAGCCGTGAGCCTTTTAATTTTTATCCCTCTTTTGATCCCTACCCTTCTTGAACTTAAAATTGCAACTCGATGCTAAAATTCTAAGTTGGGGTGGTGTTGAAAAAGGTAACTTTGGACCACAAAGTTGTAAGTGAGTACCTATGATCTTAAGTATTAAGAACAAATTAAAAAAAGGATCCAATAAAGGAAAAAAGAAACACAAAGAGTGTAATAAAAAAATGAAAATAAATTGGCTGAACCAAGGAAATACATGTAGACACATGAGTAAAAGTAAAAACAAAAAAAGTGGCACCCATGATCAAAATTTTGATGGAATAGTGTTTTGTACATGTTCAGGGAGGGTATAGCCATGTTGTTCCTAAATTTTATCCTTTCCTATCCTGAACCTACATTATAGACTCAAAAATCCCTTCGTGATTTCCAAACAAGTATTTTCATTGTAGTGGTGATTGAAAATAGGGGCAAGCCTGTGGCATGGTACTTGTTAGCATTGAGAGTTTTTGAGAGAGAGAGAGTGTTTTACACTTAAAGTCCTTGTTGCATAATTGATAGCTTGGTGTCTGGAATTTTCTTTCTTGTGAGGAGGCATGTAAACAAGTCGAGGTGTGTGACTTTGTCATCTCCCAAAAAATAAGGCAAAAAGGAGTATAATCTAGTTGAGGTCAAAGGTGAGTCATTTCTAAAGTATTAGTGACTGTTTGATGGTTTCTCTTTAAAGTCTCTTGAATCTTTTAAATATCATATTTTATGATGAGAGGTATCATAAAGATAGTTTGGACCATGTTTGAAAAGCTAAATTATGGTATTAACTAAGCTTGAAGTTATTATGATCATTGGGTCATTCAATTTGGACATAAATATGCATAATCTCATGGTAAGAAGTAGTATTGCTTGAGGACAAGTAAAGCTTTAAGTTGGGGGTATTGATGAGTGGTGTATTTAGGGCTCATTTTCACTTATCATTCATTCACACTACTATGATTTGAAGACATAAATGAGACAATATTATCATTAAATGCACTAATTTTCATATTTTACAGGCATACAGGTGATGAGATAGAATGATGTGGAATTGAGCTGAAAAGGAACAAGGAGAAGAAGAAAATTGCACAACTGAAGGACAAGTATAGAAAGAGGATCATTTACAGCGATCACTATCATTGCCAGAATTCTAATTTTCACTCCTTGTGGATTCGACCTAAACAAAATTTGAGTTATTGACAATGACCATTACCACTTTATATGGTATAGGTGAGCGTTATCACTTTTTCGAATACTTTTAGGCCTATCTTTAGATCGTCCCATACCCAATATAACTAGCCTTTCTAAAACACCTTGGGTTTTGGCCCTTGGAAATTTCCTGAACTTTGAGCTCACTGCTCTTGTAACAACTCACCATACGAGTTATGTGGTGTGGTTATGGGTCTAGGGACCGTAGTCATATATTGGTTAGATGTTACTGTCCAAGTTCTTTCTTAGATACGAGAGGCACTATACAACTCGTATGTTGATGTAACGAGGGGGTTGAGTCTAATTATGTTGTCCAGTGTCTAGCCCTTGATGTTCTTCTTAGGATATGACTTGATGGTACTAGTCGTATGGTATGGTGACTGGTTAGGCAAAGGAGTCATAAGTTGGGCAAAATGTGGTGTCCAACTTTCTGACCTAGTGACAACTTGAGGGTACCACTCGTATGTTATGGTGACAAGCTGGAGGGTCCACTCGTATCCACTTGAAAGTTATCTACATCATTTAAGTTGTGGGTATTTTGTACATTTCCCACCCTAAGCCCTTAACACCCCATGTCTTATAAATTTTTTGGGCAATTACTCTACACTTAGAAAAATTAAAAACTCCCTAAACTCTCTCAAAAACCTCTCAATAAGATTTGTCTAGGGTTTCATCAAGCCATCCAATTAACACTCCAAAGACTGGTTTCTCACAGTCTTCCTTGGTATCTAATCCATATTACTCCTCCTCCATTATTAGTTCAACTAAAAGTATATTTTAATGAATGGTTTTCATGGTATTATTGTGGATTTATTTTGGTTTTGAAATAGAAACTGAGGGTTTTGGGTTGTTTTGGATAATGTTTTCCCATGTTTTATTTATGGTTTTTCATGTTATGATTATGGTTTGAACATGTGGATGAATGAGAATGGTCAATTGATGCTTGATTTTGGCTTTGGAAATTATATGCCCTCAACATGTTTGTTAAAATGCTAATGAGAAGGAGTTTGTCACATAGTTTGACTATTCTTGAAACCTTTGTATTGTATAATATAGTAATGGAACCTAAAGTGGTTTGGTTGATTTTAAATAGTTTGGAAAGTCCTTGGTGACCATGGCTTTGGTTTAATCAAAAATCTTGTGGGGTACATAGAAATCCCCTAAGACTTGGCTAAATGGCATTGCTCTTAGGCTATAGTTGGTATGACGATACCATTTTATAATTCCTTGATAATTTAATTTTGGAATTGGTTGTTTGGTTATATGCTAAATATTTTAATTGGGCAATAATGGCGGGTTGTGATAACTAATCATGAAAGTGTAAGTCCGATGGACGGACACTAAAAACTCATGTTTGCCGACAAAAGGGTTGGTATTGGTGATGATATGCTTATGGGGTACACGGGAATCCCCTAATTTTATACTTGTATATATGTATCATAAAGGTAGAAGGGTACACAGGGATCTCCAGCCCCTATGATATCTCTGATTCATGTGGCTACAGATACTAGGGACCATTCAGGAGGTAATATTGGACCCATATAGACCATAGGTTGATTATGAATGTAAGGCTACATAACCCAGGTTAAAGGTTTTGAAGGAATTCTAAATCTTGTTCCATATCGTATCACGGTATATATATGTATATATGTGTTGCATATGGTTGTTTACTTTGGTTTTGAATTACTGCATTATTTTATTTTATCCCTAAGTATATGCTAGAATTCACTCCGCTAACCATCTTCGGGTATTGTATCCCCATGTGATGCAAGAACCAGCCATACTACTATTCCTACTACTTAGTGACTTGGATTCAGGGACAGTTTTGAGTCAGACTCAAGTAGTGGGCTTCCATACTCCGGAAGACTCCATTTTAGGCTATGGACTTCTTTTTGTTATTTCTATTTCTTGGATTTTGGTTTAGGCTATAGTTGGGGGCATATACCGACCGATGTTATTTGATTTTGGTTAGAGGCTTTGTTGGACTACTATAGGCATGGGAAGTGTCTATATTGGTGTCAGCCTTGGTATTGGTATTTTCATTAGGGTGGTCACCAGTTGGATATTTCATTAGGGTGGGTAGGTTATTTGTCTATGGTTACAGACTTTAATTAATTTCTTTGAATTATTATTATTTTATCTTGTTATATGTTCGAAATTTATCTGACATAGGGTGCAGGGTGGTCATGGTTAGGTATTAAGGGTGGTCTTTGATCCCAGTTGGGCTTGAGGCACCCGACACGACTAGTCCCTAGTTTGGGTTATGTCAGATTGGTATCAGAGCCCTAGGTTCATGGTCAATTGGGAGTTCACAAATCCATGTCGAGTAGAGTCTCTTTTAAAGGTGTGAAGCGCACCACACTCATAAGGGAGAGGCTACAAGGAATTTAGGAATGTTTCTCTTTCTTGTGTTCTATTTTCAAGTTGTAGAGTCTAAGATTTTGAAATCTTCTCTACTTCTCATTTGTTCTCTTTTCATATCATGCCTCCTCTATAATCTAAAGCTAACAAAAACTCCCCCTATCCCAATTAAGGATAATATTGATGGAACGTGTTCTATTTATAGGGTCCAAACCAAGTCTAGAGGTCTAGTTCCTGATTATCCTGTAGTTCCATCGGTTCCCTTTAGTCCTCCACAAGCTCCTCAGGCTGAAGTGACGAATGTCGATTTCGTCAGTCTATTCATATGTTGTATAGTTAGTAGCTTCTTAGTCTAAGTGTGGTGTTCCTGTTACTCTATCTTCTGGTTGTCTAGTCTATGATGTTGAACCCTTTGACCTTTATTGTTGTTAGGGTTGAGGAGTATTCCCAGGGTCTTCTGGATGAGGTGGCAAAGATCTTCTGTGTTATGCATGCCACGAATATGGAGGGCGTGGAGTTTACCGTCTACCAACTGAAAGATGTGGCATACCAATGGTACAAGGAATGGGATTAGGCTAGGGGTGACGATGTTGAGTTGTCTCTATGGGAGGATTTATCTAATGTTTTTCTAGATTGCTTATTTCCTCAGGCGTTGAGGGAAGGAAAGGTAGAAGAGTTTGTTAATCTGAAGCAAGGCAAGATGTCGGTCAAGGAGTATGCCTCGAAGTTTCAACATTTATCTTAGTATGCTCCAGATTTGGTTTCTAGAATGAGGAAGTTCACTTTCGCTTTATCCCAAGATTTGACCTTGGAAAGTACGTTTGCCTTATTGAACAAGGACATGGACATCTCCAGGTTGGTTGTGTACATACAATAGGTAGAGAGAGAGAAGAAGAAGCCGGTTAAGAAAGAAAAGAGGTAGAGCAAGAGTGAAAGGGATGGTGGTAAGTGGACCAAGAAGAAGTAGGGGAATTCTAGGTCTTACTCGACGGCAAATTCTCCCTACCTAAATCCATTATGTGGAAAGCATTTTTATAGTGGCAATAATTTTAGCGCACAGGATGCCCAATTTCAGGCTAGTGGCGCCCAGTCAACTTCATCATATCCTTTCTACAAGTTTTTGGTCATTTGCATCGGGGTTTCTGTGATGGGGAAAGAGATAGGTGTTTCAACTGTGATCAGTCATGGCATATTCTTAGAAAGTATAATGTTGGTGAGGTTTTCTATGACCAAATAAGGCTCTGGTTACCTCTTCATCAGCTCTGGCACCAAAGGATGCACCATCTTGATCCGACACTAGTTGGAACTATTTTTATGATCTCACTACCCGAGAGGAGTCCGAGGCATCGTCTGATGTCGTGAATGGTATGTTGAAACTTTTTTCTCATGAGTCCACACTCTCTTATGTAACCGGATTTGTGGTTGTACATTTTGGTTTAGGTCCCAAGTTTATTTTGAACTATTTTTTTGTTCCTACCCATGTGGGCGACTTTGTGGTGGATAAAAGAGTCTATAAGAGTTATGTGATGTCTGTGGGTGGTCGGGAGACTCTGGCGGATTTATTTGAATTAGACATGGTTGATTTTGGTGTCATATTGGGGATAGATTGGTTGCTCTTATGCTATGCGTCTCTAGAATGTCGGACCTGTAGGGTTGTCTTAAAATTCCTTAATGATCCAATTATTAAGTGGGAGAGTGGCACCCTAAATCCTAAGGAGAGGTTCATATCGTATCTTAGAGCTCGTAGATTAATCTCCAGAGGAGTCTCTATTATCTAGTCTGGGTTAAAGATTCTAACTCGGAGGGTCCTTCTTTGGATTTCGTTCTGGTGGTGAATCAATTTCTTGAGGTTTCCCCTGATGCCCTTCCTTATGTCCCTCGTGATAGGAAGATTGAGTTTGGAATTGATCTTGTTCCAAACACTCGTCCTATTTCTATTCTCTTATATAAAATGTCTCTAGCTGAGCTGAAGGATCTTAAGGAGCAACTAAAGGATCATTTAGATAAGGGTTTCATCCATTCTAGTGTGTCCTCGTGAGGTGCACTTGTATTATTCGTGTGTAAAAAGGATGGTTCCCTTCAGATGTGTATTGATTACCAGAAGTTGAATAAGGAAATGATAAAGAATAAGTATCATCTTCCAAGGATAGACAATTTTTTTATCAGCTTTAGGGTGCTAAGTTTCTCCATAATTGATTTTCAATCTGGGTATCATCAGTTAAAGATTATGGAGGAGGATATCCCTAAGACTACTGTCCGTACTCGGTATGGGCATTTTGAGTTTTTGATTATGTCTTTCGGGTTGAATAATGCCCCGGCGACATTTATGGATTTGAGGAATATGGTCTTTCATCAATTTCTAAATTTGTCATCATTTTATTCATAAATGATATTCTGATGTACTCTATGAGTGAGGTGGATCACATTGATCACCTTTGTATGGTGTTGCATACCTTGAAAGAGCAGTTGTTGTATCCCAATTTTTGAAATGTGAATTCTGGTTGAACGTTGTCACTTTTTTAGGGCATATCATTTCTAGTGAAGGGATCATGGTGGATCCAAAGAAAGTCCCAATGGTTAAGAAGTGGCCTAGACCCATGAATCCAATTGATACTCAAAGCTTCTTAGGTTTAGCTAGTTAATACAGAGGTTTATGGAGAGTTTTGCTTTTACAGCTTCCCCATTGACTAAGTTGACATAGAAAAAGGTAAAGTTCCTATGGTCTGATGCTTGTGAGGGTAGTTTTGAAAAGTTGAAGGATAAGCTAACTTCGGCTCCAATTTTTAATTTGTCGGGAAGGCACGGATGGATTTGTGGTCTACTTTGATGCATCTCGTGTGGGGCTTGGTTTTGTTTTGATTCAGCATGGAGAGGTAATATCTTATGCATCTAGACAGTTAAAGGTGCATGAGAGGAATTATCTGACATATGATTTGGAATTATTAGCTATGGTGTTCGTATTGAAAATTTGGCGTCACTGTTTGTATGGATTTCATATGGGTATCTTTTCTGATCATAAGAGCCTGCAGTATATATTTACTCTGAAATAGCTTAACCTCATCCAAAGAAGATAGTTTGATCTCCTCAAGGATTATGATGTGTCTTCACTTCCATCCAAGTAAAGCTAATATAGTTGTTGATGCTCTTAGTAGGTTATCCATAGGGAGTCTAGCTCAGGTGGATAAGGAGAAGTGGGAGTTGATGAAGGATATTCACCGTTTGGCTAACCTTGGAGTTCATCTCTTAGACTCTAAGAAGGGTGGTGTGTTTGTTCGAAAGGTGGTGTAGTCATATCTTAGTGCTGAAATCAAGGAGAAGCAAGCGTTAGATCCTGTCTTGATGAGGATCAAGGGTAAGGTATGATATGAGCCAAATTGGCTCCACTCTTTTGGGATCTATGCTTCAAAGACCAAACCTGAGGATCCACAACTTGATCATCTCATGGAAGAAATATGTGATTGGAGGATTGATTAGAGCACGGTAAAGGCTATATTTGATAATGCCCTCTATTGTAGTATTGAGCCACGACATTCTTGGAAGATAGCGTGGAGAGTATGAGGTCCACAAAGCAAAGAAAAGGCATTTGGGCCCACATGTGGGGTATTTGGTATTTTGAGTCACTTTTGGGCCCCTTGATATTTAGGGTCACTTTTGGGCCCATTTTGTAATAAAGGCCATTGGCCTATAAATAGCCAGGTTTTCCTTCATTTATAGATAACTTAGATTATATTTTGAGAGATATCACTTAGAGATTGTTTATACAAGTATGGATTCACTTGTGGCCGAACGTGGATTCGTTTGGCGTTGGTTACCCACTTAGAAACGAAGGTTGCTTAGGGATTTTGGTTCCCTTGAGGTCTTCGTAAGAGTGTGGTGTTGTTATTGTGAGAATATTTGGGGTTTCAGTGGTTGATTCACACTTTAGTTCCTATTTTTTGGTTTCTATTTTTTGAATGTTCTTGTTGTTCTTCATGTTCATCATGTATTGATGAACAAGAACATTCAAAGTGTATTGTTTGAGCTTAAAGAGTGGAGAAATAAAGTATGTCCTTTGTTAGTCTTGAAACATAATCCTAAGACATCCCAAAAAAAAGGGGGAAAAGGCTTTCAAAAGTCTTGTTTAACCAGAAGAGAGAAAGGGCACATTCCAAGACTTACAAAAGAGGAAAGAGTTAAAAGGCTTTCTAAAAGGTGATTTGCCAAAAAGGTGCAAGGAAAGCCAAACCCTTTTTGAATTTGAAAAGGCTCTAGTCTTGTTGTTTCCCTCCCAAAACCGAAATTCCACTCTTCCAATTGAATATTGATCAATGCGAATTGGAAACAAGAAAATTTCCAAAATTTCAACTACATTTCAACGTCCAATAAGAGGCTGCCACATCATCATCCTTCAAAAATAACCTTCGACTCAAATTTTTGATTTCTAAGTTTATTTTTCTTGTTTCTTTGGTTTCATTTCTTGTCTGTAGTACTAATTAGCAACTAGTAATCATCTACTAGGTTGTGGATTAGTTTTTGAATCTGTTTTCTTCATGTTTGCATTCTTTGTGTGTTTTATTATGCCTCTCTTCATCAAGTCAAGTCGTTTGACCTTCAAACGCATCATCAATAGTTATTTCATCCCTTTTATCAATTATGCTAAAGAACTATGGGTGGATCAACCACTGAAACCAAATTGAAAGCCCTCATGGATTGGCGACAAGAATTGAATAGTTGGAAGAAGGATGGATCACTCTTGAAAGGGAATATGTAAAAGGTGACATATTTTACTCCTCAAACCCAAACACTATACTATCCACCCTATCAAGGAAACCATAAATCCATACACCTCACTACCAAACACCCCATTACCAAAGACCACCACCCAATTTTACCTCAAGAACATGTTCCCTCTACCTAACCCACTACAAACTAAGTTCCCGAAGACCTTATTCAACCAATCCAAATCCAAATTGAAAAGACCAATTCCAATATGGAACCATTGTCACTCGCTAACCATGATGCTAGCATTTTACCTAGCATCACTCCTTCATTTGCACAGGTTCATTAATAAATAATCTCAAAGGAGGATGCAAGGAGAATGCCTTCTAAAAATAAGCTTAAATTCCTAACGGAGTTCTTACCAAAGGATTCCAAACTTGGGAGGTATGATGAAAAGTCAAAAAATGAGTTGGATTTGAGGACGAATCCTCTTCAAGAAAGGGAGGATGATACGAACCAAATTGGCTCCACTCTTTTGGGATCTCTTCTTCAAGGACCAAACCTAAGGATCCACGACTTGATCATCTCAAGGAAGAAATTTTATGATTGAAGGATTGCTTGGAGCACAGTAAAGGCAATATTTGATGATGTCCTCCATTGTAGTATTGAGCCATGACGTGTTTGAAATATAGCGTGGAGAGTACGACGTCCATAAATCAAAGGAAGGGCATTTGGTCCCACATGTGAGGCATTTGTTATTTTGGGTCACTTTTGGGCCCCTTGATATTTAGGGTCATTTTTGGGCCCATTTTGTAATAAAGGCCTTCGGCCTATAAAAATCTAGGTTTTCCTTCATTTGTAGATAACTTTGGTTATATTTTGAGATATATCTCTTAGAGAGTATTTATACAAGTGTGGATTCACTTATGACAAGTGTAGATTCACTTGTGGCCGAACGTGGATTCATTTGGTGTTGTTACCCATTTAGAAACAAAGGTTGCTTGGGGATTATGGTTCCCTTGAGGTCTTCATAAGAGTGTGGCCTTGTTATTGTGAGTATTTAGGATTTTTAGTGTTTGATACACAGTTTAGTTCCTATTTTTTTTTTAATTATATATGTCTCACTATCTAACTATCCTTTCGTTATTGTTGTTTGTTCATCTTATTCTCTTATTTTTGTTGTAATCTTAGTTTGGGTTGTTGGATATTTTTGAATCCTTCCCATGTGTTTGATAGTTGGTTTGTATTAAGGTAGGTGGGCATAAAGTGATGTCCTTTGATATTAGTGATGATGGTAACTTGCGTTACCTAGGGAGATTATGTGTTCCTAACATCGATGGTTTGTGAGAGAGGATCTTGGCTGAGGCGCATGAGTCACACTATGTTATTAATCCTAGTTTGACAAAAATATATCATGGCCATAAGGAGATGTATTGGTGGAACAATATGAAGTAGGATGTGGCTAGTTTTATGGCTAAGTACATGGTATGTCAACAAGTAAAAGTTGAGCATATGAGGCCCGGAGAACTGTATCAAGAAATTGAGTTACCCGTGTGGAAGTGGGAAGTGATCAATATGGATTTCATTACTGGTCTTCCTCAGTCTCAGAATTAGTTTAATTCAGTTTGGGTGATTGTGGATAGGATGACAAAGTCTGCTCACTTCTTGCCGGTGAGGACTAATTTCTCAGCTAAGGATTATTAAGGTTGTATTTCCATGAGATTGTAAAGTTGCATAGGGTAGCTATTTTTATCATCTCAGATCATGGTATGTAGTTTTCATCTTACTTTTGGCAATCATTTCAGGAAGGTCTGGGGATCAAGGTAAGTCTTAGTACTATTTTTCACCCATAGTTGATAGGCAAGCAGAAAGGACTATTCAAACAGAGGATATGCTTTGCAGTTGCATGATTGTCTATAGTAGTAGTTGGGTTGAGCACTTATCTATTATAGATTTTGCCTATAATAATATCTATCACTCTAGCATTGGAATGACTCCGTTTGAAGCTTTGTATGGTAGGAGGTGTAGGTCTCCTATTGGGTGGTTTGAAGTTGGCGAGGCAGAGATATTTAGCCCAGATTTAGTTCACCAACCCAAGGATAAAGTGAAGGTTATTTAGGGCCAAAGTCACCAAACGTCCTATACAGATGTGAGGTAAAGAAAGTTAAGAGTTTGAGGTTGGGATAGAGTGTTCTTGAAGGTGTCTCCCATGAAGGGGGTAATGCAATTTGGGAAAAGGGGAAAGCTCGGTCCACGATATGTTGGTCCGTACTTGGTTCTGAGAAGGGTTGGTAATATTGTGTATGAGTTGGAGTTTCCATCTATTTTGAGCTCCATTCACCTGGTGTTCCATGTTTCTATGTTGAGGAAGTGTAATAGTGATCTATCACAAATTGTGCCTATCAAGGATATTGGTATTTTGGATTCTTTATCTTATGAGGAGATCCCAATTGAGATCTTTGATTGGTAGGTTTGTTGGTTACAGATCAAGGACTTGGCCTCGGTAAGGGCTCAATAAAGGAACCACAGGGTTAAAGATGCTACTTGGGAAGTTGAAGAGGACATGAAGTCCAAGTATTTGTTCCTGTTTTTTGCTCTGAAAATTCATGCGTAAGGTATTTGTTCTTCGTAACATCTTTGTTTTCTAACTTAGTTAAAGAAAATATTGATTTCCTTACATCTTTGTTTTTTAACTTAGTTAAAGGTCAGAGCAGTAGTGTTGGAGTTTAATCGTGCTTGTACTTCCTTGTTCTATCATTTGAGGACGAATGATCCAAATGAGAGAGAATTGAAACACCTTGTTTTTTGGCCCTTGGAAATTTCCTAAGCTTTGATCTCGTTGTTCTTTTAACAACTCACCATATGAATCATATGGTGCGGTTACGGATATGGGTCTAGTGTTGATGGCCAAGTTCTCTCCTAGATAGGAGAGTGATCAGAGTACAAAGAGTACAAGATCTCCCTCAAAGGACCAAGATCGGGATTACAAGTGGGTGAAGACCTTTTGAACAATTTACAAGTCTTGGCCCAAGTTGAAGGGAGAAGAAGGGTCTATGCATTCCAAATCCTCTCTTTGCCTTCTCATTAAGGGCATTGTTCTCTTTTGAAGCTTTTCTTTTACACTCCATGGGAGCCCCCTTCATTAAGGGTATTTTAGTCTTTGATTGTAATAACTATAAAAAAATAATTAGGCTTCTATTTTTCATTAGTTTTTGATGAATATTGAAAGACAATTCTCTTGAGAGAGAGTTTTTGTAGTGTAGGGCTTGGAAAATCCATAATTGAAACTGGGGTTACCTTGAGTGTGGATTCACTTGGATTGCAAATTAGCTTAGAAACGTTGGTGCTTTGTGGAGGTTTGAGCCCCTTTTGTGTCAACATAAGAGTGTGGTATTTCTATTGGAGGATTTAGTGGGTATTGGGGTTTGATACACACCTTGGTTCCTATTGTATTGTGATAGTTATGTCTCACTATATATCTATAATTTCATGTTCTTAGTTTGTGTTTTTGTCTCTTAATTCGTGTGTATTGTTTCCTTCTTAGTGTTTGTTCATCTTCATCTATTTTCTTTAGGTTATTTTCGATTTTCATTGTTAGATCAATATCATTTGGTATCAAGAGCCATGTTTTATAATTGTCCCTACAATTCTAAGTCTTAGATTGTTGTTACCTTGAGAAAATCAACACAAAAAGAGTGTTAAGAATCCAAAAGTCAAAAAACATTATTGTTCATGTTTTTGTACTTTGGGAATATTTTAAAAACTTATATCTAGGTAATTTGTGTGTGTTTTGTGAGTTTCTAGTGCTAAATCCTTATTCCCTAGCACTAATAGAGTATAGATCTAAGATTTGACAAAGATCCGGGTTGTTTTGAGCATTCCACCATTGTTAGACTTGAGTTTGAAGCTTTGTTAAGGTGGATCTCATGTAGTGTATGGTGTTTGTGACGTTTTGAAGGAGATTTTGTGTTATTTGTGCTTGTCTTGGCAAAGGGAACCTAGATCTACAAGAAAATTTGAATTTGGAGGTCATTTGCCTTATGGTCAAACTTGGTTAACTCTTGAATATTCATATTGTTCTTCTTCATCTTCATATATTGTTGAAGAAGAACATTCAAAAAGAGGGTGTTTGATCCACAAAAAGAACTAAAGATTGTTTGTACAAAGAATATTCCTAGCATATTCTAAGTCATCCAAAAGAAGAGGGAACAAAAGAAATATTCAAGTACAATTGAAAGTACAAGGTGGGGGACCAATTCAATTCAAATCCATTTTGAAGCTTGAAAAGGTTCCCAAACTTGGATTTTCCCCCTCAAATTTCTTCCCTCAATCTCTTAATTGAAGTTTGGCCGAGACACAAAAAAAAATTAAAGTTCAAAAATTTGCAAAGTCGGCGTCCAATCATGAGGTGCCACATCAATATTTTGTAAACAAGCAAATTGTAGCTCAAACTTAGCTTTCCTAGTTTCTATTATTGTTTCATAGTTACATTTTGTTGATTCTATTACTAATTAGCAAACTACTAACTTCCTACTAGGTTGAGAATTAGTTTAGAGTCCTTTTTCTTTCATGTTAACATTCTTTGAGTGCTTTTATCGTTTTGTAATTCGATGAATCTTGTTGTTTCAAGTTTGAAAGCAAATTTTCTTTGAGTCAACTCAAACAAATATCTATTCCTGGCAAAAGTAGACTCATCCCTCAAGCACTCATGAAGTACAAGCTGAATTTTCAACACTTGTGAAACCAAGTGTGAGGTAAACACTGAGTGTGAACGTGGTGAGGTTATTTGAACTAACTTGTTTGCTCATTTTGTATTTTTGTTCTTTGATTTTAGTTACTTTAGCTATGGAATCCAAGGGTTCAACTTCCCAAGCCATGGACAACAATGCCACTAATGTTATATTGGCTCGTTTTGAAGCCATTTCCTGTGACATGGATAGAGTGAATGCGGGTTGTGATAGACTATGTCCACCAAAACATCCAAAAAATCCAAACTACCAAGTCCCAAATCCACTTGACCAAAGACCCTACACTCTACAAAATCCAATGCCATAAATCCAAATCCATCATTAACTAAATCCAATGCCTCCTCTCCAAGATCCACTAATCCAAAACCACCCCATCTAAGTAGAAGACTATGGTAGAGGGGAACATGAGGGTTATGGTACTTACAATTATGACTACTTTATTAAATAAGGGGGAGAGTTAGAATCCAATGAAAATGAAGTCGAGCCTCAAGATGGAGAGAAAATTGATGGTAAGGTAGAAAAGAATGTGAAGAAAAAGACACTTGGACACAAGATGGTGAGTGTCAATTTCCAAACTTTGTGGTGAGAAGGGTCATGGTGAGCAAGGCAATAGATGGTCCAATTCAAAGGGAGAACCTATTTCATACCAAGTGCCTTATCAAGGATGGTGTGTGTACCACGGTGATTGATAGTGGGAGTTGCACTCATGTCTGAAGTTTCACTCTCCATCCTCTTTCACCATCTAAAGTGAATGAAATCCATCAACCAGTGGGGGATTTGAAGAAGAAAGAAAAGAGAGAAAAGGGAATGAAAGTCGCGGGTAGTGAAGTTGGAAAGGGAAAGAAACACTTGATTATGGGTCTTGCCCTCAAAGGACCCTTGTTACTCACCAACCCAAATGCAATACTTTTGCCTAGAATTGATTCTTCTTATGTGAAGGTTCAAGGTCATATACTATCAAAGAAGGATCCAAAAGGAGTTCCACCCAAACACATGGTTGATGAGCTATTGGAACCCTTGGCCGAGAGTTCCAACTTTGGGAAGGGTGAAGAAGAAATGATCCAAAAAGGGATTCTTGACATATTCCCTTGTAACGAAAGCTTCCTAAAGAAGCATGTGGACTTTCACGGTACAAACTGAGGTACCAATGCAACTCTCTACACTCTTTTAAGCTTACAATGTTGTGATATGGCTAGTAGTAGATAGTGTGTTGTAGTTTCGGGTTTACTTAGTATAGAAGTGCATGCATCTTTCTTTGGTAGTAATTTTGGTGTTTATGATAATCAATTTAATCTTAAGTATAGTTCACTACTTGAGCATCTGAATGGTTTGATTGAAAATTATCAAGTTAGTGTTGATGCCTATAGTGTTGATCATGATAATGGACATGATCCTTTGAAGTCCTTGTGTGGTGAAAACCTTGTTATTACCTTTTTTCATATTGATCATGTGTATGAAAAGGTTGTGAATAATGGTATATTTGTTTTTGAGGGAGGACTTTTAGGCCACAACCCTTTATTCTTAAATGTTAGTCTTCTCTTAAAGACAAATGTCTTGTATGATTGTAAGTATGATACTCTAGTGGAAGGAATGAGTCGTCTCGACTTATGTCCTTGGCTACTTATTCCATTTGATCCCGGTGCACTATTGGGGTGTCGAATGGATTGTCTCGGTTTGTGTTTCTTATTTTTTGATATTTACCTTATCCATGCCCTTTTGTGCCATCTATTCTAAGTTTTTCATGTCCCATACAAAGGACCTGTGGATGTATTTCAAGTGTGAACAACCTTGGCTTGATGATATTTGTGGTACTAATGCTAACCCTTATACCATGAGGATTGTGTGCTTGTTTGTTCTCTTTTTAGTTTTACAAGGTATGCATTTGAGGTCAAATTCCTTTCAAGATGGAGAGGATGATACGAGTACAAAGAGTACAAGATCTTTCTCAAAGGACCAATCTCGGGATTACAAGTGGGTGAAGACCTTTTGAACAATTTCAAAGTCTTTGCTCAAGTTGAAGAAAGAAGAAGGGTCCATGCATTCCAAAACCACCCCTTGCTTTCTCATTAAGGGCATTGTGGTCTTTTGAAGCCTCTTTTTTACACTCCACAGGATCCTCCTTCATTAAGGATATTTTAGTATTTGATTGTAATAACTTCAAATAGACAATTAGACTTTTATTTTTCATTAGTTTTGATGAATATTGAAAGACAATTCTCTTGAGAGAGAGTGTTTGTAATGTAGGGCTTGGAAAAGTCATAGTTGAAACTAGGGTAACCTTGAGTGTGGATTCACTTGGATTGCAAATTGGCTTAGAAACGTTGGTACTTTAGGGAGGTTTGAGTCCCTTTTGTGTCAACGTAAGAGTGTGGTGTTTCTATTGCAAGATTTAGTGGGTTCTTATTGTATTGTGATTGTTATGTCTCACTGTCTATCTTTAATTTTATGTTCTTAGTTTGTGTTTTTGTCTCTTAATCTTTGTGTATTGTTACCTTTTTAGTGTTTGTTCATCTTCATCTCTTTTCTTTAGGTTATTTTTTATTTTCATTGTTAGATCTATATCATATGATTCGTATATTGATGTAACGAAAGGGTTGACTCTAATCATATGGTGTCCAGTGTCTAGCCCTTGATGTTCTACTTAGGATATAACTTGATGATACTAGTCGCATGGTATAGTGACGGGTTGGGCAAAGAAGTAGTATGTTAGACAGAATATGGGGTCCAACATTCTGACTTAGTGACGACTTGAGGGTACTACTTGTACGTTGTGGTGATGAGTTGGAGGATCTACTCGCATCCACCTATGAGTTTTCTATAGCTTTTAAGCAGGAGGTATTTTGGATATTTCTACCCTCAAGCCCTTAAGACCCCACATCTTATAACACTTTTGGGGCATTCATTCTACACTTATCAATATTAAAACACTCTCTAAACTCTCTCAAAAACTTCTTAAGAAGGTTTGGCTAGGGTTTCATCAAGCTATCCAATTAACGCTCTCAAGGGTAGTTTCTCGTCGTCTTTCTTGGTGTTTAATGCATGTTAATCCTCCCTCATTGTTAGTTCAACTAGAAGTATGTTTTAATGAATGGTTTTCGTGGTATTATTGTGGATTTGTTTTAGTTTTGAAATAGATATTCGGGAGTTTTGGTTGTTCATGGTTGGATTTATTTATGTTTTTTCATGTAATGGTTATGGTTTGAACATATGGTTGCATGGTAATGGTCAATTTATACTTGATTTTGGCTTTGGAAATTATATGCCCTCAACATGTTTGTTAAAATATCAATGGGAAGGATTTTTTCACATAGTTTGACTATTCTAGAAACCTTTGCACTTTATAATATGGTAATAGAACCTAAAGTGGTATGGTTGATTTTAAATGGTTTGGAAAGACCTTGGTGGTCATGGATTTGGTTTTATTAAAAATCTTTTGGGGTACATGAAAATCCCTTAAGACTTGGCTAAATGACATTGCTCTCGGGATATAGTCGGTATGATGATACCACTTTATAATGTCTTGATAATTGGCTCTTGGAGTTGATGGTTTGGTTATGTGCTAAATGTTTTAATTAGGCAATAATGACGGTTGTGATAGCTAACCCTGAAGGTGTGAGTCCGATGGAAAGACACTAAAACTTATGTTTGTCGACATGAGGGTTGGTCTTAGTGACCATATACTTGTGGAGTACACGAGAATCCCTTAAGTTTATTTAACATACACCATGCCACCTTATCCTGAATAAACTGTGTCAACTCATCCATCACAAAGGCATATAGAAAATGGTTAAGAACTAATCCTTGGTGCAACCTCATCCTAATAGGAAAGTGTTCTGATTCTCCTCCTCCTGTTGTTCTAATCTAAGTCTTGGATTCATCAATATAAATTAATAAAATAAAAGATTTGTTTTAATAGAAATTCTATAGATTCTTTTATACAATTACAGTTATAGGTGATCATAGCTAAAATACAAACAATGTTTAATAAAATAATAATATTTATAATTTTTCTTCAAAAAATTCATGCATGGCATAGTACATCTACTAGTAAGTATAACACAATAATATATTCTTAATTAAACTAATATTTTTTTGTCAAATTCACAAATAAATGATTCATAAGTTTGAATCAAACAAAGGGTATTTGTACATGCAGTCATGATTGATTTACATACATCAATTTATTTTCTTTTTGTAATGCAAGTGTCAAGTATTTCTACAACAAACTACTTTTTTTGTGGGTTCCTAATGAAGACATAGATCTACAAAAGAAAATATAATTTTTATAAAATACTTCTTTCATTCAATAAAACTTGATATGCATGCTATTGTAAAAAAAAAGACTAAAATTACAATGTCTTGAAGACAAGATACAAACTTTAAGATGCAAAGCATTTGTAATCATAGCCATCTTTGTGTCTTGTAACGACTTGTCTTGTTGTTACTAAAGACAGCTTGTCCAAGGACACGGGTAAGAGAATTTTGTAAAATATAGTTTTGAATGGGTGCATGAAGACTTAAGTTGAAAAAAATTAAAATTAAAATTTTGAGGTGAGTTGACGTCATTTCGCTATAACGAAAATTCTTCCACTACAACGGTGTCGTGGTAGAGGCCTAACAGACGCTATAGCGGGACACTGAGGACTAGAATTTGTCCCCCATTTTTCTTTAATTTCTTTCTCCTCTACAGTTACAAATAGGATGAGGTTTACTTCTAAAAAACTCCTTAGAGTTTCCTCATAATCTTCGTGCAATGGAGAGAGAGGGGAATACACTTGAGCGGAGTAAAATCCATTATTTGCTTATGCAAAAAATCACTAGTACAAAGTCAGAAATTCAAATCCATGCCCCGGAGAAGCTACTTGATGTCCAGGTATGCTAGATGTAATGACCAGTATAGACCTGCAATAAAAAACAGACATGATATAAATTGACGAGAGATTTCATGTTTATGCCTGCAAACAACGATGACCAGATGGATAAAAATAGTAATTCTAGAGTTTCTTAAATATGACTTGATGTTGTGTGTAATATTGAGATTATGATATAACTGGAGATTGTTATTAATGTTAATCAATTTGAGGTTAATTGTGTGATTGTTCTAGAAAGTTGTGTTAGAAACCAATGAAGATCGATTTAGAGATGATTGGTAAATCAATATAAGTTAAATAAAAATGCTAGGTAGAGAAGTAGTGATAACTTAGGGTTAAGGTGGAAGATTGGAGGTATCAAGATGCAAACCAAGTGTGTGGATACGTGTCTTAGATGTTGAAAAGTCCTAGATAAGCCCTCAATTGATATGTGAAATATTGGTGTAGCATTTGACCTAGTAGATAGTGGTTAAATGTAGTTGAACTTGGCTTATATCTATATGTTAACCATTTCTTCGAATACTTGTTACAATGCATGTTTAAGGAGAATAAGTTGTTGAATGATATCCTAAGTGTTAATCACATATAATGAGGTTATATTAAAGTCTTGTTGGTTGTACAAGTGTGATTGTTTTATTCTCGTTATGATTGTGGTTGTTGTAATATATGTTATTATTGTGAGATGAGCTAGTAAAGCACATCTTCACAGAATTTACTTATTTTTGTGAGATAAGCTGATATTGATATAAGACTAGCAGACACTAGATGCATGTGATATTTGGTACATGGACAAGAGCCCGTGCCTGACAGATCATGGTTGGTGAGCGACCATAAGACACTTAGCATGTGTGCATAAGATATGGATGAGTTTGATGATTTTTTGAGTGGAATGAGTTTATGACTATTGTTATTATTGCTATTAACTTGAATATTTGAGTGATCCGGACTAAAAATATAAATGGATGGTATATCTTCTATTGATGTTTACTGAGTTATATATTTAAGGCAAGGTATAACGTATTGTCGTAAGTCATGATTTGTTGACCTGATCTATAAAAATAGTCATGGTTTTGACTTGGTATATTGTCTATGTTGACTTACACTTGATTGAATTCTTAGGTGTTGTTTGAAAAGGTTGAGTGGTACATATTTAAGGTAAAGTTATTTGGTAAGTGTTTGTGGGTGCACTTATTTACATGGTTATGCTTATTTGTTCACTGGTTGACATTGTTAAGATTAATTGTGAAGTGTTGAAATCTTGCTAATTAATTGATCATGGACATTTTAGTGGCATCCTTAATTAGGTGGGTGTTAAACGCACAATTAGTGGTGACAAAGAATTGATAAATGTCGCTTAGAGTTGAATGTGATGTGATGGTTGACTTCCAGATTAGTGAGACTGGCTAAAAGATAAGGGAGTTTTTGATAAGAGTATGTCAAACTAGGGAGATTAACAGTTAATACAAAGAAGGCTCTCTAACTAATAAAACACTTAAGTGCATGATTATTCTTCTGAATATTTATGTGGTGTTTATGTGATTTAATTTGGATCGACTAATGATTGCTTATCAGTACATGTCATCTGTACTGGTATTACTTTTGCTATATATTTTTTGGGATATAATCTAAGGATAAACAACATAAATTCCAATCTCTATAAAAGTAATTACATAGGATCCCGGTTATACTTTTTCTCTCCCAATTTTTTGAAAAATACTTATACATTACTATGTCTCTTATACGTTACTATAATATATGAGGTGAACCGATTTGCCTACAATAATGAAAATAAAATCTGATACCATTATTATCTCTCACAATTAACGTCATTAATTAATGCGCTGATTTTATGAAGGCATGGAATTAGTTAGTAATGATAAACTTCAAATATTAATTTAAACAAAGTAGTAGACTTCTTCCATAATTATGCACCTAAAAACAAGGAACATTTCTATTTTCTCCTAAACAATCAACAAGTCCTTTTTTTACCATTAATTAAATACCCCTAATCAATTAACAAATCCTTTTCACTACTAATAAACTTTAAAAATAAAACTTTCTCAACAGCCATCAACGATCTACCCCATAATAAACTTTAAAATAAAACCTTCTCAATAGTCATCTAAGAAACACAAAAAAGAGGTAAACATAGAATTAGACTGCCAAAATAAATAAAGAACAACCTAATACAACAGTCCTTCATATGTATGTGTAAACCTTATACAAGTCATAAAATAATCTTATACACTTTCACATGTATGTGTACGCCTTATACAACTCACAATGTAATCTTAACAAAATGTATAATGTAATCTTATACATAGAATAAGATTTGATACCATTTTTTTATATAATCTTAACAAAAGTGTAATGTAATCTTATACATAGAATAGAATGTATAATGTAATCTTATACACTAAACCAACAACAGTTTTGCATATATGTGTAAACCTTATACAAGTCATAATATAATCTTATACAGTTTCACATGTATGTTTATACCTTATACAACTCACAATGTAATCTTATATAGCTCGGACCAGACTCCATCACAAAGTTTATACTTTACAGATTAATCACTTTCAAATAAATAGCAAAAAAAAAATAAAAATCTGACTTTGAAATATATGAAAAAATACGAAAAAATTCAACTCTCACAATGGTATTGAATTACAAAAATGGATACTTTGATGAGTACATACCTGCAACAAAGAAAAATTTGAATCCAAATTTGATTTGGTAAAGTTGGAAAAAAAAACTTAAAATTAAATGAAGGTGGTGAACTTTGTTCAGTTAATGGTTGATAACTTAATAATTTGAAACTCCCCAGATCACATTAGCTTGATTCTAGGCGTAAATAAAGTAGCAAAAATATGGAACAAAAAAAATGATGCACAAAATATGAAGCAAAAAATGTTATTTTGGTATGTATGAGGGGATGAGAGAGAGAATAAAAGTAAGATATTTTCTGTAATTAATATGAAATTTTTGTAATTACTTTTCAAAATAAGGATTTTATGTAATATTGAATAGCTAACTCGTGTATATATGTAATTTTTCCATAATCTAATTGCAGGATCATTTGATGTTTCTTGCCTAATATGATAGAATTCTTCAACAACTTCTATCTTTTCATTCCTATGGTGGAAGTTGAATCTTGGTTACTTTCTGTCTTATAGTAGCTCTTGTACTAGCTAGACTAGAATCTTCAGGGTAGTATTCCTTGAGTAATTGAAGTATCGTAACTGATGTTAATTGTTAATGAAGGTTTTAATATTTTCTTTATGACTTTCGTATGTTTCTTAAATAAATGGTAGAGTTCTGCTATCCAAGTAGATTAGAGTAGGTGCCACACGATCTTGTTAGTTGGATCGTAACATATCTGTTCACATTTAAACTATGTATCATTGAAATATTATCAGCAACTGCGTAAGAAAATGTTTTTCATTGATCGTGTATAACTATAAATTATAATAGCGACCTTGGTAATAAAAAATAATATTGCTAAAGAAACGTTTCTTTCTCTTGTAAAAATAAAGGATATCCTTTCAACTTCATCTGTTCACAATTTTAGATAAGATAGTACTTTGAAATGATAACAAATCTTGATTGTAAATATTACACGAATTTTTAAAAGGGGAAACGCAAACAAAGACTAATATTTCCATGGAACTGAAAACTAATAAGTTTATAAAAGCCAATAAAAAGCTTGAAGTAATATCAATATTTGAATTTTAACAATCGAATATCAATTTCCCAAATATGTTGTGGGTGTATTCTGTTGTAATATCAATTTCTCAAATACGCTGGACAAACCTTCAAAGGGCTCTACCAATAAGGATTAAGGCATAAACCAACGAGAAGTAGAAGCAATTCAAAAATGAATCGCGACAAAATCTATGATTCGAATGCACGCTGAATTGCAAGATAAACACATATCAAGGCTCTACGTCTCTCCTCATAGTGCTTATACACACAGGACGTGCATATTTTCGGAAGCCAAATGAAACTTTCAGAGTGAAAGACCTCATGGCATAAGGGGGAGATGATGACTTCGTAAAATGTGTCAAACAAAAAGTTCTTGATGCAGATGCATTGTATCCAAATGGATTTTTTGACTGATATCAATGTTGTATTTTCAATTACGATTAGTAACGTAATAGTAAGAACAGGCTGAGGATTTACAGAACCACATAATTGATCGCGAGCCTTATTTGTCATAACACAACTCTGCCTGGAGATTTGCTTCAGCATTTCTTTCTGTATAACAGAATAATCAGAAATGCAGGGGGATTTAAATAGGACACAGCGGCCTTCTGCGCTGACTTAGATACTTTATGCAAAACAATGCAATAGGAAAACCAACAGAGAGAACCAAAAACAACTCATCTCCAGCCCGGGAGACAATGAGGCTTTCTATTACAAGGCTAAAGGACATTTACAAGTTCACATAGCTCTTGTGGACATTCACCAGCGAGAGCTACACAACCAAAAGTAGGAGTGCGTGGAACTGAGGAAAAAAAGAGCAACCGAATAATGTAATGCCGAAAAGACGGCCAAAAGTCAACCCTGACACGGTTTGCTGGAAAATAACCAGATAAAAATAAGAGTAAGCAGGTTTGGTCAGAGTTCAAGTAGAGATTTTCCAGGACTGTTGGTTGATGAGACCTCAGCTATCTCCTTGACCAAAAACTGATAAATATACTTCAAATGAAACTGGGCAATGGCAAAGAACCAAAATCGATAGCATCATCTTCATCGACTAGAGCATTGATAGAAGATAGGACCAGACTGCATGGAAGAATTCATTTTGATCAGAAAAGAGAGAGAAACATGTATGTTATAGTCAACAAAAATATCAGCAAGGAATAGAAGGCTTCTAAATATCAAGTGTGCGGTATGTTATACTACTAAATATGCCCATCCTTTTGTGTAGGAGGAGTTAGAAGCTTGGATGGTCACCCAACTTAGGATAATTGGGCTCCATAATCACCCTGCTTTGTTTTGTCCTTTAAAAGTAGCTCAACTTTGGGTAATTGGCCTCCATAACCACTCAAATTTATTGTAATTTCAAAAATCACTCAACTATAAGAGTTAGCTTTCATGATCATTATTTTAAAAAAAAAAAAAAAAAAAACAGTTCAGCGCACTAAAACTCTCGCTATGCACAGAATTCCGGAAAGGACCCGACCACCAGGGTCTATATCAAAATTTAATTTTTGGTACCTATTTAGTGATGCAGTAGCTGTAATTTTAAAAGAAAAAATCAAAAAATTATAATTAATATTTAATTATTAACCAAAGGCAAAATTATTAATAGCTTAAACAAAGCTCAACCTTCAAAATTTAAATTGAACACTTGACAATCATCCACCACTCCATAGAAAAAAATAGAGGAAACTTTACTCAAGAAGATCTCGTCCCTTTTTTTACCGTTGGATCTTAAATAATTTAAGTAGATAATTATAATAAGTTGTCCATAAAAGACGGGATGATAAATGAAAAATAAGATAAATTATGTATAATAACGAGTTAAAATTTCAAAATCAGATAAAAATTAAATTAAATTCATTTCAAATGGTCACCATTTTCATTATCCTTTTTTGTTGTTATTTGGCTCAATCAATATGTAGGGATATTTTTTTGGAATTGAACTTTGATTTTCTTACGTACAATGAATATGTACAAATTTATTTATTTGAGTATGTTTCAGTAACATATTTAAAATAGCCATATTTAAAATAACTCTTATTAATTTAATTAAGAAAAAATACGAGATACAGAAGAAAAATAAAAATTATGGAATTGCTAAGATAAGACGGTAACATTAAACATGGAATTGACTATTTGAGTACATATGACTAACATATCTAAAGTCATTTAAAAGAATACCTTATTTTTTACAATGAAGAATAATGCAAGACAGAAATTAAATAAAAATTTACACAAATTCTAAGATGAGATGATATAATCAGTTATAGCAAATATGAATTTGACTATTTTGAGTAGATCACATGACATAGCTAAAATATTCAATATTTAAAATATTCAAACACTACTCAAGATAACACCCTATTAAATTCGATGAGTGAAGCATAACAAGAGAAAAAACTAAAAAAAAAAAAAAGAAAATAAGAATAAAAAAGTTGACTGAGAACTCAATAATTAAATATTAATTTAAACTTTCCAAAAAATTTATAGTTGGCATATCATTTTATAAGGGGACGACCCGGTTCATACCTACTCCGTAGGTGTCGGGGAGGGGGGGGGACCACTCCGGGCCTGACCTACGCGCCCTCACCCCAGTATGTAAAATTACACAACAACATACCCAATATATTCCCACAAAAGTTGAGTCTAGGGAGGGTAAGTGTGTGCAATCCATACCACTACCTCAGAGGTGAGACAGAGAGATTATTTTCGATAGACCACTGGTAAGACAAAAACAATTTAGAACAAATAGTTAAGGGAATAAGAAACAATAGTATTTAGACACCAAATAATACATAAACAAGACTATCACTAAGTAATACGACAAACAATGACACATTCTAAAACAAGACTAGCATTATAACCATTAGACGAATAATAAACAAAGTACTCCTACCTAACGTCTTTCTCTCTCTCCAGCGAAGTAGACGCCGGAGTAAGAACATCGCCGGCGACAGGTAAGCACGATACCATCTCCCTCTCCCTTCGTCTCTCCCCCCCCCCCTCCTTCCCTAAAGCTGGTTCACTCTCTCGCCGGACTGTGGGTTACTGTTTCCACTCCGACGACGGGATAGAATCGAAGTCAATCAAAAAATAATATTCAAAAAAAAACAAAAAGACCAGATCTGACCCAGCGACTTTCCGGCGACATTCCGGTGACGTTATTCCAGCGACCAATCTACCTTAATTTGCTGGATTTCAGCGCAGGAAGCAGGAGCTGAATACTTGATCTACGTATCCCGGTGACTTCTAACCTCGAAACTTTATTTTAACGCACTATCTTGTATCGCGCCTTTTTATATTGTCTCCACTGTTTAAATTTTGTGTTGTTATTTTGCTACGGGCTGCCTGGTATTTCTAGGCTATCTGGTTATCTTCACTGATTATTTCTAGCATCTGTTCTTAAAATTTTTGTTGCGTTGTATGCTTTGCGTTTGCCTTTTATAGTTATTGCAGTTTTTAGCCTTCTCTGTTCTTTCCGTAAATGGTGGCTTGGGTGTCTAATGGTGGAGTTGGGTCATGTCCTAAGGGGTTGGGGTGGGTTAGGTTGAAGATTCGGAGTACGAGGTTTTAAGGGAGGGGATAAGAGAGATGATAGGTTGAGGGTAGGATCGTGGAACATAGGGACCCTTCAGGGTAAGTCAATAGAACTGGTAAAGATTCTTAGGAAGAGAAGAATCAATATTGTGTGTGTCCAAGAGACCAAGTGGGTAGGTTCTAAGGCTAGGGATGTTGATGGGTACAAGTTGTGGTACTCGGGTAGTAAAACGCGTACGTATCTTAGTGGACGAAGAGCTTAGGGGACAGGTAGTGGAGGTTAAAAGGGTTTGTGATAAAGTGATGTCTATCAAGTTAATTGTTGGGGGGTCTTCTGTGAACATCTGTAGTGCGTACGCGCCACAGGCGGGCCTGGACGAAGTGGAGAAAGAAGAAATTTTGGGAGGTTTTGGACGAGGTGGTAAGAGGCGTGCCTACTTCAGAGATATTTTCATATGAGGGGATTTTAATGGGCACATCGGGTTTCTGCCGATGGGTTATGATGATGTGCATGGAGGTTTCGGGTTCGAGGATAGGAATGTAGAGGGAGCTGCTCTTTAGATTTTGCAAGGGCCTTTGGGCTAGTGGTAGTGAATTCCAGCTTTCCGAAGAAGGAGAAGCATCTGGTTACTTTTCGTAGTAGGCTAGCCAAGACTCAAATTGACTTTTTGCTTCTTAGGAAGGGGGATGGAGCAATGTTTAAGGATTGTAAGGTTATCCCAAGTGAGAATCTTGCGACCCAGCATAGACTTTTAGTGATGGACTAGGGTATCAAGAAGGGCAAGAAGAGACGGGGTGGGGAGGGTCGTCCTAGAGTTAGGTGGGGTGGATTGACTCCAACCAGTGCCCTGGAGATAGGGGCGAAGTTGGAAGGGATGAGGGTTTGGGAGGATAGCAGGGACGTGGATAGTATGTGGGATAGGGCTGCGGGATGCATCAAAGAATCTGCTAAAGAAGTGTTGGGTGTCTCGAGGGGCTGGTCGGGCCGGTATCGAGGGGATTGGTGGTGGAATGAAGATGTTAAGAAGAAGGTGGAGACGAATAAGTCGGCTTATGTTAAGTTGGTGGAGAGTAGGTATGAAGAGGAGAAACGGGTTAGTATGGAGGAGTATAAGTTATCTAAGAAGGAGGCTAATTTAGCAGTTTCAACTGCTAAGACAGCAGCTTTTGAGAGTTTGTATACAGGTTAGAGGAGAAAGGCGGGGAAAAGAGGTTGTTTAGGCTTGCCAAGGCTAGGGAGCGAAAAGGTTGAGATCTGGATCAATTAAAGTGCATTAAGGGGAAAGATGGCAGAGTATTGGTGGAGGACGCCCTTATTAAGAAAAGATGGCAGTCGTATTTTCATAAGCTCTTGAATGACGAGGGGGATAGAGGTGTTGTGCTAGGGGAGTTGGAGCATACCAGGGAGTGTCGCGATTTCGGCTATTGTCGGCGTTTTAAAGTAGAGGAGGTCAGCGAGGTTATTCGTAAGATGCGAAGGGGCAGGGTAACGGGGCCCGACGAGATTCAGGTGGATTTTTGAAAGTTTTCTAGCGTGGCTGGGTTAAGGTGGCTGACCAACCTGTTTAACAACATTTTCAAGTCCGCGAAGATGCCTGAGGCGTGGAGATGAAGCACGATAATTACTCTATATAAGAACAAGGGTGCCATTCAGAGTTGCAACAACTACCGAGGTATTAAGTTGTTGAGTCACACAATGAAGATTTGGGAGAGGGTGGTGGAGCAAAGGTTGAGAAATATTGTGTCTATTTCGGAGAATCAATTTGGATTTATGCTTGGCCACTCGACAACTGAGGCAATTCACCTTGTGTGGAGACTGGTAGCAGTATAGAGAGAGGAAAAGAGATCTTCACATGGTGTTTATTGACTTGGAAAAGGCGTATGACAAGGTCCCTAGGGAGGTTCTTTGGAGATGCTTGGAGCGGGGGGGGGGGGTCCTGTGGCGTACATTAAAGCGATTAAGGATATGTATGAGGGGGCGAAAACTCAAGTAAGGGTGGTGGGAGAAGAATGGTGGGAGGAGATTCTGAGCACTTTTCGGTCTTGACAGGGTTGCATTAGGGATCAGCTCTTAGTCTGTTCTTATTTGTCGTGGTGATGGATGTGCTGACTGTATGTTTTTTGCGGATGATGTAGTTTTGATTGATGAGTCGCGGCAAGATGTTAATGATGAGCTGGAGGTTTGGAGACAAACTCTGGAGTCTAAAGGTTTCAGATTGAGTAGGACCAAGATGGAGTATTTGGAGTGTAAGTTTAGTGACTCGAGGCAAGAGGAGGAGGTGGTGGTGAAGTTGGACTCTCAGGCAGGAGGGATAGTTTTAAGTATCTGGGAAATGGAGAGATAAATGAGGATGTCTCGCACCGTATTGGGGCAGGTTGGATGAAATAAAGGATCGCCTCGGGGATTTTATGCGATAAGAAGGTGCCTCCCAAGTTAAAGGCAAATTCTATAGAGTTGCAGTCCGGACGACTATGTTGTACGGAGCGGGGTGTTGGCCAGTTAAGATTTCCCATATCCAAAAGTTGAAGGTGGCGAAAATAAGGATGTTGCGTTGGATGGTGGTCTTACAAGGGCTGACAGAGTTAGGAATGAGATTACTCGGGAGAAGGTGGGAGTGGTATCGGTGAAGAAAAAAATGTGGGAAGTGAGGTTGAGATGGTTTGGTCATGTGATGATGAGGGGCACGAATGCCCCAGTCCGTAGGTGTGAGAGACTAGCGTTAAATGGTTTCAAGCAGGGTAGGGGTAGACCGAAGAAATATTGAAGAGAATTGATTAGACGTGAAATAGAGCAGTTACGTCTCACAGAGGACATGATCCTGGATAGGAAGGTTTGGAGGAAAAACACTAGGATATAGGGATAAGGTGGGTGGATGAATCGTAGACCGTAGTTATGAGGGTTTTGGTGTCTTTTGTTTGGTATTGTACATTACTTTTGTGGATGTTTTATCTATGTTAGTTTTATCATGTTTCATGCTTTGAATATTTTTGTATATTGTCCTGTGTCTTGAGCCGGGGGTCTATCGAAAACACTCTCTACTTCTTTAGAGGTAGTGGTATGGACTGCGTACATTCTACCCTCCACAGATCCCACTAGGTGGGAATATACTGGGTTTTGTGTTGTTGTTGTCCTACCTACTAACAAAGATGCATTGCATCCTAATAACGCATCATCCACACCTTCCTATCTAGGGTATATCCTCGGTAAGTTGAAGCTGCTCCATGCCATGTCTAATCACCTCCCTCCAATATTTCTACGGTCTACCTCTACCTCGCTTGAAACCATCTCTAGTCAATCTCTCACAATTCCGCACTAGGTCATCAATGGACCTCCCCATTACATGCTCGAACCATCTCAATCTCTCTTCCCACCTCTCGACTGCCACCAAAGTCACTCTCATCTTATCTCGAATAATCTCATTTCTAATCCTATCTTTCCTTGTAAACCCACACATCCATCCCATCATTCTCATCTATGTTACCTTCATCTTTTGGACGTGAGAGTTTTTGACTGGCTAACATTTCTCCCATACAACATAGCTAGTCTAACCATCACTCTGTAGAACTTACTTGAAACTATCTCTATTTTGTATGGCATGAGTATCAACCTTCACAACCACATCAGCCCTCATGTGTCACTTTGCTGAATTTGCACTCCAAATATTCCGTCTTGGACCTCAACCAAGACCCTTTGAACTCTAGGGTTTGCCTCCACACCTCCAACTTAGCATTTACCTCTCCACAGATCTCGCCAATCAAGACTACATCAACCGCAAATAGCATACACCATGGCACCTCACCTTGAATTTGCTACATCAATACATCCATCACCAAGGCAAATAAAAAAATTGATCCTCAGTGTTACCTCATCAAGACAGGAAAGTGCTCAGAGTCCCCTCCCACAATCCTAAAACGAGTTTTGGCTCCTTCGTACATATCCTTTATCATTGTAGTATACGCCACAGATATCTAGCTCCGAGCACCCCCACCTCCCTCCTTCCGTCCCTCCCTCACTAGGACTATCACAGACTTTTTTTAAGTCGATGAACACCATATGCGAGTCCTCTCTCTTCCTCTCCCTATGTTGCCTCCCTCTTCCTCTCCCTATGTTGCTCCACCAATCTCCATACGAGATGGATGGCTTTAATAGTCGAGCATCCTGGCATGAAACCGAACTGATTCTTAAAAATAGCCACAATTCTTCTTAACCTCAACTTAACTACCCTTTCCCAAACCTTCATAGTGTGACTTAACAATTTGATACCCCTATAATTGTTGCAATCCTGAATGTCACCCTTGTTCATATACAATAGACTTATCGTACTCTATCTCCAAGCTTCAGGTATCTTTGTCGTCCTGAAAATAATGTTAACCAACCCAGCCAGTCACTCCATACATGCTCTTCCTGTGCACTTTTAAAAATCCACCGAAATCTTGTCTTAGCTCAGTCACTCTTACCTGATACTAGCATAGATCCTTCAAGACCATTTACTCGTAGTAGAGCAAAAACGCTTCAAGATCTACAAACTATGTTTGCAAGGAAAGAGGCTTTAGAGGAACTTGAAGGGTAACAAAGGTAGACATTCAATGCATGGAAGGTCAATCGATGGTAAGAAGGGGAAGAGAAAGGGTTAAGTGTACAAACAGTCACTTTTTAAATTCAAAGATTTACAAAAGAGAAGAAAGCTAAACAAAGCCCTTGTTTCATTAAGGACATATTTGTAAAAACTAATTGTCCTCTTATTTCTTAGTATATATAGGATATACATAGGAGTTTGGATGAATATTGACATTTTTGAGAAATTGTATTTTCTTAGTAAATTCCCTTAAAGAGATTAGTGAAGTAATTAGTGTAGATATGGACTAATTAGTGTTGATCTTGGAACTATAGGTAAACTTTTGACTTGATTAATCGAAGAATTACCCATTTGTGGTTCTTGTATCATTGATTGTTCAAGCTAGAATTTGTATTTGAGTGTTGAAATTAATTGAGAGGTGAGGATATCAAGTCCCTTGTTGCCCATAATCTCAAAACTTAGATATTAATCCACCTATCCATCTGTTTTTTTTTTTTTTGGAAAGACATGTTTTCTCCCCTAAAGTTGCAATGAAAACCCACTTTAGCCATTAAACTTAACCTGCAATTGTTTACCCTCTTTTAACAACTTTCAAGTGAATTAAATACAACCTCAAAATCACAATCCCACTCTCACAACAGAGAGTGCATCACACGCGTCATGTCATTGTCAAATCAGTGTCACATCAGTGTCATGTCATTGTCACGTAAGAAATAATAATTTAAAAAAAAAATAATCTCACACACATACTATTTTTATATATATCTTTTAAAAAGGTAAAAAATATATCTGTACTATTTATATATATATATATATATATATATATATATATATATATATATATATATATATAAAATAAAATAAAAAATTAAATACAACAACAACAAACCCAGTGTATTCCCACCTAGTGGGGTCTGGGGGGGAGGGGGTTAAGATGTACGCAGTCCATACCTCTACCTCTAACGAAGTAGAAAGGCTGTTTCCGATAGACCCCCGGCTCAAGACACAATTTTTTTTTTTTAAATATATATATTAAATAAAAAATGCCCCCCCCCCCCTTCCCCCTGCCTCTAGATTCACTTCTAGAAACCATCACACCTGAGAGCTTGTTGACCTCATGCAGCTGAGAACAAGAAGCTGCATTAAGAACACCCAATCAGATTTATAAACATTATACTAAGACACCAGCTGTACTGCAGACAAGTTCTTGAATGACAACGTTTCTATGAGCTAAAAAGATTATTTACAGGAAGAATCAAGGTCAACATTCTTCAACCTTGCCCCTCATCTTATATTAGCTTCTCTGGTTTGGTAGATAAGGGGGCACAAGTATTAATGAAAGATATGAGACTGCATCTGCCATTAGAGATAGCAAAAGGGGGCTAAATAACTAGTTGTGCATGTTAGTTTGATGAGTATGACGAGCTTCACCACACACTTATTACCCATATATTATGGTGATTGGGCATTTGTTCAGCACTTCCCCATTCTCTATTCTTTCTTTCCTTTCCCATTGTTTTGATGCCCCATTTTACTGCTCTTTGGGTTTTTTGGGGGGTTGAAATTTAGCAAATTCTTGAAGAATGGTATCTTAAAGATTTGATTTTTATATATTTTTTGGATTTAATTTGTTGATTCTTGATCTTTATAGAAAATTTATTTGTTGTACAATTTGTGTATTTTATTATTGTGTATTTAATTGAAGATTTTTGGTGAATAGGAGTGAAAAAAGAGAAGAAAATTTTGATTGAAGATTTTTTATGCCCCATGATTGAAGACATGGGGTGGTGGGTGCGAAGAAGAAGAAGAAATGGGGGTGGTGGGGTGTGAGGAAGAAGGAAAAAAAAATAATGGTTAAAATTTTTAAAGTGGGCCCCACTTAATTTTTTTTATACTTTTTTATTATTAAAACGTGCTTTGACTTTTTTTTTGCCACGTCAACCATTAAGGGAGCAAAATAATATACTTTTCACAAAAGGGGTAAATAATTACAGGTTAAGTTTAATGGCTAAAGTGAGTTTTGGTGACAACTTTAAGAGGGAAAACATTCTCTTTTTACTTCTTGTTCTTCTCTCATTGATTCTTATCATTTTGGTATCAACAGTCCAGGTTAAGATTTGCTTACACAAATCTTAATCTTGGGATTTTGATCTCTCCCAGAAAAAAAGAAGAAAGAAATCGACAAAAATTTGTTTTGATTTCTTGTTTTTGACATTAGATTTTGTTTCTCTGGTGTTTTTTTAGCCTAAATCTCAAATTTCAAGTAATTTGGAGGTGTAGATTTGAAGATACCATTGAAGGGTTTTGAGCTTTGAAACTTTGTGGATTTTGAAAGGTGAGTTTATTTTTGGCTTGATTGTGAAGGCTAAAAATTAATGGGGTTTGTTTGTGGCGTTGAAAGAAACGCATTGGTGAAAATTTCATAGAATTTGGAATTGAAATGAAGTTAAGAAGTTGTGAAGATTGGGGTTTTTGTTGGTGTCTTAAACATCTTCATCTTGTTCTTGAAGAAGAAGATGGCAAAGTATACATTGATCCAAAAATTTGAGGTCAAAGTTGGTCAAGGTGTTAGTGGGGCCACTTGTGAAAATTTTGAAAAAAAATTATTTTATAAAATTTGAATTTCCACGTGGCAAGCCACGTCAGCAGTCAAAGGGTTGACCGCTGATGCAACAGCCACCTGGACCTGCCACGTTAGCGGTTGGTAGCAAGTCAAGGGGCCAGCGCATGTCGGGCGCGTGACAGTCAGCTTCAGAGGCCAAAATTTGCACTTTTCAACACAGTTTTTTTTAACCTGGGAACTGGGACCCCAAAATTTTTCTAAGTATCCAAACTCCATGGTTCTTTTTTCTCTACTTTCTTCCTTCGATTTATCAACCAGTTAGTAAGTAATTAACATATTTAATTACTTGTTAACTAGTTTTAAATCATCAAATCCTTTTTATGATTCCTCAAATTAAGCAACATAAGTAATTTTCTACTTTAGTTACTTTTTTTTTTTTTTAATACTGTTTTTTTTTGTGCTTTTTTCTTCAACTTTTCCCATCTTAATTCATTGACCATAGACAGGAAAGTGTGGAGGTCGCGGATTAGGGTAGAAGGCTAGTATGAGTGTGTGGGTTGTAGCAAGGTGGTAGGAGAGCGCTAGTGTAGCCAGGTTAGTAATTCTAGATCTGTGTCCTTGAGTAGGGAGCCTCTAGTCAGTCAGGAGGTTTTGGGTGTGGTGGGTGTCTTTGGTCTAGGAGTGTAGGTTACTACTGGGTGGGTGTCCTCTTTCTTATGCCTTATTGTGAATTGTTAGTATTTCGCTTATTTTCGTATATCTCTAGTATTTATTTTGTATTTTATGTTTATTATTTCTTATTTCGTATTTCGTTTATGCCATCCACCCGGTTTCATGTTTCATTACGGCCTTGGTGTACTATTCTCTATCTTGAGCCGAGGTTCTATCAGAAACAGCCTCTCTACATCTGCGGAGGTAATGATTTGAACTACGTACATCTTACCCTCCCCAGACCTTTGTAGAAATACACTGGGACTGTTGTTGTTGTTATTGTAATTCGTTGATAAACTTCTTGATTCAAGTCCTTTAACCTTCAATTGAGTGTCCTTTCAAGAGACAAGAATCCACTCCACTCCAAAGGATAGGTGATCTTAAATTGATTGAGCCAACTAGTACACTATAAATTTGGAGACGATCCTTTAGGAGATGAGTTGAGAGTTTATATACGAGTGACATGAGACTTTTTCTACTAATATTGTTTTTTAAGTTTTGTAGGTACCATGTCAAACGCAAGTCCAAATGGGGAGGGCTCCAACCACATCTTAAAGGCCATCACCCACCTCCCCAAACAAGTGACGGAAATAAGTGTGGATATATGTGGATTAAGAATAGAAATAAATGGAAGATTAGGAGCTATGGAGGAAAGGTTAGTGCAGGTAGAGAGAGGGAAATCAATTCAAATAGAAAATGAGGGGGTAAGGAGGTGAGGGGGGTAAGGAGGGCATCGGTGCAATCCACCACCATTACTCTGGGGCAAGCTCACGAGTTATGTTACCCTCCACCAAATCAATCCCGAAACATCCAACAGCCTACCTTCCAAACGAACAGCACTCCAAATTTCCCAAGGCAACCTACACCATATCCCAACTACAATTCTATTATCCTCCACCAAAGAACCGTTCTTTTAGGGACAACCAAATCTGATACCAAACTCCACTATAAAACACATCAAAGGCATCCTTACATGATTCCCACACATCAACCCCACAAAAAGCACCACAAATGCCATACCAAGACTACCAATACCAAAATCCACTCTGATAAAATGAATGCTGAGTTCAATAACGGCGAATTTAGGGAGCATAAAGGTAGAGGTAGTTATGGAGTACCAAGGGAAGGAATACGACCTCGGGAATTGAGGTGGGACCAAGAAATGGAGGGTCAAGAATACGAAAATAAAGGAGTTAGGATGGGAAATAGGAGATAGGTTTGGGGAAAGGAACAATCAAGACCAAGGCTTAAACACCATCATGACCACATTTCCCAAGTTCAAAAGAAGTAGTGACCCCAATGAGTTCTTGGAATAGAAAATTCAAAGTTAGCGGATCTTTCTCACAAATAATATCTCGAAGACATTGAAGGCGAAGTATGCTCTCACGCAATTCGAGGCTATGCATCCACTTGGTGGTAATCAAAAAGAAGGAGTCACCATGACTAAGAGTTACCTATGTGGCTAGAATTGATTACACTTATGGAGATAAGGTACTTGACCTTGAATTACTACCAAGAAGTGCTCAAGAAGGTAAATATGTTGAGGCAAGGTTCCAAAAGTGTGGAGGAATACTACGATAAGTTTGAAAACTTGAGGATGAAGTATAAACTTAAAGAAAGCTTGGAAGGTACGGTGATTCGATCTATGGCAAATTTGAGGCATGATATTCAGAGACCTTTGAAGCTTAAAGATTATGATACTCTCGACGCAGCCTTCCATGATGCCTCAAAGATAGAAGCGGATTTGAAAGAAGAAAACTCCTACAAGGCCAAGACTTCTTCCACTTCCACATGAAACAAGAACAGAGATACTTGGAGGGTGACATCTTCTAAAGGGCAATCTAAAGGTGTTGGTCAAGATACTCAAGTGAAGCTTGATTACAAGTCCAAGGCAAGTGAGAAGCCATAAGGAGGTAACTATATCAAACCTAACATTCCTCGACCTTCTACCATCCAATGTTTTCGATGTCAAAAGGAAAGAGACATGTTGCTAGTGAGTGTCTCAATAGGAGAAGGATTGTTGCACTTCGGATGGGTATAGAATGGAGGATAAAGAAGAGGGTGACGAAAAGAGTGAGAAAAAGGAAGATAAAAGTGAGGAAGATGGAGATTCTTCGGGGGATCAGAAAGAAAGGTTGGATGAGTGGGAGAATTTTGTTTGTTTCCATGAGAAAAAAAGACCCTTACTTGATGATGATGAAAAACTGAAGCTGAATACCAATCTTTCATGTGTTGTGAGGCGGATTATGGGAGCCCTTGCTAAAGAAGAACTTGATCAAAGGGAGAATCTATTTCATGCCAAGTGCAAAATCCAAGATAAGATGTTTCTTTGATTATTGAAAGTGGGAGTTGCACCAATGTTGTGAGTAGTTCTTTGGTGAAGCGTATGCTAATACCAACGAGAAAGCATTCCAACCCTTACAAATTACAATGGCTCAATGAGAGTGGTAAGATAAAAGTCCTTAAGCAAGCAACTATCTAGTTTAGTGTGGGAAAGTACAATAATAGTTGATTTGTGATGCTGTGCTTATGTTGGCTTGTCATGTATTATTGGGATGACCGTGGCAATTTGATAGAGATGTTGTGCACCATGGGAGGTCCAATAAGTATACTGTTGTGATTAAGGGTAAGAAATATGTGCTTGCACCTTTGAGGACTATATGGCCATAAAGGAGCTCAGTGAGAGGATAAGGGTGGAAGAGACGAAGGGTGAAGGTCAAAGTTCCACCATTGTGACAAAGGAAGGAGGTGACTTGGCTAAGAACAGGAAGAACATGTGTATGATAGCCAAGTCAAGCAAGTGTCTCACGGGTGTGGATGAGGTATGCTTTCTAGTGTGCCTCGCCAACACCAAGCATTTGTCAAATACTAACCAAGATATTAGCACTTTGCCTAGTATTGTCAGTGCCCAGTATTGTTTTTTCTCTTTTGCAGGACTATGTTGATATATTTTCGGAGGAGATGCCCAAAGGATCACCACCCTTAAGGGGGATTGAGCACCAAGCTGATTTTGTGTCGGGTTCACAAATTCCCAACAGGCCGGCCTATAGGAGCAATCCGGAAGAGACATGTTTGAATGAATTGTATGGCTCAAGTGTCTTCTCAAATGATAAAATCCATCCAAATGGCCTCCATATCATTAGAGAGGATGCCTATGGGTCAAGAGGCACTTGATGACTCCTTGGTGGATATCAAAGGGTGCCATTGGATGATTATGATGATAAAGAAGGTTCAAGGGACGCCAGAGAAGACGAGGAGAGGCAAAACGGGGCAAGAAAGCCCCCAGAAGGTGACATGCGCCCCATATGTTTTAGAATTGCTCAAGCGGACGCTTAGTGGGCTTCTATGCCTTGTCTTTCCTAAATGGATCACTTTTGGGCCCATAAGATGTAATAATTAACCCTAGACTATAAATAGGCCTTAGACATTTCATTTCCTTAAGACTTTTATGAATTATGAATGTAAACACTTGTGAGAGTGTGAGACAAACGTGGAATCGTTTGGGTTGATCTTTCATTCAGAAACATGGGATGGACTTCGTACACTTTACCCTCCCCAGACCACACTTGATGGGAATACACTGGGTATGTTGCTGTTGTATCTATCTTAGCTTCGTTTTCATATAGTAGTTTAGTTTTTCGTTTTCATACTTTGTTTTCATATCATTTGGTATTAGGACTGAGCTTGATTTTGTTCCCACGAAGTCAATCTTCGATTTGTTATCTCAAAAATCAACAAAAAACTATGTCAAAATTGAAAATTCAAAAACAAAAGTTACTATTCACGTTTTTGTTCTTAGGTGAAATTTTGAGTTTTTGACTCTGTTTTTCTCATGTTTTTATCTAGTGTTAGATTTGTGTTCTCTAACACTATAGGAGTCTAGATTTCAAATTTGAGCAAAATGAAGTCATGTTGAGTGAGCTACCATTGTTGAAAGCTTAGACTTGAAGAAAATCAAAATAGGTTGAAAAATATGAAAAAATTGATTAAGAATTTGGGCAAAATGACATTCGGAATGAGTTTAGAACGTTGAAAAGTGCTTACGTTTAAAATTTCAACTTATTTCGAGATTGGGTGAAAAAGTTGGTGTTCTTGGAGAAATTCAAATCTTCAAGCTGAAATTTTATCAAAAGATGGTGTTTGATCTAAAAAGAAGGAAGAAAAGTAGTCAAAAGTGTTTGTACTTGAGCATCGAAAAAAGATTCCAAGGATATTCCAAGAGAAAGGTACAAAAAGGGACCACTAAAAGGCAAAATCGCCCATTCAAGAGAGAGGGGCGGATGACTTGCGCGATAGGTGCGCCTTATCTGCTCCAGACCTGTGGCTGCACCTCAAGGCAGCAGCTAAGGCCCCCTCTCTATCCAAGGTGTGTTGGGGATACACCCTACCTGCTGTAGCAGGTCCCTACGCAAATCAACACTTCTCCGAGGCAAATCAAGCTTCTACACACATTTAAAGCTTTTCGATTCCATTTTGTTCATGGTTTGATTCCTAAGTTTCAATTTCTTAATTCCTAATCTCTTCTTTTGATTCTTAAAGTACTCATCAACTAGTAATTCATCTACTAAGTTGATTGATTAGTTCTTGAGTCCTATTTCTTTCACTGTCCTATTTCTTTCAACCTTTTCTCTTTTTCAATTCATTGTTAGAGTTCTTGATTCAAGTTCATATGCAATTTTTGTTTATTTGAGTCATTTCAAACAAGAATCTATTCCGACCTCAAGCCACAATTGGTACCAAGCATTCTCATTGGAGTATAAACGATCTATCAACGCTTGCGATGCCAATTGAGAGATAAACCAGAGGTGTTAACATCAAGAGTTTGTAAGGTTGATTTTCTCAACTATAACTTATTTGTTGTTTTTGTACTTGTTTAGTATTTTTTTTATTAGGTACTATGGCATCGGGAAAGATAACCTTAGAAGATAAAATGGCGGCCATAATGAGTGTGAAACTAGGCATCAATGAATTTGGGAGTCAAATGTCGAGAACATGTGGGAAGATGGATAACATGATAGATCGTATAAACTTCCCTAACTCCACCATATCTAATCCACCAAACTTGCAGCTTCCTTGGATGGACAAGCTCCAAATGAACTTCAAGGTTACAAAGCTAACTCTTGCACTCTAGTCAACGTGAAAGATTATTGTGAGACTAGTAGCCAACTAAGTGTGAATGATAGCTTATCTTTAGATAAGCCTAATGTCTCTTTATTTCATGATGATGATGTACAACTTGAGAGCGTGGTTACACTAGTTCATCCTAATTATGACCAAATTGACTCTTCTAGTAAGATCGATTTGTGTCCACCTAGTGTTGAAGCTCTTATAATAAGTGATAGTACATTGTCCTGTGGAAATTATGTGGACCAACTTGTGTGTGAACCTAGTCCACCACCTATGGATGTTTGTGAAGTGGTTAATGAACCTGAAGTGAGTGATGATGTTAAACGTATTGGTCAATCGAATAGGACTGACCCTCTATTTGCCTTTAATGATGCTCATACTAATGTAGAGGATATAACTCTTTGTATTGGTGGTACTCTTGGGGGAGAGGAGTGTTACTTAAACACATATTTATAGCCACTCTACCCATTTGAACCCGGTGACCATGTGGAATGTGGCGGCTCTTATTCACCCCACTTGGTGCTTGGTCAAGATGACAAGCAAAACATGGTTGAGGTTGTTGGAACTCATCCATGTGACTCTCCCGCCACTCTACCCATTTGAACTAGGTGACCATGAGGAATGTGGCGGCTCTTATTCACCCCATTTGGTGCTTGGTCAAGATGACAAGCAAACCATGGTTGAGGTTGTTGGAACTTATCCCTTTAACGGAGAGTCCTTCTTGAAGATTTCTAATCTACTTGAAGGACCAAAGTTGTGTAAAGGAAGGATCTCCAACAAAGATGAGTGTTATAGAGGGATTATGTACTTATTGAGACATGGAACCCATGTGAGCCTTCATGAGCAGTTGATTGATTACCATGGTTCCTTTAGCCTTCCTCGTTGTCCAAATCTCTTGAATGGACAAGTAGTTTCTATAGTATGGGGTTACACACGCTTGACTGATCATTTTGATGCTTGGTTATATTTTTAAGTCTGAGCAACCTTGGCATGATGATATTTTTCTCATATTGTATAGACCCTTGAAATTGATTGATATCATATCACACCATGAAAGTATTAGTATCTTCATGATTCTTTTATGGTGTTTGCCTTTGGCGCTTGAATTGTGTGGGTCTTGTAATCTTAATGACCAATCAATTTGTTGCTTAGAGAAGAGTCCTTGGTGAGTACTTGATGTACAACTTATGTTTCCTAATCCTTGTCGCACTTGTGTGGTTGGACAAGTTGAAGTAATAGGAAGTACTCTTAGGAGCATGCTAAGTGCCATGAAAGGAAGTCACCTAACTTCTAGGGTATACCATTTGGCTTAGAGTGAATTGGTTTCTCATGGACCCTCCAATTCCTCTAATTGCATGATTCCATGGGTGAATGCACTTCTTGTAGGAAGTTGCTTGAAGAGAAAAGATGAAATGTGTTTCAATTGTCATGCCCTATCTTACTGTATATGTATACTCATGTATGAGAGTATTTTAGATGAGAATGGTGGCCTTAAATCTTTTCTTTTCTATCTTTTTGCCTATGATGATGGCCATGTTGGCGCTAAGAATGTTTTGTGTACACGCATGCTTTGTTGTGAAAGGAAGGGTAACCTACACCCTAATGACTATTTGATTTTACCCTTAAATGTTCCAACATATAGTGATTTGTTTTGCAATCATGTTAATGGAACTAACTTAGGAGAATTTCTTGATGCTTATCATAGCCAACTCTTTTGAACTTTAAATGTTAACTTCTCTTCTATTGTCTTGAAGGATGTTTGGTTACATGTGAAATGGGTGTCTCCTTGGCATGGGTGTTTTGATTTTAACCCTAGTGCTAACCCTCGTGCCTCGAGGAAATATTGGTTGTGTTCTACTCTTGTGCTTAAAGGTTGTAGATACGAGGACGAATCTTCTTCAAGAAGGGGAGGATGATACAATCTATCCAAATGGCCTCTGGATCGTCAGAGAGGATGCTTATGGGTCAAGAAGCACTTGATGACTCTGTGGTGGATATCAAAGGGTGCCATTGTATGATTATGATGATCAAGGAGGTTCAAAGGACATTAGAGAGGCCAGGGGAAGGCAAAATGGGGCAAGAACGCCCCTGGAAGGTGCCATGCACCCCGCATGCTTTGGAGGTGCGCCCAACCCGCTCTAGATCTGCTAGAGCGGGTCAAAACAGTTTACTACGCGCCCCATATGGTTTAGAATTGCTCAAGTAGATGCTTAGTGGGCTTCTATGCCTTGTCTTTCCCAAATGGGTCATTTTTGGGCTCATAAGATGTAATAATTAACCCTAGAATATAAATAGGACCTTAGACATTTCATTTCCTTAGACTTTGATGAATTATGAATGTAAACGCTTATAAGAGTGCGAGGCAAGCGTAGAATCGCTTATGTTGATCTTTCGTTTAGAAACATGGCTTGCTCAGAAATTCAATTCCCTTAAGGTCTACGTAAGATTTAGGTGCTTTGCTTGGTGAATTGATTGAGGGTTTAGGGTTTACCCTTTATTTGCTTTCAATTATTTCATTATGTCTATCTTATTGCTTTCTCTATCTATCTCTAGCTCCGTTTTCGTATCATAGTTTAGTTTTTCGTTTCCATACTTTGTTTCCGCATCATCAAAGATTGACCTTCGAAGTGAGTACCATCAAATTCGCATGAAACCGGGTGATGAGGGGAAAATGGCTTTCAAAACAAAGTTTGGGTTGTATGAGTGGCATATAATGCCCTTTGGGTTGACCAATGTTCCAAGTACTTTCATGAGATTGATGAACCATGTTTTCAAGCCATTCATCAACAAGTTCGTGGTGGTTTATTTTGATGACATACCTGTGCATAGTAAAACCATTGAAGAACATGTGACCCATTTGAAACAAGTTTTTGATGTCTTACTACAAGAGAGACTCTTTGCTAATCTTAAAAAGTGCTCATTTTGTTTGAGAAAGTTGTCTTCTTGGGTTTTGTGGTTAATGTAAATGGTATAGAGGTTGATGAAGGGAGGGTGGAATCCATCAAATCTTTGCCAACTCCAACCAATGCAACTGACGTAAGAAGTTTTCATGGTTTAGCAAGATTTTACCGATAGTTTGTGAAAGGTTTTAGTTCAATTGCTTCTCCCTTAACCAAATCGATCAAAAAAGATGTACCTTTTGTATGGGGTGATGAACAAGAAAAGTCTTTTCAAGCCTTGAAATCCATATTGAGTTCCTCACCTTTGCTCCAACTACCCAACTTTGACGAAGCTTTTGAGATTTGAGTGTGATGCTTCGGGTGTTGGTAGAGATGGTATATTGATGCAAGAAGAGAAAACAATAGCTTACTTTAGTGAAAAGTTAAAGGGAGCTACTCTTAGGTACTCGACTTATGACAAGGAGTTGTATGCACTTGTGCAGGTATTGGCTCATTGGCAACACTACTTGTGGCACAACGAACTCATAATAAGGACCGATCATAAACACCTTAAGGGGCAATCCAAGTTGAACAAGCGGCATGCTAAATGGGTTGAGTTCATTGAGACCTTCCCCTATGTCATCAACTACAAGCAAGGCAAGGAGAATGTGGTAGCGGATGCTCTATCAAGAAGGTATGTGTTGGTCAATGTTTTAGCTTCTAGGATGATGGGATTTGAAAGCTTGGAGGGATTCTTTTCCATGGATCCCAACTTCAAAAAGGTTTTCGAAAGTCTAAATCAAAGAAAACGAGTCGATAGGTTTCAATTGGTTGATGGTTTCTTGTTCAAGGACAATGCCAAATTGCAAACAAGCCAAATCCACAACTTCGCGTCAAGGTAAGTATACTCATCTCCCTACTCCTAGTGGTCCCATGGATGGACATTTATATGGATTTTGTGTTGGGCCTTCCTAGGACTAAGAGAGAACATGATAGCATATTTGTGGTAGTGGATAGATTCTTCAAAATGACTCATTTCATTCCAGCCATAAGTGATGACGCGTCTTTTGATGCATCTTTGTTTGTCATTAATGTGCTTAAATTGCATGGGGTCCCTCAAACTATTTTGAGTGATAAGGATGTCAAGTTTCTTAATCATTTTTTGGAAGAGTGTATGGGGTACACTGGGTACCAAACTTATGTTCTCTACTTGCCACCCTAAACAAAGGGGCAAATCGAAGTAGTCAACCGGACTCTTGAAAGCATGCTTAGGCGTATGATTAAGGGAACCCCAACTTCTTTCTTGATTGAGTTTGCATATTATCAGTCTTTTCACTCTTCCATTGGAATATCCCCATTTAAAGCATGTTATGGCTTTAAACCTTTGTTTCCATCAACCATGATTCCTTTGTCTAGCCACGTTGTTGTGAGTTTAGATGCCAAGCAAAGAGCAAGAGAAATGATGAACATCCATTCCAAGGTAAATGAGGTCATTGACAAAAATAATTCAGAAATGGCCAATTAGTAGAATCGTGGGATAAAGGGGGTGAAATTCAATCCAGATGATTGGGTGTGGGTCCACTTTCGCAAAGAAAGGTTCCCACACGTCCGAAAAGAGAAGCTAAGTCCAAGGGGAGTTAGGCCTTTCAAAATGCACGAGCGAATAATGATAATGCCCACATGATTGACTTGCCAAGTGAGTATAATATTAGTGATCTTTCTGCCTGTGTTATAGGTGAACCTTTGGATTCGAGGACGAATCCTTTTCAAGAAGGGCAGAGTGATATGGATCCTTCAAGACCATTCACTCGTAGTAGAGCAAAAGAGTTTCAAGATCTACAAATCATGTTTGCAAGGAAAGAGGCTTTAGATGAACTTGAAGGGTACCAAAGGAAGATATTCAATGTATGAAAGGTCAATTAATGTGAACAAGGGGAAGGCAAGGGGCTAAGTGTACAAAAATCATAGTCGTGAAGCCTCTCAGAGTGCTCCAGATCCCATCACAGGTATGTAAAATCATATGTTATGAAATAATGACCATGGAAACTAACTGTTTAAAGTTGAGTGACTTTTGAAAGACAGCAAGGTTGAGTGACTATTAAGGCCAATTACCCAAAACTGAGTAACTTTTAAAAGACAACAAGTTCATGACTATGGAGTCCTATTACCCAAAGTTGTTTTTTTTTTTTATCAAGTTGAGTGATTATGGAGTCCTACTACCCGAAGTTGAGTGACTATGGAGCCCTATTACCCGAAATTGAGTGACCATCCGAACCTCTAACTCGGTACAATCAAACTTGTATCTTAACATGACATCTATCCCTTCCATACTTGACCGGATTTAGCAAAAAGAGAACATCAAGTGCTTTATGCTATTGAAATCATATCAAAAACAACTGTCATCTAGTCTGTTAAATAATTTGATGCAAAATCTGCAAGTATGAATTGGCACTTCACTATACATAATCTACTATACCAATTATTTCATAGCAACTACATACTTTGCTTCAAACCCAAACATTGAGTTCAGTAGAATTAATCTTCAATATCATTCTTTGGGTCCATAATATTTCAATATTCAGCAGTTAATAATTATTAAACACTAGGGATTCTCTAATATATTCTAGTGGTTACATCTCTAATATACTAAGAATCTTCTATTCTACCCATGTTCTAGTTGGTATCACCTACATAGAAGATTCTCAACTTCCATTGTTTTCTATCTTTTGCAAGATCTGTCTGGATTCTGAGTATACTAAATCTTTTGAGATATCTTCATTTCATGTAATTTTAGGTCTATTGCTTCACACCTTCGATAATCATATTTTCAAATCTCAAAACTGACATATCTGAAAGTCTATGTAACACAGGACAAAACCCTCTCAAGTGATGCTCTCTTATTTTATCCTCTACTTGCACCTTCTTACAGATGTGATCATTTATGATCTTGTATGACCACACATCTGTCTTGACATTCGCATCTACATGACACCCATCTTGTGAATATGTTGGGTTGCTACACAGCCATATGGCTGTTCTATACAACTTAGCTTTCACTTCCACTTTTTAATGTAGCTTTCTTATCGCATTACACTCCTCCCTTTCAACTATCCTGCTTTAATCCTATGCTTAGCATCTTTATTGAGCCTAAATTTTAGGTACCTCAATTCATCCAATCTCAACTAAACTTCTCTTACTTTGTTGTCTAACATGCATGTATTTTATTTTCTACTTATTTTAAATCCCTACTCTGTAAAGCACTTATCCACAACTTAAACTTTTAATTGAAACCCTCACTAGATGCATTGATTAAACAGGATTATCAATAATGAACATGCACCATGGTACCTCATCATGTATGTTATTTGTTAGCTCACCCATATAACAAGTGAAAATGCAAGGGCTTAGCATAGTGCCCTAGAGAAAACCCATGGTTGTGAGGAATTCCTTTGTGTCTCTTACCACCATTCTTAAGCTTGTGACAAATATACATCCTTTTTCCTTTTCAACACACACCAAAGGACACTTTTTGACACTCTCATATGGCTTCTCTAAATCTAAACTCCATCAATCCTCTCCGTAAAAATATAGCCTCTTATAGACGTACTAGGCATAAATCTAAATTGGTCCTCTATCACTCTTGTAGTGCACTTAAGTCTCCGCTCTATTATTTAATTCGCAAAGTTCTGTTTTATGGCTCATATGTTTAATGCCCTGATAGTTAGCACAACTTTTAATACCTCATTTGTTCTTGTACATGGGAACCAAATTGTTTTCCCTTGCTTAGTTGGCATTTTTCCGCTCATCAATGTAGCATTAAACGGCTTGGTAATGTTATTTAACTCTAGTATCTCCGGGGCACTTACAGACCGCTATAGGGGCACCATTTGGTCCACAAGCTTTTTTAACTTTCACAGTTTCTTGGTGTCCTTTACACTGTGGTTATAATTCTACTACTGCAGTCTAGCACAGAAGTACAAATATCTACAAAGTTATTCTCATGGCTTGAGTTAAATGTTTGATCAAAATTTGCTCTCTCTTGTTTATCTCACCATCTCCAAATAAGATTCCAAGACTCGTCCTTGATGCACTTAAAATGGTTTAAATCTTTACCCTTCTCTTTCGGACATGCTAGTTTATACATTTTTTTCTCTCCAACTTGTGTCCCTAACTCTTTGGTGCAAGCCATCAACAGCTTTCTATCTAACTTTGTTGGCTACCTGTTTGGCCCCTCACCTAGCTCTCTTATATTCCTCAAATGCTCCTCTTTCTTTTGATTTTGATACTTTCCTATGGTCTCCGCTCGCCTCTTGGTTCTTAACACCTTTTTGCACTTCCTCATTCCACCACGAATCTTTTGGTCAAGGACCTGGACCTTTAGACACTCCTAGAACTTTACTTGCTACTCTTGATGCTTCCTGGCATTTTATTCCATAGCATTTACTTGCTACTCTTGATGCTTCTTGGCATTTCATTCCATTGCATATATGTATGCCTCTTCTTTTTTTGTAAAGCATATCCTTAAATACTTGGTTTGTGCAATTTACTGGGCGTTTGGACATGAAAACCAAATCTTATACGAAATTTTTAAAGTTGGAGTTGGAATTGTGTTTGGTCGTACGGTTTGCAAAGAATATTTAGAATTTGAATTTACTTTTTTCTAAATATGGTTTATACCGCCAACTTCGAAAAACTAGCAAAATCAACTACCTTGACTAATTTACTTAAAACATATAACCAAATTTGCTCTAAAGAGTAGTATCTCAAAATAAATAGTTACATCATGTCATACATTAGATCCCATATACGATCTTCTACATACTATACAAATATTTTCTTCATTTGAAATTGGAGTTGAAAATGGAGTTATGTTTGGTTATAGTTTTTACAAATTATATTTGGTTGTTTGAATGTCCTTTTCGTAAAGTATATTGGTTGGAGTTGTGTTGGAGTTGAAGATGGAGTTGTTTGGTTATAGTTTTTGCAAATTATATAACCATTTGAATTTACTTTTCCTACAAGACAGGAAATATAATTTAAACATGATATATAACTTCAACGAGGTCACTCTAATAAAAAATGAAAAAAATTAAGGTAAAATTGAAAAATGATAATACAATGAAAGTGAAAATAGATTTTGGGTGTTTTCCAAATTTCAAATACAACTTCAAGTTAATTTGAAATTTTCATAGTCAGACGTTGATTTTCAAATAAAGAAAAAAAGCTTTTCAAAAAAAAAGTGAATAATTCTCATAGACAAACGGGTCCTTAGTACCCACCACCTAACTCTCAACAACTCTCAATATGATATGTTTTCTTCGTAAACTTGATACTCTTCCTCTCCACATCAATGACTATCTATGGTGGGGAATTAGCATTTCTCTTAGTATAACCTTACAATCCTTACATGTGGCTCTATCACATCTTCTGATAAAGAGTATGTTCATGTCCATGTACGTGTATATGTAGGTGTATATGTGTATGTGTACAATTACACACATCATCAACAACAACAACAATATACCCAGTGTATTCCCACCTAGTGGGGTCTGGGGAGGGTAGAGTGTGCACAGACCATACCACTACCTCAAAAGAAGTAGAGAGGGTGTTTTCGATAGACCCCCGGCTTAGGACCAATAACAGTATAACAAATACAAAAAGTAGGCGCATATAAACTAGTATGGTACACAAAACAAACTAACCGTATAACAAACACAAAAGATAAGTGCATAATAAACTAGTACGGGATGCAAAAAAGCCAACACCACTAGCCCCAAACTACAGCCACAACACTACGAACCAGAAACTCCAGACCCAAAGGAGCACTCCCCTATTGTCATATTTGGCTGTTTTTATCCTTTTTATTACTATTTTAAGGAGTCGTGAAACTTATAATACATGTTATAACTCTATTGTGAACCCGAAAGGAATAACCACGTATAGACAGAGCATCTGACAGTTTAGAGAACCACTGTCGAGAGGCCTGTTTGAGACCATAAAGTGATTTTCTCAATCTACAGACCAAGGGAGCAAAAGTGGGAATGCAAGAAGACAAAGTTAAACCAAGTGGAGGCATCTACCCTGTTCTGCTTGAAGGTAGGACCTATTGGAGGGATTCACCACCCATATACAAACTAATAACTAATACCAATCTCCAATACTCCTCACCACCTCCGCGCTCCCACCCCCTAACCCTCTACCCTAATCCGCGTCCTCCACACCTTCCTATCAAGGGTCATGTCCTCTGTAAGCTGTAATTGCTCCATATCATGCCTAATCACCTCCCTCCAATATTTCTTCGGTCTACCTCTAGCCAGAGTCTCCCACCTCCGTACTGGAGCATCAGGGCCCCTCCTCATCACATGTCCGAACCAACGTAGTCTCACTTCTCGCAACTTATCCTCCACCGAGGCAACTCCCACCTTCTCCCGAATAATCCCATTCCTCACCCCATCGTTCCTGGTATGTCCACACATTCATCGCAATATTCGCATCTCCGCCACTTCACCTTTTGGATGTGGGAGTTCTTAACTGGCCAACACTCCGCTCCATACAACATAGCCGTCCAGACTACCACTCTGTAGAACTTACCTTTAAGCTTCGGGGGCACCTTCTTATAACAAAGGACTCCCGAAGCGAGCCTCCACTTCAACCACCCTGCCCCAATACAATGCGTGACATCCTCGTCAATCTCACCATTACCCTGAATTATAGACCCCAGATACTTGAAACTCTCCCTCTTCTGGATGGCCTGAGAGTCTAGCTTCACAACCACTCCATCTTCTTGCGACATATCACTGAACTTACACTCCAAGTACTCCGTCTTGGTTCTACTTAACCAAAAACCTTTAGATTCAAGTGTCTGACTCCAAATTTTCAACTTATCATTAACTCTACCCCGAGTCTCATTGATCAGAACCACATCATCTGCAAATAACATACACCAAGGCACCTCCCCTTGAATATGACGCGTCAAAACATCCATCACCAAAGTAAAAAAAAACGGGCTAAGAGTCGATCCCTGGTGCAACCCTATCAAAACTGTGAAGTGCTCCAAATCTCCACCTACCGTCCTCACACAAGTCTTCGCACCATCATACATATCCTGAATCGACTTGGTGTACGCCACGGGCACCCCTCTAGCCTCCAAGCACCTCCACAGAATCTCCCTGGAAACTCTGTCATATGTATTCTCTAAATACACGTGTATATGTACGTATGTGTGTGTATGTACATGTATGTGTGTGTGTACACACACATGTTGCATGGACTTCTCATTTTTGCTGTCAAAGCCGTTTCATAACGACACTGGTGCGGATGCAGGTTGCGTGTCGGATTCGGTCAATCACGTCCGAATACTTTGACCAGAATCGAACAAATTTGGAGAAAAATTGAGAATTTGATTTCTCAAAATAAAAGATAAAACAGATTTAAGACATGGGAAATGGCATACCTTTAATACTATAAGGAAAATAATTTCACGGGGTTGTGTTTCGACTTCTAAGAGGGATGGCCTTGGCTCAGCGGTAAGCTTGCTTACCGTGGTGTGCCAGGTCGGGGGTTCGAAACGTCCCTCCAGCAAAGCTGGGGTGAGGACGCGTAGGTAAGGCCAGGTGGTCCCCCCTCCCCGACACCTACGGAGTAGGTATGAATCGGGTCGTGTTGTGAGGACGCGTAGGTAAGGCCAGGTGGTCCCCCCTCCCCTGTGTTTCGACTTCTAGTAGACCGTAACAGCCATTTGTAAGAGAGTTAGAAGGTCTTGAATGGCTTTCTTTTTCTTTTTTTGAGAGGAAGAACCACAAAGGTAGGTGAAAATCGTCTTGGGAAGACACCCAGAACTCAAAAGACTAATTTAAGACGACGTGAACATAGAGAATTGCAGTTCTTGAGGGACTGTAATTAAAATAATAAATAACCCTTTTATTCCCCTAGTTGTGACACATACGTGAAAGGCACAGCATTGTCACTTAGATTAAATTTTATATATTGCAAATAAGTATATGCACTAAATAAACACATTTTATTCAATATCCAGATTATGCTATTTATAAATATTTTTTTCTCATTAGAAAAGAGGGATAATTTCTAAATTAATTATTAGCATGTTGATTTCTTTGATAATTAATTTAAATTTTGTATAAATTTACTAGTTCTACATAATAAAATTAATCCTTTTAGCCAAATCCCCACACCCGTATCCATACCTGAATTTGCATCCTGAATCTTAAAATTTAGATTTTGCCCAATCCATCCCTCGAATCTGCACCCGAGTCCGAGCAACTAGTGTGTGTGTGTGTATAAGTAAAACAGTGGGTTATACAAACAGAGTATAGCTTTGCTATTTCTTTGAACAGAATCTGAAACCATTTTCGAGCTGACATTTGACTCCACACCATTATTGCAGTTTCCACTAACTAAACAATATCAGTCAGGTTACCTACTATATTTTTCATTTTGCTCAGAAATGCAAGGTAAAACTGCATACAATAGATCCTAGTGGCAGTGGTCGGCCGCCCTTCCCCGGACCCTGAGCATAGTGGGAGCTTTAGTGCACCAGACTGCCCTTTTTACTAACTGGATGATTATGGCTTCTTATTTTCAAGTACTAACTTTATAATCAAATTTACAATGTGTAGACACTCACAATTCCTTTTTTTAATAGCTCTCAAGATACTGTTCATCACTTTAACTCATGAAGTGAATATTCAAGATTCTTTTTCAAAAGAAAAACTATTTAAGATTCCATTTACTGTAGTGCAGAGAGAATTGTTGCCATCCGTTGGCTCATAAGAATTCCAAAACATCAAGCTTAACCACAAAACTTGGGAATATATTGTACCAAGGCCAAAGATTTTACTCTGGACCTTGCATTACTGGACTTATCAGATGATAAACTTTGAGCAAACCACACTGAGGATCAAAGCATTTCATTCTGGACCATAAAATGAAACAGAGATTAATGATAAGCACAAAAATCATTACTGGAGTTATCAGATCGTTAGGTAGAGGCTCCACAAATTGTGAAGAAATTAAGAGCAAGCTACAGCTGCTTGATATTCTCATTGGATTAACTCTAAAGCTTATTCTATAATATTTATTCTATAATTTCATACCAGTATTACTAATTGTAGAAAATTCGAAAGAAACAGAGCCTAAATGGAGAGCAAACAAGAACAGGGTGTCTTATCACATATTCATTCCTTATCTTATTATGAGATAGAGGAGCACATTATACTTTTCAGAATCAAAGGAGCCACCTATCAGACCTAAGAACCATCTAGAATTCAAGAACTGAGGACTGAATGTAAAAATCTCCAACATTGGACCGGAAAACTGATAGCTAAGTAGAGAAAGTGTCCTGCCATTGGATAATCTATGTAAAAACAGCAATCAAGCTGCGTATTAGCATATCTTGAGAGAAGATATGGGTAAAAGCAGGAAATAGCAGGATCAAGAGTAATAATAAAACCTGACAAGCACCAACACAAAGAGGACCAAGTAGAAACCCAGCTTGAATATCCGAATCTTCTTCTCAGACTGAATGAACCTAAAAACTTCAGTCACGTCAATAAGATGCTGCCGGCTTGACAATCTGCAATGCAAAAACACCTCTCTTAGTTAAGATTCAAACAAAACAATCTAAAGAAAGCATCTTTTGAAGACTAGAATATAAACTTTAAATGGTAAGATAAAATGCTTTTTTCAGTGTCAAGTAAGAACGTAAAAAAGATAAGCTGCACCATCACAGCAGGAGAAACACAGACAAATATTGATTGGAAGGGCTTTTTGGTCTTTTTAAAAGAATTAATAATAGATTTTTGGGGTTCCTCTAAAGGGGCGCTAGCGCTTGACTAATCATCAGAAATTGATGAGTCCTTAAACAAAAGAAGGGAAAGGTGGGTGTGAGACAGTCTGATTTGGTGTCATTTCTGGTGCCTCCCTCTTCTCCCTCTTTCGTCTTCCCCATACCCGGTGCCCACTCTAGCTTTGACTACATAGGTAACTTCCCAAAGCTTTTGAAAACTAGAAACATCCAATCAATGGTATACTTAGCCAGGACATTTGCAAATGCATTTCCTTCTAGAAGATTTTGAGAGCTTTGCAAATATTGTTTCTACAGCAAATCTTAGCACAAAACCAATATCAAAATAGGACCCATAAAATTCGAAGAGCATTTCATGAGCAACTTAATAAAGAAATCCCAAATATACTCTGGGAAAAAAAATCAAACTGATCAAACACATAAATATTCCACGTAGATGCAAACAACTTGTTTATCTATGAATCGTTTGCTCACAACTTGCAAAACAACAGATGCTTAAATATGGCCGGAGCTGGAGGTGATCAAGAAATTGAGGATAAAGGAGACATTAAATTTGGGGATTTCAATGAAAGACACAAGTATCCTCATTTTAATTACGTTGTAGGGGTATTATAGTGAATCAAAAGTGGGTACAACACTAAGTTCTGTAGGGTTAGCATTACAAGTTTACAACAACAACAACAACATACCTAGTGTATTTCCCACAAAGTGAGTAGGGTTAGCACTGTACACATTATTTTTTAAAATTGGTAACTGTGGATTATACCCATCAAAAACAGTACTTACGTAGCACTGAAACGATACCTACAAAGGAGCACTGTAGTTCTTCTATCCCTATCTAAAGTGAGTCTAAAACATCAATGATAAACATAGTATCCCTAGAGTACATCTGATTACACCAAAATTTAACAATAGGTATCATAGTAGATGAAGAACTTAAGGGGCAAGTGGTAGAGGTTAAGAGGGTCTACGTTAAACATTATTAGCGCCTACGCTCCGCAAGTGGGATTGGACGAGGAGGAGGAGAAGAGCTTTTGGGAGGTTTTGGATGAGGTGGTGAGAGGCGTGCCAAGCACTGAGAAGCTTTTCGTACAGGTGATTTCAATGGGTATATCGGGTCGTAGTTGAAAGGCTATCATGATCTGCATGGAGGCTTTGGTTTTGAGCAAAAGAATGAAGGAGGAGCCTCTCTTTTGAATTTTGCTAGGGCCTTTGGGCTGGTGGTAGTGAATTCAAGCTTCCTAAAAATGGAGGCGCACCTTATTACCTTCTATAGTTCGGCGGCCAAGACTCAGATAGACTTTTTGCTCCTTAGGAAGGGTGATAAGAATAGGAAAACTGAAATTATCTACTCTTATATTGGTAACAACTCAACCCTATACTCTTAGGATACAACTCTATATTTGGGGCTAATGAGTAGTTTTTCTTTAATCTTTTTGCGGTTGGAGGTGCCTAACTCATAAGGAAAGCCTAACCCAATTAGTTGCCACTCTATCTCCATCTATATTTACGGACAAGAAATGAGAAAATGTTCTTGATGGCTTTCATGGCACCTTATGCAAATCATGTACACCAGACACCTATAACCTTGGTACTTACATACTCCGAGTCAATTTGGATACATATTCCAATAAATACAATTTTCCTATCTTTCCATCTTCAATGGTGGACCCATGAATTAAGGATTGTGGGTGCTTACAACAGAAAAAAAAAAAAAAAAAAATTGCCTCAACCAGGTTCGAACCCGGGGCACACCTACTAATAAAGAGCCTTAAGATCAACCTAAATGTCAGTGCACCCAACCAACTTCCTTTTTTAGTGGGTGCTTTTATATAATTTATACCTATTTTTTCATATTTTCTATGTAGTTATACCTATTCCGCGTCGAGTTTAATGGGTGCTGGAGCACCCCAAAAATATGCATAGGTCCGCCCCTGAACTCATTCCTCATAAGTGACATATTAGAACAACCACAACAGAGATGATTGCTAATTAATGGCTCAAGTAGCTCCATATTACATTAATAACATCACAACTGGTTCACTTTGACAAACGAATAGTATTAACACAAAGCCAGATTTCAGGAATAGAAGTGATTCCATTTATATGGAAATCTATCCAACTCGGATCCTCCAAAAGTGTCAGATTTCAAGCATGGAAGTACAATCTCATTTATATGGAAACCTATGTTACTCAGATCCTTCATAATGCTCTATGCTATAAGGATCCAATACGCGAGGGCATTTTTGGAGGACTTAAGCAACAAGACAGAGACTAAATAGCATGATATCATCTTGATATAAGATGTAACAGACATAAATTTGAAGAAGGAACTTACTTTCTCACATTATAGTAAGCAGGAAGAAATGTTAGCAGGGAGATAAACAAATGCCCTGTAATAAGGAATAGGATGCCGAATGCACCATGTAAAATATACTCTTTAAGGATCACAGAGTTGATACGAGATGCAGCTTCATAAGGGTTCATATAATCAGCTTCCAAATCTGTTAAGCACACGATCTACAGGAAACAGATAAAGAACTTCAAGATAAACAAGAAAAAGAGAAATAAATTATGTGGAGGAAAGAGCAATTTAGTAGTACTGGGATAAAGTAACAAGCCGACAAGGGATTTCATCATTGCAAATCAATGTAGACAGCCGAAAAAAACCCATAAAAGTACACAAAAACTGAAACTTCTGGTCATCAGCGTAACAAAGTCTAGAAAGATTGTTTGCTCCGCAAACCCAGAAAAGAACAAAATGGGTTTAAATAAAAAGTAATAAAAAAAAATAAAAAAATAAAAAAAAAAGATAAACTGCCCCAAAGAGAAGAGTGGAACAAAAATCATACAAAGTCACTACCATCGTCCACACCAACCACCAAACGACAAAGCATATGTGAAATAAACATTGAATTATATTTCCAGTTATCCTCCAAAAAACCTTAACAAGGGGGACAAAAGAGAACAAAACAATTAATGGGGTTTACGAATTAAAGGTTACCTGATAGATGACTAATGAAATTAGTGCAATGTTAATGACTAATAATATCAGCCAAAGAATGGGTTCCCAAGCCATTTTTTTCGGTTTGGTTTGGGATAGGGTCCTCTACATGCAGAGGAAGAAAAAGCAAATCCGTAAAAGAGGATGTTGATGAATATGACTGATTAGGAGGAAAAACCCAGGAATATTCGAATTTGAAAATGCATAGGCTCTAGTCTACAATGATTCTGAAAATTTGTATGATTAGGCTGATTGAGGAACAGCCCTAAGGCAGGAAAAAAAAAAGTGTTCTGCGGTGATTCGGAAAGTTCATGGAAGAAAAAATGCTGAACGAAAAAACCACCCTCGTTTTTAAAAAAGGAAAGACGCCTTGGGCGTTACGAAAATAAGTGAAACTTTTGCATATTGTCATGCTAAATTAAAATTTATATATAATTAAAAAAAAAAAAAAGTAAAAGCAGAAGCATTAAAGGTGTCTTTGGTACGACGGAAAATATTTTCCTACAAAATATTTTTTTGAAAAATAAATTAATTATTTATTTATTTATTTATGTTTAATTGGTGAGTGCAAAATATTTTTTTAGAAAATACATTTTAGTATTTAGCTAAAGAGTAAAAATATATTTTAAAAAAATAATTTTTAACCTTAAAAATACTTTTTTTGGGGTGTGTTTGATATTAAGGAGGAAAAACGTTTTTTTTAGAAAAATAAGTTATTTGTAACTTATAATCTTGTGTTCATTATGCAATTTGGGTAAGTATATGTTTTCTAAAAGTATTTGTATATATTTTAACAAAAACAATGAAAATGAATAGGACAAAAGGGTTGGGTAAAAAAAATTAGTAAATATTTTTTAAGAAATAAATTAAAAATAATTTCTTTAGGAGAGGGGGGTTGGCAGGTTGGGGTTGGGTTGTCAAAAGAGGTAGTAGGGGTGAAATTGATTTCTCTTAAAAAAAAAAGTTTTTTTGGGGAGGGCCTAGTGGGGGGTGGGGGAGGGGTAGGGGATGGGGGTGGAGTTAGAAAAAAATTAAAAAATTTAAAAAAAGAATTGGAGGGGGAATAGGATATGGGGTAAGAAAAAAGTTTAAATTTTTTTAAAAAAAATAAATATTTCTTTTTGGAGGGAGTAGAGGTTTGAGTTTTGGAATAGGAGATTAGGTAAGAAAAAATTAAAATATTTTTTTTGAATGAGGGTTGGCAGGGGTGGGGGGCGGGTGGTGAGAGTAAGAAAAAAGTTTAATTTTTTTTAAGAAAAAGAAAAGAATATATATATATATATATATATATATATATATATATTAGAGGAGGGGGGAGTGATTTGGGTTTTCGATAGGGGATACCGCAAGAAAAAAATTTGAAATATTTTTTTTGAATGAGGGGTGGGGTGAGGTGTAATACCCCGGGAAATTTTTCGTTGAAATTTTGTGCGTAAACGTGTTGGGTTCTATCTTCTAGAATGAATTATAAATTTTTTTCGTGCAGAATGTCTTAGATTATGACCCACCATTGCATAGAGTATTGAATAAGCTTTCCAACGATATGTGGATCATCCAAAACGGACACCCGAGCGACGAGTTGTGAACATTCCAATCGAACCGTGAATAGTAGTGAATAGTAAAACGTGCAGAAAAAAGTACTGAGGCCTGGCGTATTTCTTCTCCAACTTTAAACGATCATAACTCCTTGTACATAATAATCTAGGTAATCTACTATATATCAATGGAAAGCTCTGCGAGTCCTCTTTCCAATGGAGTTGGTTTCATCCAATTTGTCTATCGGAGCAAAAAGTTATGGTCGATCTACTTCAGTTATCAAAAGCGAATTTTTGGATCAACTTCAAACGATCATAACTCCTCGTACACAATGATATGGGCAAGATACTATATATCAACGGAAAGATATGAGAGTCCTCTTTCTAATGAAATTGGTTTCATCCAATTTGGATATCGGAGTAAAATGTTATGGTTGATCTACTTCAGACTATCAGAATAGTCCACCAAAGGACAGATTCGAGAATTATTTGATTTTTAGGGGCATTTTGGTCATTCTCCCTCACCCAAAATCCGTCCAAACCCTATATTAAAGCCTATTAGAAGCATTATATGTTATATTTCATCAAATTCCCTCAAAAAAAAACCCTAAGCTCCTACATCCAATTTCAAGAACCTCCAAAGTTCACCATTAATTCTGCAAATTTATTCAAGATTTCAAGTTCTTAGTTCAAGAACTCCAAGAACCATCATTCAAAGGCACGATTAACATCTCAAAAACGAGTATCGATCTAAAGTTCATCATTCAAGGTATGTGGGGTTTTTCAACAAGAACTTTCTTTCGTTCTTATGCCCAAAAGTAATTTTCTTTACAAAGGCATGATTTTTATTTGAATTTTACGAATTTGAAGCATGAACCCATATCTTATGATAATTATTATGAAATCTTGATGTTTATGATTTTGAAAGATGAATTTACATATATGGAGATATAAAGCATGAATCTTGAACGATATTTATCATGATTTTGATATTTGGGTCGTGAATCCCCATTGGAAATTGTGTTTTTTTAGAAAGTGTGTGTTATAACACGTTGATGTTGAATATTTTGAGATATTTTGAATGATTTAACCTTTTGGTCTTAATGGAGTTGTTTTGAACTTGAGTGTGAAAGAAATCCACAACGTGGTTGATTTTGATAGATGGGAAGCATGATGGCTCCCGATGTATATTTATATATTACTGAAATTGTTTTGTTGTGGATTGTCTTTAAAACGATCTGTGCTAAGTCTGGGAGAAATCTTTAGCACCGAGTGGGAGGTATAAAGCGACCTTACTTCCCTAGAAATACGTGCCCCCATAGGAGTGAGCCTGAGGTTAATTTATATAGTGATCACTAGCTTGTGTGGATTTGATATCGATAGTCCTACTCCGATGGAAAGGATAGGACGGCTCTCCCCAACGTGGTTTGTACGTTGGACTCTATATAGCTCACATGGTTTATATCGGTTATAGGATCTCCCAATGTGTGTGTGTTTCCTTGTGTCTATGGTGACCGTTGAAGTGATTTGAAAGTGGAATTGTGAAAGTTACTCTTTCGAAAGATTTAAATGATATTTACATTATGAGAATTGATATTCTTGATGAACTGAAAGTGATTGACAAATTATATGATGACTCACATGTGTTATTGTACTTATTTCATCCTCTCATGATTTTGATAATTTTCTTCGGGCTATGTGAGTCTTTCATACATCCTGCATATTTCTTATAAATATTTATGATGATGATGTTTATACAACTGCATACACCCCCATATACTCGGTTCCTTTCCATGGTACTGACCCACATCTTCGGATGTGGGCTGCATTTTCTCAGAATGTAGGTTTAGGTGCTCAGTTCTAGGTTCGACAGTGATTCTTCGGGCACTCTGTTCTACATCCTCTATTGTGGTGAGTCCTCATGTTCCGAGGACGTGATGTCTGATGTTGGTTTCACGGAATTGTTTACATTTGATAACTGAGTATGAGTCAGTTGGGGTATGTCTCAATGGCTCACTGGTTTTATTGATTTTCTTAGAGGCTTGTCAGACTAGTATAGATGTTGGGAGTTGACTAATAAGTTATATTTTGTTATCTTTCAGAAATTCTTTTATTCTTAGATGATGATTACTCTATTGATATTTGAGGGTTATTTATGAAAACCCCATTGATTTATGTTGAACTGAATGAAAATGGCTCAAAGGGTTAGCTTGAGGCTACTCGTAGCCTCAAGCACCATGTGATGCTCCAGGACCCGATTTTCGGGGCATTACATGGGGTGGAGTGGGGTAGGAGATTGGGGGTCGAAGTAGGGTGGATGATTTGAGAGTTGGATGAACATTTCAACTTAAAAGTGAGGTGAAAGAGAGTTTTTGAAAAATATTTTTCCTTGCCTTTTGAAGGAGAGTCATTTTCCTTAGATTTTGAGGAAATAAGTTGATTTGGAAAAAACTTTTCAAAACATTTAAATTAACCAAACAAGAGAAAATTGAAAAATATTTTCTTCATACCAAACATACTCTAAAAGAAGTCTAAGAAGCTCTTGAAAAGTCATGTGATGTTTTAGGATAAAATTTAATATTATTTGTAATAAAATTTTGAATTAAAAAATATCAAATATTTAAATTTAAAAATATATTATTCTCTTAAAAAGAAAAAAAATCACTATATCTATATCTATATTTACATTTATATTACATTAAGGGTGGGAAGAATAACTTGAGAAAATTCAATAAAAATTGTTCTTCTCTGCTTTCTTCTACCAACATGGGTTGTGGTGCAGTGGATGGGGTTGCTCCACCCTTAAGCAGAGGTTGAGGGTTCGATCCTGGTATGGAAAAAAACTTTGTTGGAGCGCTGCCACCTTAATGAGCCCTGCAACGCACGATCCAGATTAGTTGGGGCTCCAATGCGAGCACCGGACACCGAATGAAAAACCAAAAAAAGTGTGGGAATGTACTTGTAAATGTTGTTTGAGTTTTTTGTTCTTCATTAAAAAACTCCACAATAGAAAAAATCATTTTTTTCACCTTTCTACTCTAATTATTAATTATTTTTATAAATTATAATTAACAATGGATAATTAATTATTACCTAAAATCTAACACTTTTTGCATATTTTTGAAATACAAAATACAAAGACAGGTTCCTGAACTTTCTGACTTTTTTCGTATTGGCATCTCAATTAGGACATGTACCTATTGAATTCTTTAGTTATTTACAAATTGTGTCAATTAAGCAAAAGTGCACAATTTCATATTAGATTTGGCACGTGAAAGTCGTTTGTCATGACATGAAAACTATAACCGATGATAAATTACATGATATTCAAGAAAAAGAATAAAAAAAAAGAAAAATAATTTTATTTTTTTATCTTCTTTTTCCTCTAATCTTTGTCTCTTTCCACCACTAAAGCTCACATTTACTCCTCCATTTTTCCACTAAAACAACACCCAACAGTCATTAGGGAAAGAAAAAGAGTAATAATACAACACACATTTATATACAGCAACAAGCAACAATAACAAAGAAGAGAGCCACGCGATTTTGATATTTCTAGCGAAAATTTCACAGAAAAACGTCAATGCAACAACCAGCCAGCTAGTTCTCTTTTCTCAAGCTCCAATTCAAATTTCAGATTTTGATATTTTCAACTCCCAAAACATCTAATTTTCAAGAGATACAAATTCTGAATTTTATGTTTTGATGTTGAATCTCAAGCTCCAATCAAATTAGTTTCAATGAATTGAAAACTAGCTTGTACATACTAAAAAACAGATTTTGATGTTGAATCTCTACACAAGAAATTAGATTTTGATGTTTTGGTAAAATTTTACCTTCAATTGACAAGAGAAAAAATAAAAAAGTAAAAATAAGAATAAATTATGACTTCTCACTCTCCTAGTGGAGGTGAGGTGTATTGCACATGTCATGTCATGTCAACAACTATATTTAATTAACACATTTTATGAAGGATTTAGGGGTTCAATAGAAACATGAATTAACTGAGTATCGATACAAAAAAATCAACAAGTTCGGAGGTCTACGTATGTATTTTACCTTTTTAAAAAGTATCATGTTTTTGGTTTGGCATTCTTTTGAATTTTTGGAGGATTTGAGAACTTTTGATTTTTCCTTTATTTAGAATTCTTATTGTCATAGGTTCAGGTTTAGATTAATATTGCTCTATATAAATTAATTTGTGACTAAAAAATCATATTTTTTGTGGCCAATACTGAGGGATGTACAAAGATAGTGAACCCATGTAATTTCTCATGTTCTTTATATTATTTGGATATGGCTTCTCATGCTCTTTATTTTATTTGGATGTAGTTAAACCATGGACAGAGGCAAGTGCGTTCTCTATGTGAAAGAGAAGATGGGTGGTTGGAGATAGAATTGGGTGGATTTTATAGTGAAGGAATGAATGATTAAAAAAAATTAATGTGCCTTAATGAAGTTAAAGGTAAACACCTTAAATGAGGGCTTATGGTTAAGGGCATTGATCTTAGACCCAAATAATTCTATCAAGATTTTTTGCTTCTTCTTTTTATGATATATTGTATACAAATTATAACTTGTATAAAATTATTTTTGCACAATTACAATTTCTGGTGTGTATGGTGTAAAAAAATAAAAAGTGTCCTCTTTGAATCGATAATTTGATTAATATTTAAAATACTATTTGTATTCAATATCTATTAGTTTTATTTTCTATTAAATTGCTAGAGTTCTTTAAGTTCTTTGATTCTGAAGTTGGTTCATGTTTATTTTATTTTGTAGTCAATTAAAGTGGATATAAAAGCAAGTAAAATTAATATTCTGTTTTTTCTTTTTGGATCCAAGGTATTTGCTCAACCTTAAATTTTATGTTGCTTTTCTTTTTCCTTTGAATGTGTTCCGCTACTTTTGATTTTCTAGGTAGGTAATCTTTGTTTAGTATATTGATATTATTAGTTATTTAGATTCCGCACTTGCATATATGTGTACGTAATTTACATTAATTTTATAAATTTTATGTAATTTTTATCCTAATATATCGAAGCAGTTATTCGCTTTAGTTGGTCAGTCTATGATTCACAACATGATTTCTTCATATAAAAAAGTATGTTTTTTTGCGTATTATTTTTCTTAGTCATGATGCAAGCTTATGAATTTTGCTAGCTTATAGAAGAAAAATAGGAATTGAAAAAGTTTATACCTTTCATTCTCTTTCCCTTATTTTCGATTAGTTTTTAGGGTGATTTGTGTAGTTTAGCTCAAAAGAGTGTATTTTTACTAGATTTGCTAAATATCATACGATTTCGAGAATTGTTCTTTATGATTTGAGGTAATTTATTATGTTTTTAAGAAAAAATTACATAGCATAGATAACAAGGGGTCCTTAATTATCTATCATGGTTAATGTTTAAATTAATTACCTGACATAGGTAAAAGTTAGTTAAAGAACTATTATTTAAATGAGCCCGCATACACAAATATAATAACTCATATATCATGCAATTCATCTCTCATCTAATTCATCGGTTATCTCATAGTAGGGACTTGATTTTTAGTTATTAATTGTTTGGCTTACAATTGAGTTTTTCATCATTGATCACTTGTGTTTGCTTAAGAAATAATGAGTCACCACAAGATTTGGAGAATCGTTTCTTATAATTTGAGATGAACTTACTTTATCTTAGAACTTATTTGGATGGTTGTTAACTATCCTATTGTATGTGCTGTTAGTTTGATACAATATTACGTGACACATTATAAAATAATTTGTAACAACCATCCAACAGAGTGTTAGTTTGCTCTTGAAGTTATGTAATAACATATAATTAATTATGAATTTTTTTTCTTAATTTCAGAAATTTATCAGTAATATTGGCTAAGGCCCGAAAGAGAGAAAATTCAATTAAAATTTATTTTATTGTAAGATAAGACTTATATAGACAAAGAGTTACCACAATTTGGAAAAAAGTTATAGTGTGGTTCTTTATTTTTGTGTGTTATAGGAAAGATTGGTTTGTTTATTCACAATACAATTTCGTAGATGCTTTTATATTTTTTGTATACTTTATAATTTTCTTATAACTATTAATGTATTATTTATGAGAAGAGGAGTTAAAGGTTAAAGCCTTAATCTTCGGCTATTCAGGAACTTGTTATTTTGATCTTTAAGTTCTAAATATGAATATCTTTTTGTATTATCTTTTCATAAGTAGTGTTAAAGGAAGTCCTTAGAAATATATTCCTCTTTATTTGTTGATTCAAAGGATTTTAAAATATAGAAGATTTTCGTTTGAGGCATTCCTACTATCATGATTAAACGGTCTATTGATTGAAACATTTTTCAATAATAGTCTCTATACTTCCAAGAGGTAGGAATAAGATCGATTTTCACTTTAAATGGCTTCCACAAACTCTACTTATATAGTTACATTAAATATGCTGTTGCTGTTGTAAGTTGATATGTTTCCACTACTCTCATAACGAATTATATAGTCTTTTATCAGAATTCTTATAACTGTTTTGTACTTTTAAGAGCTAGAAACTATTTCATTTGCTTGGATTCCATTGTTGAGGTAACTGATTAGGTCATTCATCCCTGACATGGGTAAAGTTGGTGGATAAAAATATACCCCAATGAAAACATACTCGAGTGATAAGGCGGGTAAAAAACATTGTAAACCACATTAGCGTATGTGTAAAGTATCTTATTATAGCAATTGAAATAAAACAGAATGACTTTTTTCATATTATCCACAACTTTTGTAATGACATGCATATTTGTCGTTCATAGCTTCGATTCCGATATCTCTTATGTCACGAACCGATTTACGAGTCATGATTTCACCTACTCTATTCCGCCAGTAGGTAAGTCAAACCTTATCCCGGAGCTATTCGTAATGGGCTAACTTGGTGGAAATGCCCCAAAAAGGGATGAATAGGCAATTCAATACATAAATAAGCAATGCAATAAAAATAGTCTAAAGGTAGCCATAAAATAAAAAATCATCTCACGACCAGGTAGAGCTAGTATAAGAGCTACTATAAATACAACCCAAGTCTAAAATAATCAATATAATCCTGTCTTGAAATCAAAGGCTAAACATAAATATATAGAAGGAAATAGGGCAACTCCGACTCCAAGAGCTCACCCTATCTTCGCAATCCAACACAGCAGATCCTCAAATTAACAGTGAAAAATATTTCTCGGATATGCACCAAAAAGGTACAAAAGTGTAGTATGAGTACCAAAACCACGAGTACTTAGTAGGCATTACCAGCCGACTGAGCTAAATTATGATATAAATATGAGAGAATGCAAGATAGCATAACTAAGTCAAGGTAAAGACAAACCATCCAATATCGTTGCACATAAATAAGTAAATAACCAAAATAATAACATAACATAAAGGATCAAACACATGTGATTATGACTACAAAATTGGCCCCCATAAGTTAATAAGTGCGGAAAAGTAAATAACCCGATGCAAGCCCCTATAAACCTAGAGGGTACACACAAAGATAGTATAACGCAAACCATCATCATTTACCAGCTCTCAAGGTACAACCAAACTCTATCCACATTATGCTACATTAAAACAAATTCTACTTTCGGACTTAAAATCAATACCCATATCATCAATATCATCCTCCATAACTAACATTATAAGCATCAACATTGTCGTTATCATACCACCAATATCTTGAACCATAGTAATGTCTGAACTTGAACCAATAAGTATTGATAACACTCATCTATACCATCTAAATTGGTAGAGGATGGTCGTTGTCAATAGCTCAACTTATGTTGAGGTAGAATCCACGAGGAGTGGAATTATAATTCTAGTTCTATGGGTGTTAAATGCTACTAACAAGTTGCCCGCAATGTGAATAGAACAAAATGCATAAATAAAAATGGGGGAGGGGGTTGTTTGGCACGTATTTTATCAATCGCAACTCAAGTCAACAAAGTGAACAACAATTGTGATTTAAATTCGATATGAGAAGAATCTTGGGATAATTTTTACCTAAGGGAAAGTTATGCATGGGCACATGAAGATTTAGTGTACATGATATTTATCAATAATATGGTAGGCTAGGTCTAAGATTCTTGAGGCTAGTTTTCGACAAAACCTCAAAATTTTCATTCATTGACCCTTTCGGGTACCTAACAAGTGTGTCAAATTTCAACCACCCATTACCTCAATTGGGCATCCTATTTCTAGGAAGATGCCCAAGATATAGTCAACTTCTTAATCACTCTTATATCTAAGATAATGAAAATTAGTAAACTACATCCATTAATTGTCTACTATCGCCTTGTCACTAACATCCCTTTTTTCAAAGATGATATGGGTTCCAAAAGTTTACCCAAACCCCTCTTTAAAGGATGGTTTGAGCTTTCAAGAGTTTGAGATTTTTGCCCACAAACCCATTTTGTGTATTTGAGGCTTTCACCCATAAATTTTAGCTAATTTAACCAAACAATAGCAAAACCCATCATCAACAAACTAGTATATACACAATTACATCACAACCTACATCATAATAGCTTCTTAGTTCAACATAATCCCAAGACAATGAAAATTTATCTACTCATGAAGAAAAGAGAGAAAAACCTACCATAGGGATTGTTCAAGGAATCCATTCTTCACAATACTAAATTCAAAATTTGATATGACAAGAATCTTGGGATTATGTCTACCTAAAGGCAAGTTATGCATGGGTGCATGAAGATTTAGTGTACATGCTAGTTATAAATAATATGGCAGGCTAGGTCTAAGATCCTTGAGACTAGTTTATCAATAAAACCTCAAGAATTTCACTCATTAACCCTTTTGGGTACCTAACAAGTGTGTCAAATTTCAACTACCCATTACCTCAATTGGGCATCCCTATTTCTAGGAAGATGCCCAAGATATAGTCAACTTCTTAATCACTCTTATATCTAAGATAATGAAAAATAGTAAACTACATCCATTAATTGTCTACTATTGCCTTGTCACCCATATCCCTTTTTCAAGGACGATATGACTTTCAACCCTCTTTCAAGGATGGTTTGAGCTTTCAAGAGTTTGGGGTTTTCGCCCACAAACCCATTATGGGTATTTGAGGCTTTCACCCACAAATCTCAACTAATTTAACCAAGCAATAGCAAAACCCATCATCAACAAACAAACATATACACAAATACATCACAACCTACATCATAATTGCACCTTAGTTCAACATAATCCCAACATAATAGAATTAACTACTCATGAAGAAAAGAGAGAAAAATATACCATAGGGATTGTCTAAGGCATCCATTCTTCACAAATACTAAATTCAAAGTCTCCAAATCAAATTATAATTCTTATCCAATTTAGGGTTTACACTTCAAATTAAAAAATGTTTCAATAGTCTAGAATACCTCAAAGAGAAGGGATTTTAACTTATAAAGGGAATTGGGTTTGACTGACTGAAATTATGAAACTGACCTGGGCCAAAATCTCGCTAAGCCGCGATCGCATCAATTTTTTTGAGATCGCAGCTACCGCGAACGCGATAAAGTTCATGCAATCATGGTGGCTAACCAATCTTTACTGGCCGCGATCGTATCCCTTAGACTCGATCGCAGTAACTGAGCCTAATCTGTGCAAGGTCTTCAACTGTGCACTTTTCATCTCCTTTTGATCTCTATTTAGCTCAAATCCACATCTTTCTATATCATCATATGTGTGCATGCTAAAAATATGGAAATTAGTGCATTTAATCACATATATGTCTCATTTATATATTCAATTCGTAGCAGTATGCACGATTGTTGATTGCAAATAAGTGGTAAATTGACCACTCATCAACACCCCCAACTTAAAGCTTTGCTTGTTCTCAAGCAACATTACTTCTTTCCATAATACTATGCATATTTATAACCAAATTACATGGCCCAATGGTCACAATGACTTCAAGCTTAGTTATTGACACAAATAGTTCATCAAACATGGGAAACACTGTTCTCACAATACCCCTTAATATAAAATGAAATTTTGAAGTGTGTGAAAGGCATTAAAGAGAAAACATGCAACAATCACTAGTACTCTCAAAGTGACTCACCTTTGACCTCAACTCCGATATACTCCCTTAGCCTCAATTTTTTAGGAGATGATAAAATCACCATGCCTCCTCACAAAAAGAAAAATCCCACACATACCAAGTTATCTAGTATGAAACAAAGGGGATTTAAGTGTAAGACTCCCTCCCTCACAGAGACTCACAATGCTAACAAGTACTATGACATAGGCTTGCATCTATTTTCAATCGCCACTATAATGAATACACTTGGTTGGAGATATCGAAGGTCTTTTTGAGCTTATAACATAGGTTGGGGGTAAGGTAGGATATCATTTAGGAGAAACATAGCTATACACTCCTTGGACATCTACATCACACTATTCTATCCAACTTTTGATTATAGGCAAATTCTTTTATTTTCACTCTTTACATATGTGCCTACTTTTATTTCCTTGGTTCACCTATTTTCTTTTCATTTCTTTTCCTTGCACCCTTCATGCTTTTCTTTCCTTTGTTGGATCCTTTGTTTATCTTATTCATTTGTTCTAAATGCTCAATTCCTTAGGCACTCACTAGCAACTTCGTGGCCCAAAGTTACCTCATCCAATATTTACCACCCCCAACTTAGGATTTTAACCCCAGGTTGTAATTTTAAGTTTAAGGAGGGTAGAATTCAAAAGAGGGATAAAAATTGAAAGGCTCGCGGCTTGCAATGTGTTTTTCCTAAGAAAAGTTGAAAGGCTCAAAATGGGTGACTGGGGATAACATCTATGCAAGGGTAGGCATTTTAGGCTAAAGTGGACTTCCAATTTCACAAAGATGGCCTAAGATTATCTCACCAACCAAGTGCAATCAAAATTAGCCTTGAGAGAATAATGGGGCAAGTTCTAGATAGTACAAGTGCATGAGATTTGGAACAACAATCTCATCACACATGGCATGCAGATTAGGCTAAGAGGATCAATTGCCTCTCCTGCTAGAGACAAAAAAATGGAGGATCTACCAATTTTTACAAGCCATAATTTTTGGAGTCACAAAAAGAGAAAAGGTTTTGTAACAAGGTCGCTCACATCTATGCCCTTAATTTTTGAAAAAGTTTTGATGGAGAGGGGTATTTACTTTGCATTTGTACCATGCACAATTTGCTAATTATGGCACCAACTCAAGCTTTTCTCTCATATTTTGGATTTCTTACGGGTAAACCATATGGCTACTCAGACTTCGCTATAGGTAAAAGTGCGATCCTAAATCCAAAATGCCACATGTATTCAGACTTCTCTTGGGTACTCAGACTTTCCCTGTATCCATGGCTCAAAACCCGATTGTGATGCTTTTTTATTAAGAATGTAGTAACTCAATCCATCATAGAGAAATGCTCGCCGGCTATCATCACAAGCAAAATCAAGATAAACCAACAATCTAAAAACAAAATAGAATGACTAATCCATGCAAATGTGGGCACCATTGGAGTGCCCAACTATTATAAAACAAATAAAAATAGATATCATCCAAAAGAACATCAAAATATCCATAAATGTCAATAATACAGGACCAAATAAATATATACAGAGAGACAGGTGCCCCCAACTAAAATATTATAGTGTTCTCACTATATAAACAATAAAACATAAGAAGGGATAAGGGTGCTCCCTGGAACTGCATCAAGAGATGCTCTCGCTTTCAAACTCTGCATCACTATCTATATCCTCAAGATCTGACCAGTTGGCTGGGGCTTCATCGTCGCTCTCAACTCGGGAGAAATATAGTATTTCTGGGGGCTTTAGGACCTTCCAAAGGCCCTTTAGTCTCTTTCACATCTTTATCAAGAATTTGTATCTTCTCATATGAAGCTCGGAGCTCTCAGTATGACTCCACCAAAGATGAGTTGGCTCTCTCAAGCCTAGCAATGGTAGCTTTCTACTTCTTATGATCCTGTTGGTACATATCATAGTCAGCGCGGGACACATATGAGTGACGGTGGTAGAGGGATATCCCGTCCCTTAGTGCAATGCGGATAGAAACTCCCTTATGGCTCTAATATTATCAGAAATATCATCAAAAGGGTTGGCTGTGGATGGCCTGCAAGACTCTGACTCCTGAGATGTTGATTTGCCCAAATCGATCTTCCTATTTTTGGTCTTACCTAGTATGCCCTCATCTCTAATTTTTAGAAGGTAAAGGAGGTGTCGAGGTGCACCCAAGTATCTCTTGGGCACTCCTTAACTTCCGCTCACCTGCATAACTATGTAATCAATGAAGGGGAAAGAGAGGTGCATTCTGTCTTGGATCTTGAAGAATTTTATCTCAGATATCATAATTCGACCGACATTCAAAAGGATATTGTCTAAATGCAAGGCAGCATCCTATTTGCATGTACGCTGTCATATAGGTGTAAGGGGGCCCAACTACAAATGATATTCAACCAAATTTGAACCTTTTGCAGTAAAGTCATTCATGGATATGTTTATTTTTGTTGCAACCTAAAAGACCTCTTTACCTGGGCACAATCTCTCTGCCAACTAGCTATCCGGCTCACACTCACACCCTTTTACCTCAAAATCGGCCATGTTTGCATTTGGGAGCCCATATAGATCATTAATTTTCTCTACACCAAAGTCTACTAGCTTTCCTTAGATCCTAATAGTCATGTTGGATAGGTCTGAGAAGGATACTATGCTAAGGCTAGCGTAGAATTCCCTGACCCATTGCTCATTCACCTTGCAAAGATTCGGGGTGAAGCACCGCCACCCCATGGACACAAGCTTGTCATGAAAAGTCAAAAACTTTTATAGCACCTCTTCCAAGTAAATTCCTTTCTCCAGGAGCAGCTTTGTCTTCGGAAGATCCCCATAGTAAAGAGTGTGGCACTCGGGTGCCATGAATCAGACTTGGTTGTATTCCTCCATGATATGATCCTGAAAAGTAAGAGAACAATGAAACCATATTAATCATTGGCATATACATGCGCAAACTATGCCATGTTATTCATTAAAGCTTATGGGAAGGTTGCTTGGTGGAGTTTGGACAAAAATTTAAAGTGCAGAATTTTCAACCCCGACAAAAAATCAGCCTCAGTTAGCCTAATTATGGGCCATGGTGCCACTATCGTGGTCCCGATGACTGCAATTGTAGTACTTGAGATTAGTTTCAAGCCAAAATTTTCAATGTCCAAGAATTCAGATATTAGGCTAAAACATGTTCTAACATAAGAGTTTATGCTGAAAGCATTGAACATGGTTACTAGGTACTTGATTATTCCCTTAAGATGTAAAAACAACTAGCTATGACTCGTTTGGCATTTTATCAAGTACGTGGTGTGTACACTTTATTTTACTCAATTTCACGCATAATTTTGGGTACTCAAAACTTCCCCACGTGTGTGTACACCATATTCTAGCAGCTAACAACCACAAAAGTTCATTGTAACACATATTTAGTATGAAAAATCATAGATTTAGCCTTTCCGATAACATGTGTTCTATGGCCTATTTTCCACATTCAAAATATTGATTTAAAGAACTTACCAGAGCAAATGATGCAAGAGGGATGCTTTAATGCTTTTGAATGCCACAAAGGTGCTCAAGAGAGGGTGCAAATTGAGAGAGAGTTTGAGAAAGAAGTGTGATAAAATAGGGAGTTTGGTGGTCTTTTAAATTATTTTATCTGCAATCGAAAACACGCGGGTGATTATGATCGGGACCAAAGGTCCGCTATTATGGTAACAGAGAGCATTTCTGCTCCCCTAGTTTCCATGTTCAGCTCATTGCTCAATTTTGACACATTTTACCCTGTTCAGTTCATCATGCATAAATTTCACATTTTTCCTTTCTCAAACACATTCAACACACTCCATAGTGCTACAAATGCATGAATTAATCAAATGAAAAAAAAATTAAAATCTGCACTAAGAAATTAAAAACCAAGGATACGAGCCACTTTCATGGCATTTGTGGGTTGCCTCCTACATAGCGCCTTAGTTATCGTCATGGCACGACGTCTTTCTTCTTTCTCAAGTTGGGTCCTCAAAGGACCCCTCATTCGCTTTATCGACTTCAACATTTTTCCCAACATCCATTTTCTTGTCAGACAAAAGGAGTTCATGGGCTAATTTCTCAAGTTTGCAACCAAGAGATGTTATTAAGATGAAGAAAGATGCACATGAACTCCATAGGTTTACCCTTTGGGTTAACGGGTTGATGCCTTAACAGGATCAACCCTCATGAGAGTGTTATGGAATAATGCATGAATCCTTTAAGTTCAAGAGAAGTAAAGGGTAAAATACTCATTAGGTTCAGAAACACATGGGTAATCCTTAGAATTCAATAATTCTTGCAATTGGATACATAAGTTAGAATTCAAACACAAACTCACAACCTTAATTGTTGGAACATCTTGGTGAGCATAACTCTAGTTAATTCATTCTCATTGAAATTACAACTACATTTACTTTTAGTACCTTGACTTTTGTGTAACACAAATACAAAAGAACACCGTTAACATTTTCAGACCCCCTTTATTTTGAAACCTTAGATCAACAGTCTAATAACAAACACAATACTTGGTGGCCATTGTATTTCCCATGGGATTCGACACCCAACCCAGCTGGGTTCTATATTTAATAACGACCGCTTACTCTCTCATAAGAGAGGTGTAATTTTGGCATATCAAATTTCACCCTCAACTTAAGGCAATTGCTTATACTTAAGCAACTCAACTCCAGGATACATATATGAACAACATCATGATGGGCATTTTACAGTAACACTAACATAATCATACAATTATTCTACTACCCATTTGGTTATGCCATTTCAACACACATGGATCCAATACTGGCATTAACTACTAATTAGCACATACATAGCTACAGATACAACACCCTAAAGAACTAAATAGAACAGATATAACTCAACATGCCCTCATAGACAAAGAAGTCCACCTCACATCACACAGTTAAATCATGGACAAAACTAAGCTTCTTACTCTCAAAAAACAAGTTGCCAACATAATGTACACCTATAAGCTTGCCCTTATCATCTAATGTTCTCTTATAATTGACTCGCTAAGATCAAGTAGGACTTGCTAAGGGTTGTAATGAGGTTTTAGGCTCGGTGAAGGTTATTCATTTGGGTAAGTGACTTAAAGTACAAGAATTTCACTCTCTTTACCTTTTTAGGTAGCTACTTACCAAAATTAAGGACCTTCTCATTCATTTGTAGTTATTCACCGACACTCTTGTCATAACCTTTTTTTTTTACTAAGAACACAACATCAGCCACCCTCAAATTATGTTGATGTAGAAGATTGAGGTACACAATATCTATTTAGATTGCTAACTAGACCAGGGATGGATACTACCCCTCAAATTACTTTCAACTCAACCTCCTAGGCTACTAACAATCCAGTAGTAGCTACCCTCAACTTAGGTGATTTGCCTAAGTTAAAGTGCATAATATCCACAATTAGACCAGGGCCAAAGCTAAACGCTTAACACCTTCTAGAGAGTGAATCAAACTTATTTGGACAGAAAAACACTACCACAGCTCAAAAGGGTTGACAAAATGAACACAATGTTTTTGGTGGGTCAATCATTTTTCTAAGTGGACTAACAACACAAGATGACCTACTATTCTCTCTTATTGAGTCAAAACACACGACAACATCTGATGAACCGGGTAAGTCCTAGGTGTAACACTTATGTCAGAACACAAGCACTAAGTTAATTTCTATCCTACTAATTCTCGGGATCCAGATCAAATAGCTATGCTTTGCTTCATTACTAACTTCTAATGCCATTAATAGAGTCACTCATGGTTGCATAATATTTTACCACTTGGTATGAGTAATTAATTATACCAAAAAATAAAAAACACACTTTTGCTACTATCAGTTGTCATCTGCATATGTACAATAAGGTGCTAATGGGTATGGAACTTTTATTCCAACACCAACAAAACGTGAAAATAAACATAGTGAAAATGAAAATGCAACATCTTAATAACAACATAGACATGCTGATTCTCTTAGATAACTTATTAAAGAAAAATAATATCGACAACTCAACCCCCTCATGGTACAAGTACATCTCACCCTCCTTAAAAAATTAATGATTTGCTCTCAAATGTATAAAATTTTAAGTACAAAGGAGTGGAAAATACTTGTTGTGCCTCTTATTCAATCTGAGGCATCAGTGAAGTGCGGTGAGGCTGCTATGTCCTCACCCAGTGCTATGTTAACTCCCATGGTGGTAGGAGTACTCATAATCTCTCCCTCTAGAATCTAAGGTACCACATCTCCAACCGGATTTACAAGTTGCCTCCTAGCTGGGGCAGAACTGGTAGACACTCTTGCTGCTTCATTTTCTCCTTTTTTTCTTTTTCTTTCCTCATCTCTCCTTGACCTCTTTCTTGCCTTTATCTTATCATACTTAAGTTTCTGATCAGGTGACATGGCTTCTAGCCTCTTTCTCTTGGCATTCTTCTTTGCTGCTTTCTTAGCCTTTTTATCTGATTCAGCTGCTTTCTTGCCCTTATCCTTGATTGGGCGCCCAAATAAGTAAACTAGGACCTCGTCCTTGTTACTAGCACTCTGGACTAGATCAAAGATGGTCTATTGTGGCTGCTGCTTTATCTTTTCTACATCTACCCCATAGTTGTCTAACCTCCTCTATCACTTTAGCAAAATATAGGATGGATATTATATCCAGATTTTTGTTAATTCGCTCCTCTATGCTGTCCATTCACAACTGGATATTTCTAAAAGGGTGTAATGCTTCCTCTACAATCCTCTCAACAAAGGGTTTGAAATTTTTCCCCTATATGGCCATCTACTTTTCAACCTTTTTGACAACCCATACAGTCTTTGCAAAGTTTTTATGGTTTATCTTGTACAAAGAATATTAGGGTAGGATAGATACAGAGTCTGGAATTCCACCCGTAGGCATTGAATCTGAACATGTAGATGTAGTAGGAGGCACGTTCGTAGTAAGTGACAATGGCATACATGCAAGACCCTCTAATAATTTAGGAACTTGCGCAACTGAGTCTGCTGAGCTTGAGGTCTGCTGACTCTTATATCAAACCTCGATTCATCCCTCGTCTTTTCAATGTCCTATTTGTGCAGTGCTAAGACCTCATTATGAATCCCACTAATCCAAGAGATATTTGCCTGCTTGCATAAGTCAGTGATAAGGCAAGGAAATAGCAGCGTCGTCTGAGTCTTGTGAGCGCAAAAAAATAACTCATCAGAGATAATGTGACCAAAATCTATGGTCAAACCCTTCTATCCAAGCAACCACAATCACAACTTTAGTAAGTTCTAGGCGATCATTGCCTCCAGTGGGCATAAACCTCAATCGCATAATTGCCCACCAGAATTTGGCTCTGAATATGAGGGATTTCTTCGATATTTGCTCATGGAGGTCGTGTAACCATGCAGGCTCGCCCCCGTTTGTTAGTATCCTCGCTACCCAAGGCTTTTGTGTAGCCCTTTTGAATAATCAATTCTCCAACCCAGGAATATCCCCTAGTATCTAGTAGTCGAGCCTAAATAAGAACCTGTTCAAAGTCCGCTCTGAAATGTCAATATCAACTTCACGGACCGGAACTATCTCCAACTTATTCATGTCGATAATTGATGCACCTATGGGATAATCCTCTTTTAGCAATGCCAAATAGTTGGAAAAAAACTTGCTAACCAAGTTAGGTTTGTAGGATCCAAGTGGCTTACTCATCCAAGCCAAGTCATACTCACTGAACCACTGCTCGAGTTCAGGATACTCGTGTAGGGTTGTTGTTATGATTTGATACACCTAAAAAATTTCTCTTTTGATTGGAAACCTATCCGTTAGTGCAGACCTTTGTAGAAGATATCTCGAGCACCCACCACTTGTCATCTTATGGCTTCCCATATTGGGGATCCTTGCGTCGAATTAAGTTAGGATCCTCCTATTATGGAGCCTCCTCTTGAACGGGGTTGGAAGTTTCAGCCCCCATTTCAACTGGAGTCGAACTGGAGCTGCTGCTGCTACTATCTTCAACCTCCTCTTCAGACGAGGAGGATGATGAAACCACTTGATGACTTCATCGAGTGTTATGAGCTAGTGAGTCAGACTTGGATACTTGGCCTCAACCTCGGACTCTGATTTGTGGTAATTTAGGAGCCATGGTATCTAAAAATATAGCATTTATCAATATATAGGTTTAAACTAGAGAAAAGAAATTTTTTGAACCAGCGATAGTTAAAGACGATAGTTTGTCGAGTATGCGACGGTCCATTGACCCCAACTGTCAGGGTCATTTCAGTAGCTCTACTTTTGTAGAATGTACGACGGTCCAATGCGATGGTCCATCAAGTATGCGATGGTTCATCGCGTATACTGTCAACTGTAAATGGCAGATGCAACCCTCATTTCGGTATTTTGTCAAATACCTTGCGTGCATCTTATGTAAGTGTGATTTTTATGATATTTTGACAGTAATACATCACCCTAACTTACTATTCTTGGTCCATGGGTTAGTCAGACTTCCTCTAGGACATTATATGCTAGGCTTCGACTAACATCAACAACATACCAATAAAATTGAAAAAGAAATGACTTTGATGCACCGAGTTGTTTTCACCTATTTAATTTCTCATCATGTTGAAGAAAAAGAAAGGAGAATTCATACCTGGTTGATACAATATTAAATCACCACTTGGACTTGTATAATGCACTTCGAACAATCAGATGAAGATTTGATTTAGTGAAATGAACTTATGACTTGTGATGAGAAAATGATAAGGGGAAGTAACATTTAAATAGAAAGGGAAAAAGAGAATTTGCGAAGTTATAAGGGAGAAGGAAAAGGCACAGGTGCATTAAATAGGTGGGAGTTGCTTAACCCTTCAAATTATTAGTTTAAAACCATTTGGATCATATAAGAATTAGAATTCGGCTATTTAAACTAATCCGACCCAACCCGTTAAACTAGGGTTAAGTGCGACGGTTAAATCGATGGTCCATCTAGGCTGCGACGATCCATCGAATATCCCATCGTGACTATCCCATGAACTAATGTTGCGGCCAATTTACGATGGTTTACATGATGGTACGTTGAGGGTGTAATGGTCTATCGGATAATCCCATCGCGACTTTTCAGGATTCTTAGTCTCTGGGCATGGTTGCGACGATTGATCACGACAGTCCGTCGAGTTCTTGACGGTCCGTCGGGTGATTCGTCGTCCACCTAAAATTCCTTCAGCTTCTATTTTCCCTGCACCATTGTACCTACACAGTTTCAGAAACCCTTTAGTTTGCACAAATCAACAAAACAAACAGCAAAATAACTTAAATAAATGCTATACCACAAGACAATGTGGGTTGCCTCTCACTAGCACCTGATTTATCATCGTGACACGACTTTGCTATATCGATTACTCTGACTTCATCTAGATAGAAAGTAGCAATATTTTTTATCGAGTCTTTTGGACTGATATAAAGTTTGACTCGTTGCCCGTTGACTTTGAAGACACTTCCATATTTATTTTCAAGTTCAACTACTCTAGATGAGTAGACTTCACTAACTTTAAACGGGTCTGAACACTTGGACTTAAGTTTACCTGGGAAAAATTTGAGTCTGGAGTTGAATAAAAGCACCAAGTCACCTTTCTGAAATTCCCTCTTTTCAATTTTCCGATCATGGTATTTCTTTATTCGTTTCTTGTACAGGTCAGATCTCTTATAATCTCTGAGACGGAACCCATCCATCTCATTAAGCTGCCCCAATCTCATATTTGCCACCTCATTACAGTTCAGATTAAGATGCTTCAGTGCCCATAGTGCTTTATGCTCTAGCTCAATCGACAAATGGCATGCCTTGCTATTAACCAATTGGTATGGCGACATGCCAATAGGTGTCTTAAAATCTGTTCGATATGCCCATAATGCATTATCCAGCTTCCTAGACCAATCCTTCTTGCTCACGTTCATAGTCATTGCAAGCATAGTGTTGATTTCCTGATTAGAGATTTCCACTTTCCCACTTGTTTATAGGTGATATGGCATAGCTACCTTATGCTGTTTAACTCTATATTTTGCCAATGCGGCTCTAAACATCTTATTGCAAAAGTGTGATCCTCCATCGCTTATGATGGTCAATGGTACCCCCAAATAAGAGAAGATTTTTCTCCTCAAGAATGCAACGACTTGCTTTATTATCTTCTAGAGCCACAACCTTGACCTATTTTGACACGTAGTCAACAACAACTAGTATGTACTTCATCCCAAATGAGCTCACGATAGGCCCCATAAAGTAAATGCCCTATACATCAAACAGTTCAACCTCTAACATCTTGGACATTGGAATCTCATGGAACTTTGAGATAAACCCTTGCCTTTGACATTGGTCACATATCTTTACAAACTCGTAAGCATCCTTAAACAAAGTGGGCCAATGGTAACCAATTTGAAGCACTTTTCTGGCAGTATGATCACCAGCATGTTGACCTTCAACTGGGGAAGCATGAGTTACTTCCAGTACTCTCAACATCTTACTTATAGAATGCATCTTCTAATAATACCATCCGCATACTGCCAAAAAAGATACGGCTCATCCCAAAAAATAGTATTTCACATCATGGAGAAACTTTTTTTTTGATAGAAGGAAAGATTTTCTAGAATTACCTCACTTACTACGTAATTTGCAAAGTTAGCATACCAAGGTACTTTTTCAAGCACTGCAGCCAATACTTTCTCATCCAAAAAGGAATCATCAATCTCAAGCTCATCTTTTACTACTTGCTCACATTCGAGTCTAGATAAGTGGTTAGCTACCTGATTCTCACATCTCTTATGTTCCTTAATCTCAAGGTCAAATTCCTGAAGTAGAAATACCCACTGGTTCAACCCTAGTTTAGCGTCCTTCTTCGCCATTAGGTACCTCAGGGCAGCATGGTCAGTGTGTACCATACTACCTTGGTACCTAGTAAATACGCCCAAAACCTCTCAAAAGAATACACCACTGCTAGATGTTCCTGCTCTGTGACGGTTTAGTTTTTTTGAGCTCCATTTAGTGGTTTGCTGGCATAATAAACTGGATGAAATAATTTGTCCTTCTTTTGGCCAGCATAGCTCCAAGGGCAACACCTCTTGCATCACACATTATCTCCAATGGTTTTGACCAGTCCAGTGCAACAATGATAGGGGCCTCAACCAGCTTTCTCTTAATGCATTCAAATGCCTTAATGCATTAAGCATAAAAAAAGAACTTAGTTTTCTTATCCAAAAGTTTGCAAAGTAGATTTGCAGTTTTAGAGAAGTCTTTTATAAACCTCCGATAAAAGCCATCATGTCCAAGGAAACTATATAGCCCTTTCACCGAGGTGGGAGGTGGTAGCTTCTACTTTGGCTTGATCGACCTCTATCCCTTTTGCTGAAATTTTGTGCCCGAGAACAATGCCCTCCTTCACCATGAAGTGGGATTTCTCCCAATTAAGAACAATTTTAAATTCCACACACCTCTGCAAAGCCTTACTCAAGTTCGCTAGACATAACTCGAATGAGTCTCCAACCACAGAAAAATCATCCATGAACACCTCCAAGGTGTCCTTAACCATATCTAAGAAAATATACATCATACACTTTTGGAAGGTAGCGGGTGCATCACATAACCCAAACGACATTCGCTTGAATGCAAAAGTGCCATATGTGCATGTGATTGTCATTTTCTCCGGATCTTCAGGAGCAATACCGATCTGATAGTAGCCAGAATATCCATCCAAGAAATAATACCACCCCCTTCCTGCCAACCAATCAAGCATTTGATCCATATTGGGAAGTGGTCCTTTAAAGTCCATGAGTTTAGTTTGCGGTAGTCCATGCAAAATCTTCAACCAGTCACAGGCTTGAGAGGAATCAACTTATTTTTTTTATTTGCAACAACAATCATGCCCTATTATTGGCCATACATTGAACTGGGCTTGCCTATTTAATGTCTGAAATAGGATAAACCACTCCTGCATCTAGCCACTTAATAATTTCCTTCTTAACCACCTCTTGTATCGGTGGGTTAAGTTGGCGTTGATGCTCAATGGTAGGAGTACATTCTTTCTCAAGTTGTTTCTTATGAGTACAGATGCCAGAGGGGATGCCAATAATGTCAGCAATAGTCCAGCCTTTTGATCTTTTGTTTCGTTGAAGCACCAAAATAAGTGCTTCCACCTGCTGCTCACCCAGGTCAGCCACAACAATAACAGGTAATGTATTCCCACATCCTGGGAACAAATACCTTAAATGACTGGGTAACTCTTTCAGCTCTAGGATAGGTGGCTCTTCAATAGAGGGCTTAACAAGTGGACTTGGACAATTTTCTAATTCCAAGTCCAACTTCTTGGGTGCGTATGAGTAAGACTCCATGCCAATTAAGGCACAAAAGGTCTCCTTATAATCCTCTATACCATCCTGTACAAAATTCATCAACACGACAGCCAATGTTTCAACATCAAATTTCTCTTCAATCGGCACTTCCTGCTCCTCCTCATAATAGACATCCACAATGGAAAACACACTCATTTCTTTCTACTGCTTTATTGATGGGCACAGATTAAATTGTACCACTTCATATTTCAACCTAAATAAGAGCTCATTAGTTCGTAAATCAATCAGCTCACTTTCAGTTGCGAGAAAAGGTCGACCAAAGATTATGGGCACCTTAAAATCCACCTCGCAATCCAGAATGATGAAATTCGCAGGAAATATGAAACTAGAAAGCTTCACCAGCACGTCATACAAAATACCAGCAGGTTATTTGACCGACCTATCCACCATCACAAGTCACATGATAGTGTGTGTGGGGTCTCCCAAACTCAAGTTTTTGTAAACAGCTAGCAATATCAGATTGATGATAACTCTCAAGTCGCACAGAGCATTTGCAAAGTCAAGAGGTTCAATAGTGCATGGGATCATAAATACTCCTGGATCTACCTTTTTCTACACCAGAGACCTTATGGAAATAGCACAATAATGATAAAGACTGTCCATCGGCTCAAAGCTAATCGACCGCTTCTTTGTGAGAAGGACTTTTATAAACTTTATGTACCGGTCATTTGCTCTAATGCCTCCACCAGTGGTAGATTAATCATCAAATGCTTTAGCATAGCCATGAATTTGCTAAACTTTGTGTCATCGGCCTTCTTCTTCAACCGATTAGGAAATGGAGAAGGTGGTTTTGGAAGAGTGGTAATCACCACTTCAGCTTCTTTCCCTTATTCTTCTCCAACTCATTAACCTACTGACTGCTGTATGGTGTGTCATCAATGAACTCATTTGATTTCCTAGACTTTATCGAATGATAAATTGCTGCTTCATAAATATCATCGGCTATAATATCAACCACAGGCTTACCCACAGGAGGGCCTGCCAATACCTTACCATTTATAGTAGTGATAGCCATACAAGAACCATCATTTTACTGATTCTTAATGGTATCACTTGGCAATGTTCCAGTCTTTCTCTAATTCAACACTGTCGAGAGCTGGTTCATTTGTTGCTCCAACTTCTTGATAGAGGTAGAGTGCGAGTTTACCAACTGACTCATAGAAGATAAGTTTCTCTTCATGGTAGTCACTCCAGAATTGGTGGCTTCAACTTCTTTTATTAATTGCTCCATCATGTCCTCTATGTACATCTTGCCAGAGCTAGTTGCAGCACTATCTCTGCTTATGGAAGGTACATAAAGCCCACTCCTATTATTCTTACCTTTCCAATTTCCTTATTCCCTATCCTTGTAACCAGCCTTGTCGTAGTAGTTTCGACCTTGATTTATTTGGCTATTTTCTTAAAATAAAGCCTAATTATTCAAATAGTTATCCTCTTCTTCCGAATCAGAATCATCTCTACCTTTGGCCACAACAACTTTTACTTTTTTAGTCTTTGTAGATAATAAATTCTTGGTCAACAGATCCATCTGCGTCTTCAAGTGTTCTATGTCTTGATTATGTTCTACCTCTATTTTATGTTGTTCTGCAGTCATGCCAATTGATACAACAGGTCTTGCTACCATAGGATCCCTAGTATACCAAGCTTTACTTTATTTAGTCATCCGATCAAGCATCTTTGAGGCCTCCAAAAAAGTGAGATCCACATATAATACCTCTGCAGCATTATTAATAACTTGCTTCATAATAGAGTTCAAAGCTTGATAAAGAATCTCTATCAGATGAATATCTGTCATATTATGGTTCGAACACTACGCCAACTTCTTTTTTAACCTCTCCCATGTCTCATGAAGGGATTTGGTTGGAAGCTGCCTAAAGTTGCTGATCTCATCCCTCAACTGTACCCTTCTAGAAGGCGAAAAGAACCTTTTTAGGAAAGCCTATTTCAATTGCCTCCAGTTGGTTATAGAATCGAGCATCAGCTCATTAAGCCATAATGTTGCCTCCCTAGATAGAGACAATAGAAATAAACATAGACGGATGGCATTTTGTCCCACTCCTAGGTTATTAAAGGAGTTTCAAATAGTGACAAAATTCACTAAATGCATATTGGGATCATCCCTCGGGATTCCACCAAACAATCCCTTCAGATGAAGGAGCTGGATCATTATACTAGTAATATTAAACTTTTCTCTTAGGGCTAGAGGTAGAGGAATAATAGCTCCAGTGGCACCAACTCCGTCCGTTCTACTAACTCCGTCCGTTCCATCTTCATCATCATTAAAATCAAATTGAATAGCTTGCGATCAGGTATCGCGCTGAAAGGATGGTTTCTATTCACATTTTTGTTCACTGGTGAAACTACATTCTCTTCACACCTTCGATTAGTAGGATCTAACAAGTCATCATCCCCTAAATAATCATTATCAGGATTAGGATGACGTGCCTGCTGGCCATTATTCTACTGATTTAGTTGAGCTCTAGCCAATGCATCTAGTCTCTCAGCATCTTGGGATTCTTTCTTTCAGCCAATAAATTATAGTTTCGTATGTATTGGTAATAACGGTGCAACCGAGATCTCCGTTTACTTGGAATACACAACAAATCCCCTGCTCAGACAAAAACAATAAACAAATGTAAAATTTGGAAAAGTTGACCAAAGGTCAATTAACAAAAACAAACTTAATTGACAACCGTATTCCCCAGCAATGGTGCCAAAGTTTGATATGCCCAAATTACACCTCTCTTATAAGAGAGTAAGTGGTCGCTGTAAACTATAAAACCCAACTGGGATGGGTGTCGAATCCCACAGGGAATACAGTGTTCACTAAGTATTGTGATTGTTATTAGACTGTTGATCTAAGGTTCCGAAATAAAGGGGGTCTGGAAATGTGAACGGTGTTCTTTTGTATTTGTGTTTCACAAAAGTCCAGCTACTGAGAGTAAATGTATATGCAATTTCAATGAGAATGAATTAACTAGAGTTATGCTCACCAAGATGTTCAAATAATTAGGGTTGTGAGTTGGTTTTTGAATTCTAACTTATGTATCCAATTACAAGAATTATTGTATTCTAAGTATTACCCATGAGTTTCTCAACCTAATAATTATTTCACCCTTTAATTTTCTCGAACTTAAATGATTCATGCATTATTCAATAATACTCTTATGAGAGTTGATCCTGTTAAGGCATCAACCTGTTAACCCAAATGGTAAACCTATGGCGTTCATGTGAATCACTTTTTTTCCCAATATCCACTTTCTTGTCAGACAAGTGGAGTTCATTGGCTAATTTCTCAAGTTTACAACCAAGAGATGTCATTAATATGAAGAAGGATTCACGCAATTTTGATAGATTTTAGAAATCAAACCCATTCACAACCCCAAAATAGTTCTCTACATCAAGGCTCCCATAACCCTAATTATGGGAGTTTAGCTACTCATCTCCATATAAGAAATCAAAGTTGTATTGATTGTTCATAAATAACTTTAGAAGAGTAATTACAAAAGTCGCAATATTGTTCTTCTCAATTTTTGATGGAGAATATAAAAACTAATGATCAACTCTTATTCTCTAGATTCAAATCCCAATGAAAAGTAGTACAAAGCTCTCACTAGAGGAAAAAGTATGAAACTGAATACAAAAGATACAGAATAAACCCTAATGCTTGGTATTTATATGATTTCAGAACTGGGGTTTTAAAATTCAAACTCAGATTCTCCGTGTTATGGTCGACGGGTCAAGCGATGGTTCGGTGTAGGTCCGACGGTCCATCGCCTGCACCGTCACTGGGTGTCCAGTGAATCCATATTCTGCTTTGTGGCGACAGGTAGTACGATGGCCCATCGCAAGGTCGACGGTCCATCACCTGGACCATCGTATGACTTCCAGTGATAATGTGTTCTATATCATGGTGTTGATTTAGACCGACAGCCCATCGCAGTCCAACAGTCTATCGGCAAGACCATCGTATGACTCCAGAGTCTATGACTTCTGCTTTTGGTCGACGGTTTAAACCGACGGATCATCGCAAGGTCGATGGTCCATCGCCTAAGTCGTCCCTGCTCATTTTACTTTTGTTTTGCTCAGATTGTCCTAGTTACCCTTTACACTCAGTACTTATCCTGAAAGCACTAAAATACTATGTTAAATACAACAGTGGCTGCTTTAAAAAACGCAATTATCCTAATAAAATAGCCTAAAATATTCTATGAACAACCAAGAATGATAGGCACCTCTTTGTCTATTTCACAATCTAGCACTACAAAATTTGTCGGGAGAATGAATCTATCAAATTTCACCAACATGTCAAACACAACACCAATTGATTTCTTCATAGACCGGTCCGCCATCAAAATCCTCATTGACGTTGGAGTAGGAATGCCTAATCAAAGCCTTTTATATATTGCAAAAGGCATGATATTAATACTCGCACCAAGGTAACATAATGCTTTTTCAAACTTATGTGTTCCAATGGTGCATGGAATGGTAAAGGCCCCGGGGTCTTCTTTCTTTTCCACTATTTCGCTACTCATGATGGAACTATACCCTTTTGTGACTTCAATGGTGTCACCTTCAACAGGCTTCTTCCTTGACATCAACTTTTTTATAAGCTTAGCATACCCCAGGATATCTTGGATAGCCTCAAGTAATAGGATATTAATGGATAGGTTGGCAAGCTTATCCCTGAATGTTTTGAATTTATAATTATCCTCCCTCTTTTTTAGCCTTTGAGGAAATGGAGGGTGAACCATCATTGTAGGTATTAGGTTATTTTTCACTTCATAATATTCAACTACCTTGGGATCACCATCAACTTCTTCATTCAACTCTGAATCTTTTTCTTTCCCTTCATGAGACTTTAGAGTCTCCTGCTTTAAATCATTCACAAGATTTTTCTCCACATCGGGCTCTTTTTCTACATCTACCACAAGATCACCGAGGGTTTTACCACTCCTAGTGATAATAGCCAACACTTGGGCCTCATTTTTTGAGTTCACAATAGTGTCAATAGGGAGGCCTCCCTTTTTCCTAGCATTGAGTTGGTTGGAGATTTACCTAATTTGAGTCTCCAATTTCTTGATTGAAGCAGAGTGGGATACAACTGTTTGGTTGAGTTGTGAAAAATCTATTTTCAATTCACAGACCACTTTTTCTATTCCCTCCACTTTTATCAAAATCCTTGCTATCATATCTTCCATTTTATACTTGTTTGGGTCAACGGAGTTGGAATCCTTACTCTTTTCCCAAACATGAAAGAGAACATAACCATCATGTTCATGATCCTTATCCCTCCAATGATGGTCAAAGTCCCTATCTCTCTCGTTCCAGCTATGGTTTCTACCTTTTCTTTGATAGGCAGGGTGAGAACCCCCTAAATAATTTGCTAAATACCGAATCTCATCATTAAGTTTCTTGGACTATTCATCATTATATTCCTTGGATTCTAGGACATTCACCTCTTCTGTGGGTGCACCCATCATATATTTTATCAAAAGCTCCAATGAGTCATCATTTTTGCTATATTCTCCTCTCTCTTCTCATCTTTTTTTTGTTCCTTGTCAACAACAGAGGTAGTAAGAGATCCTTTTGGTACCCCAGCATCTCAAGTATGCCACCCCCGATTTTTCTTGGTAACTTCATCAAGTAAATTTGAAGCCGCATGATATGTTGACTTCACAAGAAAGCCCGCCACTGCATTGTCTACCATAGTTTTATTGAGCGGATCAAGAGCCGGTAGAATATTTGGAAAAACATCTTCTCGAGGACCTCGTAATTAGGACAATGCAAGAGTTTTCCATTGAATCTTTCCCACGCCTCGTACAAGGGTTCCCCATTCAATTATCTAAATTTTATCATCTCATCCCATAATTTAATCATTTTAAATGGTGGGAAATACCGGCCAAGGACGACCATAATAAGTTTATCCCATGATGTTATGGATTCAGTCAAAAGAGAGCGAAGCCACAACACCACCTCTTCCATTAGAGAAAATGGGAAAAAAGGAAGCCGAATGGACTTTTAGGTTACGTTTGCAATATCAAAAGGTGCACACACTTCGATGAAGTTCTTCAAGTACAAGTTGGGGTCCTCATAGGCTTATCCCCCTAAAAGTCCCTTCATCTGGAGCATATGCAACATGACGCTCGTGACATGAAAGACACCGTTCCCTTAAGTAGGTGGGATACGGATGTCACTTGATCGACCAGCGTCATTGAGTTGCTCTTCATCATAAAAAAAGGCCATCGAAAGAACCAAAAATGCTTGCATTATCACTCATGGCTCTATCAACACTATGAGAATCATCTAAAAGGGAAACAAAAATAACAACAAAATTTAATACAAGCTACTAAGGGTGTACCCAAAGTAACACTCAACACCGCACAAGTGAAAACTAAATTTTACTCCCCGACAATAGCGCTATTTTGATAACGCTCACCTATACTATTGAAATTGGTAGAGAAAAGTCATTTTCAATAGCTCAACTTATGTTGAGGTCAAATCTATGAGTAGTAAAATTAGAATTCTAGTCCTATGGGTGTTTAATACTACTAATAAGCTACTCGCAATATGAATAGAATGAAATATATAAATAGAAATGAGAGGAGGGGAGGGGGGTTGGTTTCGCACGTGTTTTATCAATCGTAACTCAAGTCAAAAGTGAACAACAATTATGATTTAGATTCGATAACAGAAGTATATTAGGATTATGTCTACCTAATGGCAAGTTATGCATTGGAACATGAAGATTTAGTGTACATGCTAGTTATCAATAATATGGTAGGATCAGTCTTAGATCCTTGATTCTAGTTTATCAACAAAACCTCAAGAATTTCATTTATTGACATAACCCATGTCATAATTGCACCTTAGTTCAACATAATCCCAACAACAACAACATACCCAGCATATTCCCACCAAGTGGGGTTTGGAGAGGGTAAGTGTACGCAGTTATACCACTACCTCAAATGTTAGATAGGGAGGCTATTTTCAATAGACCCCCGACTCAAAATAAAACATTCTATGATATGGAATAGTAATATAAGGAATAGTAAAAGAACAAGATACAAAATAGGGTATAGTACTAGTAGGAACAGGAAAAAAACAATATACAATAGAAATTAGCATATCCAATAACACCATATCATGTATAATTACCTCCCCCAATATTTTTTGGTCTACATCTACCTCGCTTGAAACCATCCTTAGCCAACCTCTCACACTTCTGCCCTCGGGCATCTGTGTTCCTTCTCATCACATGACCGAAACATCTCAACCTTGCTTCCCTCATCTTGTTTTTCACTGAAGCATTCCCACCTTATCTCGAATAGCCTCATTTCTAATCCCATCTTTTCTAGTACACACACACGTCAACCTATGCATTCTCATTTCCACTACCTTTATCTTCTGGATATGGGCTTTCTTAACAAGCCACACTCTATCCTATATAACAAAGCCGGTCTAACCACTACTCTGTAGAACTTGCCTTTAAGTCTGAGCGGTACCTTTTTGTCACATAAGACTCTAGAGGCGAGCCTCCATTTCATCCACCCTACCCCAGTCCGATGAATGACATCTTCGTCAATCTCCATTCTCCTGAATCATAGACCCTAGATACTTGAAACTATCTCTTTTACTAATAGAATGGGTGTCAAGATTAACTACCACATCCGACTCATGAGACATCTTGCTGAACTTACACTCCAAATACTCTGTCTTAGACCTACTCAACCTAAACCCTTTAGACTCTAGAGTTTGCCTCTAAACCTCCAATTTAGCAATAACTCCACTACATGTCTCCTCAATCAGACTACATCATCCATAAAAAGCAAACAACACCTCTCCCTGAATATGTCGCATCAAAACATCCAACACTATGGTTAAAAAATAGACTAAGTATCGAACCTTGATATAACCTCATAAAGATGGGAAATTGCTCCGAGCCCCCTTCTCCCATCCTAACCAGTATCTTGAATCCGTCATACATATCCTTACTTAACATACACAATAGGCATACCTCTAGTCTCCAAACACCTCCAAAGAATCTCCCCGAGAACTCTATCATAGACCTTCTGTAAGTCAATAAACACCATGTGCAAATCCTTCTTCCTATCCTTGTACTGCTCCATCAGTCTCCTGACGAGATGAATGATTTTACTAATCAAGAGCCCTGGCATAAGTTCAAACTAATTTTTAGAAATAGTAACAATCCTCCGCTACCTCAACTCTACCACCCTCTCCCAAACCTTCATAGTGTGACTGAACAACTTGATACCCCTATAATTGTTACAATCCTGAATATCGTCCTTATTCTTGTACAACAAAATTATTGTACTCTACCTTAAAGATTTCGGAATCCCTGCTATCTTGAAAATTATATTTAACAATCGCGTTAACCACTCCATACCTACCCATTTTATGCACTTCTAAAAATCCACTGGAATCTCATCGGGTCCCGTCGCTCTACCTCTTTGCATCTTACGAATAGCCCCCTTAACCTCCTTCACCTTAATGCGCCTACAATACCCATAATCACAAAACCTCTCGAAATACTGCAAATCCCTCAACACAATGCTAGTATCCCCTTATTCATTTAGGAGCTTATGAAAGTAAGACTGCCATCTCTTTCTAATATAGACCTCCTCTACCAGGACCTCGCTGTCCATATCCTTAATACACTTCACCTGATACAGGTACCAAGACCTCCTTTCACTAACCTTATCAAGCCTATACAACTTTTTATCCCCACTTTTACTATCCAACAATGTGTATTAACTCTCAAAGGCAGTATCTTTAGCCCTCGTGATCGCTAACTTTGCCTCTCGCCTAGAAATCTTATACTCCTTTCTATTCTTTCATTTCTTTTATTCATCCTTACTCTCAGCCAACTTAGCATACACTCTCTTCTTAGCTCCACCTTACCCTTTACCTCTTTATTCCACCACCAATACTATTGTTGTTTGCCTGACCAGCCTCTCGAGATCCCCAATACCTCTTTAGCTGTCTCCTTGATGCAGTTGGCAGTATCATACCACATATTATCAACATACCCTCCACTCCTCTAAGCCTCCCTCACCATTAAATTATCCCCTATTTTCAATACACTGGCCAAAGTCATACTGCCCCATTCAATTCTCAGCTGATCCTCCACTCCTTTTCTCTTTCGCTCTTTCCTGATGTCTAAGTCTATCACCAAAATCCTACACTGGGTCAAAAGACTCTCATTCGGTAAGACCTTATAATCCTTACTAATACCTCTATCTCCCCTTTTGGAGAGAAATAAGTCAATCTAGGTCTTGGACATCAAACTACAGAAGGTAGCCAAATGAACCTCCTTCTTGGGAAAATTTGAATTAACTATTACCAATCCAAATGCCCTAGAAAAATCCAGAAGTTCCACTCCTTCCACATTCCTTATACTCTTTACATATCTTTATAACCTTTCGAAGAGGACCCTTTATGCCTATTGAAATCACCTCCTATGAAAAAATTCTCATTACTGGGTACACCCCTCACCACCTCATCTAAATCCTTCTAAAATCTCTTCTTCTTTTCATCATCAAACCCTACATATGGTGCATACGCACTAATAATATTTGAATAAGACCCTCCAATAACGAGCTTAATTGACATTATCCTATTATTGATCCTCTTAACTTCTACCAATTGCTTCCTAAGATAATCATCGACTAGAATACCTACACCATTTCTGTTCCTCGCGCTTCCTGAATACAACATCTTATAGCCATTTACTACCCTCGCCTTAGTACCTACCCATTTGGTTTTCTGGAGACACACTATATTGATTCGCCTTTTTCTAAGAATTTTCACTAACTCTAATAACTTCTCTGATAGAGACCCTATGTTCCATGATCCTACTCTTAACCTATGGTCATCCTTTGCCCCTTTACATTTCTTTCCCCCTACCTATTCCCCCACCCCTACCCTAGTCCCCATTTTCAACCCTAATCTCGACCCTGATACCGACCCCAACCGAAGCCCCAGCTGACGACATGACCCTATGCTAACACCATCTACAACAGCCACCAGAAACAACATAAAATAATAAAATTTAGAGCATAATGCTTAAATAAAAAAGCAATCCAACAAGTGCTATCAAGCCTACACTACAGAACTACTAAGTACAAAATAACTAAAACATAAGTAGACTTAACAAGTACAATGCTACTATGAAATACAGAAATAAACAAGTAAATCGTCACCACAAATAAGGTAGTCAACCAAGACTAGAGGAACAGAATCAAAATAGTATTACACAAGACAGCCAGTAGCAACCACTAGATCAAGAAAGTTATAAACACGACAAGTAGAGATGAAACAAGTGCACCTGGTCAAAATTAGGTCAGTTTTCTTGGTTGAGTTGCCGGATTTTGATAATTTATGACAGAAATTGGTGGCCAAAACTATGCTGTCATTGCCTTAGAAAGTATACTGGATCTGCATTTGTAATCCCTGCACGGGGTTATAAGAAATAAAAGAGAGAGATCACTAAAAATGGGTCATCAGAAATGGGCGCCGGAGTTACGACAGTGCAAGAAGGACGCCAACAGAGAAGCAGTCACTGATTGAGCAGTTCTCCAGAGAGGCCGGTTATGAATAAGAGACCAGAACTAGAATCAGGGTTTGATCTTAACTAGAACAAGAGGGTCTTCAGAGACGATGACGGAGAAGAAGATCAAGATGGCTATGAATATTGTCCATGATAGTGAGTCTATGAGATACAACTAATATGCATGTATGTATTGAGGAGGAGCTTCGACACCGATAAAGAAGAAGTACAATCGTAATTGTTTCAGTATTGGTGAAGAAGACCTCACTTAATTGCCTGACTAAAATTATTGGTTGAAATTAGAAGTGAAATAAGCTTCTTACAAAATAGCAATGAGATCTAGCTTTAACATAATCTCAAGACAATGAAATTAGCTACTCATGAAAAAAAGAGAAAAATATACCATAAGGATTGTTTAAGGCATCCATTCTTCATAAATACTAAATCCAAAGTCTCCAAATCAAATTTTAATTCTTGCCCAATTTAGGGTTTCAACTTCAAATTCAAAAATGTTTCAATAGTCTGGAATACCTGAAAGAGAAGAAATTTTATCCTCTAAACAAAATTGGGTTCGACTGAGTAAAATTACGATACTGCCCTAGGCCAAAATCCCGCCAAGCCGCGATCACACCAATTTTGTCGTCATCGCAGCTGCCGTAACTGCGATAACATCCACGTGATCTGATGGCTGACCAATCTTTACTATCTATGATCGCGGCCCTCAGACCGTGATCACGGTAACTGAGTCTAATCTATGCAAGGTCTTAAACCGTGTACTTTCCCTCTTCTTTTGATCTCTGTTTAGCTTAAATCCACATCTTTCTATATTATCACCCCTGTGCATGCCTAAAATATGGAAATTAGTGTATTTAATCATAAACATGTATCATTTATACATTTAATTCATAGTAGCGTGTACGATTGTTGATCGTAAATGAGTGGTAAATTCACCACTCATTAAGTATATTATCATATCACCATCAATATCATTATCAAGTGCCAAAGCTTCTCAAAATTACCTCAATTAGCAATTTCAATACATACAACAAGCATATAAAAGGTTTTCAATAGTTGACACCAATCTTGGCCTAAGGTTGATCAAAGGCCCACTTCAAAATTCTAGAAATCCACTACTAGGCAATTTCTACCTCAAACTAGGCTAAGGTATCTAAATCCACTTTTACATGTCAAACAATCCTTAATTTGCCCTAAGATGGAAATTCATGATCTAAGAAACTACGTCAAAGCACCTAAATTATGATTTTTGAATAGCCTAGAAGGTCCAACTAACACAAACATTACTATTTCTATCTCCAATACCTAGAACCCATCCCAGATCTTACATAATATCATAAACATTCTATGACATAGCTCAATCTAAGAAGAGGACAAAACCTAGCCTACCTGGACGCTAAAGAAATTTAAGAAAATCCTCTAAATCACTGACTTTCCCTATCAAGAAGCTTCCGCACGATGCCAAGCTATCAAAATCAAAATCTACTCATCAATATGAGAATAATGATATCCATATTGCACCATTATACTTTGGGTCCAAAAATCACACCAAAATCCCTTATGGATCCCGCTTATAGAAACCTCCCCAATATTCTCTCAAGGAGTAATTACCTTTAAGAATGGGTAAAATTCGAGCTAAATTGAGGCTAAAATCAATCCACCAAGGTTCAGGTATTTTGAATGAGAAATGGGAAAATCTACTATGAAATAGAGAAATCTTACCACAAATTTAAAGGATAATCACATAATAATTGTCACCTAAGCTCCCAAATCACCCGCAAGCTCTAATCCCAAGCATATCCACTATTTAGGGTTTAAGTCTTAAGATAAAGGATGAAGAAATGGGCAAAAATGAGTTGAAAAAGGTCTATTTATACACATACTAGGTATCTGGATGTTACTATTATGACTCGGTACCTCGCGATTGCCACATCTTGAGGCTTCCAAGGTGAGTCGCATTCGCGATATGTGATCGTGATTGCGGCACTACTGACCTGCCAATGATATCATGATTGCAATCCCTGGCATCGTTATTGGCGATTGCAGCAAATACAACTCAAACTTAGAATTTTTCAAGTCCCTGCCTACCCCTCGGGATTCATCCGAAATCCCATATATTCAAATGGACTATGCAACACCCCAAATTCAACGTTTTAGATCCATATTTTATTTTCTTAATATTTTGACCAGTAGGTTGAAATGAGTTTGGGAATCTTGGGACCTAAACCAAGAGTCCTCTTAGCCTAAACTCAATATTTTAGAGATGTTGGAATAGTCAAAATTAGCATACAAGGTCATTTGACTAAAGTTTTTGCCCGGTATCTAATTCGAATCAACGAAGACTTCAAAATAGGATATTGACTCTAAGAACCAAACGAACTACCCCATAACCAAACTGCCAGTCCTAACAAGTCATAAATGACTTGGGGCGGCTATGGAAAAGCTCTAATGGTGAAAATAAGTTGAAATATAGAAAATGACATAAAGGGTCATTGCAATATCCACTACTAAAAGAACTTTTGTCCCCGAAAGTCAAGGATTAGGATTTACCTGAAGTCTCAAATAGGGGAGGATTCTGGGTCCACATCTCACTCTTGATCTTCTAAGTATCCTCCTATACTGGGTGGCGCCTCCATTGAACATTAACTAATGGAATCCCTTTAGTGTGCAACCTCCTAACATCACTAACAAAAATAAGCACAGGCTCCTCTATGATGGTCATCTGCTCATCTAGATGGTTTGTGTCCCATCTAAGTACATGAGATAGATAAAAAATATATCACCATAACATGGAGACATAGTAAACCGAATGAACAATAGCAAAATCTAGAGGTAAGGCTAACTCAAAATACACCTTGCTAATTGTGTGAAGAATCTCAAAAGGTATAATATATCTAGGGCTAATCTTTTCTTTCCTCTTGAATCTTATTACACCCTTCATGGGCGATACATAGAGGAATACCTGATCACCAACTCCAAATCTCAAGGCACAAAGTCTATGATCTGCATAAGCCATCTGCCAACTTTGAGTCGCTCTCAATTTATCCTATATTACCTTGACCATCCAATGACTCCTGAAGCAAATTAGTACCACGGGGTATAATCTCGAAAATCATCATATTAGGGAACGACATTGCCTACTATATAAAGCCTCAAAAGGCCCTATCTCAATACTCGAATGATAACTATTTCTATATGCAAACTCTACCAAGACTAAGTGTTGTTCCCACTAACCTCCAAAATTCATAATATTGGCTTAGAGCATAAGCTCGAGGGCATAAATAGTCCATATCGGCTAGCCATCGATCTGTTGATAAAAAGTTATACTAAGATTCATCTGAGTACTTAACTCTTTTCAAAAATATCTCCAAAAGCTAGAAGTGAACATAGAACCTCGATCTGAAATTATAGATGTAGGCACTCCATGCAAATGGATTATCGCACTAACATAGATCCAGGCCTATCTCTAGGTACTAAAAGATATCTGAATAGGAATAAAATGTGCTGACTTGGTTAAGCGATCTACAATGACCCAAATACCATTGAAACTATAGGAAGTACGTGGTAAACCACTAACAAAATCCCTGGTAATCCGCTCTCATTTTTTTTAAGAATGGGCAATCTCTGAATCAAACCACCCAGTTGCTGATTCTCGATATTTACCTACTGACAACATAGACAACGAGCTATAAAGTCTGCCATATTTCTCTTCATGCTACTCTACTAATAATGTTGCCTTAAATCTCTATACATCTTTACTATACCCAGGTGAATGGATTATCTAGAGCTATGAGCCTCGTCCAAGATAAACTAAATCAAGTCATCGATCCTCTGAACACAAATATGGCTATCAAATCTCAAAATACTCATAGAATCTATAGTGGTCCTCTTACCACTCAACTCCTGATTAAGAAGAATGCGTTGCCTATTATCCTCAAATTGGCTATCCATAATTTGTGTAAATAACAAAGGCGTCACATAATAGCAAAAATCCTCTGAGGGTCTAAATGATCAAGGCAAACTATTAAGTTGGCTAAGGATTGAATGTCTTGTGCTAAAGACCTTTGAGAAACTAAAATATAATCTAAGATACCCATACTCATTGTCTTTCGACTCAAGGTGTCTGCTACCATATTTGCCTTGATCAGATAATCCAAAATAGAGATATCATAATTCTTAAAAAACTCCATACATCTAAGTTGCCTAGAGTTAAGCTCCCATTAGGTCATAAGATGCTGAAGACTGCGATAATCAATGAAAATCTCACAATGCACCCCATAAAGATAATGCCTTCAAATCTTATGCACAAAAATAACCATCTCTAACTCCAAATCATGTGTGTGGTATTTACGCTTATGTACCTTAAGCTGCCTTAAAGCATAAGCGATACCATAACCCTATTGTATCAACACACAACCCAAACCAATACTAGAAGTATCACAATACACGGTGAATCCCTCACCCTCAACAGGAAGATCCAAAATAAGAGCTTAAGTAAGAAACTCCTTGAGCTTTCCAAAGCTTGACTCACATTCCTCGAACCATGAGAGAGGAACCATCTTTCGAGTCAATCTAGTAATAGGCACTAAAATAGCCAAAAAACTCTCACTGAATTGTCTGTAATCACTGACCAAACTAATGAAGCTACGAACCTCGATTGAACATGTAGGCCTAGCCCAATTACGAATGGCATCAATCTTCATTGGGTCTTCCATAATCCTATTCTTAGACATCACATGCAAGAAATGTCAAAGACTGAATCCGAAACTCAAACTTATAGAACTTGGCAAAAATTATATTATCTCTCAAGGTTTGGAGCACTATACTTAAATATTACGCATGCTCCTCTCTATTCCTCAAATATAGAAAGATATCATTGATGAACATAGTTATGAAAGAGTTTAAATAAGGCTTAAACATTCGATTAATCTAATCCACAAACTTTACTGGGCATTAATCTACCTAAAAGACATCTCTAGGAATTCATAATCACCATAACAAGTCCTAAAAGTTATTTTTGGGATATCCTTAGCCCAAATCCTTAATTGATGGTAACCAGACCTCAAAGTAATCTTAGAAAACACCGCTGCACCTTGAAGTGGTCGAACAAGTTATCAATGCGAGGAATAATATAATAGTTCTTCACTATCACCTTGTTAAGTTGCCTTTAATTAATACAGATACACATGGAGCCATTTTTCTTCTTCACAAACAATAGAAGAGCTCCCCAAGAAGAGTCACTCGATCTAATAAACCCTCACCAAGAAGATTTTGAAGTTGAAAATTCAGCTCATTAAGCTCAATTAGAGCCATACAGTAAGGTGCCATAGAAATAGGTGGGTGTTTAGTTCAAGATTAATAAAAAAACTCAATATCATAGGTAGGAGGTATACCAGACAAATCGGTAGGCAAAACATCAGAAAACTCACAGACTACAGGAACAAAGTTAAGCGACGGACTCTCCATACTAACATTATGAATATAAGAGAGATATGACTTATAACCCCTCAAAATATGTCTCCTAGCACAGATATAATAAACAATCCCTATCAACCCACGGCTAACTGCTCTCTGCCACATGACTGGGGGTATACCAAGCATGGATAAGGTAATGGTCTTGGAAAAACAATCCATGACCACATGAGAGTGAAATGACCGGTTCATGCTCAAAATAACATCAAAATCTACCATGTCTAATATAATGAGATCAACATCTCGAACAGTCTGAACACAAGATCTGAACACCCAATCCACTACTAAAGAATCACTCTTGGGAGTAGATACACATAATGACATGGATTTTAAATTCCAAAATAACTCTAACCATGGATCATAATAAGCAAACACATAAGAATAAGTGAATCCCAGATCAAATAAATAAAAGGACAACTGGCGACATACTAAAATTGTACCTATAATAACAACATCCAAAGACTCAGTCTCGAGTCTAGGAGGAACTATATGCAACTAACCATGTCCTCCACCTGTATGGGATCCTAACCGATCTCTTGCCTTACCTACCTAAGAATATCCTTAGCACCCTAGAGACCACCTCACCAAAAATGCAAACCACCTTTAGCAGAGGGATGAACTATTGAAATAGGAGGAGCACTTTAAGCTGAAATAATAATTTCCCCATAGCACTCTCATAAATAATAACCATGACCCCCACAAAAATACAATGTCCCATAAACTAAATCAGAATTAGAAGATCCAATAGACTCATGAGTAGCCACCCCAATTAGAATGACAAAAAAATGCACCCCTCAAAGAATGGCCATTACCCTGACTAGGGCGATCACTAACACAAGAATGACCTCTGTTAGTAATCTAGAGTGCTTCCTGAATGGGTCTACTAAGCTGACTCTGAGGCTGATAGGGCTGATGAAGAGGGTACCTACCATGAAAGTCACTGCCTCTAAACCAGGAGATACTATGACTCCCACTAAAACTACCCTGATATCTAGGCCTCTTGTCGCTTCCTCCTTGGGCCTCATAATGCATCTCCTCCATCAATTGAGCATGATCAGAAACCTCAGCAAAAGACCTACCCATAGCAACCAAACTCTGAGCAGACATGCAAAGAAAAAGTCTCAATCCACAAATAAATAAATGAGCCCTCTTATACTCAATATCCAAAATAGAAGGAGCATGTCTTACCAACTCATGAAAATGAGCCTCATACTCTATCATTATTGATAACACCTAAAATAGATCTCTAATTTAAGGATGAATCGGTCACTGTCAAATATAGTAACCCAACTAGGTTGGGGTTGATCCCATAAGGAATAGGATAGAAATCCTTCTCAAACTTATTACAATCACTAGGCAGTGTAGGAAAGTAAAAAGGCAGATTTTTTGTAACTAGCTAAAAGTAACATGGCTTGGTTGGTTGCTTTTGGTTGTAAATAGTCTAAGACAAACACTAGGCTTGTGTTCCCTATGGCTTCTTAACTCAGTAGACTTATCATACATTGTAAAACCATTCCAATATCTTGTATGCAAAAGCGATAAGTTATGTACCATCAACAGTCTTTTGGATGAGCTGACAGATTTCACCCTTTACCAGTCTTAGGATATTGCCTTACTAGCCTTATCTTGATCCCAGTTAACTATTACCTTTTGGGTATCTAGTTATTAGATGATAGTTAATGATCTTACTTAGATAATACCTATTAGCATGGATCGATTGTTAATCTTCAAATTATTATTGTGATATTCTTTTCCTAGTCACTATTCCCTTTTTAGAGTAAGTAGCAATAGTCTAGGCAGGATCTTAATGTTGGCCACCACTCACAAATCAATAAGAACGAAGAAAACCCAATACATTCTAGAATATTTATCTAGAACAATTTGGCACTACCTCCACTGTATTAATCTGCCAGGATTCTCACAACCCTAGCTAAGAGAATTAGCTGCTCATAACTTTGAGATCAATTATGGAATCCACAGACAAAATTACATAATTAATCTCAAAATAATGGAAGAATAATTCCCAAATTCTTAAATTGAATAACAAACCAAGAACAACAAGATGTTTATGAACTTGGCCCCAAAAGGGCCTCCTTCTCAACCAATCAATATGTGAATGTATATTTTAGAATAATTTCTCAATTAATTGATGAATGAATAAAGTTTAATGGGTATTTATAGATTACAAGATACCTTAGAAATCAAATCATAACTAAAATAGGAAAACCTAATTACCCATACATAGTAGGACTTATACATATCATATGAGTGTAACTGGAATACATTGAAACCCTAGGAAATAATTTTAGAATAATCCGAAAAAATCACCGTCGATGGACACTTACAAAGGACACTTGTGCCTTGTCCTTGGGTGCAGGTAGTACTACCGGTCTGTAGGAAAGGTGCAGGTAGTGACCGCAGGTGTAATTCCTACACTTCATCTCTATGGATTTTGACCCCGACGCTTACTTTGCCTGCATACCGATCGTATGTGCTACTTGAGGTCCTCAAGTTAACTTAGCAAGTGCAAAAGTCCTAACCGTTAGATAGATAATTGAATTAGATTTCTAGCAATACCAATTTTGCCTCAATTCGATATCAAGGTGAAAAGTTCTGGCTAAGTTGGTGAAGCACTGTCAACTCTTGGGATCATCAACTCTGGCACTTGCAACCAAGCTTCAAATATTCCACTTCAATCACATGCTTTGGTCACTTATGATTCAAAAAGTGTCAAGAATACCCAATAATGATCAAGAAAGTAGCCAAAAACATCACTTTTTATTTTTTTTCTTGAATTTAGCCTCCAAAACCTAATTTCCTGCAAAGCACTCCGAAAACACATCAAATCTAGCAAAATATCCTTAAGTTCATGCATATTCTCATAGTTTTAAGCATTACAAGTGCTATATTTATATAGCACACCAATCGTCATGGAGACCTACTCCAATCTTAATAATTGATCCCTCAAACGATCCCTAAGGCTGTGAGGCATTAACTTTTCTAAGAAAATCTCGGAGAAGAGATCCTATGTTAAAGGAGAAGATCTAACTATCCTGGAATCAAGATGACCTCTCCACTAATGTTGGGCTACCAAGTCAAACTAAAAAGTATTGTAATCCACACCACAAGTCTCAACTGGCCTAAATTATACAACGTATTCTCATATACAATAAAAAACTCAATGCATCCTCGCTCGGTGCACCAGAAAACCTAGGTAGAGCCAGTCTAAAGAATTTGTCCAATATCTTCTGCTCCTTGGCAGACATAACAAAATGGGCAACCACTGGCTGAGCAATTACCAACATAAGAGAAACCTCAACTCTAGGAGCCTCAGTACTATTCTAGTTTGTAGATTATGCACCATCAGATGATGTACCACTAACCAACCCAAAAACTTAAACCAAAGTATCTGTAAGCACTGAAGAGAAAATAAACCCCGATGGAGCCTGGTCTTGTCTATGGCCCACTACTGGCTGAGGCAGAAAAATATCTGGCTTAGAAGCAGGAATAGGGTCTAGTGGAGGTCTTTTATCCTAGACCCTAGCTGGGGACATGTAACACCCTAGGTGTTGGTCTAAAAATTCTGAGTTTTTGAACTCACTGTCCTAACTATGACTCCTCCTATGAGTCATAATAAGTCATTGTGGGTCATAGGACCCCAATTATAGGGTGTTTAGTAAAGGTAGCCCAGGTCATTGTCCTGACTTCAAGTGGATCCTAACGAGTCATAAAGACTCTAAATGAGTTGTATGGGCCCATCCATATCCAAATTAGTATGTGCCTCAAATTCTTCTATCTTGATTATGACTTGGGCCATTCGAGTCGTATGGTCACGTGATGAGTCATGTGGTGTGAATCGTAGGGCCACCAGATAAGGGTCTTTTAGCTACTGTCTTGACTGCAACTCATGGTGATAAGTTGTAACGTGTCCATGCGAGTCGTATAGTGACCGTAGTCACTGATGATAATTTTTCAGCTTTTAATGAAGGGCACTTTGGATATTTTTTTTCCCAAATAATAAGCCACGACTCAAAACCCCTTTAGGGTGTCATTATCACTCCACAACAAATTAAAATAATTTTTCAATATCTCTCAAATTCTCTCAAGCAATATACTTAGGGTTTCTAAGAAGTTAATCAATGATAGCTCCCAAGAGCATATTCTCTCCATAACTCTTGATTTAGGTATGTTACCCTTCCTCAATGATTACTTTGTGAAAGCATATCTTTTATTTAGTTCCCCATATGGTTTTAATGGTAGTTTTAGAATATGTGCTGAGCATTTTGAATGATTGTTGTTTATGTTATGTTTCATGTTTACATATGAATGGTTTATGTAGTAAATGGTGGTTTTAAAATTAATTTGATTCATGAGCACGGTGAATAAATTAGGGGATTATGATTTTCCTAAATTTTGTGAATATTGACTATTGAATTGGTTACTACCCTAACCCAACTTTGTGAAAGCGATTTGAGTATGAGTAAAATTGCATTGAACTATTTTTGAAATAATTGTATGATATAAAGTGGTTCTTGAAACATGATGGTTTGGTTTAATGAATAAAGGGACTCGATTTCCCCCGTATTTCAAAAATAAAAAGAGTTGTATTTCTAAGTTAGTGGAATTGTAATAGCATGTTGATGTTACCTTGCAAGTGTAGTTGGTATGAAAGCACCAACAACGTATGCCTAAATATGTTTTATGGTTTAATGAATAGGAATGTGTGATAAATAATTTAATAAGTCTTAAAAGAGGGTTGTGTAGTTGGATCGTGAAACTGGCGATCTCGAGGGACCAATACTGGAAATCGTGTTTGCCGGTGTAGGGTCTAAATGGATTAGGGTTCAAGTCCCCTTGCTTGTGATTGGGTGGTTCGAGTCCATCTTATTATATGATTAGGAGGTTTGATTACCCCATAATACATTACATGATTGGGTGCTTAAGTCACCTTACTATATGGTTGGGAGGTTTGAGTCCCCCGTGTATATATATGAGATTATTCTTTAGTTTGTACAGCTACATACACTACGTCCGACCGAGTGGTAAGAGTTGGGGCCCATATAGCCCATATGTACTATTATATAGTGGTTAAGTTTCATAATCTAGGCTAATGTTTTAAAGTGCATGCTAAGCCTTGTTCTCGATCCCAGTATTTTATATAAGCACATATGTATGTACACATGTAAGTGAAAATGTACATTGAGTTGAACTCAATATGCTAGTGCTCAATCCACTAACCATATCTGAACAATGTATCCCTTTGAGATACAGGGTCCAAAGCAATCCTTCTTTTCCTACATAGTGCTAGGTGGATCAGCTTGATTATTTGGTCGTTTGCAGCGTAGTAATGAGCTTCTAAGTTTTGAAAAACTTGATTATTCCATTGATTTATTTTCATAAACTAGAATTAAAGAGTTCAGATTAACATTATCATTGTCATTATCATGGTCGGGTACATGTCCCGACTTAGATTATTTTTGAATTTGTCGAGGCTTTATGGATGTTACTATAGATTGCGCATTTATTTTAACATGCTTAAATGTCTTTGAGTTGTTACTCTTATTATCTTGTTATATTTTTGGATTTCCACTACTACTAGGAGTGTTATATCCTGTTTGGCTAGGTAAAAAAAGGTGGTGATCTCCAGTCCTCAAAGGACTTGAGATATTCGTTATGGCCAGGCCCTGGTTTGGGTTGTGATAAAGATGGTATCAGATCCTAGGTTTGGTATCATTAGGCATCTATAAGTTCGTGTCCAATAGAGTCTCTTTTATGGTTGTGTAATACACCTCACCAATATGGGAAAGGCCACGAGATATTTAGGAATAATCTCTTTTTTATTGTTCTACTTTGGGCTATAGAGTATGACGTATTGAATATCCTCTAATGCTTGTTTGTTTGCATTTTATATCATGCCTCCAAGAATATCTGATGCACGTGGAAACTCTTCTGTCCAATTTAAGGATATTGTCAATGGAGCTCGTGCTACTTATGGAGTTCAGACTATATCTTGGGCTCCAGCTCCTAATTGCTCTCATGGAGTTCCATCTGTCCCTACTAGTCCTCCACGAGCCCCTCACTCTAATGATCATCATTCCTCACCACCCCAAGGGGATATTTTTAATGTTGAGTTTTGCCGATCTATTCATCTATTGACCTAGTTTGTAACATCTTAATCATGTCAGTCTGGTCCTAGTAGTACTGCTGTGAGTTCTTCTGAGGCTACTCAAGTTAGGCAGTTTATAAGGCTCAATCCTTCGACCTTCACTAGCTCTAAGATTTTGGTGGATCTTCAAGGATTCATAGATGGAGAAGATTTTTTGAGTTATGCATACTTCTGACTCTGAAGGTATAGAGTTCGCCATAATCAGCTAAAGGATATGGAATATCAGTAGTATGAGGTGTGGTATTAGTCTAGCGGTGATGATGTAAAGTTTGCACTATGGGATGAGTTCTCAAGTGCTTTTCTAGATCATTTATTTCCTCAGGAATTGCGGGAGTCTAAAGTTGAGGAGTTTATGAATTTGAAGTAGGGTAGGATGATTGTGAAAGGGTATGCCCTAAAGTTTCACTAGTTATCCTGTTATGCTCCTAAGCTAGTGTCTTTCATAAGAGCTAGATTAAGGAAATTTACTTTTAGGCTATCCCGTGATTTGATTTTAGAGAGTAAGGATGCCTTATTAAATAAGGATATGGATATCTCTCGACTTATAGTATATATGCAATTTGTCGAGGATAAAAAAGAAGAAATAGGCAAAAATTGAAGAGAGATAGAGTAATAAGTTTTAGTATTTAGATCAGGGTGGAGGTCAGCAACAGAGTGTAAAGATGCTAGAAAATGGTCTAAAAAGAAGTGGGCAATTTTGGTTCTTATTTTACCTTATCTGGTGATCATTTTTTTAGAGCAATAGTGGATTTAGGGTATAGGGTACCCAGTCTTAGTCTAGATGAGCTCAATCAGCCCTGTCTTATCCCCTTTGCCTATTTTATAGGTTGGTGCATCATGGATTTTCTAAGGAACGGAGGAATAAGTACTTTAAGTATGGTCATTTGGGCCACCTATAGCGGGATTGTCTATCAGTCAGGGTTGTTATTGTGCTAATAAGGTTTTGATTACCACGTCTTCAACTCCTACACTAACGGGTGCTACTTCAGGCTCTGGAACTTTAGAATACCTTTATGCTCTCACCACTCGCTAAAAATCCAAGGTATTTTTGGTCACTGTTATATTACAACTGTTTTCCCATGATGCGTATTATCTATTTGATCTGAGGTCTAGCCTTTCTAGTGTAACCTCTTAGGTAGCTATTTATTTTTATTTTGGTCCTAAGTGTATGTCTACTATGGTGGGTGATCTGTTATTGCTAAAAGAGTCTATAGGGGTTGTGTAGTATCTATCTATTGTAAAGAGATCTTCGTAGACTTAGTAGAGTTGGATATAGTTCAATTTGATGTGATATTAGGGATGGACTGGTTGCACTCGTGCTATGCGACTCTTGACTATAGAATCCAAAGGGTCAGTTTCCAATTCTCGAATGAACGGTTGATTGAGTGGGAAGGTAATTCCTTAGTGCCTAAGGGAAGGTTCATTTCGTATCTTAGAGCTCGAAAGCTGATCTCTAAGTGGTGTCCATACCATTTAGTCCATTTTAAAGATTCTAGTTCTAAGGATCCTTCATTGCAATCTATCTCGATGGTCTGTAGATTTCCCGAAGTGTTCCTCGCTGATCTTTTCGATGTTCCTCTTGATTGGGCGACTAATTTTAGGATTGATCTTCTTTTGGACACTCATCCCATCTCTATGGCTCCCTATAGAATGGCTCCAACTAAGTTTGAAGAACTTAAGAAGTAGTTAAAAAACCTTCTTTACAAGGGTTTTATTTTTCTTAGTGTTTCCCTATGGGGTTCTCCCGTGCTCTTCGTGCATAAGAAGGATGGGTCCATTCAAATGTGTATAGATTACTGCTAGTTGAATAAGGTGACGGTGAAGAATAAGTATAACCTTCCTAGGATTAATGATCGATTTGGCCAGCTTTAGGATGCTAAGTAATTTTCTTAGATTAATCTTCATTCGGCATATCATTAGCTAAAAATTAGGGGGTGGATATCCCTAAGACTACTTTTCGTACCCAATATGGACATTATGAGTTCTTGGTCATATCTTTTGGCTTGAATAATGCCCCTGTGATATTTATAGATCTTATGAGCCGAGACTTCTGTCAATTTCTAGACTTATTTATCATTATGTTCATTTATGATATCGTGGTGTATTCTAAGAGTAAGGAAGATCATGTCGATCATCTTTGGGTAGTATTGCGGACCCTTAAAGATCAACGATTGTATGCTAAATTCTCTAAGTGTGAATTTTGGTTAAATGTTATGACCTATCTGGGTTATGTTGAATCTAGTAAGGGGATCATAGTGGATCCACTGAAGTTAAGGCAGTTAAGAAGTGACCTATACCCATGACTCCAATTAAAATTTGGAGTTTCTTAGGTTTAGCCAGTTATTATAGGAGTTTTATGGAAAGTTTCTCTTCTATTGCTGCCCTATTAACTAAGTGGACCTAGAAAAAGGTAAAATTCTTGTGATCGGATGCTTGCGAGGGTAGTTTTGAGAAGTTGAAGGATAAGTTGACTTTGGCTCCAATTTTGACTTTACCTGAGGGTATTGAGGGTTTTTTGGTTTATTATAATGCATTCCGTAAGGGGCTGGGTTGTGTTTTGATGTAGCATGGCAAGGTAGTTCAATATGCTTCTAGGCAATTAAAAGTTCAGGAGAAGAATTACCCGATGCATGACTTAGAATTATTGGTTGTGGTCTTTTCTTTGAAGTCTTGGTGCCATTATCTGTATGTGGTTATGTCGATATCTACTCAGATCATAATAGCTTTCAATATATGTTTACCAGAAAGGGTTAAATCGCAGACAAAGGAGATAGATTATGTTGCTCAAGGACTATGATATGAGTCTTCGCTATCATCCAGGTAAAGCTAACGTGGTTACTGATGCTCTTAGCAGGTTATCTATGGGAAGCCTATCTAATGTGGAAAGTGAAAAGCAAGAGTTGGTAAGGGATATTCACCGATTGGCTAACCTTGGGGTTTGTCTCTTAGACTTTGAGGATAGAGGTGTGATAGTGCAATAGGTGGTAAAGTCATCCCTTAGTACTGAAGTGAAAGATAAGCAGGTTTTGGATACAATCTTGATGCGGATTAAGGATGATGTGGGACAACAAAAAGTAATGGTTTTTGAGATTGGTAGTAATGGTATCTTGAGATACCAAGGTAGGTTATGTGTCCTTGATATTGTGGGATACACAAAAGGATCTTAGTTGAGGCTCATAAATCGAGGTATATTGTTCATCCTGGCTCTACGAAGATGTATCATGATTTGAAAGAGATCTATTGGTGGAATAACATGAAGAGGGATGTGGCAAATTTCTTGGCTAAGTGTATGGTTTGCCAACAAGTTAAAGTGGAGCACTTGATACTTGGTAGGTTATCTTAAGAGATTGAGTTTCCCAAATATAAGTGGGAAGTAATCAATTTGGATTTTATTACTGGTCTTATTTGGTCCCGCCATTAGTTTGATCTGATTTGGGTCATCATAGAAAGGATGACTAAGTCTTCTCATTTCTTACCCGTGAAGGATAATTTCTCTATTGAGGATTATACAAAGCAGTTCATTTAAGAAATCATGAAGTTACATGGTGCACCTATTTCTATTATATTTGATGCCGATACTCAGTTCTCCTAGCAACTTTGACATTCTTTCTTGAGAGGTTTGGGGACTAAGGTGAACCTTCGCACTGCTTTCCACCCTCAGACAGATGGGAAAATGGAAGAGACTATTTAGACTTTGGAGAATATTTTAAGGTCTTGTATGCTTGACTTTGGTGGTATTTGGGTTGATCATTTTTCCCTAATAGAGTTTGTGTATAATAATAGTTATAACACAAGCATTGGGATGGATCTATTTGAGGCTTTATATGGCAAGTGATTTTGTTCTCCTATTGGGTAGTTCAATGTTTGCGAGATTAGGTTGTTCAGACCTGATTTGGTTTATCAGGATATGGAGAGGGTGAAAGTGATTTGGGATATACGTAAGACCTCCCAAAGTCTCCAAAAGTCCTATGCATTCGTGAGGCAAAGGGTGTTGGAATTTAAAGTTTGCAATTGGGTATTCTTGAAGGTGTCTCCCATGAAGGGAGTTATATGGTTTGGAAAGAAAGGAAAGCTCAGTCTTTGTTATATGGGCCCTTATTTGATTTTAAACAGAGTAGGTAATGTGGCTTATGAGTTAGAGTTGACTCCCTATTTGGGTTCTGTTCAACTGGTTTTTCATGTTTTGATATTGATTAAGTGCGTTGATGATCCTTCCCTGGTGGTTCTGTTGGGAAGTGTATGTGTTTCAAACTCTTTATCATATGAGAAGGTCCCGATTGAGATTTTGGATTAGCAATTCTATTGATTGCAGAAAAAGGCTGTGGCTTCAGTGAATGTTCTATGAAGGAACCAAAAGTTTGAAGAAGCTACTCGGGAATTTGAAGAGGACATGAAGTCCAAATACCCATTCGTGTTCCCCATTTCCGATAATCATGATTAAGGTATGTTTTAATCTTACCATCTTTATTTTTTATGTGTTAATCTTACCATCTTTATTTTTTGTCTTTGTTAAAGGTAAGTACAGGTGAGTTTCTGCATTAGATTGTGCTAGTGGATTTCTTTACCTATCATTCAAGGATGGATAATCCTAGGGGGAAGGGGTGGAGAATGTGATGCCCCCCTATGAATCATAACGAGTCATTGCGGGTCATAGGACCCCAATCACAGGGTGTCCAGTAAAGGTAGCCCAAGTCACTGTCCTAACTACGAGTGGCCCCTAACGAGTCGTAAATATTCTAAACGAGTTATATGGCTTGATGAGTGGTGAATTTAACACTCATTTACATTTAAAATTTGTGCATTATTTGAATGTATAAATAAGACAAATTTGTGATTTAATGCACTAATTTCCATATTTTGCAGGCTTACAAGTGATGAGAAAGAAAGATGTGGATTTGAGCTGAAAAGGATAAAAAAGAGAAGAGCAGTGTAGTTGGAAGACCTGGAGAAGAATTTGGTCTCAGTTACTGCGAACGCGGTCTGATGGCTGCGACCGCGGTCAGTTAATATTGTTCAAGGACATGTGATCACGATATTCTTAGCGCGGTCATGGCAACCGTGATTGAGGATAAGCTACAGCGATCCCAGGTAGACAAGTTTTATACCTAGTGGCAGTTCTGTCATTTTGCCCAGCTAACCCCAAATCCGTTATTATGCTAAAACCCTTTCCCATTCGTCATCTTACACTTTTTAGAATTGAATTTTGGCAACTTTGTAACCCTACTAATTTGGGAAACTTTTGTGTTTGAATTTTTAATTGGATTTTAGTGAAATAGAGGTGTAACTTGAAGAATCTTTTCATTGTCCATTATTATGGATGCTTTGAATGAACCTTATGGTATATTTCTTTCTCTTTACTTCATGATTAACTAAACTTTTCTTTTCTTGGTATTAGTTTAAAGTAAGGTGCAATTATCTGTGGGTTGTGATGTATTTGTGTAGATTCTAGTTTATGGATGATGGGTTTCACTATTGCTTGCTTGAAATGGTTGGGGTTTGTGGGTGAAAACCCCAAATAGCCAAAATGGATTTGAGGATGAAAACACCAAATTATTGAAAGCTCATATCATCCTTAAAAGAGGGGCGTGGGTGAACTTTTGGAACCCATATCATCCTTGAAATAGGGATATGTGCGACAAGGCAATAGTGAACAATAATGGATGTAGTTTGCTATCTTTTTCCATCTTTGAAATATGGGTGAGTAAAGAGTTAGATATGTCTTGGGCATCTTCCTAGAAATAGGGATGCCTAATTGAGGTATTATATGGTTGTAATTGACACACTTGTTAGGTACTTGAAAGGGTCAACGAGTGATATTCTTGAGGTTTTGTTGACAAACTAGCCTAAGGACCTTTGACATAACCTACCACATTGTTAATTACTAGAATTTGCACCAAAACATCATGTTTCCATACATAACTTGCCCTTAGGTAGACATAATCCCAAGATCCTTATCATACTGATATTTAAATCACAAGTGTTGCCTTAATTTGCTGACTTGAGTTGACATTGATATATCCTTGTTCCAAATCAACCCCCCTAATTTTAATTCATGAATTTTACTTTGTTTACACTATGGGTATCGTTTTAGTAACTATTAACACCTATAGGACTAGAAATCTAATTTTGATCCTTGTGGATTCGACCTGAACATAAGTTGAGCTATTGATAATGACCGTGCTCTACCAAGTTAAACGGTATAGGTGAGCGTTATCAAAATAGTGTCATTGCAGGGGAGTGAAATTTAGCTTTCACTTATGCGGTGTTGATTTCTATGTAGGATGTACTTGTAGTGGTGTGTATTTATTTTGGTTGTTGTTTTGGTTTCCTTTGTAGGTGATCTTCATAGTATACACAGAGCCATGAGTGACAACGTAAGTCACGCTAGACGGCTATATTATGGTTTTGCTCTCTTCCGAACGGATCAATTACTTCATAGGATGAACTTTCCATGGTCCTCCTTGACCGGTATTTCCCACCATCAGAGATGCTACAATTGCGTGATGAAATCATTAACTTTTGTCAATTGAATGGTGAACCCTTGTACGAGGTATGGGAAAGATTCAAGGAAAAACTCATGCAATGTCCCAACCATGAGGTCCCAGAGAAAATTCTTCTCCAAATCTTCTACCGGGCTCTTAATCCACTTAACAAAACCGTCGTCGACAACACAGTGGGACTCTCTCTTGTGAAGTTGACTTATCATGCGGCTATAACCTTGCTTGAGAAAGTGACCGAGCAAAACTAAGGATGGCATGCCCGTGATGCCGAGGTACCAAAAGGCTTCCCTACTATCTTTTTTGTTGATAAAGAGTAAAAGAAGAGAGATAAAGAGAGGGAGGAAAACATGGAAAAAATGATGATGCAATTGGAGCTTTTAACCAAGCATGTGATGGGTGCACCCATAAAAGCGGTGAATGTCGTGGAATCCAAGGCCTATTATGATGAGGAGGCCAAGATGCTTGATGAAGAGATTCAATATTTGGCTAACTATTTGGCGGGTTCCCGCTCCACGTATCAAAGATAGGGTGGGAATCAAGGTTGGATGGATCATGATCGTGACTGTATTGGCGGGACAAAGTCCGAGAGTATGATCGTTATGTACCCTCTCATGATCGAACAAAGAACAAAGATGTAAATCCCATTGACTCTGACAACACTACAAAAAATGGGTCAAATTGCAGGGGTTAATTTTACGGTTTGTAGGGGTTTTAAACCCCCGTAAAATGTAATTCTGGCGGTATTCAAAACCCCCACAATATGAGCCGTCACAAATGACTTGCGGCGGTTATTTTCCGAGGGTTTAAAACCTCTGTAAATTTTATTTAAAAATTGTGGGGGGTTTAAAACCTTTGTAATTTTTATTTAAAAAATTGTAGGGGTTTAAAACCTTTGTATTTTTTTTTAAAATTAGCTGGCCCATCAATTTTCATTAATTAATTATAGATTCTAATTTATTTGAAATTAAATTGTTCCTTTATACATAACCTACAATCCAATATTTATTTAATTCATATATCATTAATACAACATGACTAATTAAATAATGTAATTCACAAGCACATCAAAAGTACATTGAACATTAAACTTCATAATTAAATTTTCAATATTAGCATCTTCAAACTCCAATTTTTCAACATTAACTAGTATGTTCAAATTCCAAAATCAAATATAAACACAAAATCTTCAATATTCTAAGATTCGCTCCAACCACACAATTACATGCATCATCAAAAAACAAATCCACTACCGCATCAATGAAATCAATGAATGTCATTAAGATCACTATCATCACATGTCCTCCTTGCATCCATGGGAGAAATGGGTCCACTAGCCATATCACTTGGTTACATAAAAATGCAAAGTATAAAAATCAATTAGATCACGCATTCATTTGTTAGCATGGTTGAAGATTCAAACAAACTTCAGAACAACTCATTATTGAGTTTAAAACAACAAGTTAATAAGCCAAGGATACAAAACGAAATAAGATAAGTTAACAAAAGGTAAATCTTTTATGCTCCTACAGTATAATTTCTTACTGAAGAATAATCATTAAGACCATAAAGGCAAATGTTTGATCCTTTTTTAACATCTTGTTCAGGTTAGAAGGTTGACAACAGTTAAGCTTATTGTCAACATGCATTGTGCCAAGCAACTTAAGACAACGATTCTAAAAGTGAGAGGTACACATACACATTCTCCAATATTAGTTCGCCAAATTTTAAGTTGGCGAATCCAGAATTTCAAGTTTGTAGATGTGAAATGTCACAACAAGTATAACTTGGTGTCTATGAATTTTGCACTTAATTAAGTGATCCGAAATTCAGTAAGAACCCATCATAAGTTTGGTAACACATTCACATTGTTGTGGAGTACTTTATTTACATGCTCATAGTAGTTTAGCCAACTACCTATAGATTAGACATATATTTCATCAAATTATCAACTTACACTAAACATAATAACCTAATAGGAGATCAGTTGTTATAACTTGATATATGGTACTAATAATCCTCTTCATAATTTAATCTAGGGGTAAGAACAACGGAAACATATCTGAAATCAGGGAAAGTAATACTAATTGGATGCATTAGCACCAACAAGCTCATTGACTATGTTTATAGGCGAACAAAAAAGCAGGCCAAAGTTGTCCTGAGATGAACGAGCTAAATACCATTCAAAATCCATTTAGCCTGTCTGAATACCATCTCTTTACTTACTATCTCAATCTACATGAATGAGAAACTCATAATATACTTTTTTCTATAACCTTGTTATCGGGGCCAGCTTGTGGTCATCCCTCTCTACTCGAATTTGAACTTGAGACCTCATAGTTATCAACCTACTTCCTTGACTACTAGCTACTCCATCGGGTGTACTCATAATATTTGAATAAACCAAATAGGTTGCTGAAACAAGTGATTGCCACAGATATTAGTATCTTGAGAACATGTTACGACTTATTATCAACAACAACCATCAGATGTTTGTGTTTTAAGAACATATTACGACTTATTATCAATAATTGTCTTGGATTAAACGTCTTACCCAACAAATGATTGATGTGCCCATTTTAGAATTAACCATTATTTGGTCCAAACGTAAAAGAAATAGCCGCCTCTATTGAGAAATATCTCATAGAAAGCAACACTTCCACTAATCCAGGTGCTAGAAAAGGGAATGATTGCTGAAAGGTAAACATTTTTATACATATGCTTCTTTAGGATTAGACATCAATGAAGTTCTCTATCTTGGAAAATATCGAAGACTCACTATGACAATGACGAGAATCACGAGCTTTCAAGTAATTCCGCTCTGCTGTAACTGACTCCAATGCATCTCTTAGTTCAGCAATTTTGACATTGGTGGGGTCCAAATGTTCTGCAATTATCAGTAAAGATTAAATCTTAAAAGTGGAATGGACGAATAGAATATCTAACATGCTTAATTGACAATCCTAGCCATAGAAGAACGATACTATAGCAAAGAAGACAAACCACTAAAGTATCATCAAATTAACAGTAATGTCTTACTAATACAAACTAATTCATCTACATCTAACAATCTATATCATGATATATATAGACTTCCTGGAATAAGATAATCTCATAAAGAATGAACCGTTTTGTATTGCATTCTTAATAGTACTAAGTAGTTACCAAATTCACATAACAATGTTTACTTGAGGAATTTACCTTGTTTATTATGATCTCCATAAGCATTTTCTTGAAAAGATTGTCTGGGCCACAGGACCAACGATGTTGTCGATAGCGATACGCCTTAAACGTACTTGGTAATTCATTTTTCACAATGTCACCATAGTTATATGAAATTTTATTTTTTTGTACGTAGGATCTATCACTCATATTTTTGGATACTTTACAAGAGGGAGAACTTCAGTATTTACGTTGAGAGCAGACAGGTACGAGAATTTCCAGCCCTTAAGACTAGGACGAACAGCCAGGTCTATATCCTCAACTGTTGTCCTATTCTTCCAACCTCCAGCCTCATCTATTGCTTTTAATCTCCAAGCAACTACTGTCCTTGTGTTGTTTTTCGCACAAACACACACACTGTGAGATTTACTTTTATTCCTACATAAAAATAACTACTACACGTAAATTCTAAGAAAGTTAGGGTCGACTATATGAATCCTCAGTATTCATTTTGTTCCATTTAAAATCAGTTCCAGTACAATATTAGAAACTCTTGTTTTCTCAAGCATTTATTAAATAGAAAAATCTCAAAAGCAAACAAAATCAACATTCTTTTAGACCACTACAATCAATATTATTTTGTCTATTAAGTTCCATCCTCTTTGATTTCAGTAATATATCATAGTATTAGGAGAGGTAAAAATAGACCAAAGAAATATTAAGGGGCAAGATCTGCGCACATCCTATTCTAGACTCTCCAAATCCCATTTGTGAGATTTTGATCGGTATGTTATTTTTGAGCAATCATATTCTGGATTTCTCGAACTCTTAAAATATGTTAGTACACTCATATTAGATCCTCCAAAGATGCACTATCTTTGTATGATTCCACACATAATCAACATAGGTCATATCTGTTGTATATTAATTATAAGGGATATGGTCATTTAGTGATTGGTCCCTTAGAGATTTCAAAAGGGCCAGTCTCAAAACATTAATTGGTGTATAAAATTAGCTGAGATAAGGAAAAATAATGAGTGGGGAAGAAGATAGTTGATACCATTAAAACCAAAAAAAGCATAGGTGGAAGAGCCCACTTCTTGCTCCACACTAAAATGGAAATCTAGTGAAACCTCTTGCATTCTTATCATCAAACATTCATTAGCATTCACTGCAACATTGCACACAACAAATTTTTATCACTCACAATTCTATTAGTATGAGTTTAATTAAACATATAATGTGATATTGTAAATTCTTTTATACATATCAAATCACTTAAAAATTATTACTACGTGAATTCAAAACTCTAAAACAAGCAGGATAAGTTACATGTTACAATAGGTAAACTATACTAGAAGGATAACTCAACCCATAAAGTAGCTCGCATTCACACAGTTTGGGAATAGTTGTATCCAATGCAACGTAATATAGACAATTTACTGTGACATAAAAATAATTCACTATAATGTATGACATTTTATTTGTTTGTAAATAGGATCTATCACTCGTACTGTGAATACTTTACAAAAGGGAGAACTTCAGTATTTACCTTGATAGAAGACAGGTATAAGAATTTCTAGCCCTTGAGACTAGCGCGGACAGCTAGGTCCATATCCTCAACTGTTGTCCTATCCTTCCAACCTCTAGCCTCGTTTATTACTTTCAATCTCCAAACACCTGTCTTCCCTATGTTGTTTTTCACACAGACACACACTGTGATCTTTAATTCTATTCCTACATAACAATAACTACTTCACATAAAATCTAAGCAATAAGAAAGTATTTGAGAAGGGGCATATAAAATTAGGAGAGGTAAGGATAGGTTGATCCCTACAGAAGGGGCACACAAAATACTCAGAGAAATGATTTGAAAAGAAAAGGTCGATACATACCAAGACATTTGAAGTGTAAACAATGATAAAGATTTTGCAGAACACAAGAAACTATGTGCAATCTCAATATATTTCTCTCCTTTTTTTTGCTAAGTTACATCTCTTCCTGTTGTGTAGTCTTAATATATATAAGATCTTTGCTGACACTTACCTACTATCATCTGAAGTCATCAAAAAATTCATTTTCCAGCTTAGCAAATAGAAAATAGTATGCCTGATCTTCATACTTCTCATATAGAACAGGTATTGTGTGGAGCACCACAACAACTGTTCCAAGAAAAAATTACACAAAATTAATCTCAAAATCCCAGCAGTCACAACTAAATTTAATACGGGATTTACTAATCTGGTATGTAAAGTTTCATACTTATGTAGAACAAGGTAAAAAAATCACAGCAACCGCCCAAGTTTGACATGAGCCACAAGCCAGCAATGACCTGGTGAAATAAATAAGATTTTATATGGATTATCATACCCAAATTCCTATATATATAGTTAGTAGAAATAATATTTGGAGAATGAACTATATCAATATAAAAGTATTCATAAATGTCAGTAGTTAAATTACGTGATACGCTTTATAAGGAATATCTTCAGATCCTTTCGAGCTGCTATTTCCCTTAGAACTGATATGGCGCAATTGACTTCATTCCTAAGAGCAGAGGTGAATTCCAATACAGGTTTCTTAGGGATGTGAACTTTCAGAATGTGTGGTGTAGATGTACTAAGGGCAACAGAAGCATCTATCAATTTTTGACTTGGGGCAGGTGAGGGGGAAATGAAAGAGGGAAAGTGAGGGAAAATGAGAAAGGGAATAATTGAGAGCTACCTATCATTTGAAAGTGAGGAAAAATATTTTGCCCAATTAAAAAGAGAGGGAAAATGGTAAGTTATTTTTTTATTATAGCGTGGGTTCAAAACCCCCACAAATTTATATTTTATGGCTTATAAATGAAAGCGTCATTTTTTGGTAGATAGCGGGGGTTTAAAACCCCCATAAATTATAGCGGGGCTTTAAAACCCCACAACTTTATAAATTTTAGAGGTAAATTTTTAACCCCCACATTTCATATAATTTTGTGGAGGTTATAATAACCCCCTCAAATAAACCCCCACAGTATTGCCTATTTTTGTAGTGAAAATACAAAATCAAAGATGTCTTGGCAAAAAAATTAATAAAAGTAGAGGGAAAGGATAAGATAGTCCATGAATTGAATGGCGATTTCTCTCAAATCAACCAAATGATTGTGTCCCACTCCGCTTTAATTAAACAATTGGAGACTCAAATTAGTCAATCTCCATTCAACTTAATGCTAGGCAAAAAGAAGGTCTTTCTAGTGACTCCATTGTGAATCCAAAACAGAAAGCTCAAGTTTTAGCCATAGTCACTAGGAGTGGCAAGAACCTTGGGGATCATTTGGGGGATGTCAAGGAAGAAATTATGGGTGCAAAAGAGCCCAACATTAAGAAAATAAATGTGAAGAAAAAAGTTGTGTTTAAGCTAAAAGAAGAAGCTCTAAAATCTCAAGAAGAAGGGGATAAAAAAGAACTGATGGAAATTGATGAAGAGGTGATTGAGAATGATAAGACACAAATTGATGTATTTACCAGCATTAAAATCCCATCTCTGTTCCCTAAGGATAAAGAGAAATAAGAGAACGACAAGCTCAAGAAATTCATGGCTAAGCTTAGCAACCTCTCTATTAATATCTCATTATTCAACGCTATCCAAAAGATTTTGAGTTATGCTAAGTTTATGAAGAAGTTAATGTCGAAGAAGAATCATATTGAAGGTGAAACTATTAAAGTCACCCATGGGTGTAGTGCCATCATAAGTAGCGTAATGAGGAAAAAGAAGAAATAACCCGGTTCCTTTACAATTCCATGCACCATAGGGATGCATAAGTTTGAAAAATATTTGTGTGACCTTGGTGAGAATATTAATCTCATGCCCTTTGCAATTTATGGAGGTCTTGGATTGAGCACTCCTACTCTAATGTCGATGAGGCTTTTGATGGCAGATCAGTTATCAAGAAACCAGTTGGTATATTGTTCAACGTGTTGGTGAAAGTGGATAGATTCATCCTTCCAGCGGATTTTATAGTGCTAGATTATGAAATAGACCAAGAGGTGCCTATCATCCTTGGTCAACCTTTCCTTGACATTGGTAGAGCCATTGTTGATTTAGAGCTTGGGGAAATAAAGTTTTCAATTCATGATGGTAAAGTGTCATTCTGGGTATGCAAAATAAAGAAACAACGCATGAAGCTTCAAGTGGTATCGGTTATCGATGTTGAAGAGGAGGAAGTGAATGATGGGTCCCTTTATAATCTAACTTAAAAATGATGAAAGACATCATGCCACAACGATAACTAAGATGCTACGTAGGAGGCAACCCACAAATTCCACGAAAGTGGCTTGTATCCTTTCTTTTTAATTTGATAATGTAGATTTTAATTGTTTTTATTGATTAATTCATGCATTTATGGAACTATGGAGTGTGTTAACTGAGTTTGAGAAGGGGAAAGCATGACAAATTTAGTATTAAACTAAAATAGAAGAATATAGAGGACCAAATTTTGTCCTCAGATACCATGATCGCGGGCTTCATGGCTCTACTATCGTGTTCACCCACCTATTCACAATCATATATCCTAGACCACGATCATGTTCAAATCAGTCTATATGACCATCCAAATGCACCATTTCCCTCACACTCCCTTCTCAACTTTTCTCTCAAATTATACCTATTCCTGGCCATATTTTAAACACTCCAAAAGCAATGTAGCATCCATCTTGCATTATCACTTTGGTAAGTGCTTTGATTTTGTGCTGTAATTATTGAAAATAGGCCATAGAATACACATTATAGGGAAGTCTTAAAATTATTATTTTCATTGTTAAATACTTGTTCTATTATACTTGTGTGGTGATTAGTTGCTAGAAATGGTATGCACACATGTGGAGAAGTCTTGAGAACCCAAATTGTGTTTGAAATTGAGTAAAATATAGGGTGAACACAGAGTGCTATATCAAATGCCCAAACGAGTCTACAACTTGACATTTTTACATTTTAGGGGCATGATCGGGTACTTAGAAACCATGTTCAATGTTCTTAATGATTAATTGCTATTTTGGAACACAATTTGGCCTAGAAATTGGGGTCTTGGATTATTGAAAATTCTAGCTCGAACTGGCCTCATATACTACAATCGCGATCATCGGGATCACGATCGCAACTCTATGGCCTGCAATTGCTACATTTGAGGTTGAATTCAAACCTGGGCCAAAAATTTTACACTTCAACTTCTTGTCCAAACACCACCAAGTAACTATCCCATGAGCTTTAGTGGATAAAATAACATAGTTTGTGCATGAAAAATATTGATGATAAATGTTGATTTGTTGTTCTCATAATTTTCAGGTTTATATCTTAGGAGACTATGATCAAGTTCATTTCATGGCCTCTAAGGATAAAACTACTTTTGGAGACAGGAATGTGCTTGGAGAAAGTGCCTAAAAATTTCCCGACATTTTATGACAGACTCTTGTCCACTAGATGGCGGTGCTTTGCCCCAAATCTTTGCAAAGAGAATGAGCAGTCGGTATGAAAATTCTATGCTAAGCTTCGCATAGTTTCTTTCTCATACCCAGTCATCTAGGTTATTAGGATCTAGAGGAAATATATGAAAATTGGGTGAATAAAATTAATGACATATATGGGCTCCCAAATACAAACATAGATGAATTTAATATAAAAGGGTGTGAGATGGGATGTTGGATGGTAGAGAGGCTATGTTCGGGCAAGGAGTTCCCTTGGTCAGCTACCAAGAGGAAAATATCTATGAAAGACTTTACTGTTGAGGCTTAGATTTGGTTGACTATCATTTGTAGTCGGGTCTTCCCTTGCACTCATATGACCACATTTCCAAATTTGCTGGCCTGGATAGTTGTTTGCGTATTAATGACATTCCTTTGAATGTTGGTCAGCTTGTACTCTCAGAGATGAAGTCTTTCAAGAACCATGGTGGTACACACCTCTCTTTCCCCTATTTAATTACCGAGTTGTGTAGGGGAGCAGGCGTTAGGGAGTATACCAGAGATACTGGGGTGTGCCCTGGCACCCTTATTTTCCCTCTCAAAATTTGGGGTGAGGGTGGACCTGGTAAGAGCAAGAAGAAGAAGATAGACTTGGGTAAGTCAACTTTTGAAGAGCCAGAGTCTTGTAGGTCATCCGCAACTAGGCCTCTTAAGGATATCAGCGTTTATTTGAGGGCCATTAGAGAGCTTATGTCAAGATTACCCCAGGGGACAGGAGAACCCTCCACCACCCACCATTCTTATGTGGCCTGATCCAATTATTAGAGGTACTTAGAGAACCAGTATAAGTATGGAGCCATCATTTCTAGGCTCGAGAGAGCCTACTCATCATTAGCAAAGCCTCACAAAGGGCTTTAGGACTTATACGAGAAGATGAAAAAAATGGAAAAGTAGAGGGACAAATTCTTTAGCAATATTGGAAGGGGGTAAAAGGCCTTTGAAAGATCCTAAAACCCTGAGATAGACTTCCTTCCTCCCGGGTTGAATAATGATGAGGCCCCAATAAAGTGGTCTGTATCTGATAATGTTGGATATGATTTAGAGTTTGAGGGCGAGATCAGCTCTTGATTCAGTTTTAGTGAACAGCTTTATCTCTATTTATACTTTATTATTTATGTTGTGAGGACACTGCAAACTTTTAGTTGTGGTGCCTGTATTATTAAGATATTTCTCGATGTTTTCTATGTTATTTTGGATGTTTTTTTTTATTTTTTTTGGGTTGTAATATTTAAGTACTCTGATAATGCCCAAATTTTCATGGATTAGTAATTTTGTTTCATTTTTATATTATTACTGTATCTTTATTTTGCTTATGCAGATATAGGATAACCCTTTCCCTATGATAGATTGAGTGACGACATTCTTAAGGAAAAATTATCGTGATTGGGTTTTGAGCCATGAATGTAGGGAAAGTTTGAGTACCCATAGTATCGGATCTATAAATAAAGGGGAAGTCTGAGTACCCATAGAATTTTGAATTTTGGATTGCACTTATACCTATGGCGAAGTATAAGTAGCCGTATGGTTTGCCCGCATGAAAGACAAAATATGAGTCGTCAGTTTGATTTGGTGCCATAAATAGCAAATTGTGCATGGTGCAAATGCAAAGAAAACACCCCCCTCCATCCAAAAATATTTCAAAAATCAATGGCATGTACGTGAGAGACCTTGTAACAATACTTTAACTTTTTTTGTGACTCCAAAGTTTCGGAAAGTAGAAATTGATTGATATTCCATTTTATCACTGGTGGGAAGAGCAATTGAACCCGTTTAAGGAGTTTGCATGCCGTGTGCGGTAAGCATATTTGTCCATATCTCATGCATACTTTTACTATCTAGAACTTGACCCATTAGTATCTTAAGGATAATTTTGATTATGCTAGGTTGGTGAAATGATCCTAGGCCATATTTGTGAACATAGGAGCCTACTTTAGTCTAAATAGTCTACCCATGCTTAGGATAGTACCTTTAGTCACCAAATTAGAGCCTTCAAGCCTTTCTTTAGCGGACACATTGTAAACCTTGATCCATTCAAATATTTTTCCTCCCTTAAACCTGAAATACCATGGGTTTTGATCCTTGAAAATTTCCTCGGTTTTGAACTTTTTGATTACATACTAGTTACACCCTGATTTGTATGGTGTGGGTACGAGTCTAGGACCCTATTCGTATATTGGTCAGTGTGATATTTACCAATATCTGTTCTTGATATAAGAAGACATCCTACGAGTTATATGTACATGATACGAGAAGTAGGGTCCAAACTATATATTGTCTAGTGTCTAGCCTAGATGTTTCTGCTTAGGGTGCAATTTGAAGAGTACTAGTCATATGGTGCTGGTATGCGTTAGGTGAGGGAGTTGTATGTTGGATAAAATATGGTGTCCGACTTTCTGATTAAGGTACGAGTAGAAGGTACCACTCGTATGATGTAGGTATGAGTGAAGGGGTCATATCGTACCCTTCTGCGAGTCTTCTACAGCTTTTAAGTTGAGGGCATTTTGGACCATTCCCACCCCAAGCCCTTAAGACCCGACATTCTATAACACTAATTGGTCATATTTTGAACACTTTGGAAGATTAAAAACACTCTCTAAACTCTCTCTAATAACCTCTCAAGAAAATTGGGCTAAGTTTTCTTCAAGGAGGTCATCTTAGAGGCTTAAGGATAAAAATCACTCCATGAATCTTCGTAACTCAGGCATGTCACTCCTTTCTTATTGTTAGTTCAACTAAACACATGTTTTAATGGATGTTTTTATGGTAATATTATGGTTTTGATTTGTTTTTGAAATATATATTAGGAGTTTTGGTTGTTCTTGGTTGGATAATATTTTCCCATGTTTTTTATGGTTTCCATTTTATAATGGTTGTTTGAACATATGGTTGCACGATAATGGTCAATTGATGCTTAGTTTTGGTTTTGAAAATAATATGCCCACAACATGTTTGATAAAATGCCAATGAGAATGATTTTTTCATTTAGTGTGACTTTTATTGACAAGTTTGCATTGCATAATGTGGTAATGGAACGTAAATTGGTTTAAATAGTTTTAAACAGTTTGGAAAGGCCTTGATGGCCATAAATTTCATTTTGAAAACCTTATAGGGTACATGGGAATCCCCAAGTAATTTTTTTAATAAAGTCTATGGGGTACATGGGAATCCGTTAAGTATTGGCTAATGACATTACTTGCAAGCTATAGTCGGTATGACGATACCACTACATAATGCCTTGGTAATTAAATTCTGGAATTGGTGGTTTTATTATGTGTTAAAGGTTTTAATTAGGCAATAATGGAGGGTTGTGATAGGTAACCGTGAAGGTGTGAGTTCGATGGACGAACACCAAAAACTCATGTTTTCCGATAAGAGGGTTGGTTATAGTGACCATATACTTGTGGGGTACACGAGAATCTCCTAATTTTATACTTATATATATGTATCATGGAGGGTGAAGGGTAAATGGGAATCCCCGACCCTTATGATATCTCCTATTCGTGTGGCTACACATATTGAAGCTTGTCCAGGGTGTAACACTGGACCTTTATACCCCATGGGTGGATTATGACATTAAAGTTACACAAACCAGGTTAAAGATTTTTAATTTATTCTCCCAAAAAGATATATATATATATATATATATAGATGTATATATGTATGTGGTCACATATGGTTATTTACTTTGATTTTGAATAATGACATTATTTTATCCTTACTCCTAAGTACATACTGGCGTTCACCCATTAACCCATCTTCATGCATTATATCCCCATTTGATGAAAGAATCGACCATACTATCACACCTCTTGTTCAATAGCACAGTGATACGAAGACAACTTGAGTTAAACTGAAGTGGTAAGCTTCCATTCTTTGGAAGGCCCATTTTGTGTTATGGTTTATCTTATGCTTTTACTATTCTCTTGACATTTATTTTTGGCTATGGTCGGGGGAATGTCTCGACTAGATATTCTTGGACATTATTTAGAGGCTTTGTATGTACAACTGTGGACTTGGGTATATTATGGTTTGGTTTGGTTTGGTTTAGATAAAATGAATTGGTTGGGTTCATCTCAGTTCTAGACTTATCCCAAAGTCATTCTAATTTTAATGCTCTATCTTGTTATATGTTTAGAATTTATCTGACACGAGTTGTATATTGGTTGGTTGGATTGGGTATACGGGTTGGTCTGCAGTCCCGGTTGGATTTAAGATGCCTGACACAATATGGCCCTGGTTTAGATCGTGTCAGATTGATATCAGAGCCTAGATTTCGGTGTCATGGGGTGTCCACAAAGCCATATCAAGTAGAGTCTCTTTTATGGGTGTGTAGCGCATCACACTTATAAGGAAGAGTCTACAAGACATTTAGGAAATATTTCACTTTCTTATTATTCTATTTTCGGGCTATAGAGTCTAAGGTCTTAAACTATCCCCTAAATTTTTTTTGTTCACCTTTCAGATAATGTCCTTTCGACGAACTGAAGCTCGTGAAAACTCACTGATCCCACTCAAGGATGATATGGATGGATCTCATCTAATTTATGAGGTACAAACACCGTCAAGGGACATAGTTTTTGATTTTCCTCGAGGAGTTCTATCGGTTTCCGCTGACCCTCCTCTGAAAGGTGACACTCATGCTCAATCACCTCAATGAGATGTTACCAATGCTGAGTTTTAATGTTCTATTCATCTATTAACCCAGATAGTGGCTTTTCTATCATACCAGTCCAGTCCTTTGGCATGAGAAGGAATAAGGCAAAGGCTAGAAATAAGCTTAGTAAGAAGTTTTAGTATTCAGACCAGGGAAGGAGTCATAGAAATAGTGGTAGAGGTAGTGGACAGTGGTTGGAGCAAGGGTATCCATGGAGTTCCAATGTGGTTGCCAGTGTCCCTTATCTTCAGTCTTTTGGTGAATATCATTTTCGGGTTGGTGGAGCTCAGTCAACCCCACCCTATCCTCCCTACCAATTTTATGGTCGGTTGTACAGTGGTTATTTCTATAAGGGGAGGAATCAATATTTTAGCTGTGGTCAGTTGGGTCACAAACAGCGGGAGTGTCCTACAAAGATTGCCACTAGGGCAAATAGGATCTCGATTTCTACTTCCCTTGCTCCTGCACTGAGGGGTGCTACTTATGGCTTCGGTACTGGCCGAGACTGTCTTTATGATCTCACTACCTGACAGGTGTCCTAGGCATTTCCTGATGTCATTGCAAGTATGTTTAAAGTCTTTTCCTGTGATGTCTACTATTTACTTGATTCGAGGTCCACTCTTTCTTATGTAACCTTATTTGTGGTTGTACATTTTAGTTTTGATATCAAGTTTATTCTTGACTTTTTTCTATTTTTACCCTGGTGGGTGACTCTGTTGTGACTAAAAGAGTCTATAGGGGTTGTGTGGTATCTGTGGATGGTTGGAAGACTTTAGTGAATCTATTTAAATTAGATATGGTTGATTTTGATGTCATAGGGATAGATTGGTTGCCCTTGTACTATGCATCTCTAGACTATTAGACCCATAAGGTCATCTTTAAATTTCCTAATGAGACAATTATTAAGTGGGAAGGTGGGTTCCTAGCTCCTAAGGGGAAGTACATATCACATCTTAGAGTTTGGAGGTTAATCTCTAAAGGGTGTCTCTATCATCTGGTCTGGGCTAAAGATTCTAACTTGGAGGGTCCTTCTTTGCATTCTGTCCTGGTGGTGAATAAAATTCTTGAGGTCTTCCCCAATGACCTTTCTAGTGCCCCGATAATGAAATAATGTTTGGATTGATCTTGTTCCGTACACTCATCCTATTTTTATTCCCTTATCGAGTTGAAAGAGCTTAAGGAATACCAAAAGTATCCTTTTGATAAGGGTTTGTTTACCTTAGTATTTCTCCATGCAATGCTTTCATTTGCTTGTGCATAAGGGGGATAATTTCCTTTGGGTATATATAGGTAAAAGGAAATAAGGGTGATCTCCTTATGGGGTGGACCATATATGTATATTTTACACGGGCTACTCTGTTAGTAGTGCGTGATGGTTGATAGACACCAAGTTTGAACCCTAGATGTTGATTTAGTGAAAGGAGTATGTTTGCTCGGGGATAGGGAGGTGAGATTTGTGGGGGTGATTGGTAGTCCTAGTGGGGTGTGAGGAAGAGACGAGGTTGATGACTGAGGGGATACATAAGTGGGTAAATTGTGACATATTGACCGGAGGCCTAGGTTAAGCTGATGGATTGGGGGCTAAGCCATTGAATGGATTAGGGCATGAAGTTTTTTAGACTATGCTAAACTCTAGGTAGCATCCGGATAGACAAGGTTTTAAGAATAAGAGAGCCGAGTGTCCCTAGTGCATATCCATGGTGATACCCCTTAGAGTGGAGTGTTGTGCTTATAGGTGTAGTAAGGTAGAGATCGAGGGCTAATCTTAAATTTTCTCCTAGGGGTGGATTTCAAAGGGAAAGTTAGGGTGAATTTACTCCTATTGTAGCGATTCCCTCCAATTTTGGTTAAGAAGGAACTCTACTAGTGTTGCATGCATTCTAATAGCGCTTATGCCTAAGGTTCGCAATTTGCATACCACGCATGTCCATACTCCATCCCCTGAACCAAAGGCAATGATGGTTCTCAGAAATTTAAACTTTTAAGTGTTCAAGCTCTATGTCATTGCACTTATGATCCGTATATTCATATCTCACGTCATGCCTAGTTCTAAATAATAGTAGTTTCAAGCGACAATCCTCGTTTTGTTCCTTGAATATGAATCTCGGTTTTATGTTATATTACCCATGATATATGCAGCCGTGTTTCTCCCGATGCGCAGTCTTAAAGACTTATTCTATGGTATTTCTTGAATATGAATCTCAGCTTTACGTTATATTACCCATGATATATATAGTCGTGTTTCTCCTGATTCCTAGTCCTAAAGACTTGTTCTATGGTGTGTTTATGTCGAAATGATCCTTCATTTATTACCTAGGTGTTTTCTATGGAGTACCTCATGCCTAATATGTTGTGTTTTAATTTATAGGTCTCACATTGAGTAGAACAACATATAGGAGTTGTAATTAAGAAGTAACCTCCTCGTTCTTAATATTTGTACTTTAGTTCCTCAATGACCCTTCTTATGTCAGGGTGATAGTGGTTGTGGAAGCGTAGTAATGTTTTGGGATGAGGAAGTAGACGTCCTTGGTTGTGAAATTTTGGGGTGACTAATAGAGCTAAGGTTATAAGAGTAGATGGAAGAATAAGAAGAACTTTGTCCTATGAAATAGTTAAAGAAGAAAGGTGTGGTGAAAACATTTTGTGATAGTAATTGAAATTCTATCTCTTAGGTGGGAGATCTGTAAAGCGGGGGTAGAGAGTCAGGCTTGAATGTTGAGGGATGATAGATACCCACCCATTGTGCTATGCAATTATAGTTCCTTGATTAAGACCCAAGGTTTCATTATTATAGTGATAGACAGGGTAGTATTATCAGAGTGATGTAAAGTATAGGGTCCCATGGATTCTACTAGAACCTTTAAATCTTGGTTAGTTTTTAACATGAGATGGATCTACATTTAAACTCAGGCCCTCTAGTTATGTGTTCGTGGGGAAAGTCGGGAGGTTGAGATAGAGAATTATTGTTTTCATGATGAAAGCTTGGTGGAGATATGGTCCTATTTAAGGGATATTAGATGCATTAGTTGCTTAGGAAAGAGCTTTTTGGGGAGTTGAATGGGACAGGGAGTCTAACGTCTCATTCTTACTCTTTGTTTTGGATAAGCATGCTTAAGGTGTGTATGTATTCTTGATGTTTTTGTTTTTTGCCTTTGTTAAAGGTAGATTGAAGATTTTCTTCGCATCTTTGTTTTCTAACTTAGTTAAAGGTAAGAGTAGAGATGTTTGGGGGTTTAATCATGTTTGTAATGGCTTGTCCCATTATTCGAGGATGAATGATCCAAGTGGAGGGAATTGAAATACCCTGGGTTTGGGCCCTTGAAAATTTTCTCAATTTTGAACCTTCTAATCATCATACAACTTACACCTTGACTCGTATTGTGTAGGTACGTTTCTAGGACCCTAGTCGTATGTTGGCCAGTACGATAATTGCCAAGTTCTATTCTTGGTACGAGAAGACATCATACAAGTCATATGTACATGATACAAGAGGTAGGGTCCAAACCATATGTTCTCCATTATCTAGCCTAGATATTTCTGCTTAGGGTACGACTTGAAAGATACTGGTCATATGGTGATGGTATGAGTTAGGTGAGGGAGTCGTATGCTGGACAGAATATGGTGTCCATGTTTTTTATCAAGGTACGAGTAGAAGGTACCACTCGGATAATGTGGGTACGAGTAGAGGGGTCCAACCATACCCTCCTGTGAGTCTTCTACAACTTTCAAGCGAGGGAATTGTGGATAATTCCCACCCCAAAACCTTAAGACCCCACATCTTATAACACTAATTGGTCATCCTTTGCACACATTGGAAGATTAAAAACACTCCCTAAACTCTCTCTAACAACCACTCAAGAAAATTGGGCTAGGATTTCTTCAAGGTGGTCATCTAGAGGCTTAAGGATCAAAATCTCTCTGTGAATCTTCGTAACTAAGGCATGTGACTCCTCCCTCATTGTCAGTTCAACTAAAGGTATGTTTTAATAAATGGTTTTCATGGTAATATTGTGGTATTAATTTGGTTTTGAAATATAAGTTGGGGTTTCGTTTGTTCTTGGTTGGATAATGTTTTCCTATGTTTGTCTTATGGTTTCCATGTTATAATGGTGGTTTGAACATGTGGTTGCATGGAAATGGTCAATTGATGCTTGGTTTTGGTTTTGGAAACTATATGCCCTCAACATTTTTGATAAAATGCCAATGAGAATGATTTTGTCACATAATTTGGCTTTTATTGAAAACTTTGCATTGCATAATGTAGTAATGGAACCTAAATTGGTCTAAATGGTTTTAAATAGTTTGGAAAGGCCTTGGTGGACATGACTTTGGTTTTGAAGACCTTTTTGGGTACACGGGAATCCCCTAAGTGATTTTTATAATGGAGTCTACGGGGTATATAGGAATCCCCTAAGTGTTGGCTAATGACATTGCTTGGGAGCTATAGTCGGTAAAACGATACCACTACATAATGCCTTAGTAATTAAATTTTGGAATTGAAAGTTTGATTATGTGTTAAAGGTTTTAATTTGGAAATAATAGCAGGCTGTGATAGCTAACCGTGAAGGTGTGAGTTCGATGGACGGACACTGGAAACACATGTTTGCCGACATGAGGGTTGGTCATGGTGACTATATATTTGTGGTGTACACGAGAATCTCCTAAATTTATACTTGTATAGATGTATCATAGAGGGCGACGGGTATACGAGAATCCCCGACCCCTATTATATCTCTAATTTATGTGGCTACACGTACTGGGGCCTGTCCAGGGGGTAACACTGGACCCATATAGCTCGTGGGTGGATTATGACAGTAAATCTACACAACCTAGGTTAAATATTTTTAATGCATTTTAAACCCAGTTTTCTTTCCCAGAAAGATATACATATATATATATGTGTATATATATATATATATATATATATATCTTATGGTTATTTTCTTTGGTTTTGAATAATGACATTATTTTATCCTTACTCCTGAGTACATGCTAGCGTTCACCCGCTAACCTATCTTCGGGCATTGTATCCCTGCGTGATAAAGAAATCGGCCATACTATCACACCTCATACTTAGCTACTTGGTGATTCAGGGAAAACTTAAGTCAGACTGAAGTGGTGAGCGTCCACTCTTCGGAAGACCCATTTTATGTTATGGTTTATCTTATGCTTTTACTATACTCTTGACATTTATTTTTGGCTATGGTCGGGGGCATGTCCTGACTAGATATTCTTGGACATTGTTTAGGGTCTTTGTATAGATAATTGTGGACTTGGGTATATTACTGTTTGGTTTGATTTAGACAATATGACTTGGCTGGGTTGGTCTCGGTTCAAGACTTATCCCAAAGCCATTGAAATTTTAATATTCTATCTTTTTATATATTTAGAATTCATCTGACACGTGTTGTATATTGATTGGTTGAATTGGGTATAGGGGATGGTCTCCGGTCCTGGTCAAACTTGAGATGCCCGATACGACGAGGCCCCAGTTTGGGTCATGTCAGAACCCTACCCTCCTTGAACATGAAAAATGAAAATTGAGGCTAAATGCCTAAGTTGGGGGTGGTAAGTTTGAAAGAGTTGACTTTAGGCCATGGTAGTGTAAGTGGATGCCTATGATTTAAGCAATGGAAAAGTGAAAAATAAAGGAATAATGAAAATAAGAATGAGGCATAGATTGCAGAAGAAATAAGCATATGAAAAATACCTTCAAAACGTTGGGTAAATCAAGATAACAAAAATAGGCATGTGTAAAGTGTGAAAACAAAAGTAGTGGCCCATGGTCAAAAGTTAGATGGAATAGTGTGATGTAAATGTTCAAGGAGGGTGTAACTACTTTGTTCCTAAATGATATCCTACCTTTCACCGAACCTACGTTACAAGCTCAAAAATCCCTTCAAGATCTCCAACCAAGTGTATTCATTATAGTGGTGATTGAAATAAGGGCAAGCCTATAGCATGGTACTAGTTAGCATCAAAAGTCTTTGTAAGAGAGCGAGTTTCATACTTAATCTCCTTGTTGTATATTAGATAATTCGGTGTGGGGGGATATCCTTCTTGTAAGGAGGCATATGAATAACTTGAAGTGGTTGATATTGTCATCTTTCGAATAATGGGGAAAAAAGAGTATAGTGGAGTTGAGGTCAAAAGAGATTCACTTTTAGAGTATTAGTGATTATTGCATTGTTTCTCTTTAAAGTACTTTGCATCTTTGAGATTGTACTACATGATGAGGGGTGTCGTAATAATAGCTTTATCCATATTCTAAGAGCCATTTGTGGTAGCAATCAAGTTTGAGGTCATTGGGATCATTGGGTTGTATAAATAGGCTTAAATCTGCCTTATCTCGTTGAGTGAGAAGTAGTGTTGCTTGAGGACAAGCAAAGGTTTAAGTTGGGGGTGTTAATGAGTGGCAAATTTACCACTTATTTGCATTCAAAATTCATTCATACTACTATGATTTGAACATATGAATGCAATAAATTTGTAACTGAATGCACTAAATTCCATATTTTGTAGGCTTACAGGCGATGAGAAAGAACGATATGGATTTGAGATAAAAAGGATCAAAAAGAGAATAAAAGTAGAAGTGGATGACCTGGAGCAAAATTTGGTCTCAGTTACCATGACGCGATTTGAGGGCCGCAGTCGCAGTCAGTAAAGATAGGTCAAAGGTCCACGATCACGGTATTCTTAGCGCTAGCATAGCAACCGCGATTGCAAACAAGCTGTAGCGATTAGACGGGTTTTATGCCCAGGGAAAGTTCTTTTATTTTGCCCAATCGACCCCAAATCCCTTATAATGCAAAAACCCTTTCCCATTTGGCATCTTACACTTTGTAGAATTGAATTTTGGAAACTTTGTAACCCTACTAAGTAAGGAAACTTTTGTATTTTAATTTTCAATTTGATTTTGGTGAAATTGAGGTATGAATTGAAGAATCTTTTCATTCTCCATTATTATGGATGCTTTGAATGAACCTTATGGTATATTTTTTCTCTTTACTTCATGAATAGCTAAACTTTCCTTGTCTTGGGATTATATTGAACTAAGGTGCAATTATCTATGGATTGTGATGTATTTGTGTAGATTCTATTATGTTAGTGATGGGTTTTACTATTGCTTGCTTGAAATGGTTGGGGTTTGTGGGTGAAAAACCCAAATACCTAAAATGAATTTGTTGGTGAAAACCTCAATTTCATGAAAGCTCCCATCATCCTTGAAAGAGTGGTGTGGTTGAACTTTTGGAACCCATATCATCCTTGAAAGAGGGATATGGGTAACAAAGCAAAAGTGGACCATAAAGATGTAGTTTGCTATCGTTTGTCATCTTAGAAATAAGGGTGAGTAAAGAGTTAGCTATGTCTTGGGCATTTTCCTAGAAATAGGGATGCCCAATTGAGGTATTAGGTGGTTATAATTGACACACTTATTAGGTTTTGAAAGGATAAGCAAGTGGTATTCTTGAGGTTTTGTTGACAAACTAACCTCAAGGACCTTCGACTTAGACTACCATATTGTTAATGACTAGAATTTACACCAAATCATCATGTTTTCATGCATAACTTACCCTTAGGTAGACATAATCACAAGATCCTTCTCATATTGATTTTTAAATAACAAGTGTTGCCTTAATTTGTTGACTTGAGTTGACATTGATAAATTCTTTTTCCAAATCAACACCCCCCTTAATTTTAAATCATGAAATTTACTTTGTTTACATTACATGTATCTTTTTAGTAACTATTAACATCTATAGGACTAGAAATCTAATTTTGCTCCTTGTGGATTCCACCTCAACATCAGTTGAGCTATGGACAACGACTGTCCTCTACCAAATTAAATGGCATAGGTGAGTGTTATCATGGCCACATTAATATATAAATTAGTGCGTGCCCCAAGTGGTTTTGTCTTTACTATGACTTGGACCCTACGAGTCATATGGTCATGTGATGAGTCGTATGGTATGAATCGTAGGGTCACCAAAGAAGGGTTCTTAGCTATGTCTTGACTGTGACTCGTGTTGGCAAGTCGTAATATGTCCAAGCGAATCATATAGTGACTAGTAGTCACTTAAGATTATTTTTCAGCTTTTAATTAAGGTCACTTTGGATATTTTCCCAAATCATAACCCACGACTCAAAACTCCTTTAGGATGTTATTATCACTCTAAAAAATGTTGAAAAATATTCTCAATCTATCTTAAATTCTCTCAAGCATGATACTTAGGGTTTCCAAGAAGTTGTTCAATTAGAGCTCCCAAGGGCAAATTCTCTCCATTACTCTTGATATTTCAGGCATGTTACTCTTCCCCAGCTATTACTTTGTGAAAGCATGTGTTTTAATTAGTTCCCCATGTGGTTTTGATGGTGGTTTTGGAACATGGGCTAAGGTTTTTGAATGATTGTTGCTTATGTGATGTTTCATCTTTACATATGCATGGTTTATGTCTTAAATAGTGGTTTTAAAATAAATTTTATCCGTGGGTATGGTGAATAAACTAGGGGATTGTGATTTTCCCAAATTTTATGAATATTAACAATTGAATTGGTAACAACCTCAACCCAACTTTGTGAAAGTGGTTTGAGTACGAGTAAATTGCATTAAATTATTTTTAGAATAATTACAGGCTATAAAGTGGTTCTTGAAACATGATGGTTTGATTTAATGAACAAAGGGAGTCGGTTTCCCCCATCTTGTATTAATGAACAAAGGGAGTTATTTTCCTAAGTTAATGGAATTGTAATAGCATGTTGATGTTGCCTTGCAAGTGTAATTGGTATGACGATGCCAACAATGTATGCCTAAATGTGTATTATGGTTCAATGAATGAGAATGTATGATAAATACTTTTTAATGGGGCTTAAAAGAGAGTTGTGTAGATGGGCCATGAAAGTGGCAGTCCTGAGGGATCAATATTGAAAATTATGTTTGCAGACGCAGAGGTCTAAACAGCCTTAGGTCTGAGTCCCCTTGCATGTGACCGTGTGGTTTGAGTCCACCTTATTATATGATTGGGAGGTTCAAGTCCCCCATAATACATTTATAATTAGGTGCTTGAGTCACCTTAGTATATGGTTGGGAGGTTCAAGTCCCCCGTGCATATATTCGTGCGACTATACACACTAGGGCCCGACAAGGGGGTAAAAAATGGTGGCCATATAGACCATGGGTACTATTATATGATGGTTAATGTACACAATCTAGGCTAAAGTTTTAAAGTACATGTTAAGTCTTGTTCCCTATCCCAGTAATTTATATAAGAATATGTGTATGCACACATGTATGTGAACATGTACATTGAGTTGAACTGAATTTTTGAATCGTCATTACTTTATCCTTATCCCTAAGTTACATGCTAGTGCTCAACCCACTAACTATATTCGGATGATATATCCCCATGTGATGTAGGGTCCGAACGCAATCCTACTTTTCTTGCGCAGTGCTAGGTGGATCAGCTCAGTTCGTTGGTCGTTTGTGGTAAAGTGGTGAGCTTTCATTTTCTAGAAGACTTGATCATTCCATTGTTTCCCTTTCATAAACTAAAATTAAAGAGTTCGCATTAATATTATCATTTTCACTGTCAGGGTCGAGGGCATGTCCCGACTTAGATTATTTTTGAATTTGTAGAGGACTTGTGGATGTTATTATGGATTGGGTATTGATGCTGACAAGATTAAATGTATTTGAGTTGTTACTCTTATTATCTTGTTATATGTTTGAATTTATGCTACTGCTAGGAGTGTTATATCCTATTGGGCTAGGCAAAAAAGGGGGCGGTCTTCAGTCCTCGACAGACTTGAGATACCCATCACAACCAGGACCTAGTTTGTGTCATGACAGGACACATATAAAGGTTGTCCACAACCTCTATCTTATTTATGAATAGCGATAGGATCCCTAGGATCGATATCGGGACCCTTTTCTCATGTAGAAGTAGCACACATCCTAGCCATCTGTGAAATAGTGAAGTCAAAGGAATGCTTCACAAACCAACTTAGACATTTAGCACAAATGAGTGAAAAAAGTGAAGAACTCTTAAGAATGTCCTATAACCTCTCAAAGAAAGAAAATAGGTGTCATCGTTCCAATCAGTAGGACTTTACTAGACACTTGATCTTGTACCAATAATACCGCTATAGCCTTGGCTCTGATACTAATTTGGCATGATCTAATTTATGAGTCATAATGGAACCTACTCTATCCCGCCAGTAAATAAACCTAACCCTGGATTAAAGCTATTACTAGTAGGCTAACTTGGTGGAAATACTACAAAAGGGCTAAATAGGCAATTCAATATATAAATAAGCAATGCAATAGAAATAGTCTAAAAGTAACCATAATATTAAAACCATCCACGATGTGGTAGAGCCAGTACAAGAGCTACTATAAATACAACCCAAGTTTAAAGTAGTCAATACAATTCTGTTTCAAAACTAAAGACTAGAAATAGATAGATAGAAGGATATAGGGAAACTCCGACTTCAAGAGCTCCCTCTATCTTTTCAATCCACACAGCACGATACTCAAATCAACGGCAGTAACTAGTACTATTATGTTAAAAAAAAAGATATAGAGGTGTAGCATGGGTACTAAAACCACGGTTACTCAGTAGGCATCATCGGCCAACTGAGCTAAATCATAATATAAGTACGATAAAATGCAAGATAACATAACTAAGTCAAGGTAGAGACAAAACAAAATCAATTCCAACATCGCTATACATAAATAAGTAAGAAACCAAAACAATAACATAACATAAATTATCAAACGCATGTGATTATGACATTAAAATTAGGCCCCATAAGCCAATATGTACAAAAAAGTAAATAACCCAATGCAAGCCACTATAAGCCTAGAGGATACACACAAAGATAGTATAACCCGAAGCACCATTATTTACCAACTCTCAAGGTACAGGTAAACTCTATCCAAATTATGTTACATTAAAACAAATTCCACTTCTGGACTTAAAACCTATACCCATATCATCAATACCGTCCTCCATAACCAACACCATAATCATTAACATTATCGTTATTATACCACTAATATCATGATTAATACTATAACAATATCTAGACTCAAATCGGTAAGTATATATCTTTATCAAGTGCCAAAGTTTCTCAATATTACCTAGATAAAAAAATTTCAAGACGTACAACAAGTGAATAAAAAGTTTTCAATAGCAAACACCAATCTTGTCCTAAGGTGGGTCAAAGGCTCACTTCTAAATCCCCGAAATCCACTACTAGGTAATTTCTACCTCAACTAGGCTAAGGTATCTAAATCCACTTTTAGCTATCAAACAAGCCTTAATTATCCCTAAGATGGAAATTTTACTCATGAGCTAAGCAACTAAGACAAAGCACCTAAATTATGATTTTCGAATAGGATAGAAGGTCCAACTAACCCAAATACTGCAAATTTAATCCCCAACACCTAAAACCCATTCCAAATCTACATAATATCATAAACATACTGATAACGCTCAATCTACAGCTCTCGTAAGAGTGTAAAGAGGTCGTAGTCAAATATAGAACCCAACCTGGGTTGGGTATCGATCCCACAGGGAATAGCTTGGCCAACAAGCAAGGATTACTAGACTTTTAGTGCAAGTCTCGTAAAAAGGGGGGAGTCTTGTTGTGCAAGTAATGTAAACAAAGTATTAAAGTAAAAACTGAAAATAGAAAAGTAAAAAGAAAGAATATTTATTAAGTTGTAAACAATGAGAATTGAGGCGTTGGGGTTATGTACACCTTCTGAGTTATACGTCTCTATTGGCTATGAGTGTGCGGAATTCAGACATGCATGTGCTTATAGAGAATTGTATTCGATGGTAAATCCAGGCGTCTTTCGACCTATTCGAGGATTATTTCACTTTAACTCTTTCGAGCTTAAAGCGTGTCTAACGGTACAAATTCTCCAAGAGGTTAATCCAGTTACGGCACTAACTTTTTAATAGGGGATGGGACCCTACTACCTTGACACTATCTCTTTTCCAGACAAATAACCTTTCTTTCGAACAAGTTAAATGTTATATTGGCGTATTCTTGCATTTGCAATCACAAAGAATTTAGAGTAAGATGAAGAGAATAATGATATAAGCAGCATACGTGTCACGAACTCACAAACTCACAACAATAGATAGTATCTCATTCGGCTTCCATAACCCCAACAGAGAAGTTTAGTTACCCATGAGTGAGAAGGAGATCACAATTGACATTGTTATTGTACCACAATAATGATAGATTTCGTGTAGCACAAGAGTGGTAGGCGTTAGGCGTGATTTCTTGCAAAGTAACGTTTCTCTTGTTGCGGAAATTAAGAATAGATGAATAGAAGAAGAAAACTAGAATCAATGGAAAGATTAGAACGATTGTAATTGATGGTAGAAGAATGTATGATGGATTGTTATTAAGTTGAATGTATGATGGATTGTTGTTAAGTAGAATGTATAAAAATCTCTAGCAGAATAGGGTATTTATAATACCCATATCCTAATCCTACTAAGCTAATGAAATACTTAACCAAATCCTACTAAGCTAATGAAATGCTTAACCCAATTGTACTAGGTTAATGTATCATTATCCAAATCCAACTAAGTTACTGCAAGTCCCCAAAGTCTTCAGAAATGCTGTTTTAGCCCGGGACAGATTTTCCATGCATCATTTTTGGTCCTTAGGCGTCCAAGCTTCCTTTTCTTCCATCGTGAATCTTTCTTTGGCGTCAAGTTATCCATAAAATGCTGAATTCTGCATCATTTATACCTGAAACTTTGCTAAGCATGTTCGTTAGCTCACTTACAGGAAAAAGGACTAAAAGTGCATGAAATATATAATTTGTTCTCAAAACATGGCACAAATATGGGCAAAATATATTGATATAGGCGTGTAAATTCGCCTATCATCAACACCCCACACTTGAAGCTTTGTTAGTCCTCGAACAAAATATCATGTCCTTCTAAACATCAACTTAGAGTTTTACAGCGACAACACAAAATATTTGTCAAGTCAAGCACAACAATTATCAACAAAGAGTAGTTTTCCGATCATTAGTAGAAACCATTTAACCTCCAACCTAGACTCGTGATGGTGGTCAACTCATATTCAAAAGTTAAGGCACAAGGAATCATATACAACTACCCAAAACTCATCAACCATGTGTGTCTCACAATATATTACCCATAATCACTCTCAAGTATTGTATATATTTCGAACATGGGTATAAGAATATCCTTGCTCTCACTCTCACAAAGAATTCATATGCAGCAACTGATGACCATAGGTTTGCCCTTAGTGTAATACTCCACTAAATGTCAGAATGCCAAGCTTAGGCTAAGGGACGGGTAGGACTATTTTGGCCAGAAATAGTGACTATGTTCCTAAGCGCTTTAATACATCATTATATCATTAACACTTTTCTTTCAAACAACCTTTCTATGTTCTTTTATTCTACCACCCTTTTTCTCCTCTTTTGTTTTTCAATTTTGAACATAACTCACTTTTCAGCTTTTTTTCCCTTTTCTTTTCATAACATACCTCTTATGATAGCACTTTCTTTTTCATAACGCAATCAAGAACCACTACATTCTAAAGCATCATACTCACCTAATTTCCTCTTATTTCATCACATGACTTTATACGTTAAAGCACTTAGGAATTTGGATCAAATTACGGTCTTGAAAAAAAATGGATTAGGCTTACATATGAGGTTGTCAAAGAAGTAGGCTAAAGGCTCAAAAGGGTTTAACTAGGATGATGTCCATGGGTAGGTAAAACGAAGATAAACATGTATAGGTTGCCAAAGAAATGCCTAAATCATCTCTTAAACTTACACTCCTTATTTTCGCTTTGCATACATACCAGGCAAGTTCTAGCATCGGCTACAAACATAGAATATACTATTAATCTCACATACACAAGGCACATGGTCGACTTTATTGGAAGTAGTATAGACTCTCGACCCAACAAGTGAAGGAGTTGAACCACACAATATCACATAATGAGTCACAATTAGAGCCTAAATGTCTCAATAGTCACAATTTTAGCGCCTACTCTTGTTATGATCTCATGCTGCCTATTAGAATAATTTCGTGCGAAGCTAAGTAAAAAAATTACTACTAAAAAAACTTAACTTAAACTAAAAAAATGAAACACACAAAAAAACGAAACAGAAATAAAACAAAGTAAACAAACATAGCTGCAAATAGAGAAGTATAGCATGCAATACCACCACCCCACACTTAAACGGGACACTTCCCTCAGTGGAAAATAAATACGAAGAACCTGGTCAGTCGAACTCTTCCTCAATGTCGGTGGTCATACCCCGTTCGTCGGAATCATCATAAGAGTCATCGTCAGAGTTCTCCTCCACGTCGGAGTCTGGCAAGCGTCGATCATCATCGGTCGGCACATCATCATCTAGTGGTTCCTCAAAGTATGTGCCTACTCCACACATCTTCCGTGCATGCATATTCATTGGATAGTCATGGTCCAGCTGTTGGAGCTCTACAGCAGTTGGAACACGACCTTCACTCATCATTATGAACCGTGTCATTCCATAAAGATGACGGAAGAAACTCTCATCTCGAGCATGTCTCTCCGCAGTAGTAAGGTTGACACCATGTGTTGTTTCAGCATCTTTGACCTTTGTGAGGTCAACCTTCTTCGGGTTATGTGGGAGTTTGTGATCAGCTGGTTTCTCTTCGATATCCTCCTTCCGCAAGATTGCTGTCAACAGATTACCAAAAGAGAAGTGGGACCGCTTGTGTAGTCTGGCTTTCCGCATTGTGGAGCGAATGATTTCCCCAATGTTAATAGGGATATTCGTCATTAAAGCATAGACCAAACATACTCTATCTCTTGTTATTTTGGTGTACTGAGTCCCAGGAATAAGGCATGAGTTGACAATCCGCAACCAGATTATTGCTTCCCCATTCAAAGGAGCATAGGGGAAGGTGTTGTGTCGTCTGGTGTCTTGGTGTCTGCTCCACCTTGCCATGGATCTACTTCCACAAAGTGTGTGTCGAATTGATCTATAAGGAGGTCTGCTATACAGCTCTTTGAATGGTGCTGGATCGACCGAGGGTAAGCCAAGAAAGAAGTTGATCAAATCCGCGTTGAGCTGTAAAACTTGGCCCCGAATCTTGACTTCGCTGCCCGTGGTTTTCGGCGACTAGTTGGCGTAAAATTCTCTTGTCAAATCAAGATTACATTCTCCCATGTCGCGGAAGATGAAATCCAGATTCAATGCCATGATTTTCGCCAACATACGCGGTTCCTTCTTCGCTAGGCTATCCTTGTTGATCAAGTCGACATGAACATATTTGATTTCCTTGTTGTTCCTATACCATTCTTTGGCTTCCTTCTCAAGAACCCATTTTATTCCAAACATTCGGTGGGGTAATTGCATTGAGGATGATTCTCCTTGGTCCTTGCGACCTCTCTTCTTGCCCTTTTGAGATATGGTAGCATTATCTTGTCTCGCTTTAGGTGCCATTGTTCCTGAGACTTAAACGATATTTCATGTTAGCATCAACTCAAAGGAAACAATCTATAAATAAGCCATTGGGGTACCACCCCACACTTAGGTTCGTTGATACAAATCAGTGAAGTGAAGGTGGTTGATTACTTAAATTTCATCGACATACGTTTTAGGAGCTATATTCCAACAAGAAAATCAGCGATGTATCACTTCTTGCAATCTTTGCAATACTTTCATGTTAGGTATAACAAGACTACTACATAGGGGTTACATCATGGTGTAGTTTCTATCAACAAGCACAACCTCCTATGTTGGTAGGCAATTATAAGTCTTATCCCGATGAACGGGATAGTCTAACATGTAAGAATCCAAGTAACAAGCCTATGCAATGTTCATAACCATAGCAATTCCGCAAAGAGTATAACAATGCAATTAAAACCAAATTTAAGTCGGAAACAAGTTAAGATTATCCTAACGTACATGTTCACTCACATGGTTTTACATCAACAATTCAAACACTTTAACATCACCAATATTTCTTCAAGATATAGCAATTCATGATAGACATAGCAACGTAGTACTTACGCGAAATAGATGAAGAATAAAAGAGTACTTACGTGATTGAAGCCTTTGGAGATGTTCTTGTGAATTGAAAGAGCAAAAAGAAAAATTTTGAGATGATTTGGAGTGGATGTGCGGCGCCTTTAGGTCAAGTTTCAATGTGTTTATGTTTCAAGACTAAGTCCCCTTTATATAGGAAAAGAATGGGTCGGGTTTTGACCCATTTAAAATCGGTTTTGGAGACAAAAAGGGACCATAGGCGGCGCCTTTAGCTTTGCATATGCATGGTATAGGCGGCGCCAAATGCAAAGCATAAGCTAGCATAGGCGGCGCCTAGTGTAATGCATAAAGGGACCATAGGCGGCGCCTAGTGCATGGCATATGAGATACTGAGACCAAATGCTTTAGCATAGGTGGCGCCTATGCTATAGCATACCTGAGTATGGGCGGCGCCTATGTCTTTGCACACTAGATTTCGAGACCTTAGGCTATAGTATCGGTTTTGCATTGTTCGTGGCCTAGTTTTACCTAGGCCTAGCCTTGATCGATGCCTATTTTGTCATGAGCAATGCTCAATCCATAGACTTATGCATCTTTATTCCTAACTTACCACCTTTACCATGCAATACGTCCAACTCGTCATTTGAAACCAATCTCCTCGTTGAATACCTCTTGCACCTATATTTGCTCAAAACCAATGAAAACGATTAGTACAATGGGTTGCCTCCCACCAAGCGCCTTGGTTTTGGTCGTGGAACGACTCTTATTTTTGGATTTTCATTTATCAAAAGCAAAACAAGTACTTAGAACGAAAGAAAGACAAAAACGATAAACAACAAATGATAAACGATGGGTTGCCTCCCATCTAACGCCTTATTTATTGTCGTGGCTCGACATAGTTACCTCGAGTACTTAGACTTCGTCGAGATAAGTTATGGCCAGATAATTCATTGAGTCAAGAGGACCGATATACGGTTTAACACGTTGGCCATTCACCTTGAAGACAACACCATTATTGTCTTCCAATTCGACTACTCCGGACGAGTAGACTTGGCTAACTTTGTATGGACCAGACCACTTAGATTTTAACTTACCTGGGAAGAGCTTTAATCTGGAGTTGAAGAAAAGCACCATATCATCCTTTTGGAAGTTTCGTCGAACAATCCGATGATCATGATACTTTTTCATCCGCTCCTTGTATAGGTCTGACCTTTCATATGCATGGAGATGGAACTCATCTAATTCGTTCAGCTGCTCCAACCTCAGATTCATCGCATCATCTCAATTCAAGTTCAATTGCTTCAATGCCCACAATGCCTTATGCTCGAGCTCGATGGGTAAGTGACAAGCCTTCCCATAAACTAGTTGATAAGGAGACATGCCAATGGGTGTTTTGAATGTAGTCCTATACGCCCATAGTGCATCATCTAGCTTCCGAGACCAATCCTTCCTATTCGCATTAACCGTCTTTGTAAGGATTTGCTTGATCTCGCGATTGGAAACCTCTACTTGTCCACTAGTTTGGGGGTGATAAGGCGTGGCTACCTTATGTTGCTTGACACCATACTTGGACAACACGGATTTGAATAGCTTGTTGCAAAAGTGAGATCCTCCATCACTTATGATAGTACGTGGTACTCCAAAGAGAGAGAAGATATTCTTCTTTAAGAACGCTACAACACGCTTTCCTTCATTGTCGGCCAACGCTACAGCTTCAACCTATTTCGAAACATAATCTATAGCAACTAAGATGTACTTCATTCCAAACGAATTCACGAATAGACCCATGAAATCAATACCCCATACATCACAGAGTTCTACCTCAAGAATTTGGGACATGGGCATCTCATGGTGTTTTGAAATAGCACCTTGACGCTGGCATTTGTCGCACCTTCTAACATAGACATAGGCATCTCTAAATATTGAAGGCCAATAGTAACTACTTTGCAATATTTTTCTTGCCGTCCGATTGCCTGCATGATGTCCTCCAACTTGGGAAGTGTGGAATGCTTCCAAAATATTAGGCACCTCTACATGGGATATACATCGTCTAATAGTACCATCCGCACATCGTCGAAACAAATATGGCTCATCCCAATAGTAGTGTTGTACATCATGCATAAACTTCCTCCTTTGGTGGTAAGATAAATTGGCAGGTATCACATTACTCACCACAAAATTTGCAAAGTCAGCATACCATGGTAATTTTTCCATTGTTGTCGCTAATATCTCCTCGTCAGGGAATGCATCATCAATCTGAATTTCAGGTTGCACCACATGCTCATTCTCGAGTCTAGATAGGTGGTTGGCCACTTGGTTCTCGAAACCTCTTCTATCTTTGACCTCGAAATCGAACTCTTGCAGCAGCAACACCCATCGAATTAATCTTGGTTTTGCATCCTTCTTTGTCATTAGATACCTAAGAGCTGCATGGTCTGTATGAACGATCACCTTAGTACCCAATAGATAGGCACGAAACTTCTCAAATGCATACACAACCGCTAGGAGCTCTTGTTCAGTAACAGTGTAGTTCCTTTGGGCTTCATTTAGGACGTTACTCGCATAATAGATAGGATGAAATAATTTCTCCTTTCTCTGACCAAGAACAGATCCAACGGCTACACCACTAGCATCACACATGACTTCGAACGGGAGAGACCAATATGGTGCTACCATAATAGGGGCTTCAATGAGTTTTACTTTGAGGCATTCAAATGCCTTTAAGCAATCTTAATTGAAGTCAAACTTCGCATCTTTCTCCAAGAGTTTGCACAATGGACTAGCAATTTTGGAGAAGTCTTTGATGAACCGACGATAGAAACCTGCATGGCCGAGAAAACTACAAACTCCCTTCACCGAAATTAGAGGCGGTAGCTTCTCAATAACCTCTATTTTTGCTCGATCAACCTCAATCCCTCTTTCGGAGATCTTGTGACCAAGAACGATACCTTCTTTTACCATGAAGTGGCACTTCTCCCAATTCAGCACTAGGTTAAATTCTACACATCTTTGCAATGCCATGCTTAGGTTTGCCAAGCACCCTTCAAAAAACTCACCAACGACTAAAAAATCGTCCATGAATACCTCCAAAGTGTCTTCAACCATATCAGAAAAAATAGACATCATACAGCGTTGAAAGGTGGCTGGTGCGTTACATAACCCGAATGGTATACGTTTGAAGGCAAACGTACCATATGGGCATGTAAACGTTATCTTCTCTTGGTATTCGGGGGCAATACAAATCTGATTGTAGCCTGAATAACCGTCCAAGAAACAAAACCATCCTTTCCCCGCTAATCGATCTAGCATTTGGTCCATGAATGGCATTGGGAAGTGATCTTTGAGTGTCCAAGAATTCAGCTTTCGGTAGTCCATGCATACTCTCCATCCAGTGACGGGTCTGAGTGGAATAAGCTCATTCTTTGCATTTGGGACCACCGTCATACCTCCTTTATTGGGAACACATTGTACTGGGCTTACCCATGTACTATCAGAGATTGGATATACAACTCCTGCGTCTAACCACTTGATAATTTCTTTCTTCACCACTTTTTGCATAGGTGGGTTTAGACATCTTTAATGCTCAATGGTGGGTGTGCAATTTTCTTGAAGCTAAATTTTATGTGTACAAATCCAGGTGGAATACCAATAATATCCGTAATGGTCCATCCAATGGCTCTAATATACTTCCGTAGGATAACAATGAGAGCTGCAACTTGTTGCTCACCCAAATCGGCTGCCACAATGACTGGAAGTGTATTCCCACTTCCTAAGAATGCATACTTTAAATGACTTGGCAGCTCCTTCAATTCTAACATAGGTGGCTCTTCAATAGATGGCTTAGCTGGTGGTGTGGGTCGATTCTTGAGATCAAGGTCCAGCTTCTTGGGAACATAGCGATATGTCCCTAATCCTGATAGAGCACAAATAGCTTTTTCATAATTTTTAGCATCCTCATTCTCTCCATTCATGAGCACAACCGCCAAAGGGTCATCAATAATTTGCTCTTCTTCAAGTAATTCTTTCTCATCATCAAAGAAAACATCAGCCACCGAAAATATACTCAGATCTTTGGGTTGCTTCATTGATTTGCACACATCAAAGCGAACCACTTCGTCATTTATTCGGAATGAAAGCTCATTGGCTCTCAAATCAATGAGCACACTTCCTGTAGCAAGGAAAGGGCGCCCCAAGATTATGGGAACTTCTGAGTCTGCCTCACAATCCAAAATAACAAAGTCTTCCGGAAAGATGAATGAAGAAACCTTTACCAATACGTCACATAGAATACCAACAGGTCATTTTACCGACCTATCCGCCATGACAAGCCTCATGTTGGTTGGAGTAGGATCACCCAACCCCAACTTCTTATAGATCGATAATGGCATCAAATTGATGTTGGCTCCTAAGTCACATAATGCTTTGGAAAAATTCAAAGATCCAACGGTGCAAGGAATAATGAAAGCTCCGGGGTCGGCCTTCTTCTGAACTATAGATCGGGTAGCGATTGCGCTGCAATGATGAACATCTTTCAACTCATAACTTGCTGCCCGTTTCTTTGTCAAAAGATCCTTCATAAATTTCGCATACCCAGGCATTTGTTCAAGTGCCTCCACTAATGGAACATTAATGGTCAACTGTTTTAACATAGTCATAAATTTGCTGAACTTTGTGTCATCCGCCACCTTCTTCAATATTTGGGGAAAAGGTGGTGGTGGGTATGGAAGTGTTCTCTCCATGACTTTCTTCTCATCTTGCTTCCATTTTTCCACTTTTTTAGGTTGTACGTCGCTAGGTGTGACGTCCTTAACGTCTTTTGCGGACTCCTCTCCTATTGTGTTGTCGTCCATGTCCGCAGCTTCGTCAACCACTTGCTTGCCTTTTGCTGAAGTTTCCAGAACCTTACCACTTCTGGTAGTGATGGCCATGCATGACCCATCATTTCTTGGGTTTTGCACAGTATCGCTAGGTAAAGTGTTGTCCTTTCTTTGATTGAGTGCTGCTGAAAGTTGGCTCAATTGCTGCTCTGTTTGCTTGATTAAAGTGGAATGTGAATCAACTAATTGTTTCATAGAGGAAAAATCATTAATTACCTCCGTTACTCCCGCGCTCTTTTCTTCCACTCCTTTCAATAGTTTAGCCATCATGTCTTCCATACTTCCAGAGTTAGATGTGGTGGTGTCACGTCTACCAGGGGGAACGTACAAACCACTCTTTTCATTCTTGTTCTTCCAACTACCTTGGTCTTTGTTTCCAGATTTATCATAATAGTTCCGACCTTGGTTTCCTTGGGCATTCCCTCGAAAACCCACCTGATTGTTCAAGTAGTTGGCATCCTCTTCCGAATCAGATTCGTCTCTTCCTTTTGACGCTATAGCTTTCACTTTTTCGGTCTTCCCTGATAATAAATGCTTTGTAAGAAGATCCATTTGTGTTTTCATATGCGCCATATCTTGATCACGTTCTTCTTCTCTTCTTCTTTGGTCTGCAGTCATGCCAATAGATAAAGTGGGGCTTGCTACCTCAGAATCCCTGGTATGCCAAGCTCTACTTTGCTTCGTCATACGATCTAGCATATTGCTTGCTTGACCAAAGGTGAGGTCCATAAAAGATCCTCCAGCTGCATTATCCACCACTGGTTTAGTTATTGAATTCAAGGCTCTATATAATATCTCCATTAGGTTAACATTAGCCATATGATAGTTTGGGCATCTCGCCAGCTTTGTCTTGAACCTCTCCCATGTTTCATGAAGAGCTTCAGTGGGAAGCTGACGAAAGTTGCTGATTTCATCTCACAGTTGTGCTCTTTTGGATGGCGGAAAGAATCTTTCTAGGAAAGCGTCTCTCAATTGCCTCCAATTTGTAATCGAATCAGGAGTCAGCCCATTCAACCATAGTGTTGCCTCCCCAGATAGAGACAATGAAAATAGACGTAATCGAATAACATTCTGACTAACACCAGGATTGTCAAAGGACTTGCATGTAGAAATAAAGTTGATGAGATGCATATTCGGATCATCGCCTGCTAGTCCACCAAATAATCCCTTGAGTTGCAATAACTGAATCATGGTGCTTGTGATGTTGAACTTGGCTCCAGGCGCTAATGGTGGAGGAATTATGGCTCCAGTGGCTCCGGCACCATCAAGATCATCATCATCATCGTCGAAAGCAGGTTGCAAGGGTTGGCGATCATACCTAAACTGAGCTTGTCGACCTCTTCGGTTGGCAGGTGTTATGATTTCAGCATCACGCTTTGGGTTTAGTAACTCGTCATCACCTAAATCCTCACCGTCAGGATTTGTTGCTCGCCCAGGATTATCAATGTTTTGTTGTTGAACTTGAGCGGCGGCAAGGCCAGCTAATCTCGCCTATTCCTGTTGAGTAGGCATCCTTTTTATTTCTGCTTGTGCTTCCATTCTACCAATGTGTTGTGGTTCAGGATTGATAGGTAATAACGGTTGACCAGAACTTCTAGTATGGGGCATGCACTAAATAAAAACCTGCAATAAACAAAAACAAAAACTGAAAGTAAAAGTACGAGAATCTTTGACCAAAGGGTCTAGTAATTATCACGAACTTGATTGACACTCGTATTCCCCGGCAACGGCGCCAATTTTTTGATAACGCTCAATCTACAGCTCTCGTAAGAGTGTAAAGCGGTCGTAGTCAAATATAGAACCCAACCTGGGTTGGGTATCGATCCCACAGGGAATAGCTTGGCCAACAAGTAAGCAAGGATTACTAGACTTTTAGTGCAAGTCTCGTAAAAAGGGGGGAGTCTTGTTGTGCAAGTAATGTAAACAAAGTATTAAAGTAAAAACTGAAAATAGCAAAGTAAAAAGAAAGAATATTTATTAAGTTGTAAACAATGAGAATTGAGGCATTGGGGTTATGTTCACCTTCTGAGTTATACGTCTCTATTGGCTATGAGTGTGCGCAATTCAGACATGCATGTGCTTATAGAGAATTGTATTCGATGGTAAATCCAGGCGTCTTTCGACCTATTCGAGGATTATTTCACTTTAACTCTTTCGATCTTAAAGCGTGTCTAACGGTACAAATTCTCCAAGAGGTTAATCCAGTTACGACACTAACTTTTTAATAGGGGATGGGACCCTACTACCTTGACACTATCTCTTTTCCAGACAAATAACCTTTCTTTCGAACAAGTTAAAGGTTATACTGGCGTATTCTTGCATTTGCAACCACAAAGAATTTAGATTAAGATGAAGAGAATAATGATATAAGCAGCATACGTGTCACGAACTCACAAACTCACAGCAATAGATAGTATCTCATTCGGCTTCCATAACCCCAACAGAGAAGTTTAGTTACCCATGAGTGCGAAGGAGATCACAATTGACATTGTTATTGTACCACAATAATGATAGATTTCGTGTAGCATAAGAGTGGTAGGCGTTAGGCGTGATTTCTTGCAAAGTAATTTCTCTTGTTGCGGAAATTAAGAATAGATGAATAGAAGAAGAAAACTAGAATCAATGGAAAGATTAGAAGGGTTGTAATTGATGGAAGAAGAATGTATGATGGATTGTTATTAAGTTGAATGTATGATGGATTGTTGTTAAGTAGAATGTATAAAAATCTCTAGCAGAATAGGGTATTTATAATACCCATATCCTAATCCTACTAAGCTAATGAAATACTTAACCAAATCCTACTAAGCTAATGAAATGCTTAACCCAATTGTACTAGGTTAATGTATCATTATCCAAATCCAACTAAGTTACTGCAAGTCCCCAAAGTCTTCAGAAATGTTGTTTTAGCCCGGGACAGATTTTCCATGCATCATTTTTGGTCCTTAGGCGTCCAAGCTTCCTTTTCTTCCTTCGTGAAGCTTTCTTTGGCGTCAAGTTATTCATAAAATGCTGAATTCTGCATCATTTATACCTGAAACTTTGCTAATCATGTTCGTTAGCTCACTTACAGGAAAAGGGACTAAAAGTGCATGAAATATATAATTTGTTCTCAAAACATGGCACAAATATGGGCAAAATATATTGATATAGGCCTGTAAATTCGCCTATCATCACATACTATGGCATAACGCAATCTAATAAGAGGGGAAAACCTAGGCTACCTGGACGCTAAAGAAAGCTCGAAGAATCCACTAAATCATTGACTTTCCTTTTCGAGAAGCTTTTGCATGATGCCAAACCATCAAAATCACAATTTACTCATCAAATTTACTCATCAACACGAGAATAATGATACCTATATTGCACCATTGTTCTTCGGGTCTAAAAATTACACCAAAATCTCATGTGGGTCCCGCTTATAGAAATCATATTTACGAAACCAACCCAATGTTCTCTCATGCACAAGGAGTAATTATCTTCAAGAATGGGTGAAATCTGAGCTAAATTAGGCCTAAAATCAAGCCACCAAGGTTTAGGGATTTTGAACAAGAAATGAGAAAATCTACTACGAAATTAGAGAAAGTTTACCACAAATTTGAAGGATAATCATGTAAAAATTTTCACCCAATCTCTCAAATCACCCATAAGCTCTAATTCCAAAGCTATACACTCTTTAGGATTTAAGTCTCAAGAGAAAGGATGAAGAAATGGGAAAAAATGAGCTAAAAAGGGTCTACGTGTCGCTATACCCGACACCTCGCGATCGCCACATCTTGAGGCTGACAAGGAGAGTCATATTTTTGATATATGCCCGCAATCGCGGCATATGCTAGCTTACCAAGGGCATCATGATTGCGACCCCTAGCATTACTATTGGCGATAACACCAGATATAACTAAGACTTGAAATTTTTTAAGTCTTTGCCAATCCCTCGAGATTCATTAGGAATCTCGTATACACAACCAGACTATGCTACCACACCAAATTCAATGTTTCAAACTCGGTACCAAGGTTAAAATTTCCATCCGAGGTCTTTTCGACTAAAAATGGGTCCTACATCCATATTTCATTTTCTTAAATTTTCTACCAATAGATTGAAATGAGTTCGAGTGTCTCAGGACCCAAATAAAGAGTCCTCCTAGATTATCGATATTTTGGAGTTGTTAGAATAGTCAAAATTACATACGAGGGCATTTGACTAAAGTTTTCACTCAATAGCCAATTTGAGTTAGCAAAAACTTCAAAACATAGAATTGGATCTAAAAATCAAACAAACTGCTCTGTAATCGAACTGTTAGTCCCAGAAAGTCATAAATGACTTAGGAAAGTTTTAAAAAATCTCTAATGGCAAAAATAATCGAAAATATGGAAAATAACCTGAAGGGTTATTACATCGTCTGAACACCTTTTAGTAGTGTAGAGATTTGATTTTGTAATTTATTCTCAATGTTAGTAGAAGATATAGTATGTGCAATAGTTATTGAACATGTATATTAATTAATAAATTATTAGATACAAACTCATGAAAGCGGTACAGTAAAAAGAAACATCTATATTGAAATTAGAGAAGATAGAGGGGACTATCGAATGAATATGTGCCCTGTTTTTGAAAAATTAAAAATATCATTCTTTTAGCAAACTAAACATGAAAGTATGAGTCTAGAATCTATAAGGTAACTCCGATCAAATAGTCTTGAAAAAGGTCCTATAAATTTAGGGTAACATACATAAATTCCTGAATCTTTAAGTGATATTACATAAAATCTTGACTATTTCGTTGATTACATTTTATCTCAATTTTTGAAATGGTGATACATGTGTTATAAGGTGATGCATAAAAAAAATTGATACTTTTGAAACTGACAAAGATATTTATTTAAGGAAATAATAGATTCTCTTTTATTCATTGTATTCTTTTATTTAAGGAAAGATATCTAATTTTTCTCTTTTTTTTTTAGATTTAATTTAGGTGTTTTAATTATATTTCTCTTGTTTTAAGGAAATAATAGATTCTCTTTTATTCATTGTATTCTTTTATTTAAGGAAAGATATCTAATTTTTCTCCTTTATAGATTTAATTTGGGTGTTTTAATTATGTTTCTCTTTTTTCGTCTTTAATTATGAAAGATACATTTTTTTCGTCTTTAATTTCATCTTTAATTTTAGTTTTCTTTTTTTAGATTTAATTTTAATTATGTTTCAATTCTGCTTTTAGTCCTTTTCTAAAAAAGTATTATTACTTTTGTTTCCTACACTGACTACAACATTACCTTTCATTAATAACATATGAATCACCCAATAATTGAAATAAATAATTATATCTACCATATGAAACATCATAATACCATATATATGAATCACCCAATAATTGAAATAAATAATTGTATCTACCATATAAATCACCATAATACCATATATATCACCCACTAATATCATATGAATCACCTAATAATTGAAATAAATAATTGTATCTGCCATATGAATCACTATAATACCATATATATGAATCACCTAATAATTGAAATAAATAATTGTATCTATCATATGAATCACCATAATACCATATATATCACCCAATAATTCAAATAAATAATTGTATCTACCATATGAATCACCATAATATAATATGTATCACCCATTAATATCATATGTATCGCCTGCTAAAATCATACAAAATGTATCTACCATATGAATCACCATAATACTATATATGAATCACCCAATAATTGAAATAAATAATTGTATCTACCATATGAATCACCATAATACCATATATATCACCCATTAATATCATGTGAATCATCCAATAATTGAAATAAATAATTGTATCTACCATATGAATCACCATAATACAATATGTATCACCTATTCATATCATATGTATCACCCGTTAAAATCATACAAAATGTATCTATCATATGAATCACCATAATACCCATATAATGATAGCATATTTATCATTCGTATAAATCACTATTAAAAGAATAAACATGTATCAATAGCTAAATAAATTTATATATGTATCAATAGATTTTATTTCAAAAAAAAATAGGAACGATTTTAGGAGAGGAAAAAAAAAGTTGCATGTGTTAATGGAGGAGAAAAAAATCAGGAAGAAATATGATTTAAGCATCCTGATTTAAGCATTAATGGAGGAGGAAAAATCAGGAAGGAGGATGATTTAATTGCTGATAATTAGGGAGATATTTTAGGGAAGGAAATCTTTGAAAAAAAATAGCTTGAATGATTTAATCGTGGAGTAAAAATAGGATGTGAGATTTTGTTGATATGTATGAAGAGTAAAGTTGAAAATTGAGATTTTATGTAAATTTTAAAAAAGTAAGGGATATTAGGTAATATAGTATCTTAAGTATGAGATTTGTGTAATTTATCCACTAATTATGTTGGGTCTGGATTTATTAAAGGAAAAATTACACAAATCCCATATTTAAGACACCATATTACCTAATATCCCTTAATATTTTAAAAAATTACATAAAATCCCTATTTGCATTTTTACTGGTGATACATATGCTATAACTTCCACACCCTATTTTATCTCCTCTTTTCACGCCATCTCCCTCTTCCTTTAATTTACGCATGCTCTGTTTTTTTTACTCACAAATTACTCTCCTAAAATCTCTCCAATTTTAGTAGATTTTCAGTCAACTTCAATCCCCACTACTTCAACTAATTTCAATCTATGTTCATCCTTTAGTTTCAAAAATTAACAATTTCTTCAAAGAGGTTAGCTTTTGGTTTATCCTTTAAAATCCTTTTGTGTTTATTTGTTTTATACTTAATGGCTAATGAAGATTCATCCTCATTCAGCTTGGGAATTTCACAAATTGAAACACAACAAATTGTTCATGATAGGAATCAAGTCTTGGATTTTACTTCGGGCAAATTTGATTACACCAAATTAGGGTTTAGTGAAAATAAATCAAAGCAGCGGAACGACGCTAAAAAATTGAAGATTTTAAGAGAAGCTTTTGCTGCAAAAAATCAAGTCTCCAACATGCAAATGAAAGATCGGGATAAAACTAAACAAATCCCCAAATCCTCGTCGTAGTGGGTTTTTTTCGCAACTAATTCATATATGGTTATTCATATAAATGGTTCTTTTAAATGGTGATTTATATGGGTGATTCATATAATTGCATATTAACATATTAACTGGTTACTTAGTGATTCATAATTTTTTTGGTGATTTATATCGGTGATTTATATAGGTGAAATACTAAAATGGTATTTTAATTGGTGATACATATTTTGTGTTGGTGATTCATAGGTATTGATTAATATAACTGATTCTTTTAACTGTTGATTCATATGGGATATTCATATAACTGCATATCAACAAATTAACTGGTTATTTTGTGATTCATATTTTTTTGTGATTCATATGGGTGATTCATATGTGTTGATGATTCATAAATGGTGATTCATATAACTGGTTCTTTTAACAGATGATTCATATGGTGATTCATTTAATTGCAGATTAACATATTAACTAGTTACTTAATGATTCATATTTGTTTGGTGATTCATATAAGTTATTCATATGGGTGTTACACTAAAATGATATTTTAATTGGTGATTCATATGTTTGTTACTTTTATTCTCCGTGGATAATTTTTTCTATTTATACATATTAATAGATTAACTGGTTATTTTGTGATTCATATTTTTTTATGATTCATATGGGTGATTCATATGTGTTGGTGATTCATAAATGGTGATTCATATGACTGGTTCTTTTAATAGATGATTCATATGGGTGATTCATTTAATTGCAGATTAACAGATTAACTGGTTACTTGGTGATTCATATAAGTTATTCATATGGGTGTTACACTAAAATGATATTTTAATTGGTGATTCATATGCTTGTTACTTTTATTCTCTCTGGATAACATTTTTTGGTTATACATATGAATCTTCATTTTATGTACTTTTTTTTGTGATTCATTTGAGTTGTTGACAGAATGTTAGTTTGCTTGTGAAAAAACGACCTTCCCATAATGTAAGGATTGGTAGTGTACATAATACCAATGTAGTCTATAAGCTTAACGATGTTCTGAATGATGAAGGAATTAGAATGTTTAGAAGCACTTGTTTTGGGTCATTTCTGGACCTACCTAATTGTAGTTTTCCAGGATCGATAGCAAGGTGCTTGATGACCTTAGAAGTCCAACACTCATGCCAAGATCAACTAAGGGTGTTGGTCAATAATACAATTCTTTGATTTTTATTGTACGAGTTTGCTATCATTATCGGCTTGAAATGCCAAGGCAGCATTGATGATTTTGATTATTAGACCTTCCACCATGTCACTACAAAAAAAAATATTTTTTGAATTCGTTATCATATGTGAAAAAGAGTGAGTTGGTCAATCCTTTTTTGACTAAAACCTAGGGGAAAATATGAAAGATGAGGTAAAAATTGGGAATTATACTTTATACATACATTTGTGTTCTCCCAAATTGATAAAACTAATATCCCTGCCCGAGACTTCCATATGGTGGATGATGGAAGTTATAGTCGTTTTCCATGGGGAAAAGTAGCTTTTGAGAAATTCAGGCTTCTATTAGTCGGTCAATGAATGAAGTCCAAAAGTTTTACTGTCTGAGTGGACTGCCATACGCGCTTCAAATTTGGTGTTACGAATGTTGTGCCAAAATTGATGATTCACTTGCCATTCGCGTTCACAATATAATTCCAAGGATGGTAAATTGGAAAGTGGTAAAACATCTTATGGACGATATTTTTAGTAAGGTAGTGTTTATTTCACTGTTATACTTTTGTATGTCTATTTTTAATTTTTAAGTTACTTCTAATTTTTGGCCTTTTATGTTACTTTTTTTTTGTTGTGTAGAGGAATATAACCCCGTAACCACAAGAATTGAACCATCTTGATTTGCCCAATCCTTTGATGTTTGGTTCAACAGATGATGCTGCAAATCTAGCACAGGCAGTAGTTGTACAACAACAATCTGAGAGGACTGTTCCGACTGAATTTGGAGATGAATTTGATGATTTGAGTACATCTCCTAGTGCAGACCTTCTCAAAAAGATGAGGTTTGATGTTGGTCAATCTTCACATCTTCCTATGAAGAAATAAAAAATAGTTGAGGAGTCAGAAAAGGTTAGCTCATGAGTAGCAAAGTCCAAAAAACAATCAAACAAGTTGTCCAAAGATAAAAATTTGGCAGGTCCTTCAATAGATCTTTCGAAGCCTCGAGTTTCCTTGGATAAAGACAAAGTTGTGCCTAATATTGAGATGAGGGATACCAATAAAGCATCTGCTGCTTCAGAAGAAAAGGTATCACTATCCAAGTCTGATTTGGACGAGGTAAAGTCTTATGTTAGGACTTATGTAAGTATAAAATTTTGTTGTTTCTGTTTTGTTAATGTTAAAATATATTATAGGTTAACATGAAATCCAAAATGCTAGTCACACTCTAGGTTGACATGAAAGTCAATGATCTTCAAAAGTTGATAGTTGACCAGTATATAGGACTTTTGGGAGTTGTGAAAGAAGGTTTTGCTTCATTTGGCAAGGTATTAATAGTTTATCATTAGTATCACTATGCTATTGTGTTATTCTAATTTTTTATCTTATAGGTTGCTCAATATCCAGTGCATGAAAGTGAAAAAGGCAACCTGGAGAATCCTCCTCAAACACTTAATGAGCACACAACGGATGCTAAAAGTTATAATATTGTAGATGTTGCTAGTCAATCATCTAAATTAGGTGGTAATGAAGGAGTAGCTGAGGAATCCTTGAAGGTAATTAAATTAGCTTAACTATATTATCATTTTGTTACAACTTGCTCAAAATATTACCATCTAATAGTTTAGATGTTATTTTTTGAATTGCTGGAACTGTTAATATAATGGTGTGTATATATTTATTAAGTTACTCATATGTACACTGTGATACATATGAACATCTGACATCATATGTATCACTTTGATACATCTGACATCATATGTATCACTTTGATAAGTATAGACAATTTAAATAAATTTCCAGCAATTGATTCATCAAATGTGTTCAATTGATTCATATTAACATGTTAATTTTAATTACTAATATGAATTAAATAATTTTTCTCCAATGGTTAATATGAATCATATGACAAGATTTATTTTTGTGAATATGTGTTCCTAAAGTTTTCAAAATGTATCACTTTGAAATATTTGTATCAAAATGTTTCAATTTTCATACACACAATTTATTAAATCAATTCATATCAAAAGTTAGATCACAATACAAATTTAAATTTGAAATAAATCAAACAGGAAGCTGAGAGTTCATACGCAGACAAGCTGCAACAAGATGATAGGCATAGTACAGATGCTGAAGTAGATGAAGCTATAAAGAAAGAACGTGTAATAGTAATATCGATTTACTTATAACGAATTTTATTTTGTAATTTGAAGTAGTTCATTATAATGCTCAAAACCTACTTTTAAGTTTTTCTGTGGCATAAAATTTTTCAGTAACAATGTTTTAATCTTATTTATAGATGATTAATGTTTTAAGTACCTAAAGTTGGTTATCTATTATGTAAGTTTTTCAGATGCATCACAGTGACATATAATGATTCATATGTATCATTATGATACATACACATAATTTAGGAACTTCAATTCTAAACTTCATTATAACACTAAGTTCTGTTTTTACATACGTTACACAGGAATCTGAAGAAGCACTTCATAATACATATGAAGATTTTTCTAAAGCTATTACCTTGTACATACCACCATTGCGTTCTTCCTATCCAACAGGGATCAATTATATAGATGTTGTAACTATTAACACATGTGATCGGCAAGGCAACATTGATAGTCAGTGTTATATTAGCGACAATGCAATTGCAGCTATTTCTCAGGTCCCTGTGTGCAAGACTAATCTGAAATATGTCAGGAAGATTCCTTCCAAGAGAAATAGGTAGCCATCAAAAGTATATCAGTCACCATTTATCAGTGAGTTTGATTCTGGGTCAAAAAATAACGAAGTCATCCATTCGCAAAAAAACATAAAATATCTATTTGAAGGTCACAATATTAACGTACCATATGCTGAAGATCTCTTCTCTAAGTTCTCTGTTTGGATGTCAGCTGGACTGTACAATCCACATGCTACTAAGTAATATTGACGAATCACCCTTCACAATATCATACATATGTACTACTTTCAATACTTATAAGAATTATAATTTGATTTTAGAAAAGGAAAGGATGAGTACTACACGGCCAAATACGATGATCTAAAACCAATTCTTAATTTTGTAGTAGCACACCTAGTGAAAAAAGTTGGTTTTATTACATGGCGCAATCAAGTAATTGTTGGAGGGGTGAGGTATGCCTCAAAGAAATATATATAGCAAGTAACCTTTTTATTAATTTTTATTATTAAAGCACAAGTTGATTTTACAATATGACCCAAAAAATTTAATGTTTGCGGTATGAATATAGCTTTTCTGGTAGCAGATGTATCATCGTGATACATCCGGGTATCATATGTATCACTGTGATACATATGCTATCTAACTTGAATTTAATTTGAAAATTTAATAAGGAAATATGGGTTAGTGTCGTAATTTGAAATACATTCTGCTTTATATTTTTATGAGCTAAATCTAATTTCTTTGCTGCATCCGGTTATGATCAATATGCAACTCGATACATTTGTGGCTGATTTAGTTTGTCTCTACATTTCATGCAAAGTAGTGCTTACTATATTTTTTTATAGCAATTAATATTCCAAGTCTTGTATATGCCTTATATAAATCACCCGTTCTTACACATCATAGTTTTTTATTACAGCATATCGATGTGGTATTCTACTATCTTAGAAAGAAAGCAAAACTAGATACAACTAGTGAATATAGATATACCACTATGAATTGCATGTTCATGAACTACATCCATGATATATACACTCATTATCACCGAAGTCATTCTGAGATTGATCTTAGCTCGTATGTCAAAAACGTTCGCTCAATGAAAATGGCTTCGATGGAGAGATCAATTTCTGAGATTATACAAGGACTATGCATTCCAGCTGGTATTCCGTGGCATTTGATTGATGAGGTGTATGTTTCAATAAATTGTAAAGGGTCATTTCATTGGGTGCTGGCAGTCATAGTACTCAAGGAAAGATGCATTCATGTGCACGACTCGATGAAAGGTCATAGAGGTCATGCTGATGAGATAAAGGAGCTTGCTAAAATATTGTCAACTTATTTGACAATATCTTATTTTTTTTAGAAAAAAAATCGCACAGACTGGTCACTTCTAGACGCATACAAGGAAAAGTCAGACCAACATACATTTGACGTTCACATTGTTGATGGAATTGTGCAACAATCAAGCAGCACGTTATAAGTATCATTTATTGTTTTGAATATATTATTTTAAGAGCTTACGACAACACATAAAATACCTATTTTTCTATTTTTCAGGGATTGTGGCTTGTTTGTTACAGTATATGCTGAATTTTTAAGTGATCGGCATCAGATACCATCTTCAGAGTTTGATCCGAAAAAGCATCGTACAAGATACACATCCTTGTTATGGGACTATGGTGTGAACAAGGCATGCACTGGATATGTTAGTGACAACCAAGATCCTCCTAGGCCTAAACGCACCTTCATTTGATCTGAGGATACAGAGATGATTGATATTGGACTGTTGTTCTCTAGCATTTATTGTGTGACAAAAGGATATTAGTTTCTTATGTTTGTGGAATTCTAGTTTTTTGGCTTTTTAATGTTTGGGTATTTCTAGATATATCATGAAACCATGTTTTTTTTGTATAAAATGTCATCACATTTTATCTTAGAAGCAAATATTGTATTAGTACTTCTGTGTGAAGTTTAACTTACATAGTGTATTACAAATTTTTAGTTTTATCTTTTGATATGTAGCATCAATATTTTGTTAACAATCAGAAGTGATCTAATATGTATCATCAAATACCATATGAATCACCATTTATATTACTAATCAGTTTTTACATGAATCACCAAATACGACTTATAATCATATGAATCTTCACTTTCATGAATAATCAGTTAAATAAATCACTAATTATATGAATCACCAGTTAAAAATAATTAAACCTAATTAAACTGTCACCAATATGTTGAAGATGGATCACCAATTAACATGTTCGTTTTAATTTCTACTATGAATCAACAACTTTTACATGAATAATTTACATGACTCACATAACAATATTATGTTTATGAATATGTATCACCAAATACCATATGAATCATAATTTATATTCTTAACATGTATTTATATGAATCACCAAATACAATTTAATATGCTAAGTTGTATTCTTTTATCGCCACTTATATTCAGTTATCATATGAATCTCCAGTTTTTGAAATAACCATTTATATTCTTAAAATGAATCACCAGTTAAAAGTCGTTAGAATTGAATAAACTGTAACTAATATGTTGAAAATGTATCACCAATTAACATGTTAATGTTACTTTCTTATATGAAACAACTAATTTTACACGAATGGTTTATATGAATCACATAATAATATTAAGTTTTTTTTAATATGTATCAATTGAAAACAATATGATTAAAATGTAACAACAATTAACCTGTTGAGATTAAATAGTAGTATGAATCACTTTATAATTTCATTTAGGAAATGAATCACTAGCTTTCCTCATTAACTCTAAACATATCTACATAAGACAATAGTACTAATGAATTATAAACGATAATCTAAAAAACACATATCTTTTCCAATTGTAAACGGAATATATCAAGCAACGAATTTTTGAGTAATTAACTCAAATTATTGAATTCAAATCTTTGAACTAAGTAAACATGTCTGATTAAGCTTTAAAGACAAAATGTCACATCTCTTTTGGAAAGTAGTTGCAAGTACATCTGTTGTGGCCTTCATACCCACACTTGCCACAACGATTTGATGTTGATGAAAACTTTTCTCTACTTTTCTTTTTTACTACCTTTATTGGATCTTCCTGGTGGGCGTTTATATTTTGGAGGCAAAATCACATCTTCTAACACCTCCGGTGGTACATGCCAGTCTCATTTATCAGGCATTGGACAAAGCGGCATTTTATAAGTCTTCACCAATGTCTCCTTCTTATAGTAATCTGAGCAGTATGGCTTCATTTCCTTTACATGTTTGCTTTTCAAAACAGCAATAGTGTGCGCACATAGTATCTCATCAAGTTGAAATCTACCACATTTTCAAGTTCTATTATCCAACTGAATAATGTATTTTCTTCATTTTTCATACACACTGCATATGTATTTAGTTTATTCCCTAATCTAAAAATATTATTCCATAAAGTTTTATGTAAGTCAACATAAAATACCCAAATTAATTTAATATAAAGAACAAAATTTCAAGTGGAAACATATTTCAACATATGTATCAAAATGATACATATCAATCCTAGATGTATCACTTTGATACATCTGTTATCAGAATGTTAAAAGAAAAAAAATCTGCAAACTAACTTAGTTAAAGTATACTGATTATTATTTTAACTTACCATCATACGTGATGACTTTGCCTCGTTCAATTGAAGAATTTGTTGAAACCAACCTCCCAATGACTTTTTAGAAAGAAAGCTAGATCAGTCTCTATTTTTCGATTCCACACACCAAATAAGATTCTGACCTGTTCAAGAAAAATCTAAAATTGATAGTTCACGAGCCTCAACAAGACGAGAGTTGATACATTCTGTAATGTTGGAAGTCATCATCGTCCCCCTATTTATTGGAGCATGAACTATTGACCACTTTTCAAATACAATATTTTCTAAATATACCTTAACTATATTGTCAATATTTCCCACTTTACACATAAGCTCATCAAAATCATCTAACTTGTACGCTTTAGCCATGGCAAAAAACTTGCCGGTCAGCTTGTCCTTGCTCTTTCTATAATTCATGAAGACATTATTCCAAAGATGTCAAATACAAGTAAAATACGGTATACATGGATAGACCACACTAACCGCCTTGATTATGCTTTCATGTCTATCAGAGACAACACACATATTATCGTGCTTATTGAAAGCACACTTGAGTTGCTGGAAAAACCACGTCAAGGATGAATCATTCTTAGAATATATAACCCCATACGCAAGCGGCAATATATGTCCTGATACATAATATCAAACAATGATTATGTGTAAGTTATATAACAATTACCATCATTTATAAGAAAAAAATAAATCACTACATGTAATACCTACTCCATCAAGTGTGCTAGCTGAAACACATGTTCCTTGATATGGTCCTCTCATATGACTACCGTCTACTACCACAACAAGCCTACAATACCCAAATCCCTTAATAAAAGGTTGTAGTGCTACGAATAGATACATGAACTTATTATCCGGAGACTTATGCTTCCTTATATGTGATTTGGGATAAATCAAATTCAACATGTATGCATAGGTAGGCATTTGCTTATATCCGTTAATTGGTTGCCCTCTCAACATCTTTAAAGCACATTCTTTATCCCGCCACGCCTTTATGTAATCTATGTTCAAACCAAGTTCCCTTTTTATACTTTAATAATGTCGCTTGGGGTGATTATTCTTTTGTAGTTCACCAACTTTGGAGTTGTTATTCCAGCTACAAAGGCAATGGTTGCACGCTGCTGCTCAAACACGCTATCCATTAGTGAGCAATTGTGTTCATCGTTAAAGGTATGTACTGTAAATGTATCAGTACTATGATTACAAGACGCCTTGAATACCCAACTACATTCTGGCGATTTGCACAGCAAGATATAGCTGAAATGTACATCAAAAAAATATATTGCTAATATGAAGTTACGCTAATTTGTTTATAAATGAATCACCATATACCATATGAATCACTACTTCAATCAAAAAGTGAGCCAATTAACCAATGAATAAACAGTTAATATATATCGCTAATATAAACTTAATCTGTTATTCTATTTTATTATATGAATCACTAAGTTATATGAATAACCTGTTTTTCCAACCTATTTATATAAATCACCATTTATATGAATACCCAATTATATTAATCACAAATATGAATCACCAAATATATAAATATCCACTTACAATACTTATTAGTTATTTGTATCATTTATATGAATCACCAGTTATATGAATCACTGGTTATTTGAAACACCAGTTACATTAATCACCAACTTAAAAAACACTTACACGAATCACCTATTATGTTAATCACCAATAATAAAAATCAGTTATATAAATCACCAGTTATATGAATCACCTGTCACTAATATACAAATGTATCACTACAGCTTCTAGATGTATCAAATTGCGAAATAAATCAATAATTGTCATTAAAAACTAAAAAACAAACCTCTGCTTATCAGATCTCTAGCTCTGAAAATGAACCTGTGCTTGATTGCATAGTTACGCATTACCGAGACAAGTGTATCTTTGTTTTTATACTTTTGGTTCACCTTTACAACACTATTATAGAAATCACTTATCATTTCTTCACCAACCATATTAACAATTGGCAGAGATTCAACATTACCAACTATAGCAACTGCAAGTTCAGATGGATCAACAAAATCATAACACTCAATCGTCATATCATCCGCGTCAACATCATCATTGCCAATTACAATATCACTAGTTGTAATACACAATGGATACTTCCCGAATATAGATTCAGCTTTCAAAATCTGAAGAAAAAGTTTCACAGCCATATCATTATGAATCTCCAATGCTGATGAATCGCCTTGAACAACATATTTGGCATGAATTCTTTTTAGAGATACGTCAATTTTCAATAAAGTTGATATCGCTTCTATTAAATCACGGTACAACGCTTTTCATGAATTACAATATCATCGACCTGATAGATAACGTACCTTGTTTCAGAAACCCATTCCCTAGAATGACGCAACAACACAATGATGAGATCCATTGAAGAAATTCAGAAAAAAATTTGAATATCGTTTTTTTGTTCCAAAATTGAATTTTTTTTGAATCTAATGTGGTTTGTGTCATTTGTTGAACTTTTAACAAATGGAATTGCGTTTTTAATGCTTGTAATAGTTTAGCCAAGATTTACGTTGTTAAAATCAGAGATAATCCCATGCTTCCTAAAATAATTACCTGATCTATTACATATGTATCACTTTTAGTTATGTATCACTGCTTAACATATGTATCACCAATTCAAAAATCCAGGATAAGATGTAATTAGTAAAATAAATGAGATTTTATGTAATATTGGTTAAACTATCAGAGATTTATGTAAGTTACTCTTTAGTAAAAGAGTCCTTATCTCCATTAACTTTTCATTCCAAATTGAAGAAATCTTGAATCTATAAGGTAATTCCATGTAAATAGACTTGAATAAGGTCATATAAATTTGATTTATAACTAATTTCAATTTTGAAGTCCAAAACATAAATGAATATCTTTGTCTCACTTCTTCTTGCACTTCAACTTTTTTTTTTTTTGATATTTGAATTGTACACAAATCGAAATGGTGTAGACTTACAATTCCAATTCAGAGTTGTTATAGAGTTCAACTCAAGCTCGACGTGCAAAAAGGTATATACATACGTAAAATAAACAATTAGAACGAGATCATCTAAATCAAGTTGATATGGTTGATGTAAGAGGAACGTCTGCTACATGCAATGAGAAGTGTGGTCGTCCTTCTCCCTGCCTAGGTGGCATCTCTTGTCGGTATAGAATTTGATAATATGATCTCTTATTAATTGATGGTTCATGATCATGATATTGAAACTACTACTTAATTATATGAATGTAGGTGCGCATTGGCGGGGACAGATGCAAGCATGGAACACAAACGATATTCTTATAAGGCTATTTTTGGATGCGGAGGATCCCATCCCTTGTGATAGCTTTGATTTTTTACGGGCATCACTCATCAATAGTAGACTGTTCCATAGCATGTAATATATATACATATATGAGATAATGTTTGATAGTTCTCTTTTTAGATTTTTTCTTTTTATATTGTACAATTTTTATAATATACATGATTATAATGTTTGATAGTAAGTGGTAAAGTTGTTGTTATGTGATCAGGAAGTCACAGGTTCAAGCCTTGAAAATAGCCTCTGACAGAAATGAAAGGTAAGGTTGCGTACAATACATCCTTGTGACGGGGTTCTTCTCCAAACCTTGTGTATAGCTTAAGTTTTAGTGCTCCAGACTTTTTTTTTCACTTAGATTAAAATTGCACATGGCAGTGTGGTTAATTTTCTGGTTACAAGATTTATTAATTTGCACAATTTCTCTTCCTCTGGGATTTAATAATCTTCTCTCATGCAAGCAATAATAACTGTCGTCTCTTGCACATCTAGCCAAATTTCCCTGCTATTTTTCTACCTTGGGGAGTTTTTTACAGACAGTAAAAGATTTAATTTACTTACGTAGTGGGGTGGTCTGTATTCTTCTTCAAGCAGTTCAGTTAATATTGAATATGTAACTTGGTTGCATGCACAACTTATACTCTTACGAGATCTAGATTATACTCTCTCTCTTTTTTTACTTGTCATAAATTCCTTTTTTAAAATCAAACGATATTAGCCAATATTTTAAGATTTGTTTTCAATCATATTGAAGAAAGAAAAATTATAAACTTATAGTACTTTTCATATAGTTTATGGATATTTAAATTTTTATTTTAAAAATATAAATTAAACTAAATTAATTTAGCTTTGGAAATTGGTCAACTTGGCTCTCGAAAAATGAAACATGACAAGTAAAAGAAAACGGAGGAAGTGACATATGTCTAATTTTTTTAAGTCTAATTTTTTTAAGGCAAACATGTGTTTCGCTGTACACTTGTATAATACATTTGTCTAATTCTTTTTAAGGCAAACATAGGGTGTGGATCGGTCGGTTCGGTTCGGTTTTACATATTATTGGTTCGGTTTATCGATTTTTAATTTTTAAATATGCTAAATCAATAACCAAACTAATAACCAAACCAATAAGATATTTTTTTTATCGGTTTTTGGTTTATCGATTTTTAGTCTTTAACGATTTGATTTTCGATTTCACCGATAAGAAAATACTCATAAAATAGAAATAGTAGTAACTAACATGAAAAAAAATCGAATCTTAGTTGCAACCAAAAATCCTACATGATGTGTTTTAATTTAAAAGAATCTTCAAGTTTGAACTAAATGCTGTTAGGAGAAATTAAGAATATATATATATATATTCTTATTGGGTTGTCGGTTTATCCAATAACCCGATAAGAAAAAATCAAACTGAACCAATAACCCAATAAATTTTTTGTATAAAATCATTAAAAACCGTTAACTTGATAACCCAATAACAATAAACCAATAACATTTTTATCGGTTCGATTTATCAAATGACCAAATCATAGCTCATAAATAGAATCTCTCTCTCTATATATTTATATAAAAAGCAGAATCGACTAAACCAATAACATTTTTATCGGTTCGATTTATCAAATGACCAAATCATAGCTCATAAATAGAATCTCTCTCTATATATATTTATATAAAAAGCAGAATCGACATTCTGATGTGGCGCTTCTTATTTATCTTTTTTGTAATTTTTTTTTAACCTTTTTCTCAATTTCAAAAAATAAAAATTCACCTTTAAATTCTAATAAATATTAAAAATAATCATATTTAATCACTTTCAGAAACCATAGGAATTTGACAGATATAAAAAAACTATTCAATTGAAGCAATCCAAGTCCTGTCTCAGTCTAATTAGTGTTCGAATAGTACAATCTACTTGAGCTAAGCAAACTTCACTTAATGAGGCCAACCAGAGAAAATAGGACTCGAGTGCATAGACTTGCATCAGCATTAATGCTATTAATGATATTTATATCATTTCCTTAAATACACCTTTTCCCTTCTTTATTCTTTTTATTTTCTTTTTTTATTTAATCTAAGAAATTAGCTATTATAATTTATAACGCCTTAAATGTAGCACTATTTCTACAGAAATTGATTTGTCATTTTTTTGGATTTTTAATTTCTATAGAAATTGATTAGTCAGTTTTTTGTATTTTAGATATTTTTCTCAGCTTCAAAGAGATATTTTTTTTTTCTTTCTCCTCCTTTTATGAAAAGATTTTTTCCCATTATTCTCTCCAATTGTTCTTTCATATTTATTAATTTAATTTATAATTTATGTACTATACATAAGATATTTTCTCATTATTCTCTTTAATTTTTTCTCTTTCATATTCATTAATTTTATTTAATTTATAATTTATTTATTATATGTTCATATATCTCCTTGAAACCCCTCCATTATAGACCAATAAAAACTTATAAATTTGAATAAATCAAATAAATATTATCAAATTTTAATTAGTAACGATAATCGTAATTAACTTAATGCTTATTGGCACATCAATTTTTTATAATTATGTTTCCACTGCAACTTCACATCAGTTACCAATAATACCTATAAAATATCACATTGAGAATATTTGCTTCTTTCATATCTAAAATCTCATAAAATCAGAGAAACCATTAATTTGTATTTTTTATTTTGATATTGGGTTGCTTTTTATTTTTTGCCATTGTCATCAACATGCGAAATTCTTAGGTAAGATCAAAATAAATATTATCATTTTATCATTCATAATTATTTTTATATTTTTATCACTACTTCACAGTCATGATTTCAATTTTTTTTCTTTACCAACTCTTCAAAGTTGTTATTGGCAAGCATGACGATAATCAAATCAAAAGAGAACATGGTAACCCAAACTTCCTACTTCTTATGTTTGTACTAAGTACTATTTAGAGATATAGTGTTATAATTGTAACTAATAATTGCCTTTAAAAAATTTAACGATTACTAAATTATTATCGTTAATTAATTGCCATTATTTTTTTCCTGATGTAGTGCATCAGTATACAAATTTCGAAGCATGTAGCATATTTCTTACAACTATTCAAACAAATTGAAATTTATATTTTTTATTTTTATTGACGGTTCTATCTTTGTGAATATGCGAAGGAAATCATAATTATATGGTATTTATATTAAGCAATATAAACACATTATTTATGAAATTTGTTATATTTAATTTTAAATGAGAAGTTATAATTATTTTTGTCAGTTATCATGGTGTGAACGATGCTCTAATCCTCAAGGAATGTATAAAGGAGTAATCATATGAAAGATATCTTTGTAGAAGTATCATAGAATTTGTATCTTCTCCAATCAACACAAATAATAATTATTAATTTTGTTACATGTAGGGCATCAATTTCTTTTTATAATCTTTCATTCATGTTCATTGTTTATTCTCCCCGTAGTATTTTTTTTTCGTTGCCATTATTTAATGCAAATAATTCTTTTTATTTATTTTTTACGATTATTACTAATAGGATGTGAATTATTAAAAGGATCAAATAGGAATGTTGAATAGGAAATTATCTCATTGTATTGAAATTGATCATTTTATCCATTAATTCTGCATATTTGAATGGTTGGTTTTAATTTTTGAAAAAGATAAAACTAATAAATTTAATTATATTGATTTTGAAAATAAAAAATGTTTGGTTAAATTCAAATCATTGCATCTTACATTTGGGTTCAAGATTTACTCCTCAATGAAAGTGGGTGTTGAAATAGTTTTAAGCTATAAGTTTATTTTATTAATATTATAAAAGATAGTTAAAATATAAATCCTTTAGCGGACTTGAATAATGTTAAAATTTTGATTTTTTTTACTAACAAACAGTCTTCGAGGAATTTAATAGTTTATATCAATCAATACTTTTTATTTCCTCTTTCTTATTACATATATTAAGTGGTTATGCTTGATTTTTAAGAGGATTTGCACATTCTTACATGTACATGTACATGTTTTTGTTAAAGTGTTCAGTGATTTTACTAATTTTATAACAAATAGTCATATGAACAGAAGATCACTCTTGAAATCAACCTCCGTTAGACATGCAAGATAACCTCGAACCCCGCACATGGCCGAAGATTTAACACATCGAACTGCCACTTTATTTAGTCATATGAGTTTGAGTTGTTTAAGAATGGAGATAACAAGAATAAAACTAATACTTAGATCAAATTCTATTTTCTCACTAAGCAACAAGTTATACTTACTGTTTTTATTTTATGCTAATTATTAGTTATAAGATTAAATTTTACTGGAATTTAATTCGCTAAGGTTATTTTAATACTCCAAAATTCTTAATCAGATAAAACCAAAAATAAACATCATTACAATCCAAATTATGAATAGACATATACATTTATTTTTTCACATTTTCACTCTATCACGAAAAAAGTTATATAACATTTAAATTAATTATTGACTTGCCCGTTTCGTAAAGTTTTGAATATCTTTTACAGTACATTTTTGTTAGCATTTCTTTATTTTAGAGGGAAATGAATCATATAATATCTAAATTAATTATTAGCATGATCATTTAGTAAATCCTCTAATATCTTTTACAATCACGCGAAGTGCGGTCAAATTCACTAGTATTTTAACATGCTAAGACACTACTTTGATAAATTGTAAATCTTCATGTTCCTTTTATAAATAAATATTTGCTATTAAAAACTTTCAAGTATAAATAATTTTATATAAAAAAAAAATTAATCAACAAGTTTGTAATATTTTATTTATATGAGGTAGTAATGGTGATATCTTCATTGCAATAATTTCTTAAAGTGGAACAAGGAATAATTTTATTGTTAGAAATTCTTATAAACCCTCCACCACATTGTTGCCTAGGTTTTTCAAGAATAATAGTTTCTCCACTTTCATTCACCGGATTAAAGACATATGTCAGTATCTTGAGAAAATTAAAGGAAAGATGTCTTTTAAGTCTTGAATGAAAGATTGGTGACATTGACCAACTCAAAAGGTCAAACATCATTTGAAAACTTGATTAAGTTAATTGGGGAGTTGATTAATATTTTTCAAAAATTTCTAATCTTTTTAAAAATACAAATCAACCCAACCCACACCCCTCTTAAATCCAAATCAACCAGTGTGATATTCCGAGTTTTCCCATTAAATATTTCACTCTCACATGTGTTGAGTCGTTAAAGCCTTTTATCTTTCCAAGAGTCCGTTAACATCTCGGACGAAAATGTATTGAATTCTATTCTTTATCATGATTAATAATTTTTCTGTGTGAAATTTCTGGATATGCGACCCGTCATCGCGCAGAGCATCGAATAAGCTTTCCAAAGATATGTGGATCATCCAAAACGAACACTCGAGCGATGAGTTATGATCATTTCAATCTAACCGTGAATAGTGGTGAACAATAAATGTGCAGGAAAAAATACTGAGGCCAGGCAAATTTTAGGGTCAACTTCAAACAATCATAACTCCTTGTGCATAATGATTTGGGTGATCTACTATATATCAACAGAAAGATCTGAGAGTCCTCTTTCCAATGAAATTGGTTTCATCCAATTTGTCTATCGGAGAAAAACGTTATGGTCGATCTACTTCAGCCTATCAAAACAATCCACCAAAAGACAGATTTGACATTATTTGATTTTAAGGGTATTTTGGTCATTTCCACTCCAATCCATCCGGGTAAACCATGGATTTAAGTCCATTAAGAACATTCAATAGCTTATTTTTCTCCAAAATTTCCTAAGGCTCAAACCCCAACCCTAATATTCCAAATTTCATCCTTTTATGTCTCTTGATTGAGCCGTAGAAATTTCAAATTGATTTGGGATTCGAGTTGATCATGTTAAGGGCTTCGAGAAGCACCCTTTATTTTCGTGAATAAAGTTCCGGAGTCAGAAGTTCATATTCATCTTTCATTTTTAGGTATGTGGGGCTTTGAAAAAGAATAATTCTTTAGTTCTTATACCCGTATCTTTAATTTTTATTATGGATTATTATGAGTTTGGCAAATGAATTTATTTCCAAGATATCCTACCATGAGATTTTGATTATGTATATATGTAAATTGTTCAAACTTGTCAATTATGATTCTTTAATGAATTCATATGGTTCTGTAAGTTGAATTATGTCTAAATAATTCGATTATGAACTTATAAAGATTTGAATTATAAGTTTTGAATCACATGAGTATTTGACTATTTTCGTTCTATGAATTGAGATTTAATATTGGTATTCTTGGTGTTTCTATCAAAAATTGATAGATTTTGAACATGTATCCATGTTTTAAGTTCAAGAATGAATTATTGGTATTTCCAAGTATTTTCGAGCCATGTGTCAAATTTTGAGCTTGCTTATGATGATTTGAGTTATTGGGTATATTGATATCGAAGTTGCAATGAGTCTTGGTATTTTTCGGATGGATTTGATGAGTTAAATTATTGAAAATATTACGTATTGAGTCTTCATATCCTTGTCCAAATATCGAGTCGATTATGATTCAATGCATTGATACCTTGTTGATGTTGAGGAAGATTAAAATGTTTTGAGCTAAAATGTGTTGAGTTAGGAATCCACAAATTGATATGATTTGATAAATGAGAAAGAGATTTGATTTGGTCTTTATGATAGACCCTTGTGATGTTGTGGTGGATTTCCTAACGCGTTCTGAGCTTGTCGGGGAGTATTACTTAGCACCGAGAGGGAAATTTGGTATTTCCCCAAACCTATGTTCCACCGTAGGGTTGTTTGATGATGATATTATTGGCCAGAGAGCCCGATTGTGATTATTACAGTTTTAAGGTCGTACTCCCTGGCAAAGAGTATGACGCTCCCGCCAACGGGGGTTTCAAACGTTGGTATTCCACGTAGCTCACATGGGGTTGTTGGTTATAGAAAACTCCCATGTTCATAAGATTAAATTTCTTGAATTACCGAGTCACTCCGAGATTTGAGTCAAAGAGTTGAGATGTTTATGATGTTTTATGGTCATTTATGATGATTTAAAATTACCTATGATGATATAATAATTTATGATGATTTATCATAATTTATGATTTATAATGATTTACGTGGATTACAGGATTTTATCATATGAACTATTTATTATGAAATTATGAAAAGTATGATTTGATATAACTCAAGCCAATTGAGTCATCATTGTCCGTATGGATGTTTTTATGAAATTGATTATACTATTTATATTGTTGCATGCACCCCCACATACTCAGTGTATTTCAAAGTGCTGACCCACATATTTCCATGGGCTACATTCTTACCAAAATATAGGTACAAGCTGTAGCACACATATCATGTTCAGCTGGGTCGCAACTCTTGATCGGCAGGTGATTAGTCCTTTTGATTCAGGGACTTGAGTTGTTCAGATTTAAGGTGTATTGTATTTTCTGTATTCATTCATATTGAGTAGAGGTAGTTGGGAGTCATGACCCGGCTATCTTTGGTCAATGCTAGTAGAGGATTCATAGACAGTCACTAGTAGTCAGTGTATTCAGTTTTAGATTTGTATATATATGAGCAGAATTGTGATCATGTAAATTTACTTTCATATTGGTCAGACTAAGTTATGGGTTGTTTCTGCATTATTCCTTCTATTTTATGTATTTTATTCAGTTGCTTTGGGGTTATGCCAGATAAAGGGTTAGCTTGGGGTCACTTGTGACATTAAGTACCGTGTGATGTCTCGGGATCCAATTTTGGGGTATTACAATCTTGGTATCAGAGCACAGAGTTCAAGTGTCCTAGGATGTCTATGAAGCCATGTCTAGTAAAGTCTTGCAGACCAGTACGGAGACGTTTGTACTTTTCTTCGATAGGCTATGAGGCATTTAGGAAAATGTTCCCTTTCTTTCAAGTCGTAGATCGTGCTGTGGAAAGGTTCCTTAAGAAATTCATACGGGTTCATATCTTGCATAAATTGGGCCATTTCGCCTTGTTCTACAATACCAGATATAGTCAAGTGTAAATCCTTATAGATGGTGCTTTCTTAGATAATCTCCTCTGCTATTACAGGCTTGTGAGTGAGCTAGAAAAAAAATAATTTCATTAGTGCTCTTGATTTCTGAAAAATTGAGGTGTCATATGTACGTTCTTGAAGGTTGTGCATTAAGCCTATGTCGGAAGTGTTTTTGGATTTCTCCCTAGAATTCATGATGTGATTTCATATTTTCTTTATCCGTGTACTAATGTTAAGACAGGGTGATTAACTAGTTCCAATTTCCTCTCTTGATTATATTATTGGGCTTACTAGCAAAGGTTCCATAGCTTTCAAGATGGACCCTCATCCCTCTTGAGTCGTTCAGTTGAGGTAAAGCGAGACACATATTCTCGGATCCTTGATTATGGTGTACCAAGCTTTTATTTCTTGAAAATATTTTCTGATCATCTTTTGATGAAAACTTGAAGTCTAGTGAAGCCGTGTGGGGCTTATTTCGATTCACTAGCATAATTGTTTTGATATTTATTTTCTTTTTCAAAATACAAAACTAAAGTCTAGTGAAGTCGTGTGAGGCCTATTTCGATTCACTAGCAGCTGGTTGTTTACTCTGTTGTTCTTGCATTGGTTAGAACTGGGGGGTTGGAAACGTGGTGGAAGGCGGTGTTAATAAATTATTATGGCATAGGCTATGGAATTGTGGATGATTATTATCGTTATGAGGTTTTGGTGGACTAGTATGTTTGGGGTATTTGATAGATGGAAATAGTTGTTGAGATTGTTGTTAATCGTAGTCAGAGTGAGTTGTTAAGTTTGTATAGAGGGTGATGAGAAAAATGAATTTAATGATTGAATTTGTACGACGTTAGTGATAGGAAGGAGATTTAGTAGGTTTGAACCGTATGTACGGGAGCTTAATTTTATTATTTTGTGATCAAGTATGATATTGTGTGTTGAGGTAGTAGTATGCTCAAGGTGTTATGGGGATTTTTTTTAAGTTATTAAATGTTAAGCGGTTAGTGTTATCCTTGATCGGGTAAGTATAAATGATGATATGTGGTATACGATGTAACTGTGAGTTAACTTGGGCATTAGAGGTTGACGAGGGTGTTAGCTTGAGATATGATGTTAGTAAAGCACGAAGAAGTTAGTATGGTTTAGCGAAGGTTTGATGTATCCATGGTAAGTACTAGAATCTAAGCTGCGGAGTGCATGAATTGTTGTATGATAACTTTTGAAGTTGTCTAAGTTGGTGGGTATTTGGGAGTTATGTTAAGATTGGGTTTTGCGCTCGCGGGTGTAGTTATGCGGGTTAAGTTATGGATCTTGTGTATGGGTATATCCGGGGACCATGGAGTAAAGCGAAAGCCATGGACTAGCATTTGTATAGTGATTCATTGACTCGGAGTGTTGGCTTAAGTTTAAGGGAGAGATAGTAGAAAAAAAATTAACTAAGTTAAGATTGCGGAATTCAAGTAGGTGTATCGGTGGGTTGCAAGTTGGTGGTGAGAAGGAGTGGTGTTAATCCTATTTTACCCTAGCCTTTTCAATGACTTCGATATTTTCTCATGCCTTATGTTTCATTCCCCCGATCATAATACATGTTCATGCATATCCTGGGAAATCATGTATTCTCCTAACTATCGAAATATGGAGTCCCAATTTTTCTAGCGGGCGAAATCGACATTCCATAAGCTATAAACTCCAAACTTAAGTTGCGCGGTTCATAATGCATGTGCTTAAGTTTTATTGTATGTTCAAGTTCAGTCCACCGGCAACACCCTTAGCGACCAATAAGATTCACTTTATGCCTGGGTGTCCTTAATCTTTAATCTTGATTCTGGTTGAATTCATGCATTTGATGCCCTAGTTCTCTGGCTTCAATAATTGCACCAAGTCATACACAATAACCCTTCATATTCTACCCTTTCATGACTTTCCATTTGTCGAGGGAGTATGGATGAACAGTGGTGACGATAGGAGAGAGTGAGCGAGTTTTTATTGATAAAGATTGTGGCAGGTTCAGTTTAGCTAAGGTGGCAAGTGTGGAGTAAGGTTGAGGCTAGGCTTTTGATGGATGTCATGGTTATTTGAAGCATTTCATGTTGTGTTTGTGAAAGTGGTTGTGTGATGGTTTATCTAGGTTTGTAGGTGGGGAATTGTTGAAGTGAAGTCTTGTGCATGGCTTAGTTAATTGGAAAAGTTAGTGAGTGTTTTCTTAAGAATAGTGCCCGGAAGTTGTCTTAATAAAGGATTGTAGAATTTGAAAAAGATGTTTTATGGGTGTTGATTAGGAGTGTATACGTAATTATAAAGATAGGCTTGAACATCATGTGTATATATGGACGGAGATTAAAGTTTATATTATCGATAAGTTTTAGTGTCTATGTTGATTTAGAAGTCTAAGCTAAAAGCTCTTGTAAATTGATCTTGCATAGCACTCATGTATTGTGAATATATCTCCTGTCTGAGGATATTAGTTGCAAGCCTTGGCTTTGCTATAAGTTGAATTGCGTATATGCCTATGAATAGTTCCCTAAGCTTCAGGACTTGTTGATATGAATATGATGGTTGAAAATGGTGAGTATTAAGTGGATTAGAGTTGATTGAGTGGTAATAAGAATTATCTGTGAGATGAGGAATTGTAATAATGTGGATGTGTGTAAATTTATAATTCGGAATGGTGCTATGTTGCGGTGTTAGGTGGAGGAATTGGTGACTCCAAATTAAGCTTGAAAATGAGGAGAGAGAGTTTGGCTTAGTTAGATTTGAATAGCCAAGATTGCAAATGCCTTGTGAGAATTATGAATTAAATCAAGTAAGTATGGTATTTGGGGAAAATAGTATTGCGGAGAAAGGGTGTGCGAAGCGTATTGATAAGCTTGAAAGTAAGGAGTTGTACTACATGGGGTCTAGTACTTTTATTTTGATATAAGACTGATCGACCTACGCTCCATACTTAAAATTGGGGTCGAGTTATAAATTCTTATTTCAATATATATATATATATATATATATATATTGTTCGGACCATATCCCAAACCCAATTGCTTCCTAGTAGCGTTAAAAGTTCCTTGGAAATATTTTGAATCATGTACTAATTGAATAAGAGCGTGTCTTGATTCGGTCCGTGCACCTAGAAATTCAACTTGATAGTTATTCCGACGGATTCATATATTTCTTCTATTTTCCGATGTGGTCCAATCTCATTACTTGAAGTTTCGTGAGCATAACCATTTCAAGACTGATTTATTTGCGTCAAAGCGAGTTACTAAATTCTATTTAGCCTTTGCTTTTGTTCCCGACCCAAGTATTAAGTCATTGATCGATCATAAAGTATCCCATGTATCAATTTGTATTATTCGGGGAGAACCGATCCCAAGAGGGAGATATTGTGATATCCCGAGTTTTTCATATCCTAGATCTTTCATCTCTTTCTTTATGAATGCGGATTTAAATCAAAGTTAATAATTTTTCCTTCATCCAACTCTTTTAGTAATAGACTCAACTATGTCATTGTGATTATCATGAGCTTATGCGTCGGAAAGTACTCCAAAGCTTAGAAAAATATAAACTTGTTCATCAAGCTATTTTAGTTGCGTATCCTTAATTTTCCTTGTCTTCCTAACCCAACGAGCGACATTCGGGAACGAATGTTTCCAAGAGGGAGATGATATGATACACTGAGTTTTCTTATTAAATATTTCGCTCCCATATGTGTCGAGTCGTTAAAGCCTTTTTATCTATCCAAGAGTCTGTTAAGATCTGGGACGAAAATGTATTAAACTCTGTTCTTTATCATGATTAATAATTTTTCTGTGTGGAATTTTGGGATATGCAACCTGTCATCGCGTAGAGCATCAAATAATCTTTCCAACGATATGTGGATTATCCAAAACGGACACTCGAGCGATGAGTTATGATCATTCCGATCTAATCGTTAATAGTGGTGAACAGTAAATGTGCAGGAAAAAAATACTGAGGCCAGACGAATTTTAGGATCAACTTCAAACGATCATAACTCCTTGTGCATAATGATCTGGGTGAGCTACTATATATCAACAGAAAGCTCTGAGAGTCCTCTTTCCAAAGAAATTGGTTTCATCCAATTTTCCATTGGAGAAGAAAGTTATGGTCGATCTACTTCAGCCTATCAAAATAGTCCACCAAAGGACAAATTTGACATTATTTGATTTTTAAGGGTATTTTGGTCATTCCCACTCCAATCCATCCGGGTAAACCATGGATTTAAGTCCATTAAGAGCATTCAATAGCTCATTTTTCTCCAAAATTTCCTAAGACTCAAACCCTAACCCTACTACTCCAAATTTCATCCTTCTATGTCTCTTGATTGAACCGTAGAAATTTCAAATTGATTTGGGATTCGAGTTGATCATATTAAGGGCTTCGAGAAGCACTCTTTATTTTTGTGAATAAAGTTCCGGAGTCGGAAGTTCATATTCATCTTTCATTTTTAGGTATGTGGGGCTTTGAAAAAGAATAATTCTTTAGTTCTTATACCCGTATCTTTAATTTTTATTATGGATTATTATGAGCTTGGCAAATGAATTTATTTCCAAGATATCCTACCATGAGATTTTGATTATGTATATATGTAAATTGTTCAAGCTTGCCAATTATGATTATTTAAGGGATTCATATGGTTCTGTAAGTTGAATTATGTCTAAATAATTCGATTATGAACTTATAAAGATTTGAATTGTAAATTTTGAATCACATGAGTATTTGACTATTTTCGTTCTATGAATTGAGATTTAATATTGGGATTCTTGGTGTTTCTATCAAGAATTGATAGATTTTGAACATGTATCCACGTTTTAAGTTCAAGAATGAATTATTGGTATTTCCAAGTGTTTTCAAGCCATGTGTCAAATTTTGAGCTTCCTTATGACGATTTGAGTTATTGGATATATTGATATCGAAGTTGCAATGAGTGTTGGTATTTTTCGGATGGTTTGGATGAGTTATATTATTGAAAATATTACGTATTGAGTCTTCATATCCTTGTCCAAATGTTAAGTCGATTATGGTTCAATGCATTGATACCTTGTTGATGTTGAGGAAGATTAAAATATCTTAAGCTAAAATGTGTTGAGTTAGGAATGCACAAATTGATATGATTTGATAAATGAGAAAGAGATTTGATTTGGTCTTTATGATAGACCCTTCTGATGTTGTGGTGGATTTCCTAACGCGTTCTGAGCTTATCGGGGCGTAGTACTTAGCAACGAGAGGAAAATTTGGTATTTTTCCAAACCTATGTGCCACCGTAGGGTTGTTTGATGATGATATTATTGGCCAGAGAGCCCGATTGTGATTATTGCAGTTTTAAGGTCGTACTCTATAGCAAAGAGTATGACGCTCCCGTCAACTGGGGTTTCAAACATTGATATTCCACGTAGCTCACGTAGGGTTTTCGGTTATAGGAAACTCCCATTTCTATAAGATTAAGTTTCTTGAATTACCGAGTCACTCCGAGATTTGAGTCAAAGAGTTAAGATGTTTATGATGTTTTATGGTCATTTATGATGATTTATAATTACCTATGATGATTTTTGACGATATGATAATTTATGATGATTTAAAATAATTTGTGATTTATAATGATTTACGTGGATTACGAGATTTTATCATATGAACTGTTTATTATGAAATTACGAAAAGTATGATTTGATATAACTCAAGCCATGTGATCATCATTGTCCGTATGCATGTTTTCATGAAATTGATTATACTATTTATATTGTTACATGAACCCCCACATACTCAGTACATTTCAAAGTGCTGACCCACATATTTCAATGAGTTACATTCTTACCAAAATATAGGTACAAACTGTAGCGCACATATCATGTTCAGCTGGGTCGCAGCTCTCGATCGGCAGGTAATTAGTCCTTTTGATTTAGGGACTTGAGTTGTTCAGATTTAAGGTTTATTGTATTTTCTGTATTCAGTCATATTGAGTAGAGGTAGTTGGGAGTCATGACCCGGCTATCTTTGGTCAATGCTAGTAGAGGCTTCATAGTCAGTCACTAGTAGTCAGTGTATTCAGTTTCAGATTTGTATATATATGAGCAGAATTGTGACAGTGTAAATTTACTTTCATGTTGGTCAGACTAAGTTATAGGTTGTTTCCACATTATTCCTTATATTTTATGTATTTTATTCAGTTGCTTTGGGTTATGCCAGATGAAGGGTTAGCTTGGGGTCACTTGTGACCTTAAGCACCGTGTTACATCTTGGGATCCAATTTTAGGGCGTTACAACCAGTCTCTCTCCTCTTTCTCTCTCTCTCTCTCGACAGCTTCTCTTAACTTTCTCCCAACCAACAGTTCTACAAAATTCTCCCATCAATCTCCGGCAAATAATAATTGGGTGAGTTCTCTTTCGACTTTCAACCGTCAATCGACGTGAAGACTTCTCCGGCGATAACAACTTTGAGTTTTCATCGTCCCATTTTCTTTTTCACAGGTAAAAAAATTATGATGAAACAGAGGAACTTGAGTCAACTATTCTTCTAGTATTGAAATATGGACTGAATAAAATTCTAATTTCTGGCATTTTTTCTTCTTGTTGTCATAATGTTGATTCAGATTTGTGTGTGATTTTTGTTCACAGTTGATGTTCTTAGTGTGTATGTGTGTGATGTATTGGTGTTACTGGGTTTATTTGTTATTTGTCTTGGAAAAAATAGTGTTGAAACAGATGAAACATATGATGCAACAGATGAAGACATCTGATGTAACAGATTAAAATCTGATGCAACAGATGAACAATCTAACAGATCATTTATCTGTTGCAACAGAAGACTCTTCTGTTTTGAAGAAATCTAAACAATATTGATCCAACAGATAACTCATTTTTCAACAGATGAGTGATATGTTTCAACAGTTCAGTGATCTATTTTTATTCTCTCCAAAGGTTTACTCATCCGTTGCAATAGGTCAGTTATATGTTGCAACAAATAAAGTACTTGGTGCAATAGATCAGTGATCTATTTTTATTATTTCCAACAGATTACTCATTCATTGCAATATGTTATTTATATGTTACAACAGATAATAAACCTGGTGTAACAGATTAGTGATCTATTTTTATAGTCCTATTTGGAAGAAATCTAAACAATATTGATCCAACAGATAACTCATTTTTTAGTAGATGAGTGATATGTTTCAACAGTTCAGTGATCTATTTTTATTCTCTCCAAAGGTATTCTCATCGTTGTAATAGGCCGGTTATATGTTACAACAGATAAAATACCTAGTGCAACAGATCAGTGATCTATTTTTATTATTTCCAATAGATTACTCATCCATTGCAATAGGTCATTTATATATTGCAACAGATAACAAATCTGGTGTAACAGATTAGTGATATATTATTGTAGTTTCCAACGGATTACTCATTCGTTGCAACAGGTTGGTTATATGTTGCATCAGATAAAATACCTGGTGCAACAAATTAGTGATCTGTTTTATGGTTTCTAACGATTTACTCATCTGTTGCAATGGTTGGTCATATATTGCATTAGATAACATACCTGGTGCAATAGATTAGTGATCTCTTTTTATTATTTCCAATGGTTTACTCATCTGTTGCATCCAGGTCGGACAAATTAGAGATCTATTTTTATTGTTTCCAATGGTTTACTCATCCTTTGTAATATGTCAGTTATATGTTGCAATAGATAACATACCTGGTGCAACAGATGTGTTGTCTGTTGGAACTATTTTTTTATCGTTGTGCATGTTAGATTTATTGTTATTTTTTTAACAATGCATTAATCAATTATAATCTATTTTATATTCCTGTTAATTTAAGATAATATTGCTAAAAAAAAGAGAAATCGAATTAAGTCCAAGTAAAGGAACAAGTGTAGTAGCTCAGCTACATCCACCACTCTATGAGCTTGCTTTACAAACGTTATCTCAATCAGGAACAAAAGATAATCAACACGGGGAGGAGGAATGTCTTAAAAGAGATGATCCAAATACTAATAGCCCTTCCGCCGAAGAGTTGGTCAAAACCTTCAGCATTGATCGTTATCTTGTGAGAATGCAGTACGATGGTGCCATAGATTTAACGAGTGATTTTTTGGTTAAGTCAGCCACGGAAAAATCTTTTGACACCACCATAAAAATACTCCGAGAACAAAAATTGGATGCTTATTTCAAGGAAAGATGCTTTGGGCAATATCTTGATTTATCAGAGGAAAATAATGCTCGTTTCTAGATGAAAATGGTATACAATCTTCTCAAGCGTAGGTTTATGTATGAAAACAAAGACAAGATAGATGAGATGTGGATTAATTACTGTGGCATGCCTATTTGTTTTGGTTGGAAGGTGTTTTCCATAGTTACCGGACTAAAATATTATCCTCCTTTTCTTTCTTAAGTTATACCTACTCTGACCCAAAAAAAAGCACCCGCACATCCAAAAAAGGCAAAGGCAAGTCAAGTGATCGTGAGGACCTAGTGTCCATTGTTGGTCCAAGCTTCAAAAACAAAAGATTGATAGAAGTGTTGAAAGGTAAAAGACTCTCAAAGAAGCACAAGAAATCATTGTGCTTGGTTTGGTTTGTACATAATATTTTTTGGGTGAGAGACGTTAACAACAACATAAGCCCCGATTTAATAAATCTCTCCGAGGATATTGAGGCATTTAACAGCTATTCTTGGGGTTATGAAAGCTTCAAAATGACTTTCCAATATTTGTTGACTCCGCTGATGCCAAAGACAGTCAACTTATATGGATTTCCCTGGGACTTCATGGTAAAGATTTCTTTTATCATGATATGATTCATCATTTTTTTATTCAATAATGCTTTTGATTTATTAGCGTTATGTTATATGCTTGGGCATTTGAAGTCATTCCTTATTTAAGACAACAAGTGAACTACCAGGAAGAAGTTTCTTATCCAAGAATCCTGAGATGGTTGTCGGTCAAAATCGATAAAAAAGAAAAATTTCTTGATCTTTTCAATCCCCCAAGGAAGCAGTGAGTCCAATTCTAATCAATTTTTTGTTTTAATTAATAATTATTTTAAATGATTTCATCATCATTCTAATATATGTATCAATTTATTTTAGATTGTCCATCTGTGGCTTGTTCCGACCAACGGAGAGTTGAAGATGCCATTTTTTCTTACTTTATGGTCTGTGCAAACTTTATCAGACCCTCAGATCGTTGATGAAATAAAAATAGAATTGTTTGAAGCAACAAACATCACAAGAAAAACAATTTTGGAGGGTGGGCTTGTTACTGTTGACGATGGTAGTTGTAGTGGTAGTGGTGCTGCTGTTAGGGCTAATAATTCTCTTCTTACCATTTTTGAAACAACAAGCCATTATGATTATGATCATACTGGTTGTACAGATTTTTTCACATCTAGCAAATGTTCTGCATGCAAATGTTAAGACTACAAGGCGAAACACGATGGAGTGATTAATGCTATTAATGCACTAACTGATTCTATACAGGAAATGGCATTTAAGAGGGATGTTATTCCATCAAAGAGGATTTCATATCCATATGCTCCATTAGAGATCAAGGAGGCTAAGAGGAGAAGGAAAGATACTTCCAAGGCATCATCAAGCATCAAAAAAGCAAAATTGCGATGCCTCTATCTTTGTCTTGCACCGATGTTCAGTGTGCAAGGGCCACAAGAGAGCAGCATGAGCCGAAGAAGGTGAATATACATCACATGTTCCAACAAACAAACAGGCACATATCTGTTTTAAATAGATTATACATCTACTGAAAATTATCAAACAGATATATAAATCTGTTGCAACTGTTGTCTAACCTATTACATCATATACATTATCTATTGCAATAGATGAGTCTTATGTTACAACAGATGGATCATCTATTCAAAATTATCGTACTACTCTGATTTACCTATTCGAATTTGTCCCAACAGATGATCCATCTGTTGCAACATAAGAAGCATCTGTTGCTATAGATGAACAATCTGTTGTATATTTGTTATTAGCATTGACAATTCTGGTTTTCTAGGTGAATGTCACGGTAGAAGCCACTGCTGAAGAGCATAATATCACATTTTATAATCCATCAATTACTTCCAAAGAAGAAGAAAAAATGAAGTCTGTCAGTTCGGGAGAACGAAAAATTACCCCTTTGAAGGGTTCAACATATCGGATGAGGCTCCAAAAAAACTAACGCAGTTGATCAATGACTATTCAGAATGGATTATCAATGGGTTGTTAAAGCATCATGTCGGTAGGTACATAAATCAATTTTAAAAGATATTGGTTTATACGATTCTTGTTGTAAGAACGTGACATTAACACATATAAATAATCATGTAGAAAATAAAATGACAAATGCTACAAAGTGAACGAATTGAGTCTTGGTTTTGATATGTTCGACTTTGTTTTTGCACATCTCGGAATGAAAAATTAGTTCTATTTGATGTCACAGCCCCAAACTTGCTGGAATGATGAGGTTTAAATGCCATACATATTACTATTAATTAATACTTTATTTACTTTCATCTGCGTATTAATTTTTTCGTCACATAATCTGAAATGTTTGATAATATGTGCAGCACATCGATGTTATTTTTTACTACCTTCGAAAGAAGGCCAAGTTACAAATACAAGAATAATACAAATACACGACAGAAAATTATTTGTATAAAGTTTACATTAATAATGCCTACGATAGGTATTGTCAACAACAGCTGGAAGTTTTCCAAAATGAGGAATGCTTAATAAATACCATCAAAGGTTTTAGCATTTTGGCTGGCTTACCTTGGCATTTGATCGACGAAGTGTACATCCCAATCAATTGTGGTGATGAATTCCATTGTGTTTTGGCTATCGTCGTTCTAAAAGAGAGACGCATCCAAGTTTATGACTTGATTTCGCGAAGGAGACGTTTTGGGCCTTTGTCCGAGATACAAAAGCTGGCCAAAATATTGCCTTCTTACCTTGATATGAGTGGTTTTTTGGACCAAAAGGTTCGTACTGATTGGTCGACGATTGAAGCATACTGGGATAAAATGGGTAATCCGTTTGATGTACAATATGTTGAAGAAATTTCTCAACAAACCATTGGTAGCCTGTAAGTGTAAGTATCATGATTTAGTTTCATTTCATAAATTTCACAATGCTTGCATAAACTGTAAAATATGGATTATACATTTTTTTAAAATACAGGAATTACGGTCCTTTCGTTGTCGCTTATGCTGAGTATTTGAGCGATGAATTACAAGTACCAAATAATGGAATTGATGCCGGATTACTACCCAAAAGATATGCTGATCTTTTATGGAAATACGGAGAAACAAAAGCTCAGAAGCCGTACACAAGCGACACTAAAGATCCATGAGGACCAAAGTCGAATTCCGTAATACCGAATGAAGGACAACTTGTCCATATTGATTAGATCTTTATAGCTTGAGTCTATCAATGTAATAACCTATCATCCTTGGTTTAACTTGTTGATTTATTTGTAGAGTAGATCATTTGTGCCCATAATGATTTTTTATATTTTATTCATTTCATGTAATTTCTGAAGGCTTTGATTTATTTTATGTTGTCTATGAATATAATTTAATCCTTAGTTTTGAACATGATAATTGAAATGGAATACTAGATTCAAATATCACAACAGATAATACATCTGTTGCAACAAATGACATATCTTATCAAATAGATTTAGACATATGTTGCAACTTGAGATGTAACACGTAGATCATCTGCTGGAAATTATATAACAGGTCTTGCTACTTATTTGATTTCCTCCAACAGATTACCATCAGTTTCAATAGATAAATTATATATTGCAATAGATTGTATATCTGTTGTGATAGACAGACTGGGAACATCTGCATAATGCAACAGATAACCAACCTATTCAAACTGATAATTAATCTGTCATAACAAGTACTATATCTGACACAACAGATATACTATCTGTTACAACAAATATATAATTTGTTGCATTATAAAAATTCAACTTTCGCTAGACAGAGAAATTATTGCCACTACATGTAAAGTGAGGTGGCTTAAACTAAATATTTTTTACTGTGTTCGTCTCCATCTTTGTACATATTCATCTTTATACACGGGGTCTAACCATTTAGTTAGGTCCTTTGCTGGAAATTATATAATAGGTCTTCCTACTTTCTTGATTTATTACAACTCATCTATTAGTTGTAACAGATAGATTATATGTTGCAACAGATTGGATATCTATTGCGATAGACAGACCTGGAAATATTAATTAATACAACAGATGACCAACCTACTCCAATAGATAATCAATCTGTCACAACAAGTATTATATATATATATTACAATAGATATAGTATTTATTACATTATAAAATTTAACTATCCACAGACATAAAAATTATTGCCACTACATGTAAAGTGAGGTGACTTGAAATAAAAAATTGTTATTGTGTTCGTCTTCATCTTTGTATATTTTCTTCTTTATACATGAGATCCAACCATTTAGTTAGTACCCCATAAGCGCAGACCCATTGTATCTTTCCCATAATGGTGCCACATATACTGGTCATTTCTGTGTCGGTCAACAAACACTCGATGTATGCAAGCGAGTATGGCCCGCACGCTGCACCGGTTCTATTTCTCTAGAGATCGATGTTCTTATTAAACCTTCAAAATCCTATGATTCCTTTGTGAAGACTTCAACTGGCAAATGATCCATCAACTTACTCTGCGTCAACAACTTGGGCAACAACTTTAAGAGTGGCTACATGTGGGCTAAAAATTTGTCCTCCCTGAAGACAGTTAAGTTGCAGTCATAAACCTTAATCTTTCCCTCGTAGAGTAGTATCTCAACAGTGAGAAAATGTTTGACTTCCACATGCATGACTCCACAGATTCTCTTTGCCTTGGTCTAGCTCTTGCCGTGTGGATATGGCCTTTTCCCTTTAACATATCTAATCTCTTCTTCATCCCATTGGAACGTAAAAACTAACTGATCAAGTCCCGATCCACCAGAATCATCTTACTTGCGGAGATCAACATACCTATCCTTGAAATTTTTATAGAAGTTGAGGTCCATTATCCTATCGATTGGATCATAAGCATTCGAGTACGCTAATTGTCTGCCCCTCATGAGGTAGAGAATTTTATCAACATACTGTGGTATAAGAAGCCAATTAATTTAAATAGTTTAGTAATTGTAAAGAATAACATCACAGTGGAAAGAATTTAATGTAGAGGGTTCTCTGAATCAGTTCACAGATTACCCAGCCAACACAACTCATGTAACAGATATGTATTATGTTGGAACAGAATACCAAGCCGTTGCAACAGATTACACATCTACTGCATAGATTCTTCTTCGTGGAGTAGATTGGAAGGCTAGGTTAGCAAAAGTAAACTTACATTATCCTCGTCCCACACATGCATATTTGTAATATTCTTGAAGTCTTTGGCAGAAAATGAATGCATGGTGTATTTTTGTAACCTTTCTCCTGCCATTTATGATTTGTTGCAGTTTCTCCTCATTTTCCTTGCCAAGCGCCACGAATATGTCCACCTTATTCAGCGGCCCCTGAACTTCAACCACTTTTAGAGTAGGAGGAGTTGCATTTTTTTCTATTTTCATAACGGAGAGAATTTGTCTAATTTTTCTTCTGTTCCTCCTAATAGCCACTGTAGGAGTGCATGGCTCCCTCACCTCGTTGGATGGTATGATAACCCTCATGGATTTCAACTCCTCAGCAGCTTTAACAATTACCTTTATCTTTTCAAGGAGTTTATCCTCTCTGTCCTTGCACTCTTTGCATTTGGAATGAGAATATGAGGGTGAGGAGGGGTGAGAGAGACCACTGTAAAGGTGGGAGGGACCGGTGTAGGGGTGAGAGGGACCTGTTCAAGGGGTGTTTTCAAAAGTATTTATTTTTTGTTGAGCATGCTTATAATCACAACTATCAGCAATAGCAAGATGACTGCTACCATCACAAACAACTCCACCAGCAACACCCCCAGAAGAAGCACCCAGATCTATTATAGTTTGAGGTTGGTCATGAAGAGCTTCAACATTTGGCAGACCTTGCCTAAACGTTCTTCTTATGGATGTTTCTCCAGCCAATTCCTTCTTTATTAACTCCATCATTGGGACTTCTTTTGTATTAACAAGACCCAGAGTAAGAAAAGAAGTCATACCCAGCTCATCATCGGTAGGCACGATCTAAGGATGCATAACCTATAAAAAAAAAGACACAAGTCATTTAAATCATATAACAATAATTTGTAGTCAGTTGGGTTACATGGATGTTAACACAACCAACTTATACAACAGATGATCTAGCTGCCGCAACAGCTGATCTTTATGTCATAATAGATTGACAATATGTTGCATCAGATTATACATCTGTTGCATAATTTGCATCAGATGGGAATCTGTTGAGTCGGGTTCAGAGAACCAGAGTAACAAATGGTTAATCTATTGCGAAATATGAATCATCTAGCACAACAGATTACCTATCTATTACACCAGATGCAGTTGACCGGTAATCTATTGCAACGGACGAACCACTATCATAACATATAGAATATCTATTTCGATATCTTTCTTTGAGGCAAATTATTTTAGTTGAAAGAAGATGTACTGCATCATCTAGAGGGTTAAATAGATCAGTGTCCTGCTCCTTAATATTTTTTTGCCTCCCTTTGTGGTCGCTAACCACCAAGGATCCTTGGATGAGAAACCTCATTCAGGTAATCCTTGAACTACTTTCGAAGGAGAGGATTAACTTCACATGCCCAATCCTGAAAAATGTAAATATGAAGCAAGCAAAAAAAGTCATAATGAGTATATAGTCATTATAAATTAATGGATGAGCAAAAATAGTGATCAATTTTACCATGAAAGCCAAAGGAAAGCCGTATAATGTGATTGTTACTGTGGATAGCTTTGTCAGTAAATATTTGATAATCAAGTAGTAACTTTCATATCCCCAAAAATAGTCATTGAATTTGTCAAAATCATTAGCAAGTGCCAACAAATCTTCTTCTATGACTTTCCAGATGTCTCTTGCCAATAAAACGGAATGGACAAATCAAACTGAGCACAATTTCTCCCTGCAGTGCTTTGACATGTATTTATCCTCAAGATCTGCCATCAAATCCGCCACTTTGTAGCTACTATACCCAATAATTCCCAACAACCCATCTTTTTTCCCCTTGCATTTGTTGGACCCTTTGTGGGGTGCCAAGCCCATCACTATGGCAAACTCTTTCAACCCAAAACAAACTGGTACGCAACAGTAGTTGATACATCTTTCATCCATATTTTTTCTTTCTCCTTCGGATCTTTATCATCCCCTGCGTACTTGATCCTGCACTTAAGAAGACCATATACTATGCTCATTGGAAAATACAGAATGCGGTCCTTAAGCAGCTCGAGAAATTATGCAAAGCAGCTTTTGTTAAAAAGTCCGTCTATGTTTTCATTCTTCATAATTCTCCTTAATTCATTAAAATATTTCACCAACTGACATTTAAGTACAAGATCACCAGTTGCTTTGTCAGGGCTATCCATCGGCATCGCAACTCAAAACCTATCGATACTAATGTTTTTGACAAAATCATACTGGAATTTTGATATTATTTCACGCCCCATTGGTAAGGAGGAGTTATCACTTTCCTCGGCTTCATATTGCCCCGATTGAGATTGTTCAGGAATTTTCTCCGAATCTATTGCACTTTAGTCATTTTTGTTGGGTGGTCAAAAGTTGATCCACTTTCAGTTTCTTTTCTTTTAGGAGACATCTTTTTATTACAAACAATAGAAAAATAAAAAATGCATTGCATTTTATGTCTGTATAATTTTTTTTTAAAAAAAATCTAAGACAAATTTCAAAAAATTATTCTACACCACATTACAAACAAAAAAAATACTCCAACGGATAAGCCATCAGTTGGAACAAATGCGGAATCTGTTTGAAGACCTATTTAATATCTTCCAACAGATATTTCACCTGTTGCAACAGATGGACCACCAATATACAACCCATGCCACCACTAATTCCACCAAGACCACCACCAATGCAACCAATACCAACACCAAGACCACCGATACAACTACAAAAATACAAATACCGACACCAACAACAACATCCACCAACACCACCACAAACAACATCCAACAATACCACGATAGTCAACAAAACACTGAGACAAAAGCTAGGGGTTTTCTCAGGTGCTTCCTACTTTTTTAGCATCAAAACACAAAATTGTTAACCCATTCTCGCAGATAATACAATTAAAAGTCTTCTTTTTCATCATTAATACAAAATCTCTAATTTTTAGAATAAAAAAATGTATAACTCTTCTCAAACTCTGTTACCTATGAAGACAGAGAAAATAAAAGGATACAAGCGAGAATGAAGTCAAAAACAACAACTGTATGGTCAAAAATGGGAAGAAAATCGATCTATTTTGAAAGGTTGAGCAATATATTGAGTAGTTGTTGTCTCTATTATTAAGAGAGAGAGAGGGGGAGGGAGAAGCGATAACTTGAGATTTGAAATAAGGAAAAGTTTTTCCCATAGATGATGATTTGTAATTTTGGAAAAGAAAAGTTTTGAAATTGTTAATTTGGTCCGAATCGATTTTAATTATTTTTTAAAATTTCAAAAGATATACTCCCTCCATCCCATTTTATTTGTCATCATTTTCTTTTTTTCTATCCCAAAAAGAATGTCACATTTCCTTATTTGGTAACTATTTAAAGACACAATTACACTTTTACCCTTATTGGCCCCACTTATAAGGGCCCACTTAATTAAAAATAATAATAGTACATTATTTTAATGAAGAATAATTTGGTAAAAAACATCAAGTCTTTACTTATTTCTTAAAATCCGTGTCCGGTCAAATGACGACACATAAAATAGGGCGAAAGGAGTACTAGTTTTTAAAATATTAAGTTAATGAGAGCGATTTTCAACTCAGTGTGATCGATCGACGACTCGGGTCGGGATGAATGCAATACCAACACCAATTACAAAGACTCAGTTGAAGTTGTAGTTGACCCTATGAGCTCATTCATTCATTCATCCCTAGTTCCACTTAAATCAATGTAGGTAATGTTAATCCCAACATTAAGTTAATGAGATCGATCGGGTTGGGATGAACGCAATACCAACGCCAATTGCAAAGACTTAGTTGAAGTTGTAGTTGACTCTATGAGCTCATTCATTCATCACTACTTCCACCTAAATCAATGTAGGTAATGTTAATCCCAGCATTAAGTTAATGAGATTGATCGACGACCCGGGTTAGGATGAATGCAATACCAACGCCAATTGCAAAGACTCAGTTGAAGTTGTAGTTGACCCTATAAGCTTATTTATTCATCCCTACTTCCACCTAAATTAATATAGGTAATGTTAATTCCAACATTAAGTTAATAAGAGCTCATTTCAACTCAGAGTGATCGATCGACAACCCGATTCAGGATGAACGCAATTTCTAATAGATATTCATATCTATTGCAATAGATGACATATCTGATTTAATTAGCAAATAGCCATTTGAATTTGCTGCGACAGCTGACTGAGCTGTTGAAAATTTTCAAACAAATATTGGTATCTTTTATAACAGATGATATATTTATTTGAATTTTTTTTTCTTTTAATTTTAAAGCAAGCTTCTTTTCGAGTAAGAGTTACTTGTAAGAGTAAGTACTACAGAATACGGTAAAAATGAAAAGTTTTTTTTCTTGGATAACTGAAAAATATGTTCATAGAGTAGTCTTATCTTGTCTTTTCAATGCCACGAGTCATCTGTTAGAACAGATACCAATAAATATTTAATTATCAAATGGACATTTGCATCTGTCGTCATAAATAACTGAGCTATTGGAATATTTAAATAATTATTGATATTATTGTAACAGTTGACATATTTAATTATCAAATGGAAAGGGTTTTTTAAACAGATATTTGTATCTGTTGTAATAGATAATTGTGTTGTTGGGATTTTTAAACAGATATTGCTATCTGTTGCAACAGATGACATATCTGTTTGAAAATCTTTTTTTTCTTTCAATTTTAAAGCAAGCTTTTGTCCGAGTAGATAAAGTAGTAAGTACTACTTACAAAATACGGTAAAAAATAAAGAGTTTTTTTTCTTGCATAACTCAAAAATGTGTTCGTTGAGTAGTCTTATCTTTTCTTTTCAATGTAACTAAACTAAGTTTTTCTTGCGCCCCTCAAATTATTAATGAATATTAATTATAGTAATTAATGAATATTAAAACCCATGTCTACGTACATGATACACCTAGAATTATCTCATCTCCTCAACTTCAGTCCTAAATTTATTTTATTCATCCCTTATATTTTTCTTTCTCTCCTCTTTAGCTTAGGGTTTCAGAGCCTTTTTTCTCTCTTCTCTTTTTTCTCTTCTATTTCTCATAAAGATCCTTTCAGATCTAAATCGATCCATATCTTTTCTCGACTGAAATTGCTGTTTTGATCCCTTTTTAATGCTAAGGTATGGTTCACTATTGCTCTTTTATCCTCATCTTATTCATCGTAAGTTATTTACATCCATTTTTTATTTAATTACTATTTACCCATATGATATTTATTTACAAAATTTGAAGAAACTTTTAAGTATTGAATAAACGAATCGAGAATTTTTATTACAATATGTGGAAAAAGTATTCTATTGGGAGAAGTTTAAAAGCCTTGTTGGCAGTATCATTTTTTCGGTATGCATTTTATTTGTTTCTTTGATGTTTATACTGTTATTGGTATTATTGGTGGGGTTGGCATTGTTGGAAGTTCTGGTGTGGTGTTATTGATGGTGTTGAAACAAAGGATGTTGCTTCTTTGTTGTTGATGATGTTGGAACACATGTTGTTGTTTCTTTATTGTTGATGTTTTTTATTTGTTATTTCTTTGTAGTTTATGCTGTTGTTGATGTTGCAACAGATGGAGCAACTGTTGGAACAAATCAAACCACCAACAAGGCTGGTTTGATATATTCCAACAGACTCCAAATCTATTGTAACAGACTCTAAATCTGTTGTAATAGACTCCAAATCTGTTGCAACAGACTCCACATCTGTTGCAACAGACTTCACATCTGATGCAATAGACTCTAATCTATTGAACAGATGAATAATAATCTTTTTGATGAATAATATTATATATATAAGGAGCTAACAGTTGATCAAATTTTACTTGACCATCACAAGAGGCTGCAGTAAAGATGAGTTCGGAGGAATAAGCTGTATGCAGGTGGAACCACTTCATATATGGGAGGTATGCATTACTGATAATATTATTGTGGAAACACACATAAAGTATACTAATTTTGTGAATGCTATTTTTATCGATTAGTCATGGATCATTCAAACAAGATATCTGTAATTTTACAGTTAAATTTGGTAGGTTTGAACTAATCAAACGAGCTCAAGTTAGTGCACAAATCAAACGAGCTCAATCTCTCAGTCTTTCTGCTGATCGCTCTTCTCCAATTATAGATGACAAGAAATCTACTATGTAAAAGTCTACACCGTCGCTAGAAAATCTTGATAGGGCTCAAGTCTTCAGATGTCATCCTCAGTAATCTCTCAGTATCGAGTGATATTGAGAGATTACTAGTCATGCCTTCTCAAGACGTTCGCTATAGCAAGAATTTTTGTTGATGACAAGATTTCTTCCACACAAAAGTCCACACCGTCAGTAGAAATTTTTGACAAAGAAAAAGTCTTGGGAAGGTATTATTAATAATCTCTCAACATCAAGGAAGTCTTGTAAGAAAGTCTTCATAAGACATTCAAAAATAAGGAAGTTTTCAGCAATAACTACATATAATTATCATCAACAACCTCACCAGATTCACTTCTAGTACAAAAGAAAAAGTAGAAATATTTTCATTTGCATTCGCATTTTATTTATTTAACAAACCAAAAAAAGATGAATTAAATGCTAGATTTAGTTCATCTTTGTTTGGTTTGTTAAATAAATAACATGCGAATGCAAATAAAAATATTTTTGCCTTTTCTTTTGTACGAGGAGTGAATCTGGTGAGGTTGTTGATTCTGTAATTATGTGTAGTCATTGCTAAAAACTTTTTTATTTTTGATTGTCTTCTGAAGACTTTCGTACAAGAATTCCTTGATGTTAAGAGATTACTAATAATGCCTTCCCAAGGATTTTGCTCTGGCAAGAATTTTCGTTGACGGTGTAGACTTTTGCATGGAAGATATCTTGTCATCGCTAGAAATTCTTGCCGTAGCAAACCTTTTGAGAAGGCATGACTAGCAATCTCTTAATATCACTTGATACTGAGAGATTACTGATGATGCCATCTGAAGACTTGCACCCTGGCAAGCATTTCTAGCGATGGTGTAGACTTTTGCATAACAGATATCTTATTATCTGTAATTGGAGAAGAGAGATCAACAGAAAGCCTGAGGGATTGAACTCGTTTGATTTGTGCACTACCTCGGTCAATATTTTTTGATAGGGTAATGAGCCTGGAAATACGTAACGTTTATTAGGCTTGGTAGAGTCAGTTTAGTTCACACTCTATGTAACTCCTCTCTTATTAATTTATCAAATTAGTTGAGCAAGTTGTATTGAGCAACACTCAATAAAAGTGTGTTGTTCAACTGTTGGAACCACATCTTGAGTGTGCATCAACACATTTTGACCTATAACAAACACATCCACCCTCCATGTACCCTTTAAGGCTTCTGAAGAAAGTGTTCTGAAGGCCTTCTTAAATGCCATAACTTTGAAGTTAGTGTTCCTGATCGAGCTTACAAGATATCAGGAACTCTTGACCAACTTCGAAGACGTCAATGACAAGCTTGAATACAGAATCAGCAAGATGGATGCAAGCTTGAAGATTATTAAAATTCACAAACTAAAGCAAGCCTCTGATCTTTTCCAAGAAATGTTGAAAACATGTTAAGGCTATAAAACAAAATCAATTATAACCATATTTCTATGGAAGTGATGATACTCAATTTGTCTTTCAATCACGTTTGTGGTTCCCATCAGGTCAACAACGGTGGACCTAATCGTAACCATAAACAAGAAGGCGTAAGATGTAATTTAAAATTTAGAAATTGCAGCCTTCACTTAGATTCGTTACTTTAACTACAATTACTATTGGCGCAAGTTTTCTAGACTTACGGTACATCATTTCAACCCTCGATTCCTGTAAAGATGCTTTCTTGGAGTTCTACTATTTTCTATAACCCGACCACACTACCTAGTTACGGCTCCCTAGAAAAGTATCCTTATGCATTATTTTTCTTTCAGAGAGACAACAGACGAATTTACATTACAGGATACACTTTTATATTTGCATTTGATTCAGATTTCTCATGTTATTTTTAGATAATTTCATCGTCCAGATTCGCTAGAAGTCTTACTTTTTACCCTATGTCTCCTCTTCAATTAGCTCTCGGATGATATAGTCTTTCATCAACTCCCCTTTCCTTCGCAGAAATTCTCCTTCGGCTCCTTCTGGCGTATAATCATCTTCTCGATCAACCCCTCCATATAAATTTGGCTAGGGGAATTTCTATTGATTTTCTGTTCTTGTTTGATGCAGTGCAAGTCTTTGAAGGTGTTCTCAGAGTCCAATGCACACTTAAAGTTAAGTCCAATGACACCAAATATTGATCTCTTCTCAAAACTTGACACGCATAAACACGTGCAACAACCTTTAGTAATTTGTAACAGGGTATGTGCACCATCTTCATGAGGTCCTCAACCTTGTCAATTTGAACCCATCAAACTTTACAATGCAGGATCTTGTTTGAATGATCAGTGCCTAATCGGTTAAAAACTGCATTCACAAAAATATCGTACTTTGTGTGTTGTCCCAGTGACCTTATCAGTAATACTTCTTAACTCACACACATATGATAATGGATTCATCTGCATGCACTTTATTCTTCCTAGCCTATCTATGACTTAAATTGAATAGATAGATGACTAGAAAGTTGCAACAAATGCCACATTTGTTGGAAAAGCAAATTGATATATCCATCTGTTGCAACAGATTGTCAACATGTTGTAAGCTATCTTACAGATGGATTAAATTTTACAACAGATTACCCATTTGTTAGATTTATTTTAAAGAATTTTTCTTTTCTTTCCGAAATACAATAAAAAGATAAAATATTTTATTTAGATCCATTTTTTTTAATTTATATATTCGAAAAGTCACCAGTTTTATTTAATTAAGGGATATATGAATAGTTGTAGCTTCTTGTTTGACTATTAGTCACCCCTTCCAATTTAATCATTTATAAATATGTCCCTCCGGCCTCCTTTCCTTACTCTCTGTCACTCGTTCATTCTACTAAACTTACAGTACAAATATAGCTGATACAGATTCGTATAAGAAGATTTATATGGAGTCCTTGCGGGAACTTCAAAAGCAGTTTGATGACCTCCAGAGGGATTTAGACAACTTGGGAGCAAGGCTAAGGAGGGAAGCCCTGCTGCTACTGGATGAAAATTATCCGGTTGACAATAATAATAGTAATAATAATAATACTAATAATAGTAATGATAATAATAATAGTAGTAATAATAATTAGGTTATGTTTTTTCTTTCTTTTAGCGTATGTATTGGTTTGATTTGGTCGGCTTTGAATTTTTAATTCTTATTTAATATTTAATTATCATTCTATTTATTCCACATTCTCAACATTTCGACGGTTGAAGATAGGGATTGAGCACTCGTGGAAACAGAGGGTGGGTGGTGAAAAGTCATGATTCTCCTAAAAACGATTTGTTAATAAATAATAAGGAACTAGATGATATACAAAATTTATAACCGTGAAAGAAAAATTATTTAATTTAAAAAGAAGTCGCATCATTGGATTATATGATGATTTTTAAGAAAAAAGTGAATAGTCTTGACTGTGACTTTTTGTCTAAAAACATTCAACAAACAAAAATAAACAACGCTGTTGATGCATCAAATTCCTCATCTGTTGCGACTGATAAATGAGTTGTTAGAAGAAATATAAAAAGCTCCTAAAATAGATGGTCAATTTGTTGCAACAGATGGTATATCTGTTGTAACAGATGGGTTATCTGATGCAACAGATATACAATCTGTTTTCACAACTCAATAAAAATAATGGTTATTATTTTATTAAAGAAACAATTATTGAAAACCAAGTGTCTTCAATTTTTAAATTGAGAAAACAGTTATTTAAATTTAAGAACTAATTATTATAATAAAAATAAGCTAAAAAGTCATGACTTTTCACAATAATAAAAAACTCACTAGCTTGATTTAATTAAGACATTTCTTTTCACAGAAAACAATAAGGAAATAAATGATAAAACACAATTTAAACCATAAAAATCTCATAAAAGTATCCTTGTTCTTAAATTTGTTTTATTAATTTATATAATAAAAAAGGTCAACAAATTTGAATTAATGATATGATGATATTTTATTTGAAAATAAGATAGATTATATGTTGCAACAGATATATTATCTGATGCAACAGGTTATCTATTATTGCGACGGATGATATATCTGTTGTAACAGGTGAATTATCTGATGCAACAGATATATAATCTGTTGTCACAACTCAGTATAAAAATGATTCCTGGAAAGAACTAATTATTAATAATAATAAGCTGAAAATTCATGACTTATCACAATATTGCTTAATTTAATTAAGTTATAACTTTTTACAGTAATCAAGAATGTCATTAATAAATGGAGGTGAACATTGTGCCTTTAAATCTGTATTATTAATTTATATAATTAAAAAGTCAGAAAATTTGAATGTCATGATGATACTTAAAAAAAAGATATATTGATTATATGTTGCAACAAATATATTATCTAATGCAACAGGTTATCTATTTGTTGCAACGGATGATATATCTATTGTCACAGATGAGTTATCTGATGCAATAGATATATAATCTGTTGTCACAACTCAGTATAAAAATTTTTCCTGAAAAGTCATGACTTATCGCAATATTGCTTAATTTAATTAAGTCATAACTTTTTACTGTAATCAAGAATGTCATTAATAAATGAAGGTGAACAGTTAATTAAAAAGTCAGAAAATTTGGATGTCATGATGATAATTTTTTTTAAAAAAAGATAAATAAATTATATGTTGCAACAGACATATTATCTGATGCAACAGGTTATCTATTTGTTGCAAATATCTGTTGTCACAGATGAGTTATTTGATGCAACGGATATATAATCTGTCGTCACAAATCAATATAGAAACGGTTCCTGGAAAAATTTATTTATTAATAATAATAAGCTGAAAAGTCATGACTTATCACAATATTACTTAATTTAATCAAGTCATAACTTTTCACAGTAAGAAAGAAATGCCATTAATAAACGGAGGTGAACAGTTGCGACTTTTTACCTAACATATTCAAGTTCAATCCTCTATAAATAGGTCCCTCCTTACTCAATCGTTCATTCTACTACACTCTATTTATTCTTTGCTCTTTTTACACCTTCAACTACTTTCTCTTCAAAGACTTGATAGCTTTTTCCTATCTCTGGTAAGTTTTCTATATGTCCTTCTTCCTGTCATTTTGCCATTCAATTTAAAATACTTGAATGATCGACTCTTATTTTTTTATCTTCACTTTCACCTGAAAGCAGAGGAATGCCTCATTAATTATAACTAACCATTCCATTAAACAGTTTTGAAATAAATATAAAATGAGAGATATATATGATATAGAATCAAATATAGAACTGTAGTAAAAAAGATTTCAATTTTTGTGTAAATATACGTTGTATTACGTTTGAATTCTTTTTTTTCTTTACTTTTGTTTTTACGTGTGTGTTTTGTCAACTTATGCGTTTTATCTAGATATGGCTTCCAGTATGGAATGTCGCTATTTTACGAGACGCCATGCAGGAACTACAGAAAGAGGTTCATGATCTGCAGCGAGAGTTGGCCACTGTCAGGGTAAGGATGCTACGGGAGATCCATAGGTTGAGGAGGGCATTGCTGTTTCCGGTTGAAGATTGCCCGACTGTCCATATAAATAATAATGATGATAATAATAATTAAGCATTTTCTTTTCTTTTACCTATGTATTTTTTTTTGTTTAATAAAAAAATTATGTTCGATGCATTTGACGTTTTAATTCTTATTTTTTTTATGTTGTCTATTTTTTTTCTCAACAAATGACATGTCTACAATTAAGGAATAATTTGAATCCAGTATCAATAGCAAGAGATCAACATATGAGTTATCTGTTGGGTTTGTGATAGAAGTTGTATTTTGTTGTTCGAAATAGATTATTCATGTGTTGTAATAGAATAATTATCTGTTGCAACAAATTACTTATTTGGTGTAACAAATTACTTGTCTATTGCAAAAGACAACTAATCTGGTGCAACATATTATTTATCTATTGCAACAGATTAGTAATTTGGTACAATAGATTATTAATCTGTCAAAACAAATAATTAATCTGGTGCAACAGATTATTAATCTGTTGCAACAGAATACCCATCTATGCAATTCATATTACGGGCACCTAGAACCATAATCATGAATCCAACATGAGTCTACTGTTGTAACAGAACATTTATCTGGTGTCACAGACGATGGATCTGTTTAAACAGATTGCTTTTATGTTGTATTCATATTCGCGTGCTAGCTATTGTTGCAAAAACAACATACTAGCAGTTACCCAAATGACAAATTCAACTAAAAAGCATAATTTGACTTACCAAAGTCTCCCCTCAAAGTAAATACCAAAGCTAAAAGTGATGTACGAAATAAAATTTGACCTAAGAAATTAGTCAAAGAACAACAGGTGCGGTAACAACAACAACAACAATGGTCAACAAGAAGAATATAAAGATGATAATGAAGTATACGATGATGATAATGAATCAAAAGACGATGAATAAAGAAGAAGCAACAATGAGCAACAAATATTGCGAAGAGAGACAAAATAATAACGGATAAGGAGAGAGAAAAATGCGTCTTTTTTCCCTTCATTTTTTGTTATATTAACTAACATTTGGATCAAAGTGTAAATTTGAAAACTTGTGGATTATTTTTAAATTTCTCAAACTTTCTTAACATAATTAAGTAATTGTCACCTCCACTCAATTATTAAGACTTGTGTCACCTACACCTCATTTTAAAACTTTTTTGTCACCTGTAGCCCAAAACCCTAAGTATCTACTTACTTCTAATTTATATGTAATAATGTTATTCCGTTCTAGATCATGAATATTTTCTATATATTAGCTTTAGTTTGATTAGTTAGGACAATACTTAATAGTGTTTTAATAAAAATTATGAATTACAGAATATTAAATATTTGAATTTGAAATAATAATGCTAAAAGAAAAAAAAGATTTTCATTAACTTAAACCTAGGAACTATACTGAAAGAGTACTAAATAAACTCTAACTATTTCACCACCACCACCACCACCACCACCACCTCAACAACAACAACAACAACCATAACCACAACAACCACAGCACCAACAACAACCGCAGAAGTAGTAGCGGCGGCGACAGCGACAACGACAACAGCAACAATAACAAGAATCATAAAAACCCATTGTAGAATAATGGTGGGTTGTTATTTAGTGATAAAAATGGAGAGGAATTAATAAATTAGAAATATTTGCACTTAAAAATATTAGGCTTTTTTTAAAAAATGAAATTACAAATTGATAAGATATTCAAATTTTGAATTTAAATAGAATTTGAATTGGAATGAAATTAAATGATTAGAGATATCTAGATACATTTGAAAATATTTGGCTTTTCTTGAAAAATAAAATTATCATTAGCTTGAAAGTAGGAACATTACATTGAATACTTCTAAATAAACTCTAACTATTCATAAAAATATTTAAAATATAAAATATAATTCCTTTCATTGTTTTAAAATATATTTAAATATTATATAAAATATAATTATAATAATAACAACAACAACAGTAAATAACTATAGTAGTTGTAGTAATAACATGTAGTATTAGTACTTTTAATTCTAAAAAACGTAGTAGTAATGATACTTATTATTACTATTATTATTATTATTATTATTATTATTATTATTATTATTAGTATTATTAGTATAATAATAATAATAATAAATAAATAAAATAAATAGTAGTAATAGTAATAGTAATAGTAATAGTGCAAATATAGTAATAATAATATTATTATTTATTTTATTGATTTCAAATATTTATTTTAATTTAAATATTTATTTTATTAGATAATATACATTATATTGAAAAAAGGTAAGGATAACAAAGAATAACAAACTGCTCTTCTTTTAATAAATTAATATCATATTTGAATTTGAATTCAAATGAAATTTTATGTTTAGCCTCTCTTATATATACTCCTATATCATTAGCTTTACACATGAATTTATTTACTGAATTTTTTATACTTCATTATTTAATTTTTTTTAAAATATATTTTGATTTGACATTTTTCTTTAAATACGCAGGAATAATATAACATTTTCATCTTCATTTTTTTTTTTGTTAATGTTCAAAATCCATCAATTTAAATTGATATCTGTATCTCTTCTTTTCGACGACTCTATTTAAGAAGTAATATTATTTTCACTACTTTTTTTTACCATAATTATATATCTCCACCATTATCTCTCTATTGCATTCATGTTTGTTAAAATTTATGGTAAGTTCTTTATCCGAATTCACGTATTGATTCTATGACAACGTTTTCTTTGAAGATATATTATTGAATGTTTACCCTTAATCTTTGCTTATGAATATGCTTATATGTTTTGTTTTGTTTCCATGATGAACTAATTCAATATATCTCAAATCATATTCAATAAACAATAAAAAGCGAAACTTATTTTGGAGGGCAATAACATGCTTGAACTTAATCAGATAATTTTTTTCAGGGTAATGATGAAGATAAATATTAGTAGCTATTAATTATTTTGAGTTTAAAAAATAGATAACTTTATTTGATGTGCTTATTCAACATTAATAACAGCATGTATTCTAAAAAAATTGATACTTGATATTTTATTAGTTTTACTAAAACAAGACACAATTAGATTCAACAATCAATAGATATAATGGTGAAACTAACCAAAACATCCCTTATTTGGGAACCAAAAAGCATCTAATCTATTAGAATCCTCAAGAAGGTAGCAACCTTACTTGCAAATCCTAGGACAATTGTTGAAAAATTAACAAGGGGTTTTCAAGCTCTCAAATGAGGCACAACTATTCAATATTCCAAAACTAGTGGTTCAATCCTAATACCTAACTATTTATACTAAGTGTTAAAAGAAGTAAGGAAAGACCAAATTGACCTTCATTTAAATTACAAGCTAGTTTAAATAGTAGACACACTTAGTATATTAAATATCTTCAAGTCATCCATATTGGAGCCTTCCAAAAATTTCATCTTCATCCATAAAGCTTGATATGCTTGAATGTCCTTAGCTTGACTTCTTGTGAAAGTCCTTCTTAAAGTAGCGTCACTTTGATGTACATCACTCTCCTCTTCTTCAAAAGAATTAATCCTCGAATTCGCCAATCCTGCATCAAAAAAAGATAAATCACTAACATTGAAAACACTATGAATCAAATACTCACTTAATAAGTCCACTTTGTAAGCATTATCTCCAATCTTCTCAAGCACTTGAAAAGGTCTATCTCCTCTTGGAATAAGCTTGTTCTTCCTTTTTCTTGGAAATTTCTCCTTTCTAAAGTGAACCCATACCCAATCACCAGGTACAAAGGTGACTTTTTTTCGTCCTTTGTTGGCACTTTTGGTTGCATCATTGTTAGCCTTCTGGATTTGCGATCTTACTTTCTCATGGATGTTCTTCATATCTTTTGCCTTAGCTTTTGCATCTATACTCATTGTAACATCTTTGGGCAAAGGAGTTAAATCCAATGGAGTCAAAGGATTAAAGCCATAAACACACTCAAAAGGGATTATACCAATAGATCTATGAATAATTTTACTATAGGCAAACTCAATTAGTGGCAATTGATCCTCCCAAGAAGTTAACTTTCCTTTAACCATATCTCTAAGAAAGTTACCTAAAGTTCTACTAACCACCTCTGTAACGACCTAAAAATTTGATGAAATATGTGAAATTTGTGATTTTGTGTGGTTTGACTATTTTACCCCTCTCCGTAGTTGGATTATGATATTTTTGTGGTGTGAGAGTGATTGGCATAATTTTTGATGCATTTTGGTATCATTTATGTAATATTGTGGTTTTTGATGGCTTCGAGAACCTTATTTTGAACTTATGTGGATATCTTTTGATCCGTGTGACGGATGGTTTAATGGACTGCACCAGCAGCTCTAAAATATCTATTTTAGGCTAGATATATCTTTTTTCGGGTCCCGTGCACCCGAGCTCATTTTGACCTATTGATCAGAAAGATAAAAAATAGGGAAATATGGATGTGGGACCCACATTTGATCGAAATGACCTCGAATGGAAAATATGACTTTGCTAGCAGATCCAAAATATCAATTTTAGGGTGTTAGCATATTTGGTATGATTTTACAACTTTTAAATCTCATTTCGATCCTCGATTTGGAAACTGGTAATTTCGAGTTTTGGGGGTCAACTTTGTGAAAATGATTTTTTTTTGAAAATATGATATCGCCAACACGTCTGGAACATCGAATTTAGTGTGATTGTATAGTTCGTTTTCATGTATCGGACTCTGAATGAATCTCGGGCACCCCATCGAAGTCCGAATTGGACTTAAAATAGAAAATCTGCAGCTTTTTGCCCATTTAGTACAGATTTTCTGCACTATTTAAATAGTTTTTGGGTCCATTTTGCTCATTTTTCATCTTGCCTCTTGAGAGTTAAGCCATAAATAGTTTGGGAGCTTAAAAGTAAAGTTTGTGAGAGCTTGAGAAGCTAGATTAACACTTTTTTCTTGGTTTTATTATGGATTAAAGGTAAGAATTCACCATTTTCTTAGTAATTTCTTGATTAATCTCAAAACTCTGAAAATCCTAGAGCTTGATTTTAAACTCCATTTTCACTCATTTTTCACTTGAATAATGTTTTTATCTTATAATTACAAGTTTTTCATCAATTTAACCTTCAAAACAACTCTGATTCTTGATTTTAACCCGGATTTCAAAGATTTTAACCTGTAAAGCTCAAGAATAATTTTTCATTGATTTAAACCTCATTTTTGACTTGATTTAACTTGGATTTTCAGCTGTAGTTTCCTAAAAATATGGGGAGCATATTTTTGAAGTAAAGTTTTGATTTTTCTCTTCCTTTTCGGAAATCCATTTTGGGGGTCTGTTTTGACCTTTTTTTAGCTCTTTCTTTTGGTTTAATTTTGTATTTTATTAATAATCAAAACTTAATGGACCAACCCATCATACAACAAAACAGCTACCTACCATTATTCACCATACCCAACCCCAAAACACAAAAATAACAAATAGAAAGAGTAGGGTTTCTAAAAAAAAATAGTTTCCTAATCCGCATCTCAACTGCACCGCCTTTTACACTTTTGCTTCCTTTTTTCACTCGATTCCTCCTCTGGCTGATGTTGATCGATTTTGCAGCTTCTCCCTCTTGATTACCTATTTCTTTCAACTTACAGAGGTAATGAATGGACTCCTCTTGAATATTTACTCTTTGATTCCCTTTTTCACCTAAATATTGATGCTCTCTTCTCCATAGTTGTATCCAACAGTTGAGTAAATGTGAAAGCTTTTGTGCAACTAAGAGAACTCTGGTCTACTGGGATGTTGTATAACAGCTAAGTATGCTACCCTCTTCTTGTTTCCTGACATATTTTCTGGATCTAATCAGATTGACTCCAACTTCTTTTGTGTGTACTCCATAGATCTGATTAATATGAATAAAAGGAAAGACTTGATGTAGTTTCCTCCTTCTCAGATTTTTGCAGTACCATCTAGTACATCTACATTTCCTTGATGCTGAGAATTATTGATTGTAAAAGCTTAGTAGTACATGCAATTTATTGATGATACATAGTTCTGTATAAATATTATATATAAAATATTAAGCTTAAATGTCTTCCTGAGCCTTATCATCTTGCTGGTATGATCCTCAAGTATGGGCTCTGCTATTTGTCACTATTTAATATGGCTTTTCCTCTTTTCTCTAATTGCTGATAACTTGTGATGGTGAAAGCACTTGTGTTTATCGCTAAGTTAGCTTAATAATTAGCTAATTGATTGCCCTCCTTATAGATGTGCTGATATTGAACTTACTTGTTTTGCATGAAACTGTGTATCTTCTTGACTATATTTGATATGTTCCATGGACAAAACCATTCATTTGTCAATACCTTCTGCATGAGTTTGGAGTTCATCTGAATGATAATCTTATTGTGCTTTGATTATGAACAATGCTTAGCTGCATATAAGAATGCATTAGCCTCTATTTGCATACTATTTGCATAATGTTGTGGTTCTCCCTTAGCAAATATCACATCTCCTTTCTCATCCCTCAAACAAAAAGCATATGAACTGCCTCCTTCCTCTCCTCTCACAGCTTTATCTGTATTGTATTTTACCCAACCTTCCTCTAGTGCAATCCACAGTACTATAATGGCTTTAACTCTTGTTTGTAAGTTGCCCAATTTTGCAATTATGTATGGCCATTCTATTGGGAATTCCATTGTTGGTTTTCTAACCTTCAACATCATTCTAAGATTCCTTGTCACATTATATATGATCCCCAATCCTATAGTTTCCTTAGCTTCATGTTTCTTCCTGTTCCTACTCCTCCATAGTTCCCATAGAATCATGCTAGGAAGAGTAAAGTAGTATGGATTTTCTCTTTCTTTAACTTCAGCATTCCACCATCTTAGGATTGTTCCCCTTTGAGTCAAATTATGAATATGAATACCTGCAAAAGAATAAAACTAGGACCAAGTCCTGTTAGCTTTACAAAAGTTCCCGAAGACATGAGCAATTGTCTCCACTTCTGGGGCACCACAACACCAGCACTTAGATGGGCCCTAAATCCCCCATCTCCTAACTGTATCATCCATAGGAATTCTTCTTCTCCATAATCTCCACATGAAAAAGCTAATCTTAAAAGGTATATCTTTCAACCAAATCTTTTTGAAAATGTTATCTATCCCTTCCCTATTCCTTATATACTACCAAATTGATTTAACTGTGAACAGAACTTTTGGTTCAATACTTCATATAGGCCAATCCTCCTCTTCACCTAATGGATGGATCACTTTGTTAATAACATGATCTGCCACCTCACCTGTGAATAAAGATCTAATCAATTATTCATCCCATGTATCATTTCTGATTAAATCTTTAATCTGTTTATATTGACTTTGATCTCCATCAGCTCCTTCTATTATAGAATATAGATCTCCTATCCCAGTCTAGTTGTCCAACCATATGTCACTGTTTTCTTGCTTCAATTACCATACTACTAAATTCTCCACCATGTCTCTTGCCATTAGTATCTTCTTCCATACTTGTAATCCACCTGTATTTGTTTTCCACATTACTACTTTTGGATGCTTCTTTTTGCAATATTTATTGAACATACAATCCCTTCAAATTGTTTTATAGTCCCAAAAGTCCACCAAAGTTTACATAACAGTGCCATAGAGATATCAACAATTCTTCTAAAACCTAACCCCCTTCCTTTTGTGGTAAACACACTGTTTGCCATCTTACCCAATGCATTTCCTTCTCTCCAATTTTAAACTCTAAAAAAATTAAGCTAGCATTCTTTGAATAGTAGTCAATAAATTCATGGGAGGGTTCAATACTGACAAATAATGTATTGGGATGCTCTATAATACATGCTTAATCAGTACAACTCTACCTCTATAGGAAAGCAATTTGCCCTTCCATGTCTGCACCTTACTAGCAATTCTATTCAGTAGCTTCTGATAATAGTCTTTCTTCTTTCTCATGTAAAATATAGGGCACCCGAGATAAATAAAAGAGAATTCTCTTCTCAAAATACCAGTAGCCACTTCTGCTATCACCTTTACTCCATTAGATACCTTTTTGTCCAAATAAATTGCACTCTTCTCTTTGTTTACTTTCTGTCCTAATATTTTCTCATATTTATCCAAAACTGCAGTAACCAACTGTAAATTTTTCACTTCAGCTTTGCTTAAGATGATCATATCATCTGCAAATGCAAGGTGATTCAATCTTGGACTTTCTCTTGGCATCCCAAACAACTTGAAATCCTTCTTCTGCATCAATTTCTTCAGTGACCTTGATAGTACCTTTGCTGCTATTATAAACAAAGTTGGTGACAATGGATGCCCCTACTTCAACCCTTTTGTAGATCTAAAAAATCCTTTAGGTTGACCATTTAGATGTATTGAATACCAATTATTTTCCAAGAGTCTAAAGACCATGTCTATCAGCACCTCTGAAAGACCAAATGATCTCAACACCTTTGTTAAAAACAACCATTCCACTCTATCATAAGATTTCATCATGTCAAACTTAAAAACTATGTTAGGTGGTTTACCTTTCTTTCTAATTTCAGAAACAATTTCCTGTACTACTAGAACATTCAAAGCAATACTCCTTCCTTGAACAAAACCTACCTATTCTGGAGATATCAATTGAGTTAAAACACCTTTAATCCTTTTATGAACTATTCTTGAAAAAATCTTATTGACAGAATTACTAAGTAAGATAGGCCTGATGTCAGAAAAATTAATCACTACTAACTTCTTTGGTAACAATACCAAATTTTTATGAGTAATGAATCTAGGAAGTTAAAATCCACAAAATAAATCTTTTACCATTTTATGAATGTCCTGTTTAATAATCTCCTATGCTTCTTGGTAGAATGCCCCTGTCATCCCATCTGTTCCACCTGCACTATCCCTATTCAGCCCCATCACAACTTTTTTCACCTCCTCCTCATCCGGAATTTTATTATTTCTGTATTTTGTTCTTTAGTCACCACCTTTGGTATTTTCTCTAGCATGGTGAAATCTTCTGCATATTTTTATTTGGTGAACTGTTTCTGAAAAAAATTAACTACAGCCTTTGCAATATCTGGTACTTCCTCCAACCATTCACCATTTTCATTTTGAATCTTACTGATCCTAAGACTACTTCTTCTTCCTTTCACTATAGTGTGAAAGAATTTGGTATTTATATCTCCATCCTTGAACCATTCATACCCAGACTTTTGTCTTCGGTAATCTTCCTCCCTTTTTAACTGTATATTCAGTTCAGCATGCTTTGTTCATTCCACTAGGATCTTCCTCAAAATATTTTTCTCTTACCCTAATAATATCCTCCAGTGTAGCAATTTCCTAGAATATATTACCAAAATACTCTTTACTCCATTTAGCTAAAGTTGACTTAGTGTTTTTCAACTTCTAATTAAACACTATAAATGGATTTCCTTAAACCTGTGAATTCCAATTATGTTTAATAACCTCCAAACAAGCTTCCTTCTTTAGCCAAAAATTTAGAAATCTAAATGATCTCACTATATGCTCACTTTTTGCTTTGCATTGAATTAGCATAGGAGAATGATCTGATCCACTCCTAGCTAGATTCCCCACTTCCATCAACTGAAAAATATTTTGTGTTCTATCACTGCACAAAATCATAGCTAACCTCTTGAACATGTAATCCTCATATGTTCTCCTATTCCACCAAGTGAATTTACTCCCTTTAAATAGAACTTCTTCCATGTTACATAAACTGATCCACTAAATAAAAGCATGTGTTTCATTAAATATAACAGGTAAACCCCTCATCTTTTCCTCCTCACTTATTATTACATTAAAATCCCCTCCTATTAGACAAGGCATTTGATGAGAATCTGACAAATAAGTTAATGAATACCAAAGTAACAACCTCTCATTTGCATTACATTTAGCATACACTAAATTAACCAACAATGAGATACCTGTATTTTGATTAGAAACTATCAAAGTTAATTGTTGCTCTTCATCTTTCATAATACTAAATTCTACATTCTCTTCATCCTCCTATACTCTTCAATATACTTTCCATCTTGAAAAGGTTCCATTAATCCAATGAAGTAAAATTGGTATTTTTTTTTGCATTGTTATAAGTCTAATAAAGGCCTGTTGGGTGTTAACTGACCTTATGTTCTAGATCAATGCATTCATTTGGTTTTTGATTTAGCTGTGTGACTTCTTGTATGCATTGTCTGTGATTTAGCCTCTGCTCCACTACCATTCTTTTTCTTCTTCCTTGTTCCTCTTTGCTTCTCCTTCAAAGTCTCTATTTGTTTAGGTGACAAATCTATTGTTTTAACCACTTGATTGATATTTTCTTCAAGATCATTCTTATCAAGGTCTTCCTTTGTCTGATTACTACTTTTTAGCAAGTTCTGTACTTGAATTGCTCTAGGTGTGACCCCCTCCAATACCATCAACTCCTGCAACTCTTCATCATATACCTGTAATTGTATTTTTTTCATCCTCTTCTTCTTGTATACACTGATCCCTATCAGTTTGTAATATCTTCTCCTTGCTGTTATCTTTTCTTGGATCTAATATTTCACTTGACTTATTCTGTTCCTCCACTCTATTGTGACCTTCTGTACTATTATTCTTTCCATCCCTATCTACTGCCTCCTGATTTATTTGTTTTTCATTATTTGACTTATCCTCTTGACTAACTGCTTTGCCTTTACCACAACTTCTAGTAACCCAATCTTTTATGCTGATCTTATCTCCCCCTTCTTATTTGTTTGTTTCACCATTTCCTCCCTTGTCATTGTTGTTATCATCTTTGTTATCTGCATATTCAAGAGCTGTAAAAGTATTGGATATCTGGATTTTCTTTTTTTTTCACCATTCATCTTACCCATAATATGACCAAATCTATCCTTCTTATACCTATTTTTTCTAGTAAGCCACTGATGATTAGTAGTGATTTCTCTCCTTGCATTACTTTGAATATGAGATTGATTCCTCTGGATATTATTCTCTTTGTCATTTATCTTTGTTTCCACCTCCTTTCTTTCCTCCTTCTGTTTGTCATATAACTCTGGATATTTATTCCAGCAGTTTTCTTCATCATGTCCTTGTAAACAATACTCTGTACAATACTTTGGTAGATAATCATATTGAATTTGGACCTATTTATCATTAATTCCCCCTGTAGATTCATTTTGTTCATTAATTCGAATCCTTTGAGGTAATTTGGCTACTAAGTCAACCTCTACTTTCACTCGTGCACAGCTAGGTCTAGTGTGATTTTTAGTAGACATATCAACTGTATGTGGTTTTCCAACTGCTGAAGCAATAGAAAATATTGCATCTTTTGCAAAAATATTTGGAGGTAAATCTGGCATTAAGATCCAGGCTACTACAGCTGTGGTTTTGACATCCGGTTCAAACCATGGATCCCATTTCAATGTCGTCATCTACCAGTATTTATCCATTGAACCAATGTAAAAAAGCTGCAGTTAACAATAATTGAACATAGTCCTCAAACATCTCCAGCCTTAATAATACACGCCTTTCATCCAATACTCTAATGGTACATTTACCCTTTATACCGCATTGATTTGAAATGATTTTACGTAAAACTTCAATATGTAGCTTACCATATGAAAATTTATTGATTATAGCATACTTTAGATTCTCTTGCATAATAAGATTTCGCACTTCTGATGATTTCCACATAATAGTAGGCTCTCTATACAACATAACAATAGGTTTAAGAGGAACCCTAATATTAGTTATATCCACCATTGTAGGCTTCAGTAAATCTGCATAGTTTTTATTTCCATCTTTTTTTTGACTGTTCTGATTACTGTCCTCAATACTTCGAATATTACTATTATTCGGTGGGATATTCCCACCAACTATGGTGGTCATATTGGATGGAACAACTAATTTTGGTAATCAAAATAATGAGGCGGCGGTGTCAGTATCGGTGGGGGAAGAGTATCGGGGTTCGTTTTGATCCTGAACCAAAAGTAGTCAATATGGGTGTCGTTGGTTTTATATTGATGCATAGATTGCATATTTGATATTTTAGTGGAGTTCGGGATTGTTCGTAAAAATTAAGGTTGCAGATTCAAGTGTAGCGGACCGATTTTAGCTTTCGAGGTATGTTATGACTTAACTCTTCAGTCTAGATTGGGTAGTAAATGATGGTACAAAATACATGTTAAGGGTGGGAAATACTCATAAAAAATGACTATCTATGTGTTGTTCCCATGTGGGAGCTTATATGTAATGTAATTGTTGAAATTGAGATATTATGTGATAGCCTTGAATACATATGAATAATTGTATTGTGTTGTTAAAATGCTAATGTAGTACCATTTGTGTATTGTGATTATATTCATACTTTATTGTGAAATGAGACATGAGAAAATTCATGGATGATACAGAAATAATGAGCGGATATTGACGCAAGTTGTTGTGGAAATGTATCATTGTGATTGGTTGTGGAAATATATCATGTGGTTGTTTGGAGAAATACTCATTGTGATTGGTTGTGAGCATTACATCTTTATATCATACTTATTCATGAAACATTGGTACCAATGTGCAACATCTGAGAAACACTGGCAAGACCTTTTTAAAAGATATTGTAACTCCTTATAAAGATGTGCTGGAAAGGAGATATGAGATATGTGGATTGTATACGGGTTGATGAACCCCCCATGGGTCCTTCGTTGGGAGGCTTGCCTCCGTAGGTGTATACGGGGATTGTGCGATGATCCTGGAGGTTGTACGACAACCTCATATATCATCATCATCTTTATCATTATATACATTGCACTTACTTTATTGTGTTTATGTTGTGTTGTATTGCCTTATTGACTTGTCATCTATGTATTTGTCTTACCTTCCTTTACTTGTATTTTATGATCTTATATCTACATGTTCTCTCTTGTTCTATTTATATGTGACATAATGTATACTTGTGTTCTATATCTTGGTGTGTTGTTGTAATATATGTGAGACATATTAGAACTGTTAGTGCAAGCGGTGTGGGCTACCGTTGTGGGATATTTTCTGATTACAAGTGACGTGCCCTTAGTGTATATTTTGTATGCTTTATTTACTACTTTGCTTGGTCGGCCTATGATACCTACTGAGTACAAGTGGACCGTACTCATGCCTACTGCGCCCTTTTGGGTGTAGGTCCTAGCTTGAGTGCGCCTCAACTTACTTGACTTGGGCGATTTTTGGAGCTTCTAAGGTAGCGGTTGGACATTCATGCATCCGAATTTCACATCTTTCTATAGTAGTTATGTATTTATTAGTATTTGGAGATAGATATTATTCATTTGTGGTTATTTTTATGATGCATTTGACTCTTGGATTGTATTAGTAGTTCTTACACTATTGACACCTAGTTTTGGGCATGATTGGTATTTTGGATAAGTTATTTCCACGTTGTTATGATTACTTATATGGTCCGACTTCATTCTAGAAGTCTTACCTTAGGATATTTCTGTCTTTTCCTCCTTTCTTATCAGTTTGGATGATAGGCTTACTTGTCAAGGTACGCCACAACAAGTACCATCATGACCCTCATTTTTGGATCGTGACAACCTCGGTTTGACCATCCGTTTGAGGATGACAATAAGTAGAAAATAGAAATTTGGTTTCCAAATTTCTTCACAAATACCTCCAAAAATGACTATGAAATTTTGAATCTCTATCACTAACAATTTTTTCGGGAACACCGTGCAATTTCATCACATTATGAACAAATAAAGTAGCAACATAAGATGCATCATCACTTTTATGACAAGCAATAAAGTGAGACATTTTTTAAAATCTATCCACAACAACAAATATGCTATCCTTACCATTCCTATTCCTAGGGAGACCAATAACAAAATCCATGGAAATATCTAGCCAAGGACCGATAGGTATAGGCATAGGGGTATACAAGCCATGGGGTTGGGTACAATTTAGACTCGTGTTTTGAGAAACATTTAAACTTGAATACTTAACTCAAATTTGAAGAGATTGGTGATATAAAATTTAGGCTCGTATCTTAGGAAGCATATCAACTTGGAGATTTTTCGAATGTGAAGAGCTTTGTGATTTAAAAATTTAGCTCGCAATTTGATGAGCTTTGTAATATTTAGCTCAAAGTTGAAGAACTTGGTGATTTGAAAGTTTAGCTCACAATTTGATGAGCTTTGTAACATTTAGCTCAAATTTAAAGAACTTGGTGATATATAGTTTTTGCTCGTGTCTCGGGGAGCATTCTGACTTAAAGACTTTGATCAAATTTAAAAAGTTTCATAATTTGAAATTCATCTCATAATTTGATGAGTTTTGTGCCATAAAGACTTCGCTAATATTTGAAGAGCTCTTTGATTTCAAGATTTGACTTAATTTTGAATAGTGATTTAAAGTTTTAGCTCAAATTTGAAGAGCTTTACAACTTGTAGATTTTTCTCATATTTGTAGATCTTCGTGACATATAGTTTAAGCTTGTGCTTCCTGAAGCAATTTAACTTGCATTTTAGACTCATGCTTTGAGGAGTTTAATAACTTGGAGTTTAAACTCATGCATTGAAGAGCGATTTAACTTGTAGTTTAGACACGTGTATTGAGGAGTTTTGTAACTTGTAGTTTAAGTTCATGCGATGAGAATCGTTGAGACATAAATAGTCTCTTTGAATTCGTATTTGGGTGTAAACCTGTACCCACTATGAAGGTATTTTATATCTTTAACTTCATGAAGCTCACCGACAAGCTTCTGTTGATCTCCCCTTACAGCCATGCATAATTCCATATCATGCGTACAAGTTACCAACTCTTCAAATGTATTGAGTTTTAATCCTTGGAAGATGTAGCAAATACCTAAATTCATGCCTTGAATGCACATTTCAATGGTAGAAGTTTCAATGAGGCGATCTTTATAGTTAAGGCTTAAAATTCTCCATCAATTGATAAAGTCAACAACTGGCTCATCTTCATGTTGGCGAGCCCTTGTAAGTTCAGTCATACTAATGTCACGTATTGTACGATAGAAATGATTAAGAAAATCTTGCTCCAATTTCTCCTAACTATCTATGGAACCAGGTTCAATGTTGGTGTACCAATCAAAGTCATCTTTGAGAGATCATACGAACTGTTTGATGCGATGATCACCATATGTTCCAGCATCATTGCAAGTCTCAATAAAGTATGCTATAAATTTTTTAGGGTCCCTTTTGCCATCAAAATATTGAAGCTTAGGAGGTTGATATCCATCATGTATCTTTAAGTTATCAATCCTTTGTGTATTCAGATTTGCATATATGAGAGAAAATTTGGATGAGGACTCAAATTTATCTTTGATTTCTCCTATGATGAAATCTTTCAATTGACCAATAGGAATCAAACCTTCAGCAGAGATTTGAAGTTCTTTGGTCGTTGTTGTTTGCCTTATGAATGACTCTCTTTTGACACGACCTGACCTCGGGCCCTATTTTTATGGGCATCTCAAGTCCAATCAGGACCGGGGACCGCCCGCTGTTACCCTACCCAACTACCTACGTACAACCTTGAATGAGCTGAATTTCGATCATGTAACAAGATAGCGTTATTGTTCTCATTAAGACTCTGGGATAGTGTTACAACCGTGACCGACCCAACCGAGTCCAATCGTAGCGTACCGACTGCATAATCATACCAAGACAAACCATAGACCATAACCAAAAGGAATACCAAAATATAATATGAAAATCAATCCCAAAATGTAATAGGATGGAACAGTGAGAAATCATGTTCGATGATGCCAACCTCGATATCAATACCAATGCTAAGGATGACACCTCTATTGATACTGCCCATACCAAACCCCAAAAGTACTACAAAGCCACTATCCAAAAGAGTAAATAAATCCGATTGGGACATGTCCCCAACCATAGACAAAACCAATATCCAAAGTAAAAGAAAAGTGTCTAAATAAATCCATAACATGAAATGATGCCTTTCGAAAAGATGGAAGCTCACCACTTTAGTCCAAATGCTGATACCGAATCCACATGCTAAACAAGAGAAGTAGAATCGTCGGTTCATGCATAGCATGGGTATACAACCACCAGTAGATGGGGTTAGCTAGTGACCGCTAGCATGGATCTCAGGATAAGGATAATATAATGCTAGTCATAAAACCAAGTAAAACCATCCATAATGCATACAACCATACATATATAAGTGCTAGGAAAGAGGATCGAGCTTAGCATGCACTTAAAGCCTTCACTTAGGCTGTGTAGCTTTGTCGTCCTAACCATCCACGTGCCATATGAGTTCAGCTCCCCCTGCTGAAAGGGCCTCAGTGTTTGTAGCTGCATGATCAAGGAATATCCCGTAGGATGAATAGAACATTCCCTAATATAAAATGTGACACACGCACATGCTTATCAAGACCCCTCGTATCGACAAATATGAGTTTCCTATTTTGTTCCCCCCTGGACCGCCACTTTCCACGGCTTAGCTACACTTCCCGCCACTAATGCCCAATCAAAACCATGTCAAAATAATCTATTTACCATTTATTAACCGAGGCCAATATTGGTAGTATCATCATACCACCCCTTACTTGCAAGTAATATCCATAGCCAAACCATTTAGGTAAAGGAGACCTTAGGTGCCCTTTCATATTCCATATTAAATCCACTTGGGAGACTTCCATGTTCTCTACAAGCATAACTATTTAGCCTTTAGCCTTTTCAAACTATTTAAATAATGCATAAATCCTTTGTCCAGTTTAAAACATGCAAGAGTTCCATTAAAAAAAGTCAATGCAATAAACATATATTTATAAGCATTTTATCAAACACCTTGGGGGTATAATATAACCAAAACCAATTCCAAAGACCATTAAACCATTGCCATGCAATCCAATCGTCCAAAACCACCATTAATGCATATAAAAGCATAATTAAAACCATAGGAAACCATAACTAAGAATTCAATATCAAAACCCCCAATAATAGTTGAAAACTATAATAATGAAACAGTAAAACCATGAAATCAATCATATAAACCACGTCTTTAGTTGAAATTACAATGAAGAAAGAGAATCATGCCTTTTACTGAAGAATTGATGGAAAAAATCACCAAGATGAGCCTCAAAGCAATCCGTAAGATAAAACCCTAACCTTCTTAACCCAAAAGTTCTTGAGAGAATTATGAGATGTTTTGGAATAGTTTAAAAGTGTTAATTAATAGAATAATAGGGTAAATAACCTCCTAAGTGTATTAGAAGTCATGGGTCTTAATTAGGCTAAGTAGGGAAATATCCATAATACCCTCACTTAAATCCCTTAAAAACCCATCATAGGGGTACGACTGACCCATACGATTCGTACCTTCCTATAAGATCGGCATCCACCTGTCATGCCTCAAATCCTATTGGGGCGGATAGGCACCCGTAGCCGTGAAGGCCTGAGAGAACCAATCCATGACTTTGTACTCCTCATGCATGTAACTATAATAATGAAAGGTTTTACCATACATGGATATAATGAATTAATGAGAAATAAATGACATGCCCAAAACTATATATTTACCAGACTTGGCTGTTGGGCCATAACATCTAAAAGATAAAACACTATGATGCTTAACTTTACATTGGTCAACAAAGCCTCTAAAAGATACATAGACATTTGGTTAAGGTTGGGACAAACCCCTGCCTTACTCTTGACTACTGTAGAATACCAAAATATATAAAACAGACAAAAAAAACCCAAATCAATTTGGAGCTCACCAATAACTGCTGGATATCCAGGACTCCTATTGAGAAGGAGTATTTGCTGAAGCACCTGTGCCTGCAGCAGGAAATACAGGTCCCCCATAAGGGGCGTCAGTACGAAAGTATGTACTAAATATGTAAGGATAAAAGTAATGACAATAATATAGGAGCTCAACGAAAATCTGATATAAGTGTACAAATAGTGCTAGCAGACCACCTTTATATATACTTGTAGGGTCAGGTACATTACATTCCTTTATTCATTTTACCTTTCTTGACTCATAATCTTTGTAAGCCATATGATACAAATGACTAGCTGATCAATGGTAAATAGACAAATCAGGATCAGCCCATGCTAGGATTACGCCCCTGAGCTGCCACCCACATATAAAGTATCGGGATTGACCCATGCTAGGCTTATGCCCTTATTTTTAGCCATCTATTTAGCTGTATTTTGGACCTCAAAATAGGTCAAATGGGTCCAAGTAGGTGATGCACTTACTCAAAGAGATCAAGATGCTCAAAAGGTCAAAGTAGGTGATGCACCTACTTGATTAAGTTCTTATTTGAGTTGAATTAACTTGGGCCTTTGGCAAATTTAATTGTTGGGCCATTTCTTCATTTACTTTTCTTTTACTTAAGGTAGGCCCAAATGACTACCGTAACATAGGATCAAATATGATCCATAACCTTGGCTCCATTAACTTGATCCATATATTTCAAGTAGGTGATTCACCAACTAGCTTAATTAAGTCAAGCAAGCACCTCAATAAAATACTCCATTTTTAGTTCTTAATCCCTTGGATCTATCTTAAAACTTGTATATAATTGGTCACTTTAAACTTTAGATTCAAATACTAGCTTACGGTCCCAAGTTTAAATAGTTGTATCGATGTTAATTTGGTCACATCACATTAAAACGTACGGGCAGCATCTATAATTCCATTTACACCATTAATACTCGCATAAAAAATCTCATTTGTTACCTATACAACAAGGATATACCAAGTTCCATATAATTAGAACAAGTACAAGCAAAATATGGGATGTTACACCACCATTCGTATCCAAGCCTCAACCCTTAGATCAAACATTATCCAATAAACGACTCATCCAACCAAATCATAACCACAGATACGATCTGTACCCATAACCTATATCCCTGGCAGAATAAAATACCAGGAGGATCAAACACTGCCCACCATATGAGTCCCTGATACAACTCGTACCAAACCCTTATAACTCGCACCTCTAATTCGTACCCATTCTAGTAACCCAAAGCATCCCACCAACTAACACTAGTCAGCGTACGATAGGACCATACCACTCATACCCCAGTATACGGCTCGTACCCAGGAGTCGTATTGGGCCAAAGAATGGATTTCTAGGAAATTTTTTGAGGGTCAAAACCCAGGATATTTCAGTCATCCCTACTAGGAACATTCATCCCCACATGATGGACAAGATAGGGGTAACCATACACAGAGTCATTTGCATTATCAAATATCCCTTCAACAAAGTTTGAAAACAAAAAGGTAAAAATGTTAATCTTTTCTTTAACAAACTCAAAAAATAAAGATGTGTTCAAGACACATACCTTCCGCACGAATCTCAGGATAGAAAAACAAATGCGGATACTTGGATTTTATATCCTCTTCTGCTTCCCAAGTAGCTTCTTCCACCTTATGGTTCTTCCATAGAACCAAACCAAAGCCACATACTTGATCCACAATCGACGAACTTTCCTATCTAATAGATCAACCGGGACCTCTTCATAAGACAGAGAATCCAAAATACCTAATACTTCCAAAGGAACAATCAAAGAAGGATCACCAAGACATTTTATCAACATAGAAACATAAAATACCAGATGAACCAAACTTAAGGTAGATGGAAACACCAACTCATAAGTAATATTGCCAACTCTCCGTAAAATCACATAAGGACTAGTGAACCGAGGACTGAGTTTCCCCCTTTTTCCAAACCACACCACTCCCTTCATGGGAGACACCTTGAGGAACATCCTATCCCCGACCTCAAACTCCAAGTCTCTATGTCTAACATTCGTATAGGACTTTTGGTGACTTTTGGCAGCTTTAAGCCTATCCCGAATCACCTTGACCTTCTCCACTTCTTGATAAACCAAATTTGGACCAAAGATGTCCACTTCTCCTAGCTCAAACCATCAAATAGTATATCTACACCTCCTACCATACAACGCCTTGAAAGGAGTCATCCCAATATTTGAATGATAGCTATTGTTGTAAGCAAACTCAACCAAAGGTAAATTCTCAACCCAATTGCCATTATAGTCAATCACATAGGCTCGAAGAGTATTTTCCAATGTCTAAATAGCTCTCTCCGCTTTCCTATCCAACTATGGGTGGAAAGCAGTACTCAGACTAACCTTAGTCCCCAACCCTTTCTGAAAAGACCTCCAGAAATGAGATGTAAACTGCTTACCATGATCAGAGATAATCGAAATAGGTACCCTATGTAGCTTCACAATCTCCTGAAGATACAACCACGCATAATCTTCCACCGAAAAGGTAGTCTGCACTATCAAGAAATGCACAGACTTGGTCATCCTATTCACGATGAACCAAATTGAATTATACTAATTCTAAAACCAAGGAAGACTGGTAATAAAGTCTATATTGATCATTTCCCACTTCTATTCAGGTAAATAAATTTCTTGATATAACCCTCCTGGCCTTATGTGCTCAACCTTAACCTGTTAAGACACCATGCACTTAGCCACAAAATCAGCCATAGCCCTCTTCATGCCATTCCACCGATAGAACTCCTTGAGATCATGATACATCTTAGTCGAGCCGGTATGAACAACATAGTGAGACTCATGCGCCTCGGTCAAAACCCTTTGTTGTAGTTCATCGACATCAGGAACACACAACCTCCATTGGTACCATAAAGTACCATCACCATTGATCTCAAACACCACTACCTTTTTCCTACTAACACCACTCTTGATTTTTATCAACACAGGATCCAACACTTGCTTCTCTTTAATCTCTACACTAAGAGACGACCGAACCACTTCTTTCACCATACACTACTATCCTTAGAGTCCAAGAGACGAACTCCAAGATTAGCTAAGCGATGAATATCTTTACCAATTCCTACTTTCCTTCCTCCATGTGAGCTAAACTCCCCATGGATAACATGTTAAGAGCATCAGCAACCACATTAGCCTTACCTGGGTTATAGTGAAAACTTATATCATAATCCCTGAGAATTTCAAGCCACTTCCTCTACCTGATATTAAGCTCTTTTTGAGTGAATACATACTAAAAACTTTTGTGATTAGAAAAGATATCCACATGAACACCATACAAATAATGCCGCCATATTTTCAAAGCAAACACAACTGCCAACAACTCCAAATCATGAGTAGGATAATTCCTCTCATGTACCTTCAACTGCCTGGAAGCATAGGCAATTACCTTCCCATGATAGATCAAAACATAACTAAGCTCTACACAAAATGCATCACAATAAACCACTAACCCACTATTGCCTTCCAAAAAAGTCAAGATTAGAGCCTAAATCAGCTCTCCATCATCTTCTCAAAACTCCCTTCACAGGCATCCAACCAAGAAAACTTAACCTTTTTCGGAGTCAACTTAGTCAAAAGAGAAGCTATCTAAGAAAAGTTTCCACAAATCACCTATAATAACCGGCTAAACCCAAGAACCTCTAAATATCAAATGGAGTCGTGGGCCTAGGCCACCTCTTTACCATAACAACCTTCTGTGGATCCACCATGATCCCTTCACTAGAAATAATATGACCCAAGAAAGTCATAGCACTCAACCAGAACTCACACTTATAGAACTTGACATACAACTATTGTTTCTTCAAGGTCTGTAACACCACACAGAGGTGATTAGCATGATCCACCTTACTATTCGAATAAACCAAAATATAATTAATAAAAATAATAATGAAGAGATCCAAATACTGCCTGAATATCCTATTCATCAAATCCATAAATGCTATCGGAGCATTAGTCAACCTGAATGACAACACCAAGAACTCAAAATGCCCATGTCAAGTACGAAAAGTCATCTTAGGGATATCCACTTCCTTAATCTTAAGATGATAGTACCCAAATTGAAGATCTATATTAGAGAAAAACTTGGCACCCTATAATTGGTCAAACAAATTATCTATATGGGGAAGAGGATACTTTTTCTTGACTGTTACCTTGTTCAACTATTTGTAGCCAATGCACATCTGAAGGTAACCATCCTTCTTGTGCATAAACAACACTGATGTACCCTACAGAGAAATACTAGGACAAATAAACCCCTTATCCAGAAGATCCTTAAGCTGCTCCTCGAGTTCCCTTAACTCAGCTGGAGCTATTCTATACGGAGGAATAAAAATTGGATGAGTGTTCGAAAGCAAGCAATACCAAACCCTATTTCCCTATCTAGAGGAACACTAGGAAAATCATTTGGAAAGACCTCTGGGAACTCATTAACCGTAGGGACCAACGACAAAGAGGTACCTTTTGTGTTAGAATCCTTAATGCGAACCAAGTAATAAAGACAACCCTTAGAGATTAGCTCCCAAGCTCTAAGATAAGAAATAAACCTCCCCCTAGGAGCTAAGGAACTACCTTTCTATTCTATAACCAGTTCACCAGGAAACTTAAATAACCCTACGGGTAAGACAATCCACAGACGCATAGTAAGAATGCAACCAATCCATACCTAGAATTACATCAAAATCTACCATATCCAACTCAAATAGATACACCAAGGTTTGCTTCTCACCAACAGCTACCACACCCCCCCTAAAGACTCTCTTAATAATAACCAAGTCTTCTACCAGGGTAGAAATAGAAAAACGATCTAAAATAACTTCTGAATTAATACCAAACGACATAACCACATATGGAGTCACATAATAAAGAGTAGAATACGAATCAAAAAAATACTATACATCATGAGAGAAAAGTTATAATGTACCAATAATGATATCAGGTGATGCCCTAGATTCCTGTTGGGACACCAAAACATACAACCCATTCCAGCCAACACTAGAACCAGGAGCAGTAACAGAAGCAGATGCCACCCCACCAAGTGTAGGAGTAGAATATAAAGTCATATGAATCTTATTCGCACTCTTAACAACCTTATTGACTAGAAAATCCCTAATTTGATGGCCTACCTGGCCATACTTAAAGCACTTGTCCCTTTTTTCCTTGCAATAACCCTGATAAGGATAACCACAGAATCAACAAGGAGGATACAAAGAAACTGACTAACCTCTCTCACCTGATATTGGGAAACTTTTGCCCGAGAATTGTCACCACATTGATGACTCCTGTCTCTTGACTAATAAGGAGCACTAGCAGAAAAAGAGCCTGAATTCACCCACTTTTTTTCTATTATTTGCCACCATCCCTACGACCTTGAGACTGAGTACCTTTCTAATCAGAAAACCTATTTCTATTTCCCTTCCTATCCCCAAATTCTCTTTGCTTCCTCTTCTTATCCTTAACCTGCTACATATGAATAGTTAACATCGAGATGTCCATATATTTAATCAGAAAGGTAGTCTTTCTCTCTAAAATCAAATCTCTGTTTAACCCAAAAGTGAACTTCCTCATTATCGACCTCATATCAGCTACCAAATTAGGAGCATACTTTGATAGCTGATGGAACATTAAAGCATATTCCTTTACAGACATCCTACCCTGCCTGAGGTTCACAAACTCCTCCATCTTTGCTTTCCTCAACTCCTGAGAAAAGAATCGATCTAAAAAGGCATTAAAAGGGCCTCTCATAACCCCTCCTATTCCATATCACCTTTATCCTTATCCCACTTCTCATATCAATGATAAGGAACATCCTTGAGCTGATAAGTTGCAAAGTTAACCCCCTCTACAATAGTAGCCTGCATCACCCAAAGGATTTTTTGTAGCTCATCCAATAAGCCTTGTGGATCCTCCTCCACCTTCACTCCAGTAAAAGTTAAAGGAACCATCTTCATAAATTAACCAACCCTTGTGGCCTCAACAAACAAAGCATCAGTGATGATAGGCGAATTTACGCGCCTATATCAATATAGTTTGCCCATATTTTAGCCTAGTTTTGAGAACTAATTATCTATTTCATACACTTTTAGTCCTTTTTCCTGTAAATGAGCTAACAAATGTGATTAGGAAAGTTTCAGGTATAAATGATGCAAAATACAGCAATTTATGGCTTACTTGACGCAAAAGAAAGCTCACAAACGAGATGGAAAGGAGCTGGACGCATAAAGGACTAAATCTGCTGCATGGAAAATCTGTCCCGGGCTAAAACAGCATTTCTGAAGACTTTGGGGACTTACAGACACAAAGCTGGAATTTTGCCATAATACATTAACCTAGTGCAATTAGGTTATGTGTTTCATTATTCTATTTGGATTATAATTTTGTAACCTTACCCTAGTACATTTGGGTCAAGGATTTCATTAGTATATTAGGATTTGGTTATTTATTTCATTAGCTTAGTAGGAGTAGGATAGGAGTATTATAAATACCCTATCATGTTAGAGATTTTTTTAATTACCTTCTTACAATTCAAGTAATTCTTCAATAATCAACTCAACAATATAATTTTCTTCCATCTTTCTCATCTTCCACTACAAACACTTCTAATCTATTCTTCTATTCTTAAATTCCACAACCAGAGAATCGTTACTTGCTACGGAATCACCAAAACCACACGCCTAACACCTCTTTTGCACGCCATCCACCATGCAAAACGTGATATCCTTCGCATTCATGGGTAACTAAATCTCTTAGTTGGGGTTATGGAAGCCGAATGAGTTACTATCTATTGCTATGAGCTTGTGAGTTCAAGACAAGTATATTGCTTATATCATTATTCTCTTCATCTTAAATCTACATCCTTTGCGGTTCAAACACAAGAACACGCCATTCTAACATCTAACCTGTTCGAGAGAAAGGTTATTTGTCTAGAAAAGAAGACGCATAGACCAACGCCAGTCTAACATTTAACTTGTTCGAGAGAAAGGTTATTTGTCTGGAAAAGAGATAATGTCAAGGTAGTAGGACACCCTTTCCTATTAAAAAGCTAGTGCCGTACCTGGACTAACCTCTTGGAGAATTCGTACCGTTAGACACGCTTTAAGCTCGAGAGAGTTAAAGTGAAATAGTCCTTGTTTAGGTCGAGAGACGCTTGGATTTACCATCGACTACAATTCTCTATAAGCAATTGCATGTCAAGACTCTACACACTCATAGCCAATAGAGACGTATACTTCTGAAGGTGGACATAACCCCAACGCTTCAATTCTCATTGTTTACAACCAACGTGACAATCTTTCTCTTTTTACTTTATTATTTTCAGTTTTTATTTCATTACTTTGGTTACTTATTACAATCCCCCCATTCTTACGAGACTTGCATCAAAAGTCTAATAATTTTACTTACTTGTTGACCAAGCTATTCTCTGTGGGATCGATACCCAACCCAGTTGGGTTCTATATTTGCTAACGACCGCTTTACACTCCTACGAGAGCTGTAGATTGAGCGTTATCAAAAATTGGCGCCGTTGCCGGGGAATACAAGTGTCAATCAAGTTTGTGAAAATTACTAGACCCTTTGGTCAAAGATTCTCGTACTTTTACGTTTAGTTTTTGTTTTTGTTTATTGCAGGTTTTTCTTTTAGTGCATGCCCCATACTAGAAGTTCTGGTCAACCGTTATTACCAATCAATCCGGAACCGCAACGAATTAGAAGAATGGAAGCACAAGCGGAAATCGACAGGATGGCTGCTCAACACGAGCAAGCAAGATTAGCTGCTCTTGCCGCTGCTCAAGTCCAACAACAAAACATTGATAATCCTGGACGAGCAACAAATCCTGACGATGAAGATTTAGGAGATGACGAGTTGATCAACCCAAGGCATGGCGCTGAAATGGCAACACCTGCCAACAGACGAGGTCGACAAGCTCGGTACAGATATGATCGCCAACCTTTGCAACCAGCTTTCGACGATGATGATGATGATCTTGATGGTGCCGGAGCCACTGGAGCTATAATCCCACCACCATTAGCGCCCGGAGCCAAGTTCAACATCACTAGCACCATGATTCAGTTATTGCAACTCAAGGGATTATTTGGTGGACTAGCAGGCGATGATCCGAATATGCATCTCATCAACTTTATTTCTACATGCAAGTCTTTTGACAATCCTGGTGTTGGTCAGAATGCTATTCGATTACGTCTATTTCCATTGTCTCTGTCTGGGGAGGCAACATTATGGTTGAATGGGCTGACTCCTGATTCTATTACAAATTGGAGGCAATTGAGAGACGCTTTCCTAGAAAGATTCTTTCCGCCATCCAAGAGGGCTCAATTGAGAGATGAAATCAGCAACTTTCATCAGCTTCCCTCTGAAGCTCTTCACGAAACATGGGAGAGGTTCAAGACAAAGCTAGCGAGATGCCCAAACCATCACATGACTAATGTTCACCTCATGGAGATCTTATATAGAGCCTTGAATTCAGTAACTAAACCAGTGGTGGACAACGCAGCTGGAGGTTCTTTTATGGACCTCACCTTTGGTCAAGCAAGCAACATGCTAGATCGTATGACGAAACAAAGTAGAGCTTGGCATACCAGGGACTCTGAGGTAGCAAGCCCCACTTTATCTATTGGCATGTCTGCAGACCAAAGAAGAAGAGAAGAAGAACGTGATCAAGATATGGCGCACATGAAAACCCAAATGGAACTTCTTACAAAGCATCTATTAGGGAAGACTGAAAAAGTGAAATCTATTGCGTCAAACGGAAGAGACGAATCTGATTCGGAAGAGGAGGCCAACTACTTGAACAATCAGGGGGGTTTCCGTGGGAATGCCCAAGGAAACCAAGGTCGGAACTATTATGATAAATTTGGAGGTAAAGACCAAGGTAGTTGGAAGAAAAATAATGAAAATAGTGGTTTGTACGTTCCCCCTGGTAGACGTGATACCACCACATCTAATTCTATGGAAGACATGATGGCTAAGTTATTGAAAGGAGTGGAAGCGACGAGCGCGGGAGTTAAGGAGGTGATTGACGATTTGGACTCCATGAAGCAATTAGTTGATTCTCATTCCACTTCTATCAAGCAACTAGAGCAGCAATTCAGTCAACTTTCAGCAGCACTCAACCAAAGAAAAGCCGGCACCTTGCCTAGCGATACTGTGCAAAACCCAAGGAATGATGGGTCATGCATGGCCATCACTACGAGGAGTGGTAAGGTGCTGGAAACTTCAGCAGAAGGCAAGCAAGTAGTTGACAGAACAGCAGACATGGACGCCACGCCTAGTGACGCCACTAGGGAAGACGCCGCAATATCCACTTCCAACGTCAAGGACGTGTTGCCTAGTGACGTGCAGCCTGAAAAAAATAATAAACGGAGGCAAGAGGAGAAGAAAGCCATGGAAAGAACACTTCCATACCCACCACCACCTTTTCCACAAAGATTGAAGAAGGTGGCCGATGACACTAAGTTCAGCAAATTTATGACCATGTTGAAGCAGCTAACTATTAATGTCCCATTGGTAGAGGCACTTGAACAAATGCCTGGGTATGCGAAGTTTATGAAAGATCTTTTGACTAAAAAGAGGGCAGCAAGCTATGAGCTGAAAGAAGATGTGCATCATTGTAGTGCAATAGCTACCCGATCCATAGTTCAGAAGAAGGCCGACCCCGGAGCTTTCACTATTCCTTGCACCGTCGGATCTTTGGACTTCGCTAAAGCATTATGTGACTTAGGAGCCAGCATCAACTTGATGCCATTATCAATCTACAAGAAGTTGGGGTTAGGAGATCCTACACCAACTAATATGAAGCTTGTTATGGCGGATAGGTCGGTAAAACGACCGGTTGGTATTCTATGCGATGTCTTGGTGAAGGTATCTTCATTCATATTTCCAGCAGACTTTGTCATCTTGGATTGCGAAGCAGATTCAGAGGTTCCCATAATCTTGGGATGCCCTTTCCTTGCTACGGGAAGTGTGCTCATAGATTTGAGAGCTAATGAGCTTTCATTCCGAATAAATGATGAAGTGGTGCGCTTTGATGTTTGCAAATCAATGAAGCAACCCAAAGATCTAAGTGTATTTTCTGTGGCTGATGTTGTCGTTGATGACGAGGATGAGTTACTTGCTGAAGAGCAAATTCTTGATGATCCTTTGGAGGTTTTGCTCATGGAAGAAGATGATGATGATGCTGAAATTTCTGAAGATGATATTTGTGCTCTATCGGGATTAGGAGCATATCGCTGTCCTCCTAAGAAGCTGGATCTTGATCTCAAGAATCGACCCACACCACCAGCTAAGCCATCTATTGAAGAACCACCCACATTAGAATTAAAGGAGCTGCCAAGCCATTTGAAGTATGCATTCTTAGGAAGCGGAAACACTCTTCCAGTCATAGTGGCAGCCGATTTAGGTGAGCAACAAGTTGCAGCTCTTATTGCAATTTTACGCAAGTATATTAGAGCTATTGGATGGACCATTGCGGATATCCTTGGTATTCCACCTGGGATTTGCACTCATAAAATTCAGCTCCAAGAAAAGTGCACACCCACCATCGAACACCAAAGACGTCTAAACCCACCAATGCAAGAGGTGGTGAAGAAGGAGATTATCAAGTGGTTAGACGCAGGAGTTGTGTATCCTATTTCTGATAGTACATGGGTAAGTCCAGTACAATGTGTTCCTAAGAAAGGAGGTATGACGGTGGTTGCGAATGCAAAGAATGAGCTTATTCCACTCAGGCCCGTCACTGGATGGAGAGTATGCATGGACTACCGCAAGCTGAATTCTTGGACTCTCAAGGATCACTTCCCCATGCCATTTATGGACCAAATGCTAGATCGATTAGCGGGTAAAGGATGGTTTTGCTTTCTTGATGGTTATTCAGGTTATAATCAGATTTTTATTGCACCAGAAGACCAAGAGAAGACAACGTTTACATGCCCATATGGTACGTTTGCCTTCAAACGTATGCCATTCGGGTTATGTAATGCACCAGCCACCTTTCAGCGATGTATGATGTCTATTTTCTCTGATATGGTAGAAGACACTTTGGAGGTATTTATGGACGACTTTTCAGTTGTTGGGGAGTCTTTCGAAGCATGTTTGGTGAATTTAAGCATGGCATTACAAAGATGTGTAGAGTTCAACCTTGTGCTGAATTGGGAGAAGTGCCACTTCATGGTAAAAGAAGGAATTGTTCTTGGGCACAAGATCTCCGAAAGAGGAATAGAGGTTGATCGCGCCAAAATAGAGGTAATTGAGAAGCTACCACCTCCAATTTCGGTGAAGGGAGTTCGTAGTTTTCTTGGCCATGCTGGGTTTTATCGTAGATTCATCAAAGACTTCTCCAAAATTTCTAGTCCATTGTGCAAGCTATTGGAGAAAGATGCGAAGTTTGACTTTAATGATGATTGCTTAAAGGCATTTGAATGCCTTAAAGAAAAACTCATTGAAGCCCCTATCATGGTAACACCAGATTGGACGTTCCCGTTCGAAGTCATGTGTGATGCTAGTGGTGTAGCCGTTGGTGCTGTTCTTGGACAGAGAAAGGAGAAATTATTTCATCCTATCTACTATGCGTGTAAGGTCCTCAATGAAGCCCAAAGGAACTACACCGTCACTGAACAAGAGCTATTAGCGGTTGTGTATGCGTTTGAGAAGTTCCGCGCCTACCTATTAGGTACTAAAGTGATCGTTCATACAGACCATGCAGCTCTTAGGTATCTAATGACAAAGAAGGATGCAAAACCAAGGCTGATTCGATGGGTGTTGCTGCTGCAAGAGTTTGATTTCGAAGTCAAAGATAGAAGAGGTTGCGAGAACCAAGTGGCTGATCACCTATCTAGACTTGAGAAAGAGTATGTGGCGCAATCAGAAAATCAGATTGGCGATGCATTCCCTGACGAGGAGATACTAGCGACAACAATGGAGAACTTACCATGGTATGCCGACTTCGCAAATTTCGTGGTGAGTAATGTGTTACCTTCCAATTTATCTTACCACCAGAGGAGGAAGTTTATGCATGACGTTCAGCACTATTATTGGGATGAGCCTTATTTGTTTCGAAGATGCGCGGATGGTATCATTCGACGATGTATATCCCATGAAGAAGTGCCCACTATATTAGAAGCATGCCACACTTCGCAAGTTGGAGGCCATCATGCAGGGAATCGAACAGCAAGAAAAGTCTTGTAAAGTGGTTATTATTGGCCTACAATATTCAGAGATGCACACGACTATGTGAGAAGGTGTGACCAATGCCAACGTCAAGGTGCTATTTCAAAACACCATGAAATGCCCATGTCCAAAATTCTGGAGGTAGAACTCTTTGATGTATGGGGTATTGATTTCATGGGACCATTCGTGAATTCGTTTGGAATGAAGTACATCTTGGTTGCTGTGGATTATGTGTCGAAATGGGTTGAAGCTGTAGCATTGGCCGATAATGAAGGAAAGCGTGTTGTAGCGTTTTTAAAGAAGAATATCTTCTCTCGCTTTGGGGTACCTCGTACTATCATAAGTGATGGAGGATCTCACTTCTGCAACAAGCTATTCAAATCTGTATTGGCCAAGTATGGAGTCAAGCAACACAAGGTAGCTACGCCTTATCATCCCCAAACTAGTGGACAAGTAGAGGTTTCCAATCGTGAGATCAAGCAAATCCTGGCCAAGACGGTCAATGCGAATCGGAAGGATTGGTCTCGGAAGCTAGATGATGCACTATGGGCGTATAGGACTGCATTCAAGACACCCATTGGCATGTCACCTTATCAGCTAGTTTATGGGAAGGCTTGTCATCTACCCATCGAGCTTGAATACAAGGCATTATGGGCATTGAAGCACTTGAATCTGAATTGGGATGATGTGAAGAACCTGAGGTTGGAGCAGCTGAACGAGCTAGATGAATTCCGTCTCCATGCATATGAAGGATCAGATTTATACAAGGAGTGGATGAAGAAGTATCACGATCAGCGGATTGTTCGACGACACTTCCAAAAAGGTGACATGGTACTACTCTTTAACTCCAGATTCAAGCTCTTCCCAGGTAAGTTAAAATCAAAGTGGTCTGGTCCATTTAAAGTCACCAACGTCTACTCGTCTGGAGTAGTCGAATTGGAAAATAACGAGGGTGTTATCTTCAAGGTGAATGGCCAACGTGTTAAGCCATATATCGGTCCTCTTGACTCGATGAATGACATGGCCATCACTTATCTCGACGAAGTCTAAGTACTCGAGATTACTACGTCGAGCCACGACAATAAATAAGGCGCTAGATGGGAGGCAACCCTTCGTTTTATTGTTTTATCGTTTTGTCGTTTTAGTATTTTTTCTTTTTGATAAATGAAAATCCAAAAATAAGAGTCGTGCCACGACCAAAACTAAGGCGCTTGGTGGGAGGCAACCCATCGTACTAATCGTTTTCATTTGTTTGAGCAAATATAGGTGTAAGAAGTATGCAACGAGGAGATTGATTTCAATTGACGATTTGGTCGCATTGTATGGTAAAGTCGGTAAGTTAGGAATGGTGATGCATAAGGCTATGGATTGAGCCTTTCTCACGTCATAATAGGCTTCGAGAAAGGCTAGGCCTTGGTAAAAATAGGTCACGACCGATGCACAACCTATTCTATAGCCTAAGGACTCGGAATCTAGTGTGCAATACACTATGCGCCGCCTATTCCTAGGTGTGCTTTTGACTATGCGCCTCCTATGCTATGGCATTTGAGATACTGAGACCAAATGCCATACCATATGCGCCGCATATGCCTAGATATGCCATACCATGTGCGGCGCATATGTCCCATTATGCCATGGACAATGCGCCGCATATACATGTGATATGCCGAGGGATATGCGCCGCATATAGGGTGATTTTGTCCCCAAATCCGATTGTAAATGGGTCATAACCCGACTCATACTCCTCCTATATAAAGGGGACTTGGTTTTTTATCACAAACACATTAGAAGTAACCCTAAAGGCGCCGCATATCATCCCAAATCCTCTCAAATTTTTCTTCCTTTGTTCTTCCAATCCACAACAACTTCTCCACAATCTTCAAGCAAGTAAGTGCTCTCTTATTCTTCATCTATTTATCGTAAGTACTACTTTACTATGCTTATTATAAAATGCTAACTCATGAGAGATTGGTGGTGATGTTCATGTGTGTGGATAATTGTTGCAAAATCGTGTGATTGATTATATACGTATGGAATTCATGACTTGTTTCCGACTTGAATTTTGTTTCAATGGCATTGTTGTGATACTTGCTGAACATATGTGGCCATGAATATTGATTGAGAGTGTGGTTTGAATGCTTGTATGATTAACCATCCCGGCTATCGGGATAAGGTTATAGTGACTATCGACTTAGGTGGTGGTGTTTGTTGTTTGAATAGCAATTCCATGAGGTAACCCCTATGTTGTAACGTTGCTATATACACCATGCAAGTCGTCCAAATGGCTGCTCATGAGTGATGTAATACTGATTTTCTTGTCGGAATACAATCCTAAGATGTATGTCGACGACGTCTGAGTACTCGACCACGTTCACTTCACCGATTTGTGCCAACAAGCTTAAGTGTGGGGTGGTACCCCTAGTCCTTGCATGTAGATTGTATAAAGTGAGATTGTGCTGCAACTAACATTATTTCTAGTCTCAGGTACAATGGCACCGAAAGCAAGGCAAGGCAAGGAGAAGGCTACCACAACCCGAAAGGACAAAAAGAGAAGCCGAAAAGACCAAGGAGAATCATCTTCAGCGCACCTACCACGCAGAATGTTCGGAATCAAATGGGTTCTTGAGGAAGAAGCCAAGGCATGGTACAGCAGTAACAAAGAAAAGAAATATGTGCACGTCGACTTAATCAACAAGGAGACCTTAGCAAAGAAGGAGCCGCAACTGTTGGCTAAGATAATGGCTTTGAAGCTAGATTTCATCTTCCGTGACATGGGAGAGTGCAATCTTGACTTGACAAGAGAGTTTTATGCCAACTGGTCGCCAAACACAACAGGCAACGAAGTTAAAATTCGGGGCCAAGTGTTACAGCTTACAGCGGATTGGATCAACTCGTTTCTAGGCCTACCTTCTGTCGACACTGCACCATACAAAGAGCTGTACAGCAGGCCTCCTTACAGAGCTATAAGACACACGCTTTGTGGAAGCAGATCGATGGCAAGATGGGGCAGACATAAGGAAACAGGCCGTCACAACACATTCCCCTATGCTCCACTAAATAGGGAAGCAAGAATCTGGATGCGCATTGTCAACTCATGCCTCATTCCTGGGACGCAATACACAAAGATATCGAGAGATAGAGTGTGCCTGGTTTATGCATTGATGCCAAATGTCCCTGTCAACTTTGGGGCAATCATTCGATCGACCATGAGAAAAGCCAGACTCCACAGCAGGTCCCATTTCACATTCGGCAATTTGTTGACAGCAATGTTGCGGAAGGAGGATATAGAAGAGGAACCAGCTGACCACAAACTCCCACATACCCCAAAGAAGGTTGACCTCACCAAGGTCAAAGATGCTGAAACCACGCATGGAGTCAACCTTACCACTGCGGAGAGACATGCTCGTGACGAGAGTTTCTTCCGTCATCTCTATGGCATGACGAGATTCACTATGATGAGTGGTGGACGTATTCCAACTGCTGTAGAGCTCCAACAGCTGGACCACGACTACCCAATGAACAGACATGCCCGGGAGATGTGTGGAGTGGGAATATATTTCGAGGAACCTCTTGATGATGACGTGCCAACTGATGATGATAGACGCTTGCCTGATTCTGATGCTGAGGAGAACTCTGACGATGACTCTTATGATGACTCGGACGAAGGGGGTATGACCCCCGACATTGAGGAAGAGTCCGACTAATCAGGTTCTTCGACTTTATTTTCCACTGAGGGCAGTGTCTAGTCTAAGTGTGGGGTGTCTGCAGAATCTGCATGCTATGTTTGTATGTTTGCTCTTGTTTATTTTGTTTTGAGTCCAAATTTTTATTTTTTGTGATTTTTTTCGTGTGACATTTTTTTATTTTTTAGGAGTAAAATTTTTCTAGCTACGCATGAAATTATTTTGATAGGCAGCATGAGATTAGAACAAGAGTATGTGCTACAATTGTGACTATTGAGACATTTAGGCTCTAGTTGTGACTCATTATGTGATAGTGTGTGATTCAATTCCTTCACTTTTTGGGTCGAGAGTCTATATTACTACCAATCAAAGTCGACCATGTGCCTTGTGTGTGTGAGATTAATAGTATATTCTATGTTTGTGGCTGATGCTAGAACTTGCCTGGTATGTATGCAAAGCGAAAATAAGGAATGTAAGTTTAGGATATGATTTAGGCATTTCTTTGGCAACCTATACATGTTTACCTTCAGTTTTCCTACCCATGTAAATCATCCTAGTTAAACCCTTTTGAGCCTTTAGCCTATTTCTTTGACAACCTTGTATGTAAGCCTAATCCATTTTTTTTTCAAGACCGTAATTTGATCCAAATTCCTAAGTGCTTTAAAGTGAAAAAGTCATGTGACAACATAAGAGGAAATTGGGTAAGTATGATGCTTTAAATTGTAATGGTGCTTGAATGTGTTATGAAAAAGAAAGTGCTATCATAAAAGGTATTTTGTGAAAAGAAAAAGGAAAAGAAAGCTGAAAAGTGAGTTGTGCTTAAAATTGAAAAACAAAATAGGAGAACAAGGGTGGTAGAATAAAAGAGTAAAGAAAGGTTGAAAGAGAAAAAAGTTTCAATGACTCAAAGTGATGTATTAAAGTGCTTAGGAACTTAGTCACTATTTCTGGCCAAAATAGTCCTACCCGTCCCTTAGCCTACATTACAACCATCTAAAGACCTACTTGATCCTAATCTTAACATTCCGACATTTAGTAGAGTACTACATTAAAGGCAAGCTTATGGTCATCAGTTGCTACGTATGAATTCTTTGCGAGAGTGAGAGCAAGGATATGTTGATACCCATGTTTGAAAAATATGCTATACTTGTGAGTGATTATGGGTACTATATTGTGAGACACACATGGTTGATGAGCTTTGGATAGTTGTATATGATTCTATGTACCTTAACGTTTGCATGCGAGTTGATCACCATCACGAGTCTATGCTTGAGGTTAAATTGTTTCTACTTATAATCGGAAAGCTACTCTTCGTTGATAATTGTTGTGCTTGTCTTGAAGAATGTTTTGTGTTGTTTCTGTAAAAACCTTAAGTCGATGCTTAGAAGGACATGATATGTTGTTCGAGGACGAACAAAGCTCTAAGTGTGGGGTGTTGATGATAGGCGAATTTACGCGCCTATATCAATATAGTTTGCCCATATTTTAGCCTAGTTTTGAGAACTAATTATCTATTTCATACACTTTTAGTCCTTTTTCCTGTAAATGAGCTAACAAATGTGATTAGGAAAGTTTCAGGTATAAATGATGCAAAATACAGCAATTTATGGCTTACTTGACGCAAAAGAAAGCTCACAAACGAGATGGAAAGGAGCTGGACGCATAAAGGACTAAATCTGCTGCATGGAAAATCTGTCCCGGGCTAAAACAGCATTTCTGAAGACTTTGGGGACTTACAGACACAAAGCTGGAATTTTGCCATAATACATTAACCTAGTGCAATTAGGTTATGTGTTTCATTATTCTATTTGGATTATAATTTTGTAACCTTACCCTAGTACATTTGGGTCAAGGATTTCATTAGTATATTAGGATTTGGTTATTTATTTCATTAGCTTAGTAGGAGTAGGATAGGAGTATTATAAATACCCTATCATGTTAGAGATTTTTTTAATTACCTTCTTACAATTCAAGTAATTCTTCAATAATCAACTCAACAATATAATTTTCTTCCATCTTTCTCATCTTCCACTACAAACACTTCTAATCTATTCTTCTATTCTTAAATTCCACAACCAGAGAATCGTTACTTGCTACGGAATCACCAAAACCACACGCCTAACACCTCTTTTGCACGCCATCCACCATGCAAAACGTGATATCCTTCGCATTCATGGGTAACTAAATCTCTTAGTTGGGGTTATGGAAGCCGAATGAGTTACTATCTATTGCTATGAGCTTGTGAGTTCAAGACAAGTATATTGCTTATATCATTATTCTCTTCATTTTAAATCTACATCCTTTGCGGTTCAAACACAAGAACACGCCATTCTAACATCTAACCTGTTCGAGAGAAAGGTTATTTGTCTAGAAAAGAAGACGCATAGACCAACGCCAGTCTAACATTTAACTTGTTCGAGAGAAAGGTTATTTGTCTGGAAAAGAGATAATGTCAAGGTAGTAGGACACCCTTTCCTATTAAAAAGCTAGTGCCGTACCTGGACTAACCTCTTGGAGAATTCGTACCGTTAGACACGCTTTAAGCTCGAGAGAGTTAAAGTGAAATAGTCCTTGTTTAGGTCGAGAGACGCTTGGATTTACCATCGACTACAATTCTCTATAAGCAATTGCATGTCAAGACTCTACACACTCATAGCCAATAGAGACGTATACTTCTGAAGGTGGACATAACCCCAACGCTTCAATTCTCATTGTTTACAACCAACGTGACAATCTTTCTCTTTTTACTTTATTATTTTCAGTTTTTATTTCATTACTTTGGTTACTTATTACAATCCCCCCATTCTTACGAGACTTGCATCAAAAGTCTAATAATTTTACTTACTTGTTGACCAAGCTATTCTCTGTGGGATCGATACCCAACCCAGTTGGGTTCTATATTTGCTAACGACCGCTTTACACTCCTACAAGAGCTGTAGATTGAGCGTTATCAATCAGTCATACCCCGCTCAGCATATGCAGCAACTAATTAGGCATGACATGGATAGACTAATGAAATTTTACATTTATCACGTTGCCCTGAGGGACCTGTGGAGAACTAAATAGAATAGAATAAACTCTATCACCATCAGGAATGGGAGCATGAGATCAAAGATGTACTCCAGACATAGGACATACCCCTTCAGCATTATCCCCAGATGGGATGGAAGTATTTTCTTCTATTTCAGATCTAGGAGGCATGATCAGAAATATGAACAAATAAGAATTAGAGAAGATTCCAGGATTTAGAACTCAAGCTTAAAGATAGAATACCAAAAAGTGAAATATTTCTAAATGTCTTAAAGCCTTTTTCTTATGAGTGTGGTGTGATTTACACCCCTAAAAGAGACTCTACTTAACATGGCTTTGTGGACATCCAATTGACCATGAACCTAGGTTCTAATACCAACTTAAAATTATCCGACCCTAGGCCTTATCATAATAGGCATCCCCAGTCCAACCAAGCTGAGGAGCACCCCTTATTACCCAACCTAACCACCTATGTCTAGCCTTAGATGGGATGAATTTAAATATATAAAAAGATAACATTATTATTCTTATTAAGACTCTAGGATAGGGTCATAACCATGACCGACCTAACTGAATCCAACTGTACCGCATCGACCGCCCAACCATACCAAGCCAAATAATAGACCATAAACTAAATGAAATATTAAAATATAATATAAAAATCTATCCCAAAATGTAATAGGATGGAATAGTAAGAAATCATGTCTAATAATGCCAACCTCAATATCAATACCAATGCTAAGGCTGACACCTCTACCGATCCCACCCATACCAAACCCCAAAAGTACTACAAAGCCTCTATCCAAAAAGTAAATAAATATGGTTAGGACATGCCTCCAACAATTGCCAAAACCAATATCCAAAGTAAAAGAAAAGTGACTAAATAAATCCATAACATGAAATGATGCCTTCAAAAAAGATGAAAGCTAACCACTTCAGTCTAAATGCTGATATTGAATCCACGTGCTAAATAGGAGGAGTAGAATGGTTGGTCCCTGCATAGCGTGTGTATATAGTCACTAGTAGATGGGGTTAGCAAGTGACCACTAGTACGAATCTCGGGATAAGGATAAAATAATGCCAGTTATAAAATCAAGTAAAACCATCCATAATGCATACAACTATACATATATAAGTATCAGGAAAAGAGATTGGGTTTAGCATGCACTTAAAAACTTTACCTGGGTTGTGTAGCTTTTTTGTCCTAACTATCCACGTGCCATATGGGTTCAGCTCCCCTGCTGAAAGGGCTCTAGTGCATGTAGCCGCACGACTAGGGAATATCCCATGGAATGACTAGTACATCCCCCAACATAAAATGAGGCATACACACACATCAAAACCCTTTATATTGGCAAATATGAGTTTCTAATTTTGGACTTCCGTGGATCGACACCTTCTACAGCTTAGCTATATACCCCGCCATTAATGCCCCATTTAAACCATGTTCAAATAATTCATTTACCATTTATTAACCAAGTCCAATATTGGTAGTATCATCATACCACCCCTTACTTGTAAGTAATATCCACAATCAAACCATTTAGGTTAAGGGGACCTTAGGTGCCCTTCCATATTTCATATTAAATCCACTTGGGATACTTTTATGTTCTCCACAAGCATAACCATTTATCCTTTAGCCTTTTCAAACCATTTAAACCATGTATAAATCCTTTGTCCAGTTTAAAATATGCAAGAGTTCCATTAAAAAAAGTCAATGCAATGAACATATTTTTATAAGAATTTTATCAAACACCTTGGGGTTATAATATAATGAAAACCAACTCTAAAGACCATTAAACCATTTCCATGCAATTCAATTGTCCAAAACCACCATTAATGCATATAAAAGCATAATTAAAACCATAAAAAACCATAACCAAGCATTCAATATCAAAACCCCAATAATAGTTGAAAACCAAAGTCATAAAATAGTAAAACCATAAAATCAGTCATATAAACCATGCCTTTAGATGAAATTATAATGAGGGAAGCGAATCATGTCTTATATCAAAGAATTTATGGAAAGAAATCACCAAAAGGAGCCCCAAAACAATTCGTAAGATAAAACCCTAGCCTTCTTGCCCCAAAAGCTCTTGAGAGAATTATGAGATGTTTTGGAATAGTTCTATTTGTTAATAAATAGAATAATAGGGTAAATAACCCCTTAAGTATATTAGAATTCATGCGTCTCAAATAGGATAAGTAGAGAAATATCCAGAATACCCCTATTTAAATCTCTTAAAAACCCATCATAGCGATACGAATGACCCATACGAGTCGTACCCTCCTATACGATCGACATCCACTATTCGTATCCAATTCTTAATCCTTGGATCAAAAACTGTCCAGTATATGACTCATCCAACCAGGTCGTAACCACAGCATATGATCCATACCCATAACCTGTATCCATGGAAAAATAAAATACCGGGAAGATCAAACACTTCCTACCATATTATTCCCTCATACGACTCATACCAAACCCTTACAACTCATACCTCTAATTCGTACCTATTTTAGTGACTAAAACCATCCAACCAACTAACATAGATCAGTATACGATAGGACCATACCACTCGTAACCCAGTATACAACTCGTACCCATGAGTTGTATTAGGTTTAGAGAACGGATTTCTAAGAAATTTTCTAAGGGTCAAAACCAGGATATTTTATCTTTTCTCTTGAATTTCTAAAAAATCCATTGGTGTTTAACTTGATTCTCTCTCATATATTCTCTCCATATTATTTATTAACCTGGAAAGTTTAGCATCTTGTTATTATGCGTGATTTATCAAGTATTTAATTGCTTTAGCCAAGCTTGCCAATTGTTCTTCTATCGTGAAAGTCATTTTAGTGTTCTTGAACTTTGATGCTGGAAAAGTTGAGATGAGAGGTAGATATTATCCCACTGGGTGTGCCAGAATTTGTTGAACAATAAAAAATCAAGATCAAAAAATAAATAATTGGGATAGTAAAAATATTGCAATAATTATTTTATTAATTTCAATTTGTGAGTGTTATAATCTCTATGAATCCTCTGATTCGCCTTTTAAAATATAAATTCAAGGACTTCAAGCTTGATCTTGAATTTGAATTTGATTTATTGATTTGATGGATTTGATCCTGACTTGTACTTGAATGCAAGGGCTTTTGAGCTTGTTCTTAAATCTTGTGGTCTTGATCTTGAATCTTGATGAACTAGTTTGTATGCTTGAGCTTTGTAAAGAAATTGTGGCATTTGATCCACGAGTTTTCTCTTGCTTCTTGTTAGAGTCATTCCTCCCCTTTTTGAATTATAAGACCTCTATTTGTAGTTGTAGAAAGGAAAGAGTCATGGTGAAGATGGATTTTCTTGACCAATCAAATTTAAGGGACATGTTGCCTTTTATGGGATTTTTATTTCACTAAGCCTGTTGCATTATTTTGGCATATGGCATGATCCTATTGGCTTCATCATTTGACTTATCGTGCCATATTATTCGATATATGGCTGAAATACCTTGGCTTTTGACCCTTAGAAAATTTCTTAATTTTGAGCTTTTGGAAATCATACAACTTAAGGGTACTTATCGTATGATATAGGTACAATTTAGGGTCCTCAAATTGTATGATAATCAGTATAATTTGGTTGTTTACTATCCAAGGTATGATAAGGCATCTTACTAGTCATATGTTAGGGTATGCAAGTGTAATTCTAAATCGTATGATGTCCTATGTCTAGCCTAGATGATTCTGCCTAGTGTACGATCTAAGGATACCACTCATATGTTATGGATTCAAGTTTCCCCTTGTGTTTGTATGTTGGACAATGTTGGAGTCCAAGTTCCTGCCTAGGTTATGAGTGGTGGGTACCACTCGTATGTTGGTACGATTTGGGTGGTGTGGTCGCACCCTTCTACGCTCATTTTTCAGCATATAAGCTGAGGACATTTTAGACATTTTCCACTTCAAAACCCTTAAGAACCACGTCCTATAACTTTAATTGGTTCCTTATTCTTTACTTTGAAAGATTAAAACACTCCTAAAATACTCTCGAATCTCTCTTAAGGATCTTGGTTTAAGAAAGGCTAGGGTTTCTTTAATACAATTAATTTGGGATTACAAGGGTGGTTTCTCTCTGTACTCTTTAGTATCTAAGGCACTTTACTCTTCCTTCATTATTATTTCAACTAAATTCATGTTTTAATGAATGGTTTTCATAATTTAATTATGGGTATTATTTAGTTTTGAATTATATATTGGGCGTTTTGGTTGTAAATGGTTGGATATTTTTTTCTTATGCTTTACTTTTGGTTTTTCATGTTAGAATCATTGTTTGAACATGTGGTTGTATGTAAATGGTCAATTGGTACTTGATTTTGATTTTGAAAACTATATGCCCTCAATATGTTTGTTAAAATGCCTATGAGAATAGTTTTGTCACATAGTTTGACTTTTATTGAAACTATTACACTGCATAATATGGTAATGGAACCTAAATTGGTTTAAATGGGTTGGTAAGGCCTTGGTGTCCATGGTATTGGTTTAATTGGAAATCATGTGGGGTACATACAAATTCCCTAAGTGTTGGCTAATAACATTGCTTGCAAGCTATAGTTGATATAATGATACCACTTCATAAAGCCTTGATTAATAACTTCTAGAATTGGTTGGTTGGTTAAATACTAATGGTTTTAATTGGATAATAATAGCGGGTTTTAAAAGCTTATCGTGAAGGTGTGAGTCCAATGGACGTACACCAAAAACTCATGTTTGATGACATGAGGGTTGGTCATGGTGACCTTATACTTGTGGGGTACATGAGAATCCCCTAAGTTTATACTTTTATAAATGTATCATGGAAGGCTGCCCCTGTGATATCTTCGGTTCATGCGTCTACACACACTGGGGCCTGTTCAGGGGGTAACATTGGAACCATATAGCCCATGGATGGATTATGACGGTAAAGCTACACAAAATCAGGTTAAAGATTTTAAATGCATGATAAATCCAGTTCCCTTTTTTGGCATGTAATATATATATATATATATATATATATATATATATATATATATATATATATATATATATAAATGTGATTGCACTTGGTTACTTACGTGGTTTTAAATATTGGCATTATTTTATCCTTATTCCTGAGTACATACTAGCATTCACCTGTTAACTTATCTTTAAGCGTTGTATCCCCACGCGATGTAGAAATTGTCCATACTAATCCTCCTTCACAGTAGCTTGGATTCACGATTATCTTTGTATCGGATTAAAGTGGTAAGCTTCATACTCCAGAAGGCTCCAATTCATGTTATGGATTTTTCTATATACTTTTGTTATTTCTTAGACTTTGGTTTTTTTATAGTCGGGGAAATGTCCCAACCAGATGTTGTTTTGATTTTGGATAGAGGTTTTTTTAGACTGCTTTGGGTTGGCATGGGCAATGTCAGATTTGGTGTCAGCCTTGGCATTATTATTGGTATTGGGGATGACACTGTTTGATTGTATTTGATTTATGATTATTCCAACTTGTTATGTTGTATAATCAGAATTCATCCAACATCGCGTGTAGGGTGGTTATGGTTGGGTATTGGGGGTGGTCTTGGGTCACAACGTAGATTGAGGCACTCGACATGACTAGGCCTTGATTTGGATCATATCATATTGGTATCAAAGCACTAGGTTCATGGTTAATTGGGAGTCTACAAAGCCGTGTCGATTAAGTAAGTCTCTTTTAAGGGTGTGTAGCGCGCTACACTCATAAGGGGGAGCCTACAAGGCATGGAGGAATATTTCTCTTTTTGTATTCTATTTTTAAGTAATAGAGTTTAAGTCTTGAATTCTTCTATAATTTTTATTTGTTCGCATTTCAGATCATGCCTCGATGATCTAAAGTTCACAAAAATTCCTTTGTCCTAATTGCGGACAATATTGATGGGACACGCTCTACTCAAGGGATCCATAATCGATCTAGTGGTCTAATTCTGAATTGTTTAGAAGTTCCACTGGTTTCTTCAAGTTCTTCTCAGACTCCTTAGGCAGAAGTGATGAATGTTTTATTTTGTCAGTCCATCCATATGTTGGCACAGTTGGTAACTTCTTAGTCTAAGCATGGTATTCTAATTACTCCATCTTCTGAGGCCACAAGGGTTGTCCAATTCATGAGATTGAACCCTCCGACCTTTACTGGTAATAAGGTTGAGGAGGATTCCTAAGTTTTTCTGGATAAGATTAAGAAAATTTTGTATGTTATGTATGCCATGAATATGGAGGACGTAGAGTTATCCGCCTATTAGCTAAAAGATATAGCATACCAGTGGTATGAGGAATGGGATCAGAAAAGGGGTGACAATGATAAGTCATCATTATGGGTGGACTTCTCCAATACTTTTCTGAACCATTTATTTCCTCAAAAGTTGAGAGAGGCTAAGGCAGAAGAGTTTGTTAATTTGAAGTAAGGAAAGATGTTAGTCAAGGAGTATGCCTTAAAGTTTTACCAATTATCACTTTATGCTCCATATCTAGTTTCTAGTATGAGGGTCGAGATGAGAAAGTTTTCTTTGGGATTATCTTGTAAGTTAATCCTTGAAAGTAAGGCTTCCTTGTTAATCAAGGACATAGATATCTCCGGGTTAGTTGTGTATATGTAGTAGGTAAAGGAGGAGAAAAAGAAGTAGGTTGAGCTAGGGGCAGGCAGGGAAAGAAGTTAGGTTCTCTGAGCAGGGTGGTGTCCAATAGTAGAATGGCAGGGACGGTGGTAAGTGGCCCAAGAAAAAGTGGGGTAATTATGGGTCTTACTCGATGGCTAGTGCTCTCTACCCAAAGCCATCCAGTGATAGGCATTTCCATGGTTTTGGCAACTTTAGGGTGCAAGGTGCCCAATCTCAGGATAGTGGAGCTCAGTTAGATCGATCATGTCCTCCTTGTAGATTCTATGGTCGTTTGTATAAGGATTTCTGTAATGAGGAAAGAGACAGGTTCTTTAACTGTGGTCATCCAAGGCATATTCTTAGAAACTATCCTGTTGGTAAGGTTACCTCTGGATAAAACAAGGTTCTTATTGCATCTTCTTCAGCTCCGACACTGGTCAGAATTATCTTTATGCTCTCACTACTTGTCAGGAGTCTGAGGCATCACCTGATGTAACGACTGGTACATTGAAACTCTTTTTTCGTGATGTGTACTATTTACTTGAGCTGGATTCCACTCTATCTCCCCATTTATTGCTGTGCATTTTGGTTTTGTTCTCGAGTGTGTTTCAGACCCTTTTTTTATTTCTACCTAGGTAGGTGAATTTATGATTGCTAGAAGAGTCTATGGGGGGGTATATGTTGGTAGAAAATAAATGTTGGTGGATTTATTTGAATTAGATATGGTGGATTTTGATGTTATATTGAGGATGGATTAGTTGCTCCCATGCTATGAATCTCTAAATTGTCGGACTCGTAAAGTTGTCTTTAAATTCCCAAATGACTCAGTGCTTAAGTGGGAGGATGGTTCCCTAGATCCTAAGGGAAGGTTTATATCATATCTTAGAGCTCTAAGATTGATCTCCAAAGGGTGTCTCTATTTTCTAGTTTGGGTTAAAGACTCTAACTCAGAGGGTCCTTCTTTGCAATCTGTCGTTGTGGTAAGTAAATTTCCTGAGGTTTTCCCTGATGACCTTTCTAGTGTTCCCCTAGATAGGGAGATTGAGTCTGGGATTGACCTTGTTTCGAACAATCGTCTAATTTTTATTCCCCCATATAGAATGGCTTCATTTGAGTTGAAGGAGCTTAAGGAGAAACTAAAGGAACTCATGGATAAGGGGTTCATCCATCCTAATGTGGCTCTGTGCGGTGCACCAGTGTTATTCATTCATAAGAAAGATGGTTCCCTTTATATGTGTATTGATTACCAGCAGTTGAATAAGGTTATGGTAAAGAACAAGTGTCTTCTTCCAAAGATAGATGACTTGTTTGATCAGTTGCAGGGTGCTAAGTTTTTCTCCAAAATAGATATTTGATTCGGGCATCATCAATTTAAGATTAGGGAGACGGACATCCTTAAGACTACTTTCTACACCCAGTATAGGTATTTTGAGTTTCTGGTTATGTCTTTTAGGTTGACCAATGCTCCAGCGGCATTCATGGATTTTATGAATTAGGTTTTCTATCTGTTTCTGGAATTATTTGACATTGTGTTCATAGATGACATATTGATATACTCTAAGAGTGAGGTGGATTATGCCAATCACCTCTGTATTATGTTGTAGACTCTAAAAGAATAGCAGTTGTATGCCAAGTTTTTAAAATGTGAATTTTGGTTGAACGTTGCCACTTTTTGGTTATATCATTTCTAGCGAAGAGATCTTGATGGATCTATAAACGGTTGTAGTAGTTAAGAAGTGGCCTAGACTTACGACTCCAACTGATATTCGGAGCTTCTTAGCTTTAGATGGTTATTGCAGGAGGTTCGTAGAGAGTTTTTCTTCTATAACTACCCCATTGACTAAGTTGACTCACTAGAATGTAAAGTTCTTATGGTTTGATACTTGTGAGGGTAGTTTTGAGAAGCTGAAGGATAATCTAACTTTGGCTCCAGTTTTGACTTTGCCTGAAGGCACTAATGGGTTTGTAGTCTATTGTGATGCAATCCAGATGCAGCATAGTATGGTGATAGATCACACGCATCACAGATGCAGCATAGTATGGTGATAGATCACACCTCTAGACAGTTAAAGGTGTTTGAGAGAAAATATTTTACTCATGATTTGGAATTGTTAGCTATGGTGTTTACATTGAAAATCTTGTGTTACTATTTGTATGGAGTGCATATGGATATCTTTTCTTATTATAAGAGCTTGCAGAATGTGTTTACTCAAAGAGAGATTAATCTCAGGCAAACGAGATGGCTTAAGCTGCTCAAGAATTATGACATTAGTGTTTACTACCATCCAAGTAAAGTTAATATGGTTGTTGATGCTCTTAGAAGGCTATCCATGGAAAGTCTAGCTCATGTGTATAAGGAGAAGTAGGAGTTGGTAAAGGGCATTCACCATTTAGCTAACCTTGTAATTCGCCTCTTGGACTCTGAGGATGGTGGTGTGTTCATTTAGAAAGTGGTACAGTTGTCTTTGGGTGCTAAAATCAAGGAGAATCTAGTGTTAGATCCTATGTTGATGAGGATCAAGGGTGATGTTAGTGGGCAGAAGTAATGGCCTTTGATATTAGTGGTGATGGTACCTTATGGTACTAAGGGAGAGTGTGTTTCCGACATCGATGGGTTATGAGAGAGGATCTTTGTTGAGGTAGTAACACCCCATAATTTTGGGCTAGACTTTGAAGCATCGTTTTTACATGTGTTGACTCTAATTTCATGATTTTTTTAATACACGTGTCATGATCTTTATCCTAGTGTGTAAAGTGATCTAGAGGTGAAAAAAATGCTCATAAGAATCACTTAGAACAAAGTTGAGCTAAGATCTTTTGATTAGTCCAAAGTTTGGTATTTGATTCTACAAGGATCTATTTTGAATGTGTATAACTTTTTATATGCATAGAATTTTGTATCTCAAGACCCATCAAATTGTAGATAAATTTGTCATCTTTCCAATGATACAAATTTTGCCTTAATCTGATACCCGAGAAAAAAGTTATAGCTATTTTTATGAGAGAGGCAGTAGCTACGTGCGATTAGCATGTGACGCAAGCTCCATTTCACCCCTGAGGGAGCATATGATGCACGTAGGGAGGAAGGAAGATGCCCGACCCATTCAGGCTCTTAAATCCTAGTAGTGATGCCAGTATGTGTGAAAAGCAGTAGGGAGGAAGATGCCCAACCCATTCTTATTTAAATTTCTGTGCTTCAGTCATCACGATATCTACTCATGCCTTACATGTCAGCTCCATGATTATGGTTCATATTTGTGAACATCATAGAGAATTATGTGTGTTTCCAGTCCCTAGTTTAAGGAGTTCAAGTTTGTTAAGCAGTACAAACCATGTTCCTTGAATTCAGAAACTCCAAACTCAGGTCATGCAATTCATGACTCATGTACTCATGCTTTACAATATGTTTAGTTCCATTACTCATGCTACACTCTTAATGATTAGTGAAATTCATATTCATGTCATGTATGTCCTTAGTTCAAACCTCTTTGATGAATTCATGTCATTGACCCTCTATTCCTCAGGCCTCAGTTTCACATTCAAAATGTTCAGTCATGATTCAGTCCTTAAGTGTTCCGTACATCATATCAATCTTTCCTTAGTATCTCAGCCAAGTCAGTATCATTCAGGGGAAGAACTATCCCAAAGAGGAGATATTTTAATATCCTAAGTTTTGTATGTACTAAATCTCTCATTTTTTCTTTATAAAACTAGATCCAGCTTGATTAAATGGTTACTCATAAGTTAACTCTCTTATTTCTATCTCATCCTTATAACTATTCTCACGTTATTGCATGTGTTCAAGAAATTAGTTCATTTCATGTATTATGCTCAGACTCAGTTATGAAGTCGTGTTCCAAGTAACATTCCTAGTCATACATGTTTAAAATATGATCTCAGTTGCCTTAGTGCTCTTAGTCTAACCAGTCCCATTCGAGGATGAATGACTCCAGGGAGAAGATAAGGTAACACCCCATATTTTGGGGCTAGACTTTGAAGCATTGTTCTTATATGTGTTGACTCTAATTTAAAGAATTTCTTTCGAATACACATGTCATGATCCTTATCCTATTGTGTGAATTTATCTCGAGGTGAAAGAAAATGTTCATAAGAATCACTTAGAACAAAGTTGAGCTTAGATCCTTTGATTCGTCCAAAGTTTGGTATTCGATTCTACAAGGATCTACTTTGAATGTTTATAACTTTTTATATGTGTAGAATTTTTTATCTCAAGACCCATCAAATTATAGATAATTGAGTCAGCTTTCCAACGATACCAGTTTTGCCTTAATTCGGTACCCAAGAGAAAAGTTATAGCCATTTTCATGAGAGAAGCAGTAGCTGCGCGCAATTAGCATGCGATAAACGCTCCATTTTACCCCTGAGGAAGCATCTAATGCATGCTCCATAGCACGCTCCTAAAATTTCTAGCTTTCAATCATATTTTTTCAAGGGTATTTCAGTCCTTTCTCTTCACCCAACTAATCTAAAACACGTGATTTAGGTTCCCAAAAACAGAAGTTACTATTTTATTCTCAAAATTTCCCCCAATTAAAAGAATTCCCTTTCAAAAACAAGCCCTATATCTTAAACATTCAAGATCAATCATCAAGAATTCGTCCAGAACTTTCTCAATTCGCCAACTAAGGTATGCTCGGTATTCATCCTTGGGTCCCTTTCAACCCTTAGAGTCCAAGAACCTCTTTTTAAATTTAAGTTATAATTTTCACATAATTTGAATTGAATTACATCCCTGAAGTATTGTTGTTTAAATATTCAAGTCAAAAATATATGAGTTTCAAGTTGAATAAACTAATGTGTATGTTAATTGATGTAAATCTCATGCCAAACATTTAAATTGTGAAGTTAATATTATAGTCATGGTATGTTAGTATGTTGTTCATTCCCATGTACAAGATTATGCCTATCATGTGTTTGACAAAATGCCTAAATGATTGAGTTTTGAACAACGACTACTTATTATATGTTTACAATGAAATTACGTGTTTACAATATATTACCTCCATGAAAGAGCCCTTACATGTTTGAAAGTTGAAGTATGTTTATATATACCTTGGTAACTTGGTTTCAAGTTATGATTTCAATTGTTTTCACGTGGAATGCATTATAGTATCTTTAAATATTGTGGGTTCCATATCATACTCATGCGAATTGCGAATAAAACCCTCAGTTTATGATTTGGTCATGTGATCGTGCTAACTTACCATGTTTAAAAGCACTCCCATGTTAAAGTGTTGACCCCCATGTGTTTGATGAAATGCTTAAGTGAATAATTGTGAACAATGATTTCCTTCTATGGTTTCAAAGCTTCATGTGTCCCTGTTGTTATTGTTATCGAGTCTTGGGGGTTATGAATACCCAAAATTTAGCTATTTACTTATTCTCGGTATTCTTAGAATTATTTAGACACGTATGAGCATTGTTAGTTCAGACATTTATCATGTCAGTGAAACTTAGATCAGTTCAGAAATTTGAGTCAGTTCCTTCTTCAGTTAAACTTAGTTCAGTCCCGTAATCAGTGTCAGTTCAGTTGGTAGTAGAATTCAGCACCGAATGAATTCAGGGATGGAGGCATTCCTTTTATTATAGGTTTTGACCCTTAGTAGCAATCCCTGAGTTACAGAACTACATAGCCAGCATAGTTTTGAGATGTCTTCCTGCTAGTTTAGGGTTGACATATATCTCTTGAGTCTTCTCGATAACTTAGGGTCGACAAGATATCTTTATGCTTGTTTGGTCAGCCATTGTTAGTACCCGTGGCACGGTACTAGTACCCTTCCAACTAGGGTTATAGGTTGGACCCCGATCAGCTCAGCTTTGGGGCATGTTGGTTAGATGATACCTCCCACAGTTTCAGTTTCAGTATTCAGTTCAGAACTCAATTCAGTTTTGCTTGACCATGGCATACAGTTTATCATTTATTCAGTTATCTGATTTTAGTATTTTAGTTTACAGACTATTTCAGAATCATGTCATATGTTTGGTCATGTACTCTCAGATTTTACAATATTTATGTTTTTATATCAGTTATTCAGTTATCTCATGCTATTCAGTTAGTTATTATTCATGTACATGAGCCCATGCATATCAACCTAACCCAATTTAACATACCGGTACATTCAAAGTATTGACCGTATATTTATTTCTTGTGCTATGATGTCTTATATCATAGGTTCGAACGCTTAGGTTACTAGCCGTACTTAGACATTCCAGTGCATCACCAGGAGCAGCTGTGGTGAGTCTTCATATTTTGAGGATCGATTATGTTTATTTCCATGCTTTCAGTTTAGTAGTTAGTCAGAATTAGCTGGGGCCTATTCCATCAACTCTTATTCATTTAGTTTTAGAGGCTTTTGAACACCTCAAACAGTTAGTCAGTTTGCCATTATTTTTATTAATTTTTAGACAGTTATTTTTCGACAGTTTTTTTCAAATTTATGGTTCGTAAATTCTTTAGTATTTAAAACCTTATGGCATATTCAGATATTCTGCACGTGCTATTTTTTTTATTATTACTCAGTGCTCACAGCAGGTACTAGCTCATGAGTTAGCTTGTGGTCACTTATGAGCGTAAGCACCATGTGGCATTCAGGGTGTACTCTCGGGGCGTTACAAACTTAGTATCAGAGCCTAAGGTTTTAAAGTGTCCTAGGGAGTCTGAAATCCACGTTACGTAGAGTCTTGTGCATAGGTGTGAAGCGCGCCACACTTATGGATAAGAGGCTACAAGACATTTTAGGAAAAGTTTCCCTTTTATCATATCCCAGATCGTGCTATAGAAAGTTCCTCTAAGAAGGTTATATAGATTCTCATCTTGCTCTATTCATACCAGCCCTGCCTTGTTCTCAAGGTAACAGAAACAATCAAGCTTAAATCGTTACAAATAGAGATTTTCTCAGACAGTTCCCATAGACAGTTATGGGATTGTATGCAAGTTTTAATATATCCCTTCAGTTCCTTTATGTTCCAAAGTATGAAAGATTTCATTCATGAAAATAATGCATTTAGCTGAAGTCATACGTGATTTTAGATCCCTTCTCTGAATCCTATGATAGCATATGACCTAGAGTTAGAAGTATGAACCTAGAAGTTTAGCAACAGTAAAATAGGGATAGTGTCATCTAAATCAATAGATTTTGCATTCATGAGGCTAGTTGTATGAAAGGAGAATCGGTAGGCTAGAAACAGTGTAAGCAAGAAAAAAATTTAAGTTTGTTGATTTGAAAGTTTATGTTATTGTTGTAATGGTAATTCCCATGGTGTAGGGAAAATATAAGTTTAGAGAAGTGATAATTGTAGGCTATGATGAAAGTATTATGGTTCATTAAAGGTTTGGGGATATCCATGTAAGTGATAGAATCTAATCTTGAATTTTTGTGGATTGAGCTAATAGAAAAGAGAGTTAAGAATTCTAAGTTAGTCGGTGGTTAAGTTATTATATGATGATTGTTGGGAGCTATAGAAAGCCGAGAGTTGTATCTTAGAAGAAAGTACTAGCAGTGGGTTTTACATTATCAGGTGTAGTCTTTCAGGGTGAGCTTATCATCTATGTATATTATTATACCCCAGATTCTAGAGTAAAGTGGAGGCAGTTCAGTTTAGAGATATTGATTGAGTAGTTCCCAGACCTAGAATGATGGCTTTAAGTTAAGAGGGAGAAGATAGAACAAGTAACCAAGTCAGGCTCTCTGATCCTAGTAGTGATGCCAGTATGCGAGGAAAAGCAACAGAGAGAAAGATGCCCGGCCTATTCATATTTCAATCTTTGTGCTTCAGTCATCACGATATCTACTCATACCTTACATGTCAGCTCCATGATTATAGTTTATGTTTGTGCACATCATAGAGAATTTTATGCGTTTCCAGTCCCTAGTATAAGGAGTTCCAATTTGTTAAGCAGTACAAACCATGTTCCTTGAATTCAAAAACTCCAAACCCAAGTCATACAGTTCATGACTCATGTATTCATGCTTTATAGTATGTTCAGTTCCACTACTCATGCTACACTCTTAATGATCAATGAAATTCAGATTCATGTCATGCAGGTCCTCAGTTCAAACCTCTTTGATGAATTCATGTCATTAACCCTCTATTCCTCAGGCCTTAGTTTCACATTCCAGATGTTCAGTCATGATTCAGTCTATAAGTGTTCCGTACATCATCTCATTCTTTTCTTAGTATCTCAGCCAAGTCAGTATCATTCAGGGGATGAACTATCCCTAGGGAGAGATGTTTTAATATCCCAAGTTTCTTATGTACTAAATCTCTCATATTTTCTTTCCAAAACCAGATCCATCTTGAGAAAATGGTTACTCATAAGTTAACTCTTTCATTTCTATCTCATCCTTATAACCATTCTCAAGTCATTACATGTGTTCAAGAAATCAGTTTAGTTCATGTATTATGATTATATTCAGTTATGTAGTCATGTTCCAAGTCACGTTCCTAGTCATACATGATTAAAATATGATCTTAGTTTCCTTATTACTCTCAGTCTAACTAGTCTCATTCGAGGACGAATGATTCTAAGGGGGAGATAATGTAACGCCCCATAATTTTGAGATGGACTTTGAAGCATCATTTTTACATGTGTTGACTCTAATTTCATGAATTTCTTTTGAATACACGTGTCATGATCCTTATCCTAGTGTGTGAAGTGATCTCGAGGTGAAAAAAATGTTCATAAGAATCACTTATAACAAAGTTGAGCTAAGATTTTTTGATTTGTCCAAAGTTTGGTATTCGATTCTACAAGAATCTACTTTGAACATGTATAACTTTTTATATGCACAGAGTTTTTCATCTCCAGACCCACCAAATTGTAGATAATTGAGTCAGCTTTCCAACGATACAAATTTCTCCTTAATTCGATACCCAAGCGAAAAGCTATAGCCATTTTCGTGAGAGAGGCAGTAGCTGTGCGCGATTAGCATGCGGCGCATGCTCCATTTCACCCCTGAGGGATCATATGATGTAGCATGCAATACACGCTCTATAGCACGCTCCCAAAATTTCTAGCTTTCGGTCACATTTTTCAAGGGCATTTCAGTCCTTTCCCTTCACCCAACTAATCTATAACATGGGATTTAGGGTCCCACAAGCATAAGTTACTATTTTATTCTCAAAATTTCCCCCAATTAAAAGCATTCCCTTTCAAGAACAAGCCCTATCTCTTCAACATTCAAGATCAATTCTTAAGAATTCGTCAAGAACTTTCTACAATTTGCCAACTAAGGTATGCTAGGTGTTCATCCTTGAGTCCTTTTCTACCCTTGGAGTCCAAAAAACTCTTTTTAAATTTAAGTTATGAGTTTCACATGATTTGAATTGAACTATATCCTTGAATGTATTGTTATTTGAATATTCAAGTTAAGAATATATGAGTTTCAAGTAGAATAAACTAATGTGTATGCTGATTGATGTAAATCTCATATCAAACCTTTAAATTATGAAGTTAATATTGTAGTCATGGTATGTTAGTATGTTTTTCATTCCCATGTACAAGATTATACCTATTATGTGTTTGACTAAATGCCTAAATGATTGGGCTTTGAACAATGACTACTTATTACTTGTTTACAATGAAATTACATGCTTACAATGAATTACCTCCATGAAACAGCCCTTACACATTTGAAAGTTGTATACCTTCGTAATTTGGTTTCAGGTTATGATTTCAATTGTTTTCACATGGAATGCATTATAGAATATTTAAATATTATTGGTTCCATATCAAGTTCATGCGAATTCAGAATAAAACCCTCAGTTTATGATTTGGTCATGTGATCATGCAAATTTATCATGTTTAAAAGCACCCCCATGTTAAAGTCTTGACCCTTATGTGTTTGATGAAATACTTAAGTGAATAATTGTGAACAATAATTTCCTTCTATGGTTTCAAAGCTTTCATGCGTCCCTATTGTTATTGTTATTGAGTCCTGAGGGTTAGAAATACCCAAAATTTAGTTGTTTAGTTAGTCTCAGTATTCTTAGAATGATATAGACATATATGAGCTTTGTTAGTTCAGTCAGTTATCATGTCAGTCAAACCAAGATCAGTTTAGTTATTCGAGTCATTTCCTTCTTCAGTTAAACTTAGTTCAATCCCATAATCAGTGTCAGTTTAGTTGGGAGTAGGATTCAACACCGAGAAAACCCAGGGATGGGGGTATTCCTATTATTATAGGTTTTGACCCTTAGTAGCAATCCCTGAGTTACAAAACTACGTAGCCAGCGTAGGTTTGAGATGTCTTCCTGCTAATTTAAGGTTGACATATATCTCATGAGTCTTCCTGATAGTATAGGGTTGGCAAGATGTCTTCCTACTAGTTTAGGGTTGACACGACCATTGTTGGTACCCATGTCACAGTACTAACTCCCTTCCAACTAGGGTCACAAGTTGGACCCCGATCAGTTCATCTTTGGGGCATGTTGGTTAGATAATACCTCCCATAGTTTTAGTTTTAGTATTCAAGTCAGAACTCAGTTTATTTTTGCTTTACCATGGCATATAGTTTATCAGTTATTTAGTTATCATATTTTAGTACTTCAGTTTACAGAATATTTCAAAATCATGTCATATGTTTGGTCATGCACTCTCAGATTTTACAGTATTCACATTTTCATATCAGTTATTCAGTTATCTCATGCTATTCAGTCAGTTATTATTTATGTACATGAGCCCATGTATATTATCCTAACCCCATCTAGCATACTAGTACATTCAAAGTACTGACCGCATTCTCATTTCTTGCGCTATGATGTCTCATATCATAGGTTCGGACACTCAGGTTTCAAACCGTACTTAGACATTCTAGCACATCCACAGCAGCAGCCGTGGTGAGTCCTCATATTTTGAGGACCTATTATTTTTATTTTCATGCTTTCAGTTCAGTAGTTAGTCAAAGTTAGTTGGGGCCTATCCCATCAACTCTTATTCAGTCAGTTTTAGAGGCTTTGGAACACTTCAGACAGTCAGTCAATTTTGCATTATTTTTATCAAATTTTAAACAGTTGTTGTCCGATAGTTGTTTTTAGATTTATGATTTAGAAATGCTTTAGTATTTAAAACCTTATGGCGTATATATATATTTCGCACATTTTATTTTTTTATTATTATTCAGTGCTTATAGCAAGTAGTAACTCATGGGTTAGCTTATGGTCACTTGTGATCGTAAGCACCGTGTGGCATCCAGGGTGTACTTTTGGGGCATTACAGAGGTGCATGAGTTGCACTATGTCCTTTATCCTGGTTCAACAAAAATATATCATGACCTTAAAGAGATATATTGGTGGAACAATATGAAGAAATATGTGGCAAATTTTGTAGCCAAGTACATAGTTTGTTAATAAGTGAAAGTTGAGCACATGAGGCCTGGAGGATTATATCAAGAAATTGAGTTGCCAGAGTAAAAGTAGGAAGTGATCAATAGGTATTTCATTACCTTTCTATCTCGATATCAGAATTAGTATGATTTGGTTTGGGTCATCGTGGATAGGATGACAAAGTCTACTCATTTTTTGCAGTAAGGACTAATTTTTTAGTTGAGGATTATGCAAGGTTGTATCTTTATGAGATTGTAAAGTTGCACGGGATGCATGTTTCTATTATCTGTGAATGTGATACGCGGTTTACATTTTATTTTTGGTGGTCGTTTTAGAAAAGATTGGGGACTAAGGTTAGTCTGAATACAGCTTTTCACCCGCAGTTGGATGGGCAAGCAGAATGGACTATTCAGATATTGGAGGACATGCTTCGTGCTTGTGTGATTTAATATAGTGGTAGTTGGGTTGAGAATTTACCCTTTTTGGAGTTTTCCTATTATAATATCTACCACTCCGGTATTAGGATGGCTCTGTTTGAGGCTTTGTATGGTAGGAGGTGTAGGTATCCTATTGGGTGGTTCGAGGTAGCTGAGGTGGAGATATTTGGCCCGAATTCGGTTCACCAAGCCATAGAGAAGGTGAAGTTGATTTGGGATAGACTTAAGGCTGCCCAAAGTCGCCAAAAGTCATATGTTGATGTGAGGTAAAGAGAGTTAGAGTTTAAGGTTAGGGATAGGGTAATTTTGAAGGTATCTCCTATGAAAGGAGTAATGCAGTTTGGTAAGAAGGGAAAGCTTAGACCCCGGTATGTTGGTCCATACTGTGTTTTGGGAAGGGTTGGTAATATTGCATATGAGTTAGAGTTGCCTTCTAGTTTGAACTCCATTCATTCGATTTTCCATGTCTCTATGTTGAGAAAGTGCGTAGGAGATCCTTCATCGGTTGTTCCTTTTGAGAGATTGGGTATTTTGGATTCCATATCTTATGAGGTAGTCCCGGTTGAATTCTTGGATTGACAAGTTCAGCGGTTGCGAACAAAGGAAGTGGCTTCAATGAAGGTTCTTTGGAGGAACCATAAGGCTGAAGAAGCCACTTGGAAAGTGGGAGAAGACATAAAGTCCAAGTATCTGCATTTGTCCCTCATTCTGGAAATTTGTGCTTGAGGTATGTGTTGTTCTTAATATATTTGTTTTCTAGCATTGGTTAAAGGGAAGTTTGATGGGAATTATTGTGTTAAATCGTGTTTGTGCTTGCCTTTACGCATCATTCGGGGATGAATGATCCAAGTAGGGGAGAATTGAAACACCTTGGCTTTTAATCCTTAGAAAATTTCTTAAGTTTAAGCTTCTGGACACCATACGACTTGAGGGTACTTGTCGTATGATGTGGGTACAGTTTAGGGTCCTCAACATATATAATCAGTGTGGTTTGGTTGTTTTTTGTTCAAGGTATGAGAAGGCATCTTACTAGTCGTATATTAGGGTATGAGAAGTATAGTGCTAAATCGTATGATGTCCTATGCCTAGCCTAGATGATTCTGCCTAGGGTACGGTGTAAGGGTACCAATCCTATGTTATGGATATAAGTTTTCCCTTGTGGTTGTATGTTGGACAGTGTTGGATTCCAAGTTGCTTCCTAGGGTATGAGTAGTGGTTACCACTCGTATGTTGTGGGTACGGTTTGGGTGGTATGGTCGTACCCTCCTAAGCTCATTTTTTAACTTATAAGTTGAGGACATTTTAGACTTTTCCACCCCAAAAACCTTAAGACCCATGTCCTATAACATTAATTGGTCCCTCATTCTTTAGTTTGATATATCAAAACACTCCTAAAACACTCTCAAATCACTCTCGAGGCTCTTGGTTTAAGAAAGGCTAGGATTTCTTCAATACAATCAATTCGGGGCTTACAAGGGTGGTTTCTCTCCGTACTCTTTGGTATCTAAGGCATGTTACTCCTCCCTCATTGTTAGTTCAACTAAATTCATCTTTTAATGAATGATTTTCATGATTTAATTATGGGTATTTTTTGGTTTTGAATTATATGTTGGGGGTTTTGGTTGTAAATGGTTGAATATTTTTTTCTTATGGTTTTTCATATTATAATTGTGGTTTGAACATGTGGTTGCATGGAAATGGTCAATTGGTACTTGATTTTGATTTTAGAAACTATATGCCCTCAACATGTTTGTTAAAATGCCTATGAGAATGGTTTTGTCACATAGTTTGACTTTTATTGAAACTATTGCATTGCATAATATGGTAATGGAACTTAAATTGGTTTAAATGGTTTTAAATGGTTTGGTAAGGCCTTGGTGGCCATGGTATTGGTTTAATTGGAAATCATATGGGGTACATACGAATCCCCTAAGTGTTGACTAATGACATTGCTTGCAAGCTATAGTCGGTATGACGATACCACTTGACGACGGCGGCGGTGATGACGGTGGTGGTGGTGGTAGTGGTGGTAGTGGTGGTGGTGGTGGCGGTGGTGGTGGCAACGGAGACGGCGGTGGCGATGGCAGTGCCGCCAGTGGTGGTGGCAGTGACGGCAGTGCCGCCAGTGGTGGCGATGGCGGTGGCGACAGCGGCGCGGTAACGACAGAGTGGTAGCGGCAGAACAGTAGTAGTAGCGGTAGTAGTACCGCTACTACTACCACTAGTGACACATGTATCTCAAACACGTGGATAAAAGATGATAAAAGAGAACAAAAAGGAAAAAAGACACATGGATCTCAAACATGTGGGAAAAGGTATGGAAAAGAAAATCTCTTAATTATATTATTGTGTCATTAACTTAAACTAGTTTAAGTACATGTGTTGCACGTGTATTTAATATTAAAGAAGAAAGTTGTATAGATTAATTTATCCAATGTTTAAATATTTATAACAAAAATATGTGACATAGTTTAGATAAAAACATAATTTATGTGACGTAACTGATATTTTAATTGATTCAAATTAATATGAGGACTTTCTTGAAGTTCTAAATATTATAAAATAATTAAATAATGATATTGTTCAATGTGAAATCTATTATTTAAAATCATAAAAAGAAGATCACTAGTTCTTTGCGTAAAAGACACCAAATATATTCTAAAATTGTCTCCAAAAATCGATTTTACACTCAAACTAATTGGACAATCTATTACTCCATGCACATATTAAAACTGAAGCATAAAATAAAAGAGAGATATGTAGATAAGCATCACACCTTTGAGAGTACTTGATGGATAAATATGGCCAACGAGAAGCTTTTTTTTTTTTTTTTGATAAATTAGCTAACGGTATTTAGATATTTTTCATAAACTCTGATAAATTTTTTACTATACCACAATCTCAAACAACACAATTTTTTATTACTGAAGAGATTTGAATTACAAGAGAGTAAGAGACTAAGAAACGAAAAAAGTTATAGTCTCAAAGATTTTAAAAGAAATTATTACCAAAAAAAAAAAAGAAAACATGAATAAAAACAAAATGCATTATTAATACAATGTTGATGTTTAAATATGTTGTTTCGAACGTGGATCCTCTTTTAACCCAAAACATTAACCATCATAATTTTTTAAATTCTTTTAAAAAAATGAATTGAATGTTAAAAAAAATTGAATGGTCAATAAGAAAAAAAAAGACTTGAATGAAAATGACTTTTCAAATCACATCGTAATTTTTAAGATAAAAGTGTAATTAATTAATAAAATTAAGCACTTTGAAATATATATAAGAGAATTACTCAATCCAATCTATAATTATAAATAACATTAATGTATTGAATAGAAAAATAAAATTAATTATGATGAAAATTAGGACGATCCCTAAAACAATTACTCATCGCTACTTTTTTATATTGTAATTCTTATTCCACTCATCGCTACTTTTTTATATTGTAATTCTTATTCCACCTACCCCGACTCTTAACCAAAAGAAAATTGCATGAGGTGTTCATTATTAAATTGCTTTGTGAAGACCATTAAATTTGTAATGTTCTTCTTGTGCACTTTTAGTTTAGGGTACGTATATTTTGCGTAGGTTCATCAGGTTTTCATATTCGGTATTAGATATTAGTCACCACTCTATCTTCTGTTGACATTCAAGTACAGGCACAAGCATACACGTACTTGTAAGACGATCCTAATTAGTTTGTTAGTTATATTAATTTTGCTTTTATGCACGTATGTATAACGTCAATATATTAACATGAATAGTATAAATGTTTAAAATTCCAAAATATCATTGTAAGCCTACACAATTTTTGAAAATTTCTATTTAGTGTCCAAAACCACATTAGAATATATTTGCATTGAGTAAGGCCCATTCGAGGATGATACTCGGCTTCCCACCAAAACGATTTTTCATATCCAGTCAGCTCAATTCCAAATAAAATAGTAATAAATGACCTTAAAGATACATTTAATTTAAATTTAAAGAGTATATTTTAAAAAATATTTTATGAAAAATTATTATAATTCAAAAAGCTTGTCAGGCACTTTTAAGTTTTGAAAAATATGAGAATGAAAAAGTTAGTCTTTCAGCTTATATAATAATAAGAGTTGTTGTTCAAGTGTTGTGAAGTACAGACACATGCAAACGCATTCATCATGTCTCCTTAAAGAAGAGACTTGTAAGACGATTCTAAATAGTTTATTAACTATATTAACTTCACTTTTATGCACGTGTGCACCATGCCAATATATTAATTTGAATACTATAAATATTTTAAATTTCTGAATATAACTGTAAGCCTACATATTTCTATGAGATTTTCTATCTAGTGTCCAAAACCACATTGAACATATTTACGCTGAGTAGAGTCCATTCGGGAATGGTACTCGGGTCTCTACATTTTTTTTTCATATCCAGCCAGCACAATTCTAAGTAGAACAATAATAAATGACCTTAAACATCCGTTTAATTTAAATTTAAAGAGTATATTTTTAAAAATATTTTATGAAAAATTATTATACTTTCATTGATTTATTCTTTGTCAAAATCATCATATTTTTTCACACATGTAAATTTGAAAAATTATTAAATATTTTTTTAATATACATTTATGACAATTCTTCAAAAGATTTATTAGGCACTATAACTTTTTAAAAATATGAGAATGAGAAGGTTAATCTTTCAACTTCTATAAGAATAATAGTTATTGTTCAAAGTGTTGTAAAGTAGAAGTATTATTACAAAAAATTTTAAAAAGCTAATTATAGAGAGCGGAGTTGCTTGGTTAAGATTAAAAAATTCAAAAGTCTTCTTTATTTTTTTCAAATTTTGTGTCAAATTAAAATCAAACAAACAAATCGAAATAGAGAAAGTAGCACTTATGAGAATCGGCTTCTATGAATCTGGATTTATTATTTCAAGATAGTTTCATCTAATACTTCCATTGTTATTCAAAGTATGACAAATTAGTATGTAAGTAATAAGTAAGAATACATTCAAAGTGTCTTTTTTATAACACAATCTTTACCCTACCACATAGAGATAAGAGAGACTTTCAAGATTATCATCAAGAGTAAATTATTATGTTATCGAGTGCATTACAGATTGAAAAAGTCTACCTTCTCATACATATAGGCCATTTGGCCATGAGAAATTTTCTCGATTTTTCAATTTTTTTTCACTTTACTAAATAAAAATGGGATTTGGCCTTAAAAATACTTCAAGTTGTATTTGAAAAAGTGAAACCACAGAAACTTTAAAATAACTCTAATTTATATTCATGATCAAACGCACTCCAACTCCAACTTTAACTCCCAAAAAAAAATTATTTTCATGGCCCAAACGCCTACATAGACAATAAAATACATATCTTGGTTGTCCAAAAGACTATATCTGTGACTTATTTATAGATCCAAATTATAAATACTAATAACCATAAGCTAGTGGTAATATTATGTGAGACGGCACTGGGATATGTTCTCTTAGAATGGCTTCTGTAACAAATTAAAGCCAATGTTGTACTTTCATCCTTCTGTTTATGACTCTTGTACAACATATCAACTTAAACTCTATCTGGTATATTTGCTCTGCCCATACATCTGCTATTCCTTGAATAGAATATAACTTTGGATCTTCCAGGATTGCCTGCAATCACTTGATACATTGGAGTTATACTGGTTCCACCAGCTATCATGGTCAGCATTCTAGGCAAACTTTTTTTTTGCCATGGACTAAGAAATTACCCTTTCCTGGGTATTAAATCTGACCTAATGGACCTTTCACGTCGAGAAATGCCCTAGAAGTTAATCAAGATACAGTTAATTATACGTGTTTGACGAACAACTCGAAGAACCCCAAAAGCAAGAAAATAAAAACATCATATTTTCATCATTTCTTCTAATCAAATATTTTAGGACTCCTTTTTGAATACAAAGTAAAACCTACCATATATTTTAGGAAGTAAAATATACCAACATTAAATCAACTTCTTATAGAACACTATTTATAAATTTCCATATGTTCTATAGTTTAAACAAAAATTACAATTTTTGTTCATGATGATTGAATCTCAAACTGCAGAGAAAATTTTATCAACAAAAATAAAGAGGACAAATAATAAATAAAGAGACGAGAAGAAAACTAAAAAATTGATGTTCTTATTCACAAAAGTCGGACAAAAGCAAACAACACATACCAAGATGAACAAAAAGCTTCAAAATAAACCTAAGCAAATTCCATGATCATGTCATTGCCTAAGCTCTTAATCAATTGTGGTATCTTCATCACACTTTTCTCCTCCTCCTTCCCCATCTTCCTCCTCCTCCAAGGGAGAAACCCAAAGTTGGCGGCAAAATTACCGCCTCTTGTTAAGCATCCAAAGTCCTCCTAAACCTCTGTTCACAAAAAACAAATGTAGTTGCAAATTCAGGTCATCTCATGCTCTGGAGTATTGAATTCTGATCAACCAAGAATTGTGGCTTGTTATTTTTTGCAGTTGTCGTGAATCCAAAGAACTCCTAAAAAAATATGACGATAATGAATGCAAAAAGATAATTTGAATCAAAATCAAGATAGAAAGAAAATGTAGAAATATGTTATCACTAACAAATTTTATTTTGATTAATGCCAAATAACAACAAATAATTTGATTGATAACATAAAAAGAATCGAATCGACAGATTGAGTAAGACGTGGAATTTACCTCCCTAGGACCATAAACTTCAGTAATAACTTCTCTTGGTATTATATACCAATTTCAAAAGAGGCGTAACTATAAATAATCAGAGTAAACAAAACGATCAGTTGGAGGTAAAAAAAGTATATTAACAGAATAATAATGCAAGTAGAAAGAAAGAAGTGTAAGTCGTGTTGTATGTGTAAGGAGAGAAAGAAAACTCCATGAAACGGCGACCATATAAACAAAGACCTTCCGGATATAGGAACTCCATCTTTGATATGATACCACCAATTCGGTCGGAGATGGAAACTGCAAGAGTATAACTGTGCGAACAGAGGTTTTAGAGTAATTTAGGGTTTTGACAATTTGTATATATATATATGTACAGACACACAATTATAATTTCTATCCGTGGTTATGAGTTCTGTTTTTTGGCCACTTTCAATTTTTTTAATTTAAATTCGTTTATATTTAGAGTTTTCCTTATTTGCGTATTATTTAAGGAGTAATATTTTAGTCCTCCTATATATTTTAGGATTCAATATTTTAGTTGATATTATATATATATATATATATATATATATATATATATATATATATATATATATATATAATTAAATTATAATTATAGAATAAAAAGTAAAAAGATAATTTTGTCTAAAAAGGAATATTTTAATGAAGGGCACAAATTTCAAATCATTTTTCTAAGGGTCTTCACACTTTTAATAGATAAAAGATATACATTATAGATTATAGATATAGATATAGATATAGATTATAAATTATAGATGTTTTAGTATGTCAGTTATAAGATAATCATGATACTTAGAATCTTATCTTTTATAACAAATTGATATCACATTTAATTTGGATTCTTGTAAAGAATTGGGGGGCCGGGGGGGGAGGGGGGGAGGACGAATTATACATACATACATACATACATACATATATATATATATATATATATATATATATATATATATATATATATATATATATATATATATATATATATATATATATATATATATATATATATATATATATATTATATATGCATGTATGTATAATGCCCCCACCCCCATATTCTTTCTTCTTCAGACCACCCCACCCCTCCCCCTATTCCTCTCTTTCTTTCTCCTCTTCCAGTCCCTACCCCGGGTAACTTTCATCATTGGCTTTGAAAAGAATTGAATTTCATCCTACTTTGGACGTTCTTCTTCAACCACATTTTTCTTCTCATTATTAGTAATTACATCTTGAAACACTATTGATTCCTCAACATTTAACTCTTTGGGGTTCAATTCTTAAAGACTAGGATCAAGAGACAAACATAAAAAAAATGCCCCCCTCCAATTTTTTTCATTCTCCGCCATTGACACCACCAGAAAACAATCATAAAGACACTAAATTAAGATTTTCCTTCAATTAAATGTCATTTCAACCTTCAATCAAACTCCCTCAATGTTTTCAGCAACCAAATTCATCTTTGAATTGACTATTAATTCATTTCCTCCATTCTAATTTTACCATCAACACCCACAAATAATTTTTACCACCATCCTCATAGACACCCAACATTGATGTTGAAAAACAGAACAATCCTTTCACAATTTTGGCTTGTCAAATGTTTATTTTGATGCATTATGGTGTTTTTTATTAATAATTTTCATTTCTAGATAATTGTGGTTTTGTTTACCATTTCAATCATTACATCTTGTGTTGGGTTAGTTACCATCTTTAAATTCAGATGGCTTGTTGGTTTATTTTGTTAAAGAGTAAATTATCATCTTGAGAGTGTTATTGGAGAATGTGTTTGAGGTTGTTAATGGAGGAATTAATGGTTGAAGAAAATGGATATTGTTATTTGTTGATGTATTAGAGAAGAAAAGGGTATGGGGTGTGGGGTGCGGGGTGGGGATGAGAGGTGAGAGGCGCGTGGGGCATTGAAGAAGAAAGGGTGATTTTTTTTATATATATATATATATATATATATATATATATATATATATATATATGTATGTATATATTAAAATAAAAGTGGGACCATCTCATTTTTTTAATAAAAGACACGTTTTTTTAAAAACAAATTCCACATCAGCATAGAGAGGGGGGTAAACGTGTGTTAAAGTATGTTATGAGAACATGTTCAGGAGTGAAATGATGACTTCTCTCTATCTCTCTCTCTCTCTATATACACACAATATATTAAAAATATGAAAACTCTTAAAAAAGTGATTTAAACTTTTTGCCCTTTATTAAAAGATTCTGCAATAGAAAAAATTGTTATTTACTATTTTAATAATTATTTTTTAATTATTTTATGCTATTTTAAGAGTCCCATTAAAATGTAATTATTAAATCTTTCCTTATTTAAACGTAATAAAAATTACTATTAATTTTTAAGGAATTGATAAATTAATCTTTTACGAAAAAGACTTCCGCAACCAAATACTAACTAAATATGAACTTTAATACTAGCCAAATACTACCTTTGGTTATTTGTTGACCAAATTTGTGAGTTTCGTTTTGAAAATAATTTAACATAAATAGGTAAGTAGTTTTGACAAGAATTTTACTTAAAATAGAAGACAAATTATGTAAACTCTCCTTTTTAATGTTAGCTCTAAGTAATTCTATGAATCCTTGCCTCTTTGTTTTTCTATTTAATTTATAATTTTTTCATTTCAAAATTATTTTTATCAGGTTGTTTGTTGCTTTTAAACATTATTTTGGTAGCTTAATTACGTGATTTGTTTACGTGTGTTTTATGGTATTTTGAGATCCTATCCTTAATTTTTGAGATTCTATAATAATTTATGTTTGATAGGTTGTGACCTCGCTCAAAAGAATGCGGTAAAGATGAAAATTTTAATTCAAATTTTAAGCTTCAAAAGAACAAGGATAATTGAGGTATAACTTCTACCAATTTAACTTAACATATGATTTATTATTTTTTGACCGATCATATGTGGGTCAATTGATTAGTCACAAAGAAATTGAGGTTAGCAATCATCATGATGTCGTTGTAAGTTTATAATGTAAATATTTACATCTAATTATGTACATTCTTTTATTAAAGATATATACAATATTGATTTTGAGTAATTGAAGAGAGAAAAAATCATGTACGACCATTAATTGTAGCAGGATAGAGGAGTTATGTAGGACAAGATCAAAAGATAATAGTATATTCTTACAAAGTGTTTTGTTATTTGTGCTCTCTTAATTTTCTAAAGTAATATTTTATAATTATGAATATTAGTCTCGCACCCTAAATTGGATCGTAAAGTACTAATAATATTTTTATTTTTATTTAATATGACATATAGGTACAACAAACACACCTCTACGACTAAATTTTCCTCTACATCTTTTTCTTTGGTGACCAAAAATTTTTAATTCATTAAATTTTTCATTTTATGTATAGTGTTATTGATTAAGATGAAACATTTATAGTGTCAAACTATATATTTTAAATAAATATAATATTTATTTCAATTCAATTGCTATTTTTTTAATAATTTTATTTCTGTATTTATCAACACGAGACAGACGTGCAACGCACATACACTTGACTAGTATATGTATGTATATATATATATATGTATGTATGTTTGTATGTATGTATATATGTATGTATGTATGTATGTATCCCTTTAGTGCACATATTGGTGTAAGATTTCTTCTTTTATTTTTATTGTTAATTATTTTTAAATTTAGCTTTAATTTATTTTGACTAAATTTTCTGTGAGTTTTTCATTCATAAAGGTATTGATTAATATTTTTTACATGCTTAATACTATTTAGTTGTAGACATTCAATGTAGCATAATAAATATGAATTTTTATTTCCATGTTTTAGTACTAATAAAGTCATATTTATTTTCTTAATTCTTTTCATTTAAAGCATTATCATGTTAGCATTACATAAAACTAGTGTACATACCCGTGCAGTTCGCGGATAACATTTAAATAATATTTTTAATACTTCATGTTGGGATGTCTCGTTTGAGCATGTTAAATTCTATTATCTTAAAAAAGATTCAACTATGATATTGTTTCTCAATGAAATGTAAAAATAAGATAATTTTTCTTCTCTACCATCACCCACCTCCCACCCCTACCACCACCCTATCACGACTCAAAAATGAGGATCATGATGGCATTTGTCGTGGCGTACCTTGACAAGTAAGCCTATCACCCAAATTGATACGAAAAGAAGAAAAGACAAAAATATTCCACGGTAAGGCTTTTAGAACAAAGCCGAACCATATAAGTAATCATAACAATGCGAAAAGAACTTATCCAAAATACCAATCATGCCCAAAACTAGGTGTCAATGGTGTAAGAACTACTAATACAATTCAAGAGTCAAATACATCGAAAAAATAATTACAAAAGGAATAATATTTGTCTCCGAATACTAATAAAGACATAACTACTTTAGAAAGATAGAGGTGAACTTCGGACTCATGAATATCCAACTGCTACCTTTGAAGCTCCAACAATCGCCCGAGTCAAGAAATTTGAGGCGCACTCGAGCTAGGACCTACACCGAAAGGGCGCAGTAGGCATGAATACAGTCCACTTGTACTCAGTAGGTATCATAGGCTGACCAAACAAAGTAGTAAATAAAGCATACAAAATATACACTAAGGGTACGTCACCTACAATCAAAAAATGTCCCACAACGATAGCCCACACCACTTGCACTAACAGTTCTAATATATATCACAGATATTACAAGGACACACCAAGATATAGAACACAAGTATACATTATGTCACATATAAATAGAACAATAGGGAACATGCAGATACAAGATCATCAAATACAATTAAGGGAATATAAGACAAATACATAGATGACAAGTCAATAAGGCAATACAACACAACATAAACACAATAAAGTAAGTTCAATGTATGCGATGATGATGATGATGATGATGATGCACGAGGTCATCACACAACCTCGGAGATCGTCGTACAATCCTCATATACACCTACGGAGCTAAAGATTCCCGACGTAGGATCCATGGGGGGTTCATCAACCCATATACAATCCACATATCTCATAGCTTCTTTCCGGCATATCTCTCGAAAAGGGGTTTTATAAGGTGTTACAATATTTTCTTAAAAAGGTGTTGTTAGTGTTTCTCAGATGTTGCCACAATGGTACCAATGTTTCATGAATGAGTATCATATGAAGATGTAATTCTCACAACCAATCACAATGAGTATTTTCACAATCAATCACATGATATATTCCCACAACCAACCACAATGATACATTCCCACAACCACATGAGTCAATATCCACTTACTATTTTTGTTTCATCCATGAATTTTCACATATCTCATATGCCAATAAAGTATGAATATAATCACAATACACCAATGGTACCACATTACACAACACAACACAATACAATTATGCACATGTATTCAAAGCTATCAATATCACATAGGACCCCACACGGTCAAACATATCACATAATATCTCAATTTCGATAATTACATCACATATAGGACCCCACACAGGCACAACACATAGATAGTCATTTTTCATGATTAGTTTCCACCCTTAACATGCATTTTGTACCATCATTTACTACCCATCCCAGTCTGAAGAGTTACGTCATAACCTACCTCGAAGTCAAAATCGATTTGCTACACTTGAACTCACGGCCTTACTTTTCACGAACAATTTTCAACTCCACTAAAAGCATCAAATATGAAATTTATGAGTCAATACAAAACCAACAACACTCATATTAACTATTTTTTATTCGGAGTCAAAACGGACCCCCAAAATGAGTTTTCAAAAAAGAAGGAAAAATCAAAACTTTACTTCAAAAATATGTTTCCCATATTTTTAGGAACCTACAGATAAAAACTCAAGTTAAATTGAGTCAAAACAGGGTTCAAATCGAAGAAAAAATATTTTTGAGCTTTACCGGGTAAAAATCTTTGAAATCCGGGTTAAAATCAAGAATCGGAGTTGTTTTGAAGTTTAAATTAATGAAAAACTAGTAATTATAATATAAAAAAATATTATTCAAGTAAAAAGGAGTGAATTTTGGTTTAAAATCATGCCTTAAGATTTTGGAGGTTTTGAGAAATTTATCAAGGAATTTTTAAGAAAAGGGGTGAGTTCTTACCTTAAATCCATAATAAAACCAAGAAATAGATGTTAATCTATCTTCCCAAGCTCCCACAAGCTTCACTTTTAAGCTTCCAAACTATTTAGGGTTTAAATCTCAAGAGGAAAGATGGAAAATGAGCAAAATAAGCCAAAAAGGGTGAAAAAAATCTGCTATTTATTGCAGATTTTCGGCAATAGTTGTGCAGTTTGTTTTTCCCTAAGTCAAAATGGATTTTGACGGGGTGCTCGGGATTCGTTCGGAGTCTAATTTATGCAAACGAACTATGCAACCACACTAAATTTGATGTTTCGGACGCTATGGAGATATTAGATTTTCAAAAAAAAAAATATTTTCACAAAGTTAACCCCCGAAATCTGAATTATAATTTTCCAAATCGAGGATCGAAATGAGATTTAAAAGCCGTAAAATTATACCAAATACTCTAACACCCTAAAATTGACATTCAGGATCTTCTGGCAAAGTTGGATTTTCCATCCGAGGTCGTTTCGATCAAATGTGGATCCCGCACTCATATTTCCAATTTTTCAACTTTTCGACCAATAGGTTGAAATGAGCTTGGGTGTACCGGGACCCAAACCAAAGGTCTATCTAGCCTAAAATTGATATTCTGGAGCTGTTGGTGCAGTCCATTCAGCCATCCATTGCACGAATTAAAAGATATCCAAAATAAGGCTCGAAGCCATCAAAAACCACAATATTGCATAAATGATACCAAAATGCATCAAAAATCATGTCAATCATTCCCACGCCCCAAAAATATTATAATGCAACTACAGGGGGAGAGGTAAAACAGTCAAATCAAATAAAATTATAAATTTCAAATATTTCATCAAATTTTTAGATCGTTACACACCCCCACCCCTCAATTTTTTTTTTTTTTAAATCTCGTCCCCACCCCCACCACCTCTAACCAAATCTTTATAGAAAAAAATCATGTAACTATAAAAAATATGTTTTATATTTTTATTTATTATATTATTCATAATTTAAAGATATTATATTGTTTATATTTTCCCCACTCCACTCCTCAACTTTTAATCAAATTTAAATAGGTAAAAAATAATTATTCACAATTTAAAAATATTAGATTGTTAATATTTACCTCCCCCATGCTTCTAATCAAATTTAAATGAGTAAAAAAATCATGTAATTATTAAAAAAAATTCATATTTTTTAAATTATATTATTTACAATTTAAAGATTTCATATTACTAATATTGATATTTTTTTCTTTTAAATTTTTATTCTATTGTACCTCTCTCCCCCCCTCTCAATCTCTTTTGTTTAAAATTTATAAATAATATGTGTGTTATTTAATTAATTCATTACATTCTCAAAATTAGTTTAAAATATTATCCCCGACCCTTTATTTTTCTATATTTTATCTTGTTTAATTACTTTTATCTAGTCTAATTTTAAATTAATTTTTTGTTGTATTACACACTATGATAATTGGGTTTTCTTTTATTTTTCAAAATTTAGAATGTTGAATTTTAAATCTAATTACTTAGATTTGGTATTATAATGTTCATTAATTTCGTCATTTATTACGATTATAATTACTTGATATACATAATTTAAGACTTTGCTTATTATTATAATAAATACTTTCTCAAAATATGATGTCAAAATCTAGATGTTGAGACATGAAGCACAAAGCAATCCAATTTATCAATTAATCAAAACTCAATTATCAGACACTAACATACTACAAAATAAATATAAATTTATGGTATCAAAAATAATTGTCAATATCATAAATGATTTCTATATATATTTCTGTAACATGTGAAGATGTAATTTCTACTTTTTTATGTTAAAATTCAAAACAATCTTTTAGTTTATTTTTTTCAAAGAGTTAACTTAATTAGATTATAATGAATTAACTGTAACGCCCCGAATCTGGTACCCGGAACGTTACACGGTACTCATGACCCCGAAGGACCAGAAGTTAACCCATGATTGATATCTGTACCTGTATACTGCATACATACTATATAATGCAAAAACATAAACTGAAAGGTCATAAGGTTCAAAACTGTAACATAAGATCTGATAAATCATAACATATAGATGGGGTATGAAATACCCTAAACAAAAATGAAATAAGCTATCTGAAACATATTGTAGTCTGAAGAGCCTCTAAATATGACTATCTGAATAAGAAGTTGATGGGACATGTCCCCAACTAACTCCAACTAATAAATTAATTAACGAGATAATAAAATAATGATCTTGTTCTCGAAGGATGAGGACTCACTTCTAACTTTGACTGTTGAGACTGGAATCTATTGATGCTCTAGAACTCATGTCTCTGAACCTATAGTATAAGACACCATAGCACAAATGCATCAGTATTTTGAATGTACTGGTATGCATGTGAGGTAAGCTAAATGCATGAGGTTCATATGCATGAACAATACTAGCTAACTAACTAATATGAATGTGAGAATACATGCATGCATACGTAGCAACTATATCTGAAATTGTGATCTCATGAATTTACTGATAACTAACATGACTAATGATTGAGTTCTGATAACTAATATAACTGATAACATGAGTGACTATATTTGACAGTCCTAAATCTGCTGGAACTAGCTGAGTTCCGTACTGTATCTGAATTAACTGTATCTGACAGTCTTGAGATCTGAAGAACTATCTGAGCTCTATTATTGAGACTGGTTGACTGTATCTGACAGTTCTGATTTTGTAACATGAAACTGTGGAAATTAGTCATCTAACCGACATGCCCCTAATACGCCATTATGACTGACCTGGGGTCCAATATGTAACCCCAATTGGAAGGGTATCAATATCGCGCCACCGGTAATGACAAGCTGTGGGTGACCCTCATCTGATAGTGTACCCTAAAAGAGAATGGTGGGACCCGCATCTGACAGTTTTTATCCACCTTATCAACCCTTATCGGATAGTTTTAATGTCTCAACCTATGCTGGTTTCATAGTTCTGGAACATAAGGATGAATTCTAAGAATCACACCCTCGTATAACAAGTGCATTCCCATCCTTAGGTTCGCTCGATTCTAATTCCTACTCCCATCTAAATAGACACTGAACAAGATTAACTGAACTGGACTAGACTGAATTTATGAAGTTTCGTTGACTGACGGAATACTACTGGGATTACTGAAGTACTAAGCTTTCCTGAGTCACATGACTGGTTGAGTTCTATGGATTGTGGATTGACTGAGGATATCGTGAAAAAAAGACATAGCTCTAAGTATACATCTAATCCTTTGATTACAAGTACCCCCAGGACTCGATGGAAAGAAACTAACAAAGCATGACTTTCTTGAATACATGACCAACATTAACAATCCATAATACAATAAGTTGGGGATTTCATGAAGTACATGGTTATCATAATCTTGTACATGAATGGGAATACATATCAACATACCAGTATTCATCAGCTAGTCCCCTAAGTAATCCTTCATCATGCTCGCGCAAGAAATCACCCATAGTATCAAGAAACCTAAAGTGGGAGATAATGTCGTCATCAAACTTGACATGGCTAAAGCTTACGATAGGGTTTCTTGGTCGTTTATTTGCTTGGTGCTAAGAAAAATGGGATTCGCGGAGTTATTCATTGATATGGTATGGAGAATTATAAGCAACAACTGGTATTCTATTATCATCAATGGTGCAAGACATGGTTTTTTCCAATCCTCAAGAGGCCTTAAGCAAGGTGACCCGCTATCCCCAGCTTTATTTATTATGGGGGCTGAAGTTTTGTCCAGAATGTTGAATAATCTTCAGCAGAATCAGCACTATAAAGGTTTCCATATGGAGTACAGAGGTCCACAAATCAATCATCTATCATTTGTCGATGATGTGATCATTTTTGCTTCAGGTAACCGGATTTCTCTACAGCTTATCATGACGACTTTGTCGACTTATGAGACTGTCTCCGGCCAGCAGATTAATAGGAACAAAAGTCACTTTATGATTCCTACCAACACTCCTCAAGACATCATTGATACCATCAGAGATACTACCGGTTTCAATCAAAAGGAGAGTCCAATTACCTACCTTGGCTGTCCATTATATATTGGAAGGCAAAAAGTAATTTACTTCTCAGATATGATTGATAAAGTAGTACGAAAAATCAGCGGTTGGCAGTCCAGAATTCTCAGCTATGGAGGTAGAGTTACGTTGGTCAAATATGTCCTTCAATCTCTTCCCATACACACGCTTGCAACTATCTCACCTCCAAAGACAACTCTTAAATACATCAAGAGGTTAACAACTGATTTTTTTTGGGGATGGGACAAGGACAAGAAAAAATACCATTGGGTATCTTGGGAGACACTTTGCTACCCGTTTGAAGAAGGTGGTATCGGAGTGCGACAAATCTCGGATGTGTGCACTGCTTTCCAGCTCAAACAATGGTGGACATTTAGAGCTAAGAAAACCTTTTGGGGTGATTTCCTAAGAACCAAATACTGTCAAAGAGCCAATCCAGTCGCCAAAAAATGGGATACAGGCCAATATCTTGTATGGAAACACATGATGACAAACAAAAGCCTTGCTGAAAATCACATAAGCTAGAAGTTGAGATCTGGAAGTTGCTGTTTTTGGTGGGACGATTAGTTCAGAATTGGGGCTTTAACGGCTCACAAAACTGTGGACACCAGACCAGGCAACATTCAAGTATCTCAGTTTTTAATCGACGGCCGATGGAATGAAGTGATGATCAGACAACAGGTTCCTCCTCTCTTGGTTCCACGAATTTTGGCCACTCAATTTCATTTCCAGGAGGGTGTAGATGATACACCAATTTGGAAACCGAATGAGAGTGGAATTTTTACTTGCTCTTCAGCGTGGGAGTTGGTTAGAGCGAAGAAGGATAAGACTAGTCTCCACACCAACACGTGGCATCAAAATATACCTTTTAAAGTATCCTTCCTTCTTTGGAGAGAGCTGCGAGGAAAACTCCCAACTAATGAAAGGATCACTCAGTTCGGAAGTGCACAAGTGGACTTTTTTTGCTGTAACCGACCAGGTCTTGACACCATAGACCACATCTTTGTTTCCGGCCATTTTGCGCGGCATATTTGGAAGTTTTTCTCCGGAAATCTGGGCAGCAGTTATGCAGCAGCCCCGTTGCCTAATTTTTTTATTAAATGGTGGGATACGGAGCATATAAATGCTGCCCACAAGTTGCTGATCCATGCTACTCCAATATTCATTTGCTGGAACCTTTGGAAGAACCGATGTGCTAGCAAATATGGGGGAAAGAAATCCAATATTGCAAGAGTTAAATTCCTAGTTTTCAAGGACATTTACTTGCTACTTGCTGCTTCTTTCCCTTATATAAGTTGGCCGACCAGCTGGAACGACTTGGTTTCCATTGTTGAAAGCTTCAGACATGATGTTAAAGTCACCAGCATTACTTGGAAAAAAACCCACTGCTGATTCTTATAAGTTAAACACTGATGGGAGCGCACTACAGAACCCGGGAAGCACTGGTGGAGGGGGTATTCTCTGCGATCACCATGGGAACTTAATCTATGCTTTCTCTGCTCCTTTCGGCATTGGCACGAATAACCAGGCTGAGGTAAAAGCGACTATCTTCGGCGTCTCTTGGTGCATCCAACATGGCTATAATAAGCTTATCTTAGAAGTGGATTCCGAGCTTCTTATCAAATGGCTCAATCACAATATCCAACCACCTTGGAGACTTGATACTGACATTCAGGAACTTCAAATTCTCGTCAGTCAGCTTGAGTCATTTCAGTGTCATCACGTATACAGGGAAGCTAATTACACGGCGGATGCTCTATCGAAGTATAGCCACCACCATGACATTCCCCAGCACTACTACACTCACCATCAGCTGCCTAGAGAAGCAAAAGGGTACTTTATTCTAGAAAAGCTTGGCACGATGAGCTTTTGACGAAGAAAGCTGAAGAGGATAAAGAAACCACCTTGACCCACTAGCTTGTTTCCTCCAAATAAGGCTGTTACTTTCACTGTTCCATGGCAGGTATTGACATTTCTTCTTTGGTTCTGCATTTCCGCGTGTTACAGACTTTATGTAGTCGTCATGTTTATTTTGATTTTTCTCTTACTTGTAAGGGGAGAGTCTCCCTTATTTACTTATACCTAGTTTACTTTGTACTGCGAGGAGTCCTCGCTTTTAGGTGCATAGCACTAGGTTTCCATTTTAGTATTGGGGACGGGTCGACTGACTCTCGTTGGTCAGTTGACTTGAAACCACCATAGGTTTGGAGGTCAGGTTTATGTCCCCCTCCGTGTATTTTCCGTTTCTGTTTCTCGTTTATTAATAATAAGGCTTGGGGGCGCATGGCTCAACCCCTGATCATCTCGGGTGAGAGAGCCCAAAAACTCTCAAACCTCGGATGATACTTTATAAAAAAAAAAAATTCATAATGCACAACAATATCATAGAAGCCATTTTGATAATAAAGGTAAAGCATGCATTTATCATTTGGATCACAATTTAGCTATAAGGAACAATTTATATCCCTTTTTGGAATTTTATCAAACACCTTACATGCACAACTTAAGGCATAGGTGAAATCATTAAATTCATAAATCATAAACCACCAAATTCATGGATCTCAATTCATATGCTAATGTAGTTTTATAATTTCACATAAAGATCCCAACTTGGGAATCAAATAACAACCATCACATTAACTTGAACAACCCACAACATAATAACATGATTCATAATTTAAATAATGTTCTTGAGCTTTATGGATGAAAGGAATCCATAAATGAACACACCGCAAACCTTAGTTCTTATCCTACGAAGATTGACGGAGAAACTTCTTGATTTTGAATCCCCCAATTGGAACCCTAGCTTGTTCTTGAGAGGTTTTTGAGAAAAAAAAAGTATATTTTGCTTCAATTGGGGCTAAATCCCATGTTTGGGAGCTTATATATGGGTGGAAAAGGACTATTTTGCCCTTAAAACAACCCAAAAATAGAGTGTTTACGTCACTTGGGACATAGGATACAAGGTGCATACCTTATCACATAATCTAGGTTGTGCGGTACACACCATATTGCATATATTAGGTTGTGCGTCACACACCTTATGGCATAAATTAGGTTGTGCTTCGTACACCTTATGTTAGGAGACATACTCCACTTTGCAATGTCATAACTTCTTGCTCGGTGTAGGATTTTGGTAAAACTGGTATCTTTGGAAAGCTAATTCGATTCTCTACAATTTGGTGGGTCTAAATCTACTAAAATACCACATATACAACAAGTTATTCTCATTCAAAGATGAACCTTACGGAATCAAACACTTAAACTTGAGGGTTTCAAAGGCTCTTAGCTTGCCTTACTCTAAGTGACTCTTATGAACATGCTTAACACATAATGAGCTTTCTTCTCACTAGGATACTTATTGTAAGTCATGTACTCAAATATGAATTATAGGATAAGAGGTTTCATACGTAAGAACAATGGTTTATTTTCTAGCTTAGAAATATACGGGGTATTACAAAATCTCCCCCTTGGGAATATTCACCCTCAAATGAAACTAATTGAAAGGTAAGAGATGATAAAGTGAAGTACGTATAATACATACACTACTAAAACATGATTTCATGACTGAAATAACTAATAGGATGAACATATCATACTGAACATGCATATCTGATGCATGGGTAACTGATTCATGAATGCATGACTGAGATTTCTGATAAACTAGATTTCTCATAATGAGGATGCATATCTGATGCATGACTGATAAGATTAATTCTTGCATATCTAATGCATAATTATATGACTGAACTGATACATAAATGAATGATTGAAGATGCAATAGTACTTAGTACCAAGTTTATAATGGAATTCTGAGCATGAAACTGAATACTAAGTTGGTAACAAAACTAAACATGGTAACTGATACCAAAATTTGTAACTCAAATTTGGACATGGAACTGAATAAAATTAAGGAAAACTATTACCTAGAGTTGAGTCTGAGTTAGCAGAAAAGAGGTGAGGATACTTGGTTTGTATGTCTGCTCCTGCTTCCTAAGTATCTCCCTCAATGGACTTGTTCCACCAAAGAACTTTGACTAGAGGGACTTCTTTGTTCCTCAGTCTGTGAATTTGATAGTCTTGGATTTCGAATGGAATCTCTTCGAAAGAGAAGTTGTTCTGAATATCTATGCCCTTTATAGGGACTACTACTGATGAGTCACCTATGTACTTATCAAGCAAGGAGACATAGAACACTAGAAGAACTGAGGCTAGATCTGAAGGCAATTCGAGCTCATAAGCTACTTTGTTGAAGCGACTGAAAATTTTGAAGGGACCAACATATCGGAGACTGATTTTTCCTTTTTTGCCAACTCTCTTCACTTTCTTTATGGGAGAGATCTCTAGATACACATAGTCACCAATCTCGAACTCAAGATCCTTTACTGAACATGTATGAATAGGAACATAAAAATATAGTTGAGTTTGAAACATGATGCATAAAATGAAAACTGTGAACTGAATATCGTGAACTGAACCGAGCCCCTAAATACATAGATTACGGATAATATTGAAGCTTGAGGTTCAACTTATGAGTGTCCCCTACTCCAAAATGGATTCATTACATGAAAAAATAATGGGGTGTTTATGTCATAAAAGTTCGGGGGTTCATAGTGTATCTCCTCCTTGGGATGCTATGTCCCTTGAAGAATGCTGACTTGGATGAGATATTGAGAAAAACTGGGATAATGCACAATGCAACTACGAACTGAATCATGATTGATTATTTGAGATCTGAAACTAAGTCATGATACATGGACTGAGTTGAGCTTACTTCTATCTAGTTGGTTCATCTGAGAATAGTTACATTCATGAGACTTCAGATAGTACGTCTGGATGGAAGGGATAGGATTCTAAGCCATGTGTACTTGTCCGTCTGACTGCTAAACAGAATTACTGTCTTTGCGGATTAACTCATGCTAAAAACTTATAATCGACAGAAACCTTTCTTTAAAACTCTTTCTATAGAGTTCTAGTGGCTTTGGGATGAAAGGAAACCTTCGCGTGATTTGATTAAGATAGCTGAATTAGAAAATTATCACTTGGCTAAATTTTGGTAAGATAAATTGAGGTATATGAACATGATTTAAGATGAGGTGACTAAGCCTCCTGTACTGCAATTAAGACTACTCAAAAGATTCACGTGTGTGCTGAGCATGAGTGCATAAATATTTTGACTTATTTGATTAACTGGATAACTGATAGCTGAATACTAGGCATGTAAGACTGAACTATACTTAGTCTGAATAGCTGGACTGAGACTGTAGAATATTATGCATATAAGGTAAGATCTAACTGAATAACATGAGGTAACTTGAGCATAGATTCATGAGATCTGTATTACATGTAAATGCGGGACCAAGTGTACGACATGATTTGGAAACATTCTGTAAACTAAGGTACTGAAATACTAATAACTGAGTAACTGATAATTGTGTGCTAGGGTCAAGCAAGTCTAAAACTGAACTGAGTTTCTGATCTGATTACTGAATTGAAGCTGACATTATAACTAAGCCTGTAACTGGGACTCATAATGGAACTAAATGCTAGGTCTTGATAACTGAGGTTTAGACTAATACTGAAGTACTTAATTCTGAGACTGAACACTGATCATTGAGTACTGAATACTGAGATGGAAACTTGATAACGCTCAAACTACAGCTCTCGTAAGAGTGTAAGCGGTCGTTGTCACATATAGAACCTAACTGGGTTGGGTGTCGAATCCCACAGGGAATAGCTGGTCACTAAGTAAGCAAAGATTAGTAGATTTTTGGTGAAAGTTTCGTAAAAAGGGGGGAGTAGTAATCGTGCAATAATGTAAACACAATAGTAGAGTAAAAACAGAAAATAGCAAAGTAAAAAGAAAGAATGTTTAGTGAGATGTTAATCAATGAGAATTGAGAGTTAGGGTTATGTCCACCTTATGAGTTGTACGTATCTATTGACTATGAGTTATGCGGAATTCAGACATGCATGCGCTTATAGAAAATCGTATTCTATGGTAAATCCAGGCATTTTTCGACCTATCAAGGACTATTTCACTTTAACTCTTTCGAGCTTAAAGCGTATCTAATGGTACAAATTCTCCAAGAGGTTAATCCAGTTACAGCACTAAGTTTTTAACAGGGGTTGGTGCCCTATTACCTTGACATTATCTCTTTTTCAGACATGTAACTTTTCTTTCGAACAAGTTAATGCTATACTGGCGTATTCTATATGTTTGCATCCACAAGAATTTAAATTAAGATGAAGAGAATAATGATATAAACAGCATACGTGTCGCGAATTCACAAACTCGTAGCAATAGATAGTATCTCATACGACTTCCATAACCCCAACAGAGAAGTTTAGCTACTCATGAGTGCGATGGAAATCACAATAGACATTATCATTATACCACAATAAAGATCTTACGTGTAGTATGGTGTGGTATGGCGTTAGGCATGAATTCCTTTTATAATAGCTTTTATCTTGTTGTGGAAATTAATAATTGAATAGATGAAGAGAATAAGAATTGAAAGTGTTGAATAAAAAGATACGAATTAAAGTTGTTCGGATAGTAGAGGAATGAATTAGAAGTAGAATGAATAAAAATCTCTAGCAAAATAGGGTATTTATAACACCCATATCCTATTCCTACTAAGCTACTACATTACTTAACCCAATCCTACTGGGTTACTGCATCATTATCCTAATCCTAATAAGTTACTGCTAGTCCCCAAAGTCTTTAGAATTGCTGTTTTTGCCCGGGACAGGTTTCTCATGCGTCACTTTTGGTCCTTGGTGTCCAAGGTGTCCAAGCTTTCCCTTCCTTCTTTTGTGAAGCTTTCTTTGGCGTCAAGTTATCCATAAAATGCTGAAATCTACATCATTTATACCTGAAAACTTGGTAATCACGTTTGTTAGCTCAATTACAGGAAAAAGGACTAAAAGTGCATGAATTATATATTTTGTCCTCAAAACTTAGCTAAAATATGGGTAAAATATAGTAATTTAGGCGTGTAAATTCGCCTATCATCAACACCCCACACTTAAGGCTTTGTTCATCCTCGAACAAACTATCATGTCCATCTAAATATCTACTTAGGGTTTCACAATAACAACACAAAATATTCATCAAGATAGGCATAGCAATCATTAACAAAGAGTAGTTTTCTGATCATTACTAGAAATAATTTTAACCTCTAATATAGACTCGTGATGATGGTTAGCTCATATTCAAAAGTTAAGGTACAAAAAATCATACACAACTACCCAAAACTCATCAACCATGTGTGTCTCATAATATATTACCCATAATCACTCACAAGTATAGTATATTTATCGAAACATGGGTATACGAGTATCCTTGCTCTCGCTCTCACAAAGAATTCATATGATGCAACTAATGACCATAAGCTTGCCCTTAGTGTAATGCTCCACTAAATATCAGAATGCTAAGATTAGGATCAAATAGGTCTTTTACTGGTTGTAATGCAGGCTAAGGGACGGGTAGGACTATTTTGGCCAGAAATAATGACTATGTTCCTAAGCGCTTTCATACATTAACTTATGTCATTAACCCTTTCTTTCAATCAACCTTGTTACCTTTCTTTTATCGATCACCCCTTTTCACCTATTTTGACATTCAAGCATAACTATCTTTTTATCTAATCATCAACACAATTTCTGTTTTTCTATTTCCTTTTCTCTTCTTTTTTTATAACATACCTCTATGATAACCATTTTCACAATAATTTCAAGTACCAATACACTCTAATGCATCATTCTTACCCAATTTCCTCTTATTTTGTCACGTGACTTTACAATTTAAAAGCACTTAGGAATTTGGATCAAATTACGGTCTTGAAAAAAATGGATTAGGCTTACATATGAGGCTGTCAAAGAAAATAGGCTAAAGGCTCAAAGGGGGTTATCCAGGATGATGTCCACGGGTAGGTAAAACGAAGGTAAACAATCACAGGTTGCCAAAGAAATGCCTAAATCATCTTTTAAACTCACACTCTTTATTTTCGCTTTACACACACACGAGGCAAGTTCTAGCATCAGCCACAAACATAGAATATACTATCATCTCACACACACAAGGAACATGGTCGACTTTATTGGAAGTAGTATAGACTCTCGACCCAACAGTTGAAGGAATTGAACCACACAATTATCACATAATGAGTCACAATTAGAGTCTAAACGTCTCAATAGTAATGATGTTATCACAGACTCTTGTCATAATACCATGCTGCCCCTCAGAATAATTTCATGCAAAGTTACAAAAAAAATTTAATAAAAAAAAATTTAACTACTAAAAAAAATAAAACAAAACAAAACAAACATAAATTAGTGCAAATGCAGATAAAGAAGTATAGCATGCAAATACCAGCACCCCACACTTAGACGGGACACACTGTCCTCAGTGGAAAATAAATACGAAGAACCTGGTTTAGTCGGACTCCTCCTCTATGTCTGGGGTCATACCCCCTTCATCGAAATCATCATTGGAGTCATTGTCATCAGAATTCTCCTCCACGTCGGAGTCTGGCATTCTGCGATCATCATCGGTTGGCACATCGTCGTCAAGAGGTTCCTCAAAGTATACACCTACTCCACACATCGCCCTCGCATGCTCATTCATTGGGTAGTCATAATCCAGCTGTTGCAGCTCTGAAGCAGTTGGAACACGACCACCGCTCATCATTGTAAACCTCGTCATGCCATATAAGTGGCGAAAGAAGCTTTCCTCGCGAACATGCCTTTCTGAAGTAGTAAGGTTAACGTCATGCGTGGATTCAGCATCTTTAACCTTTGTGAGGTCAACCTTCTTCGGGTTGTGTGGGAGTTTATGATCAGTAGGTTCCTCTTCGATGTCCTCCTTCCTCAATATTGCAGTCAACAGATTGCCAAAGCTGAAGTGGGACCTCTTGTGTAGCCTAGCCTTACGCATTGTAGAGCGAATAATTGCCCCAATGTTGATAGGGACGTTTGTCATACATCACCCTCGCATGATCATTCATTGGGTAGTCATAATCCAACTGTTGGAGTTCTGAAGCAGTTGGAACACAACCACCGCTCATCATTGTAAACCTCGTCATGCCATATAAGTGGCGAAAGAAGCTTTCCTCGCGAACATGCCTTTCTGAAGTAGTAAGGTTGACGTCATGCATGGATTCAACATCTTTAACCTTTGTGAGGTCAACCTTCTTCGGGTTGTGTGGGAGTTTATGATCAGTAGGTTCCTCTTCGATGTCCTCCTTCCTCAATATTGCAGTCAACAGATTGCCAAAGCTGAAGTGGGACCTCTTGTGCAGCCTAGCCTTATGCATTGTAGAGCGAATAATTGCCCCAATGTTGATAGGGATGTTCGTCATCAATGCATACACCAAGCATACTCTATCTCGTGTTATCTTTGTGTACTAGGTCCCTGGAATTAGGGAAGAGTTGACTATTCACAACCATATCCTAGCTTTCCTATTCAAAGAAGCATATGGGAAGGTGTTGTGTCGACCGGTGTCCTTGTGTCTACTCCATCGTGCCATAGATCTTGTTCCACAAAGTATGTGTTGGATGGCCCTGTACGGAGGTCTATTGTACAGCTCCTTGAGTGGTGATGGATCAACAGATGGCAAACCTAGAAAAGAGTTGAAGAACTCCGCATTTAGTTGCAGAACTTGGCCTCGAATCTTTACTTCACGCCCTGTGGTTTTCGGTGACCAGTTGGCATAGAATTCTCTTGTTAGATCGAGATTGCACTCTCCCATATCTCGAAAGATGAAATCAAGATGTAACGCCATTATCTTGGCCAACATACGGGGTTCTTTCTTTGCTAGGCTCTCCTTGTTTATCAACTCTACATGAACATATTTCTTCTCTTTGTTGTTCCTATACAACTCTTTTGCTTCCTCCTCTAGGACCCATTTAATTCCGAACATGCGGCATGGTAGTTGCATCAAGGAGGATTCTCCTTGCTCTTTTCGTCCTCTTTTCTTGCCTTTTTGTGAGGTGGTTGCTTTTTATCTTTGCCTTGTCTTGCTTTGGGTACCATTGTGCCTGAGATTAAAACAATAGTCATGTTAGCGTCATCTCGATGGATACAATCAACAAACAAGCAGTAGTGGCACCACCCCATACTTAGTATGTTGGTACAGGCTAGTGAGGTAAAAGTTATCGATTACTCAGACTTCATCGATATACGTTTTAGGCACTATATTCCAACAATATAATCAGTGCAGTCATACTTCTTGTAATCTTGGCAATACTTTCATGTTTGATATATCAAGACTACTACATAGAGATTGAATCAAGGTATAGCATCTAGAAATAATCGCAACCTCATATGTTGGTAGTCAACCATAATTCTCATCTCGATGAACAAGTCATTCCAATATGTAAGCTTTCTATTGACAAGAGTATGCAATTTTCTTGACTATGTCAATTCCGCAAAAATATGACAGTGCATCATAATCAAATACAAGTTGGAAACAAGTTAAGATCATCCTTACGTATTTATTTACTCACTTAGTTGTATCACAACAATTCAATCACATTCAAATCACCAATACTACTTCAAGATTTAACAATTCATAATAGGCGTAGTAGTGTAGTACTTACGGAATATAAATGAAGAACAAAGAAGTACTTACTTGGTTGATGCCTTTGGAGATGTTCTTGTGAAGTAAAAGAGCGAAAGGAAAATTTTTGAGAGGATTTGGAGAGGTAGGCGGCGCTTATGCTAGGTTTTGCAATGTATTTTTGGTCTAAGACTAAGTTCCTTATTTATAGGACAAGCTTGGGTTGGGTTTTGACCCATTTAAAATCGGATTTGGAGACAAAAAGTGACAATAAGCGGCGCCTAATGCTTTGCCTATGCTTGGCATAGGCGGCACCTTTTGCAAAGCATTGTTGAGCATAGGCGGCGCCTATGCCATGGCATTGTTAGGCATAGGCGGCGCCTATGCCATGGCATATGAGATTCAGAGACAAAAGGCATTGGCATAGGCGGCGCCTATGCTATGGCATTCTTAGGCATGGGCGGCGCCTATGCTATGGCACTCTAGAATCCGAGAGCTTAGGCCATAGCATAGGCCTTGCCTTGTTCGTGGCCTAGATATACATATGCCTTGCCTTGTTCGTTGCCTATATTTTCATAAGCAATTCCCAATCCATAGCCTTTTACTTCTGCATTCCTAACTTACCACCTTCAACATGCAATACTTCCAAATCAAAATTTGAAACCAATCTCCTCCTTTACACCTCTTGCACCTACATTTACTCAAAGACAACAAAAATAATTAGAACTATGGGTTGCCTCCCATCAAGTGCCTTAATTTTGGTCGTGGCACGACGCTTCTTTTTGGATTTTTATTTATCAAAAGCAAACACTTAGTAGAACGAAAGAAAGGAAAAAAATGAAAAACGATGGGTTGCCTCCCACCAAGCGCTTGATTTATTGTCGCGGCACGACATAGCTATCTCGATTACTAAGACTTCATCGAGATAGATGGTGGATCGTTTTCTAAATGGATTCAGACGACAATGAGGCTTACTTGTAGGCATGCAATTTTCTTCAAGATGACCCTTGTGCATGCCTATCCCAGGAGGGATACCAATTATATCATCAATAGTCCAACACATAGCTCTCTTGTATCTCTTGAGAGCCTCTACGTGTTGTTCACTTAAATCATCTGCCATACTCACCGGAAGTATATTTCCACTTTCCAAGCATGCATACTTTAGATAATTGGGGAGCTCTTTCGATTCTAGCTCTGGTGGCTCTTCAATGGAAGTCTTCGTTGTTGGTGACGGTTGATTCTTAAGATCAAGGTATGGTTGTTTAGGAGTATAAGAATAGGACCCTATTTCTGTTAGAGCACACATAGTTTCTTTATAATCTTCATCGTCCTTATGCTCAACATTCAGTAGCACAGCAGACAATGGATCAACAGTAAGATGTTTCTCTACAGATAATGCTTTCTTATCCTTAAAATTAACTTCAGCTACAGAGAACACATCCATATCTTTGAGCTGCTTCATTGCTTTTCATACATCAAAATGGACCACTTCTTCATACAATCAAAATAATAGCTCATTAGCTCTCATGTCAATAAGCACACTTCCTGTTGCAAGGAAAGGACGTCCCAAGATTATGGGAACTTCAGAATCCATCTCACAATCAAAAATTACAAAGTCTGCAGGAAAAATGAAGGTAGACACCTTCACCAACACATCATTCAAGATACCCACAGGTCATTTTACCGACCTATCTGCCATCACGAGCCGCATATTGGTTGGTGTAGGGTCGCCCAACCCCAACTTTCTATAGATGGATAGTGGCATCAAATTGATGCTAGCTCCTAAATCGCATAATACCTTAGCGAAATTCATAGTTCCAACAGTGCAAGGAATAGTAAAAGTGTCAGGGTCTTCCTTCTTCTGAACTAACGATCTTGTAGCGGTTGCACTGTAATAATGAACATTATCGGCTAGCTCATAGCTTACTGCCCGCTTCTTTGTCAAAAGGTCCTTCATGAATTTAGCATACCCAGGCATCTGTTCCAGCGCTTCTACCAAAGGAACATTAATGGTCAGCTGCTTCAACATAGAAATGAATTTACTGAACCTTGTATCATCCGCTTTCTTCTTCAGTCTCTGCAGAAAAGGTGGTGGTGGAAGGTGAATCATTTTCTCCACCACTTTCTCCTTATCTTGCTTCCGATTATCAACCTTTTTAGGAGTGTCGTCCTCCTTCTTCTTCAGTCTCTGAGGAAAAGGTGGTGGTGGAAGAGGAATCGTTTTCTCATGAACGCTCTCATTCAGATTTTTGGCTTCTACAAAATCATCACAATCTGCGTTAAATAACATTCTCCTCTATATCATCAACCACCTGCTTGCCTTTAGACGGATTCTCTAACACCTTACCGCTCCTGGTAGTAGTAGCCATGCATGATCCATCATTCCTTGGATTTTGCACAGTGTCACTCGGTAGAGTGCCAACTTTTCTTTGATTGAGTGCTGCTGAAAGTTGGCTCAATTGCTGCTCTATTTATTTTATTAAAGTGGAATGTGAGTCAACCAATTGCTTCATCGAAGACAAATAATGTATTACCTCCATTACTCCCGCGCTGGTTGCCTCCACTCCTTTCAACAGTTTAGCCATCATATCTTCCATATTTCCAGAACCAGATGCAGTGGCATCACGTCATCCAGGAGGAATATACACTCCACTTCTGTCGGTCTTGTTCTTCCAACTACCTTGATCACGGTCCTTGTTTCCAGAATTATCAAAATAGTTCCGACCTTGGTTTCCTTGGGCATTACCTCGAAAAACCCCTTGATTGTTCACATAGTTGGCTTCTTCCTCAGAATCGGATTCATCTCTTCCTTTCAACGCAACGGCTTTGACTTTTTTGGTCTTCCCTGATAATAGATGCTTTGTAAGAAGATCCATCTGTGTTTTTATGTGCGCCATATCTTGATCACGTTCTTCTTATCTTCTCTTTTGTTCTGCAGTCATGCCAATAGACAAAGTGGGGCTTGCTACCTCAGAATCCCTGGTATGCCAAGCTCTACTTTGCTTTGTCATCCGGTCTAGCATATCGCTTGCCTGAACAAAGGTAAGGTCCATAAATGATCCTCCAGCTACATTATCAACCACTGGCTTAGTCACTGAATTCAAAGACCTGTATAATATCTCCATCAAGTGCACATTGGTCATATGATGATTTGGGCACCGCATAAGCTTCTTCTTGAACCTCTCCCATATTTCGTGGAGGGCTTCAGTTGGAAGCTGACGAAAGTTGCTAATTTCATCTCTCAATTGTGCTTTTTTGGATGGCGGAAAGAATCTTTCTAGGAAAACGTCTTTCAATTGCCTCCAATTAGTGATAGAATCAAGAGTCAGCCCATTCAACCATAGAGTTGCCTCCCCAGATAGAGACAGTGAAAATAAGCGTAGCCGAATTGCATTCTGTCCAACGCCTAGATTGTCGAATGACTTGCATGTGGAGCTAAAGTTGATCAGATGCATATTCGGATCATCACCTGCGAGTCCACCAAATAATTCTTTGAGCTGCAATAGTAGAATCATGGTGCTAGTGATATTGAACTTTGCTCTAGGTGCCAAGGGTGGAAGAATAATAGCTCCTGTGGCACCAAGCCCATCCAAATCATCATCATCGTCATCAAAAGGAATCTGCACAGCTCAGCGTTCAAGCCTCAATCTCGCTCGACGATCTCTCCTCTGCATGGGTGTTGCCACCTCAACAACATGTCTTGGATTCAGTAGCTCCTCATCACCCAGGTCCTCATCATCAGGATTTGTTGCTCGCCCTGGGTTATCAATTTTCTTTTGATGCACTTGAGCAGCTGCCAATGCAACTAACCTAGCCTGCTCATGTTGAGCAGCCATTCTTTCAATGTCACGTTGTGCATCCATTCTGTCAGCAGAACCTGAATAAAATAAAAATAACAACTAAAAGTAAAATACAAGAATCTTTGACCAAAGGGTCTAGTAATTATCACAAACTTAGTAGACAACCGTATTCCCCGGCAACGGCGCCCAAATTTGATAACGCTCAAACTACAACTCCCGTAAGAGTGTAAGCGGTTGTTGTCAAATATAGAACCCAACTGGGTTGGGTGTCGAATCCCACAGGGAATAACTGGTCACTAAGTAAGCAAAGATTAGTAGATTTTTGGTGAAAGTTTCATAAAAAGGGGGGAGTAGTAATCGTGCAATAATGTAAACACAATAGTAGAGTAAAAACAGAAAATAGCAAAGTAAAAAGAAAGAATGTTTAGTGAGATGTTAATCAATGAGAATTGAGAGTTAGGGTTATGTCCACCTTATGAGTTGTACGTATCTATTGACTATGAGTTATGCAGAATTCAGACATGCATGCGCTTATAGAGAATCGTATTCTATGGTAAATCCAGGCGCCTTTCGACCTATCAAGGACTATTTCACTTTAACTCTTTCGAGCTTAAAGCGTATCTAATGGTACACATTCTCCAAGAGGTTAATCCAGTTACGGCACTAACTTTTTAACAGGGGTTGGTGCCCTATTACCTTGGCATTATCTCTTTTCCAGACATGTAACTTTTCTTTCGAACAAGTTAATGCTATACTAGCGTATTCTATATGTTTGCAACCACAAGAATTTAAATTAAGATGAAGAGAATAATGATATAAACAGTATACGTGTCACAAATTCACAAACTCATAGCAATAGATAGTATCTCATACGGCTTCCATAACCCCAACAGAGAAGTTTAGCTACTCATGAGTGCGATGGAAATCACAATAGACATTATCATTATACCACAATAAAGATCTTACGTGTAGTATAGTGTGGTATGGCGTTAGGCGTGAATTCCTTTTAAAATAGCTTTTCTCTTGTTGTGGAAATTAATAATTGAATAGATGAAGAGAATAAGAATTGAAAGTGTTGAAAAAAAGATTAGAATTAAAGTTGTTCGGATAGTAGAGGAATGAATTAGAAGTAGAATGAATAAAAATCTCTAGCAAAATAGGGTATTTATAACACCCATATCCTATTCCTACTAAGCTACTACATTACTTAACCGAATCCTACTGGGTTACTGCATCATTATCCTAATCCTAATAAGTTACTATTAGTCCCCAAAGTCTTTAGAATTGTTGTTTTGGCCCGGGACAGGTTTCTCATGCGTCACTTTTGGTCCTTGGTGTCCAAGCTTTCCCTTCCTTCTTTTCTGAAGCTTTCTTTGGCATCAAGTTATCCATAAAATGCTGAAATCTGCATCATTTATACCTGAAAACTTGCTAATCACGTTTGTTAGCTTAATTACAGTAAAAAGGACTAAAAGTGCATGAATTATATATTTTGTCCTCAAAACTTAGCTAACATATGGGTAAAATATAGTACTTTAGGCGTGTAAATTCGCCTATCATCACAACTGAGTTTTGACAGTTACGTAATGAGGACTAATATAAACCAAAGATCTAAATGTACACTCACACTCTGTACTTTCCCAACTTCTAAATACTACCTCTTGCTAGCCATTTTCTTGCACACTAACATAACATTCAAGCCTATCTTCATAACTACACCCTCGTGTACAATAAGTATGCAACAATCTTATCTTAATATGTAACATCTACCTCTCCCATCTATTCAAGTGCTCACCACTACATAGTTTTCACAAAGAGAGCTCACTAAAGAGTTGAATCGGGAGGACCTGAAGTATAAATGGACACTAATTGAACTTTGACACTTGACTGAAGCCTGAGAAATAGAATATAAATATCACTGATTCACCAAGAGGTCTAACTGACAATATGCATAACGCAGTCTAAATTTAACTGATCAGTAGGGGTATAGCAGAAGTCACGAAAGTTGAGTATACTGTAGAGCATGATATGTGTACATGAGTCATAAGCTGCATGACCTGAGTTTAGAGTTTTCTATATTCGTGGGACATAATTTGTATTACTGAGGGGAATAGAACTGAAATCCTTATGCTGGGAACTGGAATCTTTTCCCCTTGCTTCCTTTCTATACGTACTGGCACTACTACTAGATTAAGGGCTTGACTTGGTCACTTGGTCTATCATTTCCCCCTTAGATTGAATCTATCATCGTAAGTGTATGAACACTTTACTAAACTCTGAACTGAATTGCAATCATCATTACATACTTATACTCTGTTCGATACATAGTTGCCTTACCAAATATACCATCTACTTCTGTTTCTTCATAGACTACTAATATCACAACTCCTAACTCACATCCCACCTTCATACTTAGTATCAAATAAATAAACTTAAATTTTTGCTAGCACTGTTCAAGCCTAATAATTTACTTTGGTACAACTATCCCCATGATATATAATCTATTCAATACATATAATATTAGCCTAACTCTACTACTGCTAAACTCCTGGGTTCATGCATCTAACTCTAGGTCATATGATATCATAGGATTTTGAGAAGGGGTCTGATGGCATATCTAGATTCGGGTTCGTGGATGAGTTCTCATGATCATGAATGAAATATGTAAAACTTTGGAACATAACAAAACTAATGGGATACTTTTAAGCCCATGGGAAATCCCATAACTCTCCGCGGGGATAGTCTGAGAAACCCTATCTCTAGGACTTTGAGCATCACTATTTCTGTTACCTTGAAAGTAAGGTGGAGTTGACATGAGTGAAGCATGATGAGAATCTTTATGAGTTTCCTAAAGAACCTTTCTATATCATGATCTGAGACATAAAAGAAGGAAAACTGTTCCAAAAATATCTCATAGCCTCCTATACATAAGTGTAGTGCACAACACACCCATGCACAAGACTCTACTAGATGCGGCTTTCAGACTTCCTAGGACACTATTGAACCTTAGGCTCTGATACCAAGTTTGTAACACCCCAAAGCTGGTACCCAAAATTTTACATGGTGCTCATGACCCCGAAGGACCATAAGCTAACCCATGACTGATATCTGTACCTCTATATTGCATACATACTGTATAATACAGAAATATGAAATGAAAGGCTATAAGGTTCAAAACTGTAACATAAGATCTAATAAATCATAACATATGGATAGGGTCTGAAATAAGCTATCTGAAACATATTGTAGTCTGAAGAGCCTCTAATATGATTGTCTGAATAAGGAGTTGATGGGACATGTCCCCAACTAACTCCAACTAATAAATTAATTAACGAGATGATAAAATGATGATCGTGTTTTCGAAGGATAAGGACTCACTTCTAACCCTAACTGTTGAGACTAGAATCTACGGATGCTCTGGAAATTGTGTCTGAACCTGTGGTATAAGACACCATAGCACAAATACGTCAATACTTTGAATGTACTGGTATGCAAGTGAGGTAAGCTAAATGCATTGGGTTCATATGCATGAACAATACTGGATAACTGACTAATATGAATGTGAGAATACATGCATGCATACATAGTAACTATATCTGAAATCTTGATCTCATGAATTTACTGATAACTAACATAACAATAGACTGAGCTCTGATAATTGATATAACTAATAACATGAGTGACTATATCTGACACTCCTAAATCTAATGGAACTAGCTGAGTTCTGTACTATATCTGACAGTCTTGAGATATGAAGAACTATCTAAATTCTATTACTGAGACTGATTGACTGTATCTGACAGTCCTGATTCTGTAATATTATGGCTGAGTTGGGATCCAATATGTAACCCCAATTGGAATGGTATCAATGTCGCGCAACCGGTAATGACAAGCTGTGGGTGACCCTCATCTGATAGTGTACCCTTAAAGAGAATGGTGGGACCCTCATCTGACAGTTTTTATCCACCTCATCAACCCTCATCGGATAGTTTTAATGTCTCAACCTATGTTGGTTTCATAGTTCTGTAACATAAGGATGAATTCTAAGAATCACACCCTCGTATAACAAGTGCATTCCAATCCTTAGGTTCGCTCGGTGCTAATTCCTACTCCCATCTGAATAGACACTGAACAAGATTAACTGAACTGGACTAGACTAAATTTATGAAGTTTCGTTGACTGACGGAATACTACTGGGATTACTCAAGTACTAAGCTTTCCTGAGTCACATGACTGGCTGAGTTCTATGGATTGTGGATTGACTGAGGATATCATGAAAAAAAGACATAGCTCTAAGTACACATCTAATCCTTTGATTACAAGTACCCCCAGGACTCGATGGAAAGAAACTGACAAAGCATGACTTTCTTGAATTCATGACCAACATTAACAATCCATAATACAATAAGTTGGGGATTTCATGAAGTACATGGTTATCATAATCTTGTACATGAATGGGAATACATATCAACATACCAGTATTTCATTAGCTAGTCCCCTAAGTAATCCTTCAAACATTCATAATGCACAACAATATCATAGAAGCCATTTTGATAATAAAGGTAAAGCATGCATTTATCATTTGGATCACAATTTAGCTATAAGGCATAATTTATATCCTTTTTTGGAATTTTATCAAACACCTTACATGCACAACTTAAGGCATAGGTGATATTATCAAATTTCAAAAATCATAAACCACCAAATTCATGGATTTCAATTTATATGCTAACGTAGTTTCATAATTTCACATAAAGATCCCTACTTGGGAATCAAACAACAACAATCACATAAACTTGAACAACCCACAACATAATAACATGATTTATAACTTAAATAGGGTTCTTGAGCGTTATGGATGAAAGAGATCCATAAATCAACACAACGCATACCTTAGTTCATGATCCTACGAATATTGACGGAGAAACTACTTGAATTTTAATACCCCAATTGGAACCTTAGCTTATTCTTGAGAGGTTTGGTAATACCTCGGGAAATTTTTTGTTGAAATTTTATGCATAAACGTGTTGGGTTCTGTCTTCTAGAAAGTGGAATATCTAAGATTATGACCCACCATTGCGTAGAGTATCGAATAAGCTTTTCAAAATATGGATCGTCCAAAACGGATACCCGAGCGACGAGTTATGAACATTCCAATCGAACCGTGAATAATAGCGAACAGTAAAACGTGCAGGAAAATGTACTGAGGCCTGGCGTATTTTTTCTCCAACTTTAAATGATCATAACTCTTTGTATATAACAATCTAGGTGATTTACTATATATCAATGAAAATCTCTGCGAGTTCTCTTTCCAATGAAATTGGTTTTATCTAATTTGTCTATCGAAGCAAAAAGTTATGGTTGATCTACTTCAGCCTATCAAAAGCAAATTTTTGGGTCAACTTCAAATAATTATAACTCCTCGTACATAATGATATGGGTGAGATACTATATATCAACGGAAAGATATGAGAGTCTTCTTTCTAATGAAATTAGTTTCATCCAATTTGGATATCAGAGTAAAACATTATGGTTGATCTACTTCAGACTATCAAAATAGTCCACCAAAGAATAGATTTGAGAATTATTTGATTTTTAGGGGCGTTTTGGTCATTCCTCTCACTCAAAATCCGTCCAAACACTATATTAAAGCCTATTAGAAGCATTATATGTTATATTTCATCAAATTTCCTTAAAAAGAAAACCCTAAGCTCCTACATCCAACTTCAAGAACCTCCAAAGTTCACCATTAATTCTGCAAATTTATTCAAGATTACAAGTTCCTAGTTCAATAACTTCAAGAACCATCATTCAAAGGCACGATTAACATATCAAAAATGAGTATCGATCTAAAGTTCATCATTCAAGGTATGTGGGATTTTTCAACAAGAACTCTCTTTCGTTCTTGTGCGCAAAAGTAATTTTCTTTACAAAGGCATGATTTTTATTTGATTTTTACGAATTTCAAGCATGAACCCATATCTTATGATGATGATTATGAAATCTTGATGTTTATGATTTTGAAAGATGAATTTACATGTGTGGAAATATAAAGCATGAATCTTGAATGATATTTATCATGATTTTGATATTTGGGTCATGAATCCCCATTGAAAATTGTGTTTTTTTGAGAAAGTGTGTGTTATAAGCACGTTGATATTGAATATTTTAGATATTTTGATGATTTGACCTTTTGGTATTAATGGAGTTATTTTGAACTCGAGTGTGAAAGAAATCCACAACGTGGTTGATTTTGATAGATGGGAAGCATGATGGCTCCTGATGTATATTTATATATTACTGAAATCTTTTTGTTATGGATTATCTTTGAAATGATCTGAGCTAAGTTCGGGAGAAAACTTTAGCACCGAGTGGGAGGTATAAAGCGACCTTACTTCCCTAGAACTACGTGCTCCCATAGGAGTGAGCCTGAGGCTGATTTATATAGTGACCACTAGTTTATGTGGATTTGATATCGATAGTCCTACTCCGATGGCAAGGATAGGATAGCTCTTCCCAACATGGATTGTACATTGGACTCCATGTAGCTCACATGGTTTATGTCGGTTATAGGATCTCCCAGTGTGTGTGTGTTTTTCTTTGTGTCTATGGTGAATGGTGAAGTGATTTGAAAGTGGAATTGTGAAAGTTATTCTTTCGAAAGATTTAAATGATATTTACATTATAAGAATTGATATTCTTGATGAACTGAAAGTGATTGACAAATTATATGATGAGTCACGTGTGTTATTGTACTTATTTCATCCTCTCATGATTATGATGATTTTCTTTGGGCTATATGAGTCTTTCATATATCTTGCATATTTCTTATAAATATTTATGATGATGATGTTTATACAACTGCATACACCCCCATATACTCGGTTTCTTTCTATGGTACTGACCCACATCTTTAGATGTGGGCTGCATTTTCTCAAAATGTAGGTTCAGGTGCTCAGTTCCAAGTTCGACAGTAATTCTTTTAGCATGATGTTCTACATTCTCTGTCATGGTGAGTCCTCATGTTCCGAGGACGTGATGTCTGATGTTGGTTTCATGGAATTGTTTACATTTGATAACTGAGTATGAGTCAGTTGGGGCATGTCTCAATGGCTCGCTGGTTTTATTAATTTTCTTAGAGGCTTGTCAGACTAGTATAGATGTTGGGAGTTGACTAATAAGTCATATTTTGTTATCTTTCTTAAATTCTTTTATTCTTGGATGATGATTACTCTATTGATATTTGAGGGTTATTTATAGGAACCCCGTTGATTCGTGTTGGACTGAATGAAAATGGCTCAAAGGGTTAGCTTGGGGCTACTCGTAGCCTCAAGCACCGTGTGACGCTTCGGGACCCATTTTTGGGGCGTTACAAACTTGGTATCAGAGCCTAAGGTTTTAAGTTGTCCTAGGGAGCCTGACAAGCCGTGTTAAGTGGAGTCTTGATCATCGGTGTGTAGTGCGCCGCATCTATGAGCAAGAGGCTACAAGACATTTTTAGAAAAAGTGTGATTCTTTCTTTCAGAAGTCTATCATGCTTAAAGTGTCTCTCTCTGCTATTGATTCGTGCTCTTCTCTTTCAGAAATATGCTTTCATGTTAAGCGAGAAGAAATAATGATGGTCAGTATCCTCAACCCACTGACCCATTGAATGAAAATGTGTCTCATGCTGAATTTTGGGCAACCTTTCAGGCACTGGCCCAAGCTGTTACTGCAAATATTTAGGCCAACCCGACCCCGGCTCTAAAGTAGCAGGGAGGTGATTCAGCTACTTCCAGTATCCGTGACTTTATGCGAGTGAATCTATCGAAATTCTATGGGTCCAAGTCTGATGAGGATCCACGGTTGTTTTTAGAGAAGGTGCGAAAGATTACTTAGGTGATTCATGTATCTGAGGAACATAATGTGGATTTGGCTTCGTATAGGTTGAAAGACCTTACTTATGATTGGGTTGTTGCTTAGAGGAAAGGTAGAGGTGAGAAAGCTGTCCCTACAACTTGGCAAGAGTTCCAGGATGCATTCCTGGATAAGTTTTTCCCTTTGGAGATGAGGGAGACGAAGGTGGAAGATTTTATAAACCTACGATAGGGCTCTATGACCATTAGGGAGTACTGTCTAAAGTTCAATCAGTTGGCCAAGTATGCTCCTGACTTAGTAGCTGATAATCGGGCTAGTATGAGTAAGTTTGTGACTGGAGTTTCTAGTTATGTGGTTAAGGAGTGTAGGTCTGCTATGCTAAATAGTGAGATGAATCTTTCTAGGCAGATGAATCATGCCCAACAGATTGAGGCAGACAAGATTAAGGAGAGAGATAGAATGAGAGGGAATAAGAGAGCTAGGTCCGAGCAGCACGAATAGGGTCAGACTAGATCGTAAAGACGGAGTCGCCCTCAGTATCAGGATCGATCGCCTATTCCAGCACCGTCATCTGTTAGTTATCCTGTGCCTAGAGGTAGGCAGGAGCAAGGTAGCAGGTGATATATATCCAGGTCCCAGTACAGTGCTGGTAGTAAGCTAAATCATCCCTTGTGTCCTAAGTATGGTAGGGCTCATTTGGGTGAGTGTTGGGGTGGGAAGAGGGGTTGTTTTCGGTGTGGTGACATGGGTCACAGAGTTAGAGATTGTCCACAGGATGTACAGGGGCATCATGACTATCGCCCTCAGACCCAAACTAAGACTATTAGTGCTCCAGTTCCAGTAACTCGCCCATCCCCAGCTCAAGGCGCCTCTTCTAGCAATACTGGCGAGCAATGCCAGAATAGATTCTATGATTTACCGTCCTGCCAGGAATAAGAGGACTCTCCCGATGTTGTTACTGGTATGCTTCGTATATTTCAGTTTGATGTGTATGCTTTTTTGGATCCTGGATCTAGTTTCTCATATGTTACACCTTTGATTGCTGTGAATTTTGAAATGAGCCCTGAGATTATCCTGAGCCTATCCTAGTTTCTACCCCAGTGGGTGATTCGATTGTTGCCCAGAAAATGTATAAAAAGTGTCCTGTTACCATTCTTTATAGAGTCTTGTTGGCTGATCTGATTGAGTTAGACATGGTAGATTTTGATGTGATTCTATGTATGGACTAGCTATATTATTCTTATGCCTCTATTGATTGTTGGACCCGAGTGGTCAAGTTTCAGTTTCTGAGTGCATTCGTGTTTAGGTGGTCTAGGAATTCTATGTCACCCAAGATTTATTTTATCTCTTACCTCAAATCTAGAAAGCTTATTTCCAAGGGGTGTATTTACCATTTGGTTAGAGTCAATGACACTAAGTCTGAGACTCCAACTCTCTAGTCTGTTAACGTCGTCAATGAGTTTTCTGATGTCTTTTTGGATAATCTCCCAGGGATACCTCCTGATAGAGAGATAGAGTTTGGGATTGATCTTCTTCCCGATACTCAGCCCATTTCTATTCCTCCTTACCATATGACCCCTTCAGAACTTAAGGAGTTGAAAGAGCAACTCAAAGATCTACTAGATAAAGGTTTCATAAAGCCCAGTATTTCTCCTTGGGATGCTCCTCTGTTGTTTGTAAGAAAGAAAGATGGCTCTTTGCGTATGTGCATTGATTACCGCTAACTGAATAAAGTCACCATAAAAAATAAGTACCCTCTTCCAAGAATAGATGATTTGTTTGACCAATTGCAATGTGCAAGTTATTTCTCAAAGATAGACCTTCGTTTCGGCTATCATCAACTCAAAGTTAAGGAGTGTGACATCTCGAAAACCATTTTCCAAACTTGTTATGGCCATTTTGAGTTTCTTGTTATGTCTTTCGGGTTAACTAATGTCCCAGCAGCTTTCATGGACCTCATGAATTGAGTGTTCAGACCATATTTGGATATTTTTGTCATAGTGTTCATCGATGATTACTGGTATCCTCCCGTAGTGAGGATGAACATTCTGATCGTCTCCGAACTGTCTTGCAAACCCTTAGAGATCATAAGTTGTTTACCAAGTTCAGTAAGTGTGAGTTTTGGCTAAGGTCAGTTGCTTTTCTGGGTCATATCATTTCTTCCGAGGGTATTAAAGTTGATCCCCAAAAGATTGAAGCTGTTAGAAATTGGCCTAGACCTATTTCTCCGATTGATATTAAAAGTTTCTTGGGTTTAGCTGTCTATTACCGCTGTTTTGTTGAGGGTTTATCCTCTATAGCATCTCTTATGACTCGGTTGACTCAAAAGAAAGTGAAGTTCTTGTGGTTCGAATCTTGTGAGAAGAGTTTTCAGGAGTTGAAGACTCGACTCACTTTAGCCCCTATTTTGACTTTGCCTAATAGTGTTGATGGTTTTGTGGTGTACTGTAATGCTTCAAGAGTTGGGATAGGTTGCATATTGATGCAGAAGGGTAAGGTGATAGCTTATGCTTCTAGACAGTTGAAACCTCATAAGAAAAATTACCCCACCCATGACCTTGAGTTGGCTACTGTTGTGTTTGCTTTGAAAATTTGGAGACACTATTTGTATGGTGTCCATATTGATATTTTCACTGATCATAAGAGTTTGCAGTATATGTTTACCCAGAAATAATTAAATCTTAGGCAGAGACAATGGTTAGAATTGTTAAAGAACTATGATATGAGTGTGTTGTACCATTCGGGCAAGGCTAATATTATGGCGGATGCCCTAAGTAGAGTGTCCATGGGTAGTGTTTCGCATGTGGTAGAAGGTAAGAAAGAGTTGGCTCGTGATGTACATCATTTGGATAGATTAGGTGTTAGCTTGTTTGACTCTGCTGAAGGTAGTATAGGGGTTCAGAGTAGTTCTGAATCCTCCTTGGTTTCGGAAGTGAAGGAAAATCAATACTTAGATGCTAGTTTGGTCAGACTAAAGGAGTCAGTCAAGGACCAAAAAGTAGAGGTTTTCTCCCAAGGGGGAGATGGTGTGTTGAGATTGCAGGGTAGATTGTGTTTCCCGAATGTTGATGATCTGAGATAGAGGATTATGGCTAAAGTGCACGAGGCGCGATATTCTATTCATACTGGTGCCACCAAGATGTACCGAGACTTGTGGGAAATCTATTGGTGGAGTGGCATGAAGAAAGATATAGCAGCGTTTGTAGCTAAGTGTGCAATATGCCAACAGTTTAAGGTTGAACACCAAACACCTGGTGGTATGATGCAAGAGTTTAGTATCCCCACCTGGAAGCGAAAAGACTTAAATATGGACTTCGTGATTGGTTTACCTCATTCCCGACGACATCATGATTCAATTTGGGTTGTGGTTGATAGGTTGACTAAGTCTGCTCATTTCTTGCCTATTCATACTTCATATATTGCTGACGATTACGCTAGATTGTATATCCGAGAGCTAGTCAGACTGCATGGAGTTCCCTTGTCTATCATTTCGGATAGGGGTACTCAGTTCACTTCGCAATTTTGGAAAGCTTTTCAGAATGGTCTTGGTACCCAAGTGCTTTTGAGTTCTGCTTTTCATCTGCAGACCGATGGTCAGGCTGAGCGGACCATCCAGACCTTAGCGGATATGTTGAGAGCTTGTTCACTTGACTTTAAGGGAAGTTGGGATGATCACTTACCATTGATAGAGTTTGCTTACAATAATAGTTTCCACTCTAGTATTGGCATGGCTCCGTTTGAAGCCTTATATGGGAGGAAGTGTAGATCAACCATAGGTTGGTTTGAGGTGGGTAAAGCAGCTATGAGTGGTCCTGATTTGGTATTTGTGGCTATGAAAAAATTTAAGTTGATTAGGGAAGGGTTGAAAACTATCAAGAGTCGTCAGAAGTCATATGCGGATTTTAGAAGGAGAGACCTTGAGTTTGAAGTTGGTGACCTAGTGTATCTGAAAATTTCACCCATGAGGGGGGTGGAGAGATTCGGAAAGAAGGGGAAGCTTTAGTCCCCATTATGTTGGTCCTTACAAAATTCTTAGCCGTGTTAGTAAGGTAGCTTATGAGGTCGAGTTGCCTTCCGAGTTGTCCTCTGTTCATCCAATATTCCATGTCTCCATGCTTAGAAAGCATATTAGCGATGTTGTGGCAGTGGATTCCTCTGTGAGTGCTGACATTCAAGAAAATCTTTGTTTTGATGAGATTCCTGTTGAGATTCTTGATTTCAGTGTCCGAAGACTAAGGAACAAAGAACTTTACTTGGTCAAGATATTGTGGTGAAACCAATCTGTTGAGGGTGCAACTTGGGAAGCTGGGGAGAATATGCTATCCAAGTACCCGCACCTATTTTTTGTGAACTCTGATCAAGCCGAAGGTACCGTTCTTCCCTAAATCATGCACTTTTGATAAAAATTGCAGCAGTTCAGCTGTCATTTATTATGTATTCAGCTGTAGTTTCTTGAATTTATGCATTCTATGTTGCATTCGGAGTGAGAAACGATGTGGTGATGAGTCTAACGAATGGTTTCAGTTGTATGCTCTATTCCCTATCTAATCTTGGCATGTCTAGCGTCATTCGAGGATGATGTTTCCAAGGAGGGATGATGTAATACCCAGGAAATATTTTGTTGAAGTTTTGTGCGTAAACGTGTTGGGTTCTATCTTCTAGAATGAATTATAAATTTTTTGTGCAAAATGTCTTAGATTATGACCTATCAATGTATAGAGTATCGAATAATATTTCCAACAATATGTGGATCATCCAAAACGGACACCCGAGCGACGAGTTATGAACATTCCGATCGAACTATGAATAGTAGTGAACAGTAAAACGTGCAGGAAAAAGTACTGAGGCCTGGCGTATTTTTTCTCCAACTTTAAATGATCATAACTCCTTGTACATAATGATCTGGGTGATTTACTATATATCAACAAAAATCTTTGTGAGTCCTCTTTCCAATGAAATTGGTTTCATTTAATTTGTCTATCGAAGCAAAAAGTTATGGTTGATCTACTTCAGCCTATCAAAAGTAAATTTTTGGGTCAAATTCAAACGATCATAACTCCTCGTACATAATGATCTGGGTGAGATACTATATATCAACGGAAAGATATGAGAGTCTTCTTTCTAATGAAATTAGTTTCATCCAATTTGGATATCGGAGTAAAACGTTATAGTTGATCTACTTCAGAGTATCAAAACAGTCCACCAAAGAATAGATTTGAGAATTATTTGATTTTTAGGGGCGTTTTGGTCATTCCTCTCACCCAAAATCCGTCCAAACCCTATATTAAAGCCTATTAGAAGCATTATATGTTATAGTTCATCAAATTTCCTCAAAACGAAAACCCTAAGCTCCTACATCCAATTTCAAGAACCTCCAAAGTTCACCATTAATTCTGCAAATTTATTCAAGATTCCAAGTTCCTAGTTCAAGAACTCCAAGAACCATCATTCAAAGGCACGATTAACATCTCAAAAATGAGTATCGATCTAAAGTTCATCATTCAAGGTATGTGGGGGTTTTCAACAAGAACTCTCTTTCGTTCTTGTGCTTAAAAGTAATTTTCTTTACAAAGGCATGATTTTTATTTGATTTTTACGAATTTGAAGCATGAACCCATATCTTATGATGATTATTATGAAATCTTGATGTTTATGATTTTGAAAGATGAATTTATATGTCTGAAGATATAAAGCATGAATCTTGAACGATATTTATCATGATTTTGATATTTGGGTTGTGAATCCCCATTGAAAAATGTATTTTTTTTAGAAAGTGTGTGTTATAAGCACGTTGATGTTGAATATTTGAGATATTTTGATGATTTGACCTTTTGGTATTAATGGAGTTGTTTTGAACTCGAGTGTGAAAGAAATCCACAACATGGTTAATTTTGATAGATGGGAAGCATGATGGCTCCCGATGTATATTTATATATTACTGAAATTATTTTATTGTGGATTGTCTTTAAAATGATCTGAGCTAAGTCCGGGAGAAATCTTTAGCACTGAGTGGGAGGTATAAAGCGACCTTACTTTCCTAGAACTACGTACCCCCGTAAGAGTGAGCCTGAGGCTGATTTATATAGTGATAACTAGTTTGTGTGGATTTGATTTCGATAGTCCTACTCCGATGGCAAGGATATGATGGCTCTTCCCAACGTGGGTTGTACGTTGGACTCCATGTAGCTCACATGGTTTATTTCGGTTATAGATCTCCCAGTGTGTGTTTGTTTCCTTGTGTCTATGGTGAATGGTGAAGTGATTTGAAAGTGGAATTGTGAAAGTTATTCTTTCGAAAGATTTAAACGATATTTACATTATGAGAATTGATATTCTTGATGAACTGAAAGTGATTGACAAATTACATAATGACTCACATGTGTTATTGTACTTATTTCATCCGCTCATGATTATGATGATTTTCTTCGGGCTATGTGAGTCTTTCATACATCCTGCAAATTTCTTATAAATATTTATGATGATGATGTTTATACAACTGCATACACCCCCATATACTCGGTTCCTCTCTATGGTACTAACCCATATCTTCGGATGTGGGATGCATTTTCTCAGAATGTAGGTTCAGGTGCTCAGTTCCAGGTTCGACAGTAATTCTTTGGGCACGATGTTCTACATTCTCTGTCGTGGTGAGTCCTCATGTTCCGAGGACGTGATGTCTGATGTTGGTTTCACGGAATTGTTTACATTTGATAATTGAGTATGAGTCATTTGGGGCATGTCTCAATGGCTCGCTGGTTTTATTGATTTTTTTAGAGGCTTGTCAGACTAGTATAGATGTTGGGAGTTGACTAATAAGTCGTATTTTGTTATCTTTCTGAAATTCTTTTATTCTTGGATGATGATTACTCTGTTTATATTTGAGGGTTATTTATGAAAACCCCATTGATTTGTGTTAAACTGAATGAAAATGGCTCAAAGGGTTAGCTTGGGGCTACTTGTAGCCTCAACCACCGTGTGACGCTCCGGGGCCCATTTTCGTGGCGTTACAGGTTTTTGAGAAAATGAAGTATATTTTGCTTCAATTGGGGCTAAATTCCGTGTTTGGGACTTATATATGGGTGGAAAAGGACCATTTTACCCTTAAAACGACCCAAAAATGGAGTGTTTACGTCACTTGGGCCATAGGATATGCAACACACACCTTATCGCATAATCTAGGTTGTGTAGGTTGTGCGGCGCACACCTTATCGCATACATTAGGCTGTGTGTCGCATACCTTATGTTAAGTGACGTACTCCACTTTGCAAAGTCATAACTTCTTGCTCGGGTGTCAAATTTTGGTAAAATGGGTATCGTTGGAAAGCTAATTTGATTCTCTACAATTTGGTGGGTCTAAATATGTCAAAATACCATATATACAGTAAGTTATGCTCATTCAAAAATGACCTTTACGGAATCAAATACTAAAACTTGAGGGATTCAAAGGCTCTTAGCTTGCCTTACTCTAAGTAACTCTTATGAACATGCTTAACACATAATGAGCTTTATTCTCACTAGGATACTCATTGTAAGTCATGTACTCAAATATGAATCATAGGATAGGAGGTTTCATATGTAGGAACAATGGTTCATTTTCTAGCTTAGAAATTACGGGGTATTACATTAACAATGTCAAAAATTATCATTTTAATGTTGGGATAATTAAAATTATTTTAAAAATCATAATATTCCTTGATAATATTCTATATATCTTGTTTTAATTTATTAGGGAGTTTAATTTCATTTTTTGTTTTCAAGATTAAAGAGTTTAAATAATAAGATAACCAAATTGATTGAATTTTGAGTTTATCTACTAAAGAGTTGATATGTGTTGAAACTAGGAATTTGAAAATTAATATGTTATCTAATGTATGGACAGATAAAACTAAATTTGATTGAATTTAAACTTATATATTTTTATGTTACGAACTAAAATTTTATTTCTTTTCTTTTCTTTTATTGTTTTTCAAGTTCAAAAACCTTGTAATAAAGAAAAACATATATTTTAAATATCAATTAAACTTTATCTTTCAATTACAAAGTTATTAAAAAAATTTCTTTAAATATGATCTGATAAAATGTTACCTGATACTTAACATTCTGGAATCATATACAATAAAAAAAATGAACATTTATTTTAATAAAATAATAGTATAAAAATGGTAACAAAAGTTAGCATTTAAAAAGCAAAATATGTGGCTCAAAATCTTAACAAAGGTGATTTTATTTTTCATTTATATAATTGATTGTATTTACTTTTAACAAAAATCAAACAAGCAATATTAAAATGACAAATTACTTAATTGAATTCAGACCCGTATATACTAAAAAATAACCTAAAATATGAATGTCACTCATCTTCATATAAAAATGAAGATTTGAAATAAAAAATATTTCAAGAAAATGAATTAACATGAAGAATGCAACAAATAAATTCATAAATAAATCTAGTGGTCAGTAAATTCATGAATAAAGTTAAAACTCCATACCAACTCAAATTTCATTTGAATTTGAAATTCAAATATCATTTCAATGTAGGTGATTATATTTAAAAGATACTATTATCCTACTTCTATGTACTACGTACTACTGCTTCACCACTACTATTGTTTATATATAGATATAGATATATAAGCGATTAAGAAATAGAACTCCATTTTAATTTAAATTTCATTTAAATTCAAATTCAAATATAATATCTATTTGTTAAAAGAAGATCAATCTTTTATTCTTCCTTATCCATATTTTTTCAAACGCAATACATACTTATCTTATAACGTATATATTTGAATTAAGAGAAATATTTAAAATCAATTAGAGTAATCTACATATTTATTTTTTTAGAAAAAATTCCACATTTCTTTTTTTTCCTTCTATCACTATAACTATGTACTACCCACTGCTATAATTTGTTTTAATTATTATTATTATTATTATTATTATTATTATTATTATTATTAATGGTAATAATTTTTTATCTTTCATTTAATATTTAAATGAAATGAATTCAACTATATATTATATTATTATTAATTTATAGATGATTATTATTATTATTATTATTATTATTATTATTATAAAATAGTAAGAGTTCAATTCAAAATTGAATATGATGTCAATTTGTTAGAAAGATAAGATTTTAAAATATCATGATTATCTTTCAATTATTTTTAAAAAAAAATATGTTTGATTAAAATAATAACTCTTTTGATAATAATCGTTCTATTCATTTTGTATAGCAACAAATCATATAGCATGCATTATTGATTTAATAAATTTAATAATTTTTCTTTTTGAAATTTCTAAGTTTATCTTTGAGAAGATATTGTATATCCAATTTAAATTCAAAATAATAATAAAATAAACAATATCGTATAAGATTGGTTGGACAATAATAAAAGTCCTACTAAAATTCTTTAGTGTGATAACTAAATATCTTGTCAATGTTAAAGAAAATAAGTTTCAACTATATTTTATATTATTATTTATTTATAGATTATTATTATTATTGTTCCTTTTTACATATTTGCTTTTTAAGCGGATTATACAACAAATTACATACACATTTGATTATATTTGGGAGGATTGGGGTGGGGGGAGTGGGTAGTAGAACTTTTTATAAAAAAAAAGTTATGGGTGAATGGGGTGGTGTGGGGGAAGGGTAGAGATTTTTTTATTTTTTTTTGGTAGGACGGAATTGCATCAAATTAAAAGAAAGAGAGTTATGCCTAGTTAGGATCGCTTACAAAAATGGGGGGACTATGTCCCCGTGAGTTCAAAAGTAATGGAACATTTCTATGAAAGGTAGTTCCAAAGATGTCCTCCCATACTTTCCCAGCAGCAAAAGAAGGTGGTGATGCAAAATCTTTTTTTCTTCCATAGCATTCCTGAACAAAATCGTACTTTACTAAAGCATCAATAATCTTGTTCTGCTCTCTGTAGCAGTGCTGAATGGCTGATCCTCCCAGTTTTCTTATCCATGATCTGCAATCAGAAATTAAGTGGTCATATATTAGGTTACCTTTTGATAATATTTGGATTACTTCTTCAGAATCTATATTGAGTACAATAGGAGTAAGGTTCTGTTGATAAGCTAATTTTAATCCTTTTGTAAAGGCCATTAACTTTATATGGTTATTAGAGGCATACATGAAGCTTTGGTATAAACCTAAAATCCAGTCACCTCTATTGTTCCTGATGACCCCTTCAATACCACCCTTCTCAAGGTTCCCAATGAAGGAACCATCAATATTTAGCTTGAATGAGTTGGGGTTTTAGGGAAACAACCATCCCACCCTGATAGAGATCCTGAGGTTGAGAGGATTGTTGTTGCTGATATGGTGAAATTCCACCGCTTCAACATAAGACTCATTGAAGCAAGGGGTGTCTTGATTACCTTCGAAGACATTGTTATTTTGAGTCTCCCAAATTGTCCAGAGACAGAAGGGAATAAGTGATACGTCCGACCCATGAGAACTCGAATCTAAGATACGAAAAATAAAAATAGAAGAATATAATGACCAAGATAGGAATATAGACACAAAATTGATACCAAAAGGACAATCTAAGGATGTATTGAATCCTAAAACCCCCCTTAATGAATATCAATAAGCACCTAACTCTTACGGTGACCATAAATAGGATTAGATCTACCTCATAACCACCGTTTCTAAGAGAGGTTCAACAAATGGTTTTCCAATTACTCAAACACTCCCATGGAGTCTCATGAATAAATCATGTCAAAATAATCATCAAAAAACTACTTAATGAAATATCTAAGACACCTATTTATATTAGTTGCCTTTGCAAGAACTAGCCTATTACAAAATAGCCCAAAAAATGGTTATTTCGGAAATAACCCATAAGAGATTTTTATTCCTTGTGCCATTACTTTCCTTAGCTCCAAGCTATCTTACAAACACGACGTTGCTTGCTTAGGATCTCAAAGTTGGTCCTCCAAGTGCATTCTTGAGCTCTTTGCTTGACCATGGCTTGGACTTTTTGTATTGGCCTCAAACAACATCATAAAAAGCTATGATGGCCATTTGGATCGTATCTTCTCCCCTTCTTAAAAAGAATTCATCCTCGAATCCAAACTTTGCAAAACCAAAGAAAGGACAAATGAATACAAACTCCTCAATGAGGGTTAGGATTAGTACAACAAATCACCTTAACATGCCAAGGTTGCACATACTTAAAATATAACCAAGGATCCTTCATGTTAAATATTAAAAACTCATTGAAAAATACACAAAGGATTTGGTTATTGCAACCATCAAGAGATAAGGAAACTACAAAGGCCTTAATGGCATCAATTAATACGAAAGGTAGAACTACTTTCACCTTATGATCCAAAAGACACAATTGCTTCTTTATCTCTTTAAGAGACCACACCAAAGGTGGTTCCTCAATTAGTTCTAAAGTCCATAAGATCCATATAGCATTATTACTCACACAAGTGGAAAAAACAACAATTTTCCTACCTCTACATAAAATAAATCCAAGATTAGCCTGGATATCATCATAAATAAAGAGGTAGTATAGAAAGAAATAAAGTATAATGGCATCATCCAAGTTGCTATTATCTATGAGAATGCCAATTGGCTCAAAATACTTAGCACATAATGCACACAAGGATGGGGTCAAAACATTTAAGAACATACAAATTCTTCCTTTCAAAAAACTTCCCAAAGGAAGGGATTTTATTAATAGAGTCATTCTATGGGGGAGGGTAGAGAATCTACTATGCAATAAACTAATCCACGGAAAGTAGTTCTCCCAAGAAGTTTGTTTTCTTCTATTAACAAAGTCAAGCATGCTCCTAAGATCCCCACAAGATTCTTCAAATTTTCCAACCCTATAAAGGTGACAAGAAGTCCTTAACATACATGGGCTCTTCCACAAACAAATGATCAACTTGGCATCCACAAGGTGGGATTCACTCAATTTAAGCACAAGTGTGTCAAGCAAGGATGCAAATTTAAAAGCAACACCCAAAGAAGGCAATGACATATTTCCCCTCGGGTTCACAAGAATGATACCACCTTTGAAAAGAAGGTCATAAATTCCACTCAAGTATTGAAAAAGGGTATCACATGAATGGAATTCATTAGTTTCAAGAGAAAACTCTCTTTTTGACCTACAAGTAGGGAAACCTTGGTCAAGGGTGGAAAAACACAATGGATAACCCTCTTGGAGTTTTTCATTATCCCTTTCTTCAAACATCTCTCATCTTTGTCGGAGATCTTTACCTTACACAATGTTGGCCTCTCAAGTGGATTGTTAATTATCGAGAAATACTTTACATCATAGGGAAGGATACCAATATTCTCAATCAAACTTTGCTTTTTGTGTAGACCAATCCACAAGTTGGGTGTACCAAGATCATAATTTCCAAATTTGGCACTAGGTCAAATGGAAAGAATGGCCATAGACATGGGTCTAGACAATGTTTTTCTCCCCAAAGGCTTCACCCAAATAAAAGGATACTCTCTACAATGGCATAAGTATTATCAAAAGCAAGTAGAGAGTACAGAAAGGTATCACTCAAGTCCACTTCGGCTAAGATGTTATTATGTAGATACTCACTATTAGATTCAAGATCATTACTATAAGTATCCTCAATAATAGTAGCACACAAAGTAGAAGAGGAAGCAATTTCTAAACAATGGACACTTTCTCTCTCATTGGAAGAATCCTCAAGTAGACACTTACTGTAACGCCACGAGACTACCCTCGAATGTCACGCGGTGCTTAGGACCACAAGTGATCCAAATCTAACTCATATACTAAAATGATGCTTGAGCTATTGATTTAAAATACATAAAACTTAAAGTAATAAGTAGAAGAAATATCTTAGCTGAATATGTTCTATACAAAACTGTTAAAAACATTTATACTTTAGTTATAAAAAAGAAAACTGAAAGTAAATACAGAAAACTGAAAGTAAATACATCAACTCTAAATGACCATCTATGAAGCCTCTACTAATACTGACTATAGGTAGCCGAGACATGACCTCCAGTTATCCCTAATCAATATGACTAAATAAAAATGCTACTAGAACTATAGTTGACTCGAGTCCTCAAATTAGAAGAACTCATCACCTGTTGACTGGAAGTTGCAAACTGTCTGATTATGATGTGTGCGACAACTGGCACCTACATTATGAGACAATGTAGCACATAAACATATATATTGGTCAGTATTTATGAAATGTACTAAGTATATGGGAGTGAATGCAGAAGTAAAATAATAACTTAATGTATTTATAGACTTTCAAATAATGCATGCAAAATGTAAGTACTCACCTTAAGCGTGAATAAAACTGAAAGATGAAAGATCATAAACCATGAATAATAAACCATAATAAACTTTGTGGGCTACCACACTTAGTTTCTAAAAGCTTTACTTTTTATTCTTTCTTTTAGGAGATTCTTCTAACCGACATAAACCATGTGAGCTATCATGGAGTCCAAAGTCTTACGCATGTTGGGGAGAGCTATTCTACCCTTGCTATCAGAATAAAACCTTAACTTAGTGATCATTATACTTAACCCATATTGGAACTTAAACCTACGGTGACATGTAGTTCTGGGGTATGTGAACTCAGACTCACACCCAACTCGGTGCTAAATACTACTCCCATATTACTTATATGCTCATACTTTAGGAAATTCATATTAAAAATAGTATAAGGGTTTATAGAATGAAAACTAGTTATGCTTCTCTTTCTTTAAATTATAATCAGGATAAACAAATATAGATTCCATATCTTATATTAAGATCAAAATATCAATCTCTACTTTGTATCATAAGGATGATAAACAATTGTGGATTTAAAGCCTTATTTTGGAATCAAAAGATTCAAACTTTTCTTGTAAACTTAGTGCTCAAAACGTCAGTGTTGAATCTTATACTTTCTTTCATATAACTTGTAATACAATATCATGCTTAAAACTCAATCGAAAATCTTTAATCAATGTTTCAAATCAAACTCATGATATTCAAATCATAATAGAGAATCTTCAAGTCAAAACATAAATAGATGAGATCTTGTATGCACTTTAATAATCCAATCACATAGTAATTTCATAATCTCAAAACAAGATAACTTGCATATGAATCCTAATTGAAAATCATATAACTTACACTTTTGGACACAAGGATGGAAAAATGTAGATGTTCATAAACCCCACATACATTAAGTTGCTTGACTTGTGAAGAAAGCTTGGATCTTGGGACTTGAATGATGAACTTGTGAAAGAAACCCTATTCTTGATATTTCTTGAAGATTTCTTGAACTTGGAAACTTGAACTCTTGGATACTTGAAGAAATCTTGAATTCAAAAATTAAATCCTTGTGTTATTAAGAGAAGAAGCTTTAATTATTGTTCTTGAAAAATGGAGGGTTTTTACATGAGTTGATTTGAAGAAGATGAGCAAATAATTCCCTTTTGAGTGTTTTAATTCGTGCCTCGGACGTTTAGGGCTGGGGGGAAAGGACCAACGTGCCCCTTGACCCTTAAGAAGATGAAACAGAGAGGTAATAATCTCCACGTCGCATCCCTTATCATTTTTAGAGAGTGAAACATCGTGCCCCTTATCTCCGGGAGAGACCGGCGCGCTGCAGCCAAATTGTTGACCCTTACTGCCTTTTATAAAAAAGGTCATAACTTTTTGCTTGGGTATTGGATTAAGGCGAAATTGGTATAGTTAGAAAGCTAACTCAATTATCTATCATTTAGTGGGTCTTGAGTTGAAAATTTCACTTATATAAAAAGTTATACACGTTCAAAGTCGACCCTTGTAGAATCAAATACCAAAACTTGGCCGAATTAAAGACTCTTAGCTCAACTTTGCTATAAGTGATTTTTGTGAATATTTTTCACCTCCTAAGCACTTTACACACTAGGATAAAGATCATGACATATATATTCACAACAAATCATAGGATTAGAGCTTACACACGTAGGAACAATGGTTTAAAGTCTAGCCCAAAAATACGGAATGTTACACTTACCACCATCAACATCAAAGGGTTTATTACTTAGGTCTTCACAAGAAACAAACAATTCATCCTCATTATACAAGGGTGGAGTGTCGTACAAAATATCACAACCAAAACCATCTTCATAGGAACAATCGATAATTGGGTTTCTCAAATATCCAAGCAAATCCAAGCTATCATCACCCAATTGATTATTACTTTCCAAGATTACATATTACTTACCCTTAAGAGTACTCTTATCTTCCAAGAAGAGATTTCTATCTTTGGAAGGAATGTTGTCACATCATAGTGGGTTGTCATATGTGTTGACACCCAATTTTGACTCGCCCTCTTTCCTTTAATTATTTTTCCGATGCTTCTTGGCCCTAAAAAAAATTAACTAAAATAAGATTTGGTATTTCTGTTTCTATTTCTACAAGTTTTAATAAAAAGGGAATTTACTTTCATTTATAAAATTATTTTAATTGAATATATTTAAATATTTTTTGACATCAAAATCGCAAATATATATCTTTTGATAGTGGCATCCGCATTCTTTCTAAATGTATTTTTTAGGAGTATTATGACCTTATATGTATATATTTTTACTACATAAAATATATCTTTTACAAAATGTACATATATTTTTATTTTTTATGTATTTTATTATATCCTTATTTTCACACACATATATATACATATATACGTATTTTATTAATAGAAAAATCATAAAATATTAAGTCGGATGTCTGTACAAATTATATCTGCAATTTATATACGTTAAACTAATAATAGTTATGAATAATTTTCAGAATATCAAGGAGCATCAATAAATTTAATAGAAAAAGAGTATTCGGGCTCTCAAGAAAGATACTTAGAGTTTCCAAGAAGTTCATCAATTAGAGCACTCAAGGGCAAATTTTCTCCGTAACTCTTGATATTTCAGGCATGTTACTCTTTCCCAATGATTACTTTATGAAAAACAACTACTTAAACGGTTTAATTTGATAGTTTTAAATGAGGGTTTTGATGTGGTTGAGGGTTTTGATATGCTTTAATATTAAATTGTTGTTCCACGATTTATTATGCATTATTTATGTGTTATTGTTAGTTTTGAACTTATGGGGTGTAAGGGAATAGTAAATAAACTAAGGGGTCATGGCTACCCCCAAAATTGTTGTTTGAAATTAGAATTGGTTTTGAATAATTATGTCCCTTTAACCCACTTGTGTAAATGGCTTTGGATTGTTAAATTGCCAATTATTTTTGCTTAATCACCTGTGATATTGCATTGCATTAACGATTAAACAATGAACATGTATTTTTAAAGCCTTTTTGGCTATGATTTGATTTAATTAACAAAAGAGGTCGAGGGATTTCCCCAAGTTAATATGATTGTTATGGCATAGAGATAAACTTACAAGTGTAAGAGTATGATGATACCCATGGTATTCCTTAATGGTTGGTTCATTGGTTAATAAATTTGTTATGTAAAACTTGCTTTAAATTGGGCTTAATGGGAGTTATATAGCGAAGCAGTGAAGGTGTAGGTCTTGGATGACTTGTACATATGTTTGCCGATATGAGGTTTGGTCTTAAAGATCTATGTGCATAGTTCACAGTATTGATATATTTGTATCTTGGATTAATGTGAGGTTGGGTCATTCCTTGATCTTCCTTGATACCTCCTATTCGTGAGACTAACACGTACTGAGGCTCTTTTAGCATGGGGACCTGAACCCATATTGCCCTGGGTGCCTATTTATGATGGTTGAGCTATATAGTCCAGGATAAAGTAATACTTTATTCTAAACCTTTCCTTTCCTGGCATGACATATTTATATGTATATATGATTATGTGCATTGGCTTGAGTGGTTTAGAAAATATGGTTCATGGCATTATTTTATCCCTACCCCTGAGTTATATGCTAGTGCTCAACCTACTAACCATCTGCTTACGTTGTATACCCATGTGATACAGGCACCAAATATACTTCTAATTTTCCTGTACAGTGATAAATGGATTAGCTCGGTTCGTCAATCATTGGTAGTAAAGTGGTGAGCTTCATTTCTCCAAAAAACTTGGTCATTTTATCAATTTTATTTCATAGACAAGAATTGAAGAGTTCATATTAATATTATCATTGTCATTGTCATTGTCAGAAATGGGGGCATGTCCCAACACTTTATTGATTTTGATTTTATTAGAAGGCTTTATGAATTACCATGGACTTGGGTAATGTTGGTTGGTTGTTTTTGGTTGGTTATTGATTATCGGCTATAGACATGTCTTAAATTCATTGAGCTTATCTTATGCTATCTTATTATATGTTCAAAATTCATCAGTTGTTGGGGGTACCATGTTCTATTTGTGTAGACGTAGGGAGTGGTCTCCGGTCCTTATTGGAGTTGATGTCACGGTCAGTCCCTGGTTCGGGTTGTGACAAGGGTATACACAAAACCATGTCAAGTAAAGTCTCTTTATGATTGTGTAGCACGTCGCACTTATATAGGAGAGGCAACAAAGCATTTAGGAATGTTTTTTTTTATAATCTACCAATGTTTTTTTTTATAATCTACCATCGAGTTTTAGAGTCTAAGGTCTTGAAATCTCTTCTAATTTCTGATTGTTCACTTTTCATATTATTTCTCCCAGAAGATCTGATGTTCATGGAAACTTCTCTGTCCCGTTTGAGGACAATGTGGATGGGTTCATCCTACTCAAGGAGTTCAGACCCGGTCTAGGGTTGCGGCTTCTAATTTCCCTAATGGAGTTCCACTGATCCTTCTCCCGCTGGTAATACCCCGGCTCAGTCACCTCTAAGAGATATTACCAATGTAGAGTTTTGTCATTTCACTCATCTATTGAACCAGTTAGTGACATCTCAGTTATGTTAGTTGGGTCTTATTGGTGTTGTCGTGAGTTCTTCTAAGGCCACTATAGTTGGCCAGTTTATGAGGCTGAATCCTTTGACCTTCACTGGTTCTAAGTTGAGTAAGATCCTCAAGGGTTCATAGATGATATGGAGAAGATTCTCTATGTGATGCATTCTTCTAAATCTGAGGGTATGGAATTCATTGTAGATCAACTAAAGGATGTGGCATATTAATGGTATGAGGAGTGGGATCAATCTAAAGAAGATAATATAGAGTTGGCTTTATAGGAGAATTTATCTTGTTCTTTTCATAATTGTTTCTTTCCTCAAGAGTTGAGTGAGGTGAAGTATAAAGAGTTCATAAATTTGAAGCAAGGAAAGATGACTGTGAAAGAGTATTCCTTGAAGTTTTATCAATTGTCCCATTATGCTCCTGAGATAGTACTAATACGAGGGCTAAGATTAGGAAATTTGATTTGGGTTTGTATTGATACTTGGTGTTGAAGTGTAAGGATACTTTGTTAAATAGTGATATGGATATCTCTAGGGTTTTGGTGTATATATAACAAGTGGAGGATAAAAAAGAAAAAGTATCCAGAGGTGAGTGAAAGGTAGAGTAAGATGTTTCAGTATTTATATTAGGGTGGATATCAGTAGCATATTGGTAGAGATGGTGGGAAATGGTCCAAAAAGAAGTGGGGAAATTTTGGTTCCTATTATACGGCTAGTTTTTTATATCCTAAGCCATATGGTGATCATCGTTTTCAGAGCAACAAGGATTTAAGGCAAAAGGTACCCAATCTCAGGCTAGTGGGGCTCAATCGTCTCTATCTTATTACCTTAATCATTTTTGTGGACAGGTTGAAACACCCTGGGTTTTGGCCCATGGAAATTTCTTGAGCTTTGATCTTGTTTTTCTTGTAATGACTCATCTTATGAGTCATATAATATGGGTATGGGTCAGGTAACCTAACTCGTAAGGTGTCCGAAGATGGTGGTTGGGTTTCTATTATGGTTACTATTTAGTGGTATGACTCATTGGGTGTAGTGATAGGTAGTTAGGGGGACCATTCACTTAATCAAAAACTTAGTAACTTAACTTGGCTCTAAGTACGAGTGTCTCACTAAGAGCTGTGAGGATAGGTCACGATTCATTGTGGGAAGTCGTATGTTGTCCAGTATTAATCCCTTTGGATTTTGTCTTAGGTAGACTGGACCATAGGAGTCGCATAGTCTGGTCACGAGTAGGGGCAATAAAATCATAGTGTATAGTGTGTGGGTGTCCAACTCACTATCTTGGTGGCAACTCAATTGTTCTAGTCGTATGTTGTGGTCACGAGTCACGAGGTCGACTCATAACCACCTGTGGCATTTTTATAGTTTTACGTTGGTGGTATTTTGGACATTTTTCCTTTTAACTTCTCTGTACACTACAACATAAAACACCTTTTGGGACTTTATTAACCTATTATTCTCAATCAAACACTCTTAAAATCTCTCTTAAACTCTCTCTTAAGCAAAGGGTTGGGGTTTCATCAAGATAATCAATTGGAGGCTTTTAAGAGTGGTTCTCTTTGTCTTTCTTGGTGTCTAAGGCATGTTACTCCTCCCTCATTGTTATTTTACAAAGATCTTGTGTTCTAATGTATGATTTTCATGATGTTGTTATGGTCTAAAATAATGGTTGGGGGTTATTGGATGTTCATGATTGAATAATGTTTCTAATAGTTTAATGATGTTTATTTCATGTGTTTAATATGTTTTTGACATTATGGAATGCATGATAATGGTAAATGTATTTAGGGGTACTTTGGATTCCCCCAAATTACTTAGTTATGATTTTGAAACTTATGTGTCCTCAACCTATTTGTTTAAATGCCATTGAGAATAATTTTGTCACATAGTTTGACTATTCTTGAAATCTTTACATTGCATAAAAGGTAATGGAATTCAATTGATTTGGTTGGTTTCAAATGGTTTGGAAAGTCCTTGGTGGACATGGTATTGGTTTAATTGGAAACCTTGGAGTCAACTTGGTTTAATGGCTTTGGTATGGCATAAAAGAATAAACTTGCAAGCTCTATTTTGGTACGAAGATACCAATGGATAATGCCTAATAAAAGGCTCCTTGGTAAATGGTTAGAATATGTAAATAGTTTTAATATTGGCTTAAAGAGGGTGTAGCAAAGTCGTGGAAGGTAGAGGTCCCGAGGGACTAATACTGGAAACTTATGTTTGCCAATGTGAGGTTTGTTCATGGTGACCGTGTGCATGATGTTACACTTTATATTTTGGGAGATGTACTAGTCATCTTAGGATTTTTTTTTTCTCTGATCATATGGCTAACATGCACTTGGCCTTTTCAGCAGAGAGAGCTAAACCGATATAGCCCGTGGGTTATTTTAGGATGGCAAAGCTACACAGCCCAGGTAAAGGTTTTAAATGCATACTAAACCCAATTCCTTATCCCGGCACGATATATATGTATATGTGTGATTGCATATGGCTATTTACTTTGGTTTGAATGATGGCACTATTTTATCTTTATCCCTTAGTACATGTTGTTGTTCACTCCCCTAACCGTCTTTGGGTGTTGTATCTCCATGCAATGCAAGAACCTGGAATACTACCATTTCTCCTGCTCAGTGACTTCTATTTGAGGACAGTTTTGAGTCAAATTGAAGTGGTGACATTCCATACTCGGGAAGACTCCATTTCACTCTATTGACTTCTTTTCATTATTTTTGTTTCATTAGTTTGGTTTTGTCTATGGTTGGGGGCATGTACTGACCAAATATTATTTGATTTTTGTTAGAGGATTTGCCAGACTACTACAGGCATGGTCAGTGTCGGTATGGGTATCAGCCTTGGTATTGGTATTGGTATTGGCATTGGGGTTGAAACTGGTTGGATAATTAGTTGAGGTTGTTAGATTTTGTATTATAGACTTTATTTAATGTCTTTAAACTATTATTTTTTTATATTCTTATATGTTCACAATTTATTCCACATAGGGTGCAGGGCGGTTATGGTTGGGTATTGGGATTGGTTTCCTGTCCTGGTTGGACTTGAGGTGCCCAACACGACTAGGCCCTGGTTTAGGTTGTGTCATACATACATCGTGGATTTTGTGATATGGGGAGGAATAACTGTTTCAAATATGTTCAGCCTGCTATATTTAGAGGAACTGTCCTTCAGGTAATGTAGCTATGAAGGGTAAATAAGGTCCTGATTGTTGTTTCTTCTGCTCTTGCACAAAAGGTACTACTTCTAGCTCCAAGACTAGTCAAAATTATTTATATGCTCTTACAACTCGTCAAGATTTTGAGGCATCTCCTGATGTTGTTGCTGGTATGCTAAAATTCTTTTCTCGTGATGTATATTATTTACTTGATCCCAGGTCTACTCTTTCTTATGTGACACCTTATATAGCTATTCATTTTAGTTTTGATCCTAAGTGTATTACTAATCCTTTTTCTATATCTACCCAGTGGGTGACTCTATTAAGGCTAAAAAAGTCTATAAGGATTGTATGGTATTCATTCGTGGTAGGAAGACATTTGTGGACCTAACTGAATTAGATATGTTAGACTTTGATGTAATTTTGGGGATGGATTGGTTTCACTCGTGCTATACATCTCTTGACTGTCGAACCTAAAGGGTCAGTTTTTTATTGCCGAATGAGATGGTGATTGAGTGGGAAGGTAGCTCCCTAGAGCCCATGGAAAGGTTTATTTCTCTTCTTAGAGCCCGAAAATTAGTTTCAAGGGGTGTATCTACCATTTAGTGCATGTTAAGGATTCTAGATCAGAAGGTCCATCTTTGCAATCGGTACCGGTGGTCTGTGAGTTTCTTGAGGTGTTTCCTGATGATCGTTCCGGTGTTCTCCCGATAAGGAAATTGATTTTACGATTGATCTTTTTTTGGACACTCATCTTATCTCTATCCCTCCCTATAGAATGGCTACAGCTGAGTTGAAAGAACTTAAGAAGTAGTTGAAAGATTTTCAAGATTAGGGTTTTATCCAACCCAGGGTTTCTCTATATGGTGCTCCTACGCTCTTCGTATGTAAGAAGGATAGGTCCCTTCAAATGTGTATAAATTACCGCCAATTGAATAAAGTGACTGTGAAGAATAAGTATCTGCTTCCTAAGATTGATGATCTGTTTGACCAGCTTTAGGGAGATAAGTACTTTTCTAAGATTGATCTTTGATCAGGCTACCATCAATTGAGGATTAAGGAAGTGGATATCCCTAAGACTTCTTTCAAAACTTGGTATGGTCATATGCATTTATGGATCTTATGAACCAGGTATTTCGTTAGTTTTTGGATTTGTTCATCATTGTGTTTATTGATGATATTTTAGTATATTCTAAGAGTGAAGTTGATCATGTTGATCACCTCCACCTTGTGTTGGAAACCTTAAAGGATCAGCAATTGTATATGAAGTTCTCTAAATGTGAGTTTTAGTTAAATATTAAAACCTATCTGTTTCATATTGTTTCTAGTAAATAAATCATGGTGGATCCACAAAAAGTTGTGGCGGTTAAGAATTTGCCTAGACCCACGACCCCAATCGATACTCAAAGCTTCTTGGGTTTTGCCAGTTACTATAAGAGGTTTGTGGAAAGTTTCTCTTGTATTGCTGCCCCATTGACAAAGTTGACTCAGAATAAGGTGAAGTTCTTATGGTTCAATGCCTGTGAAGGTACTTTTGAGAAGTTGAAAGATAATTTAACTTCGTCTTTAGTTTTGACCCTACCTGAGGGTACCAATGGTTTTGGTGTTTATTGTAATGCATCTCGGGTGAGACTGGACAGTGTGTTGATGAAGCATGGTAAGGTGGTTGCTTATGCTTATAGGCAGTTAAAGGTTCTTGAGAAAAACTACCTGATTCATGACTTGAAGTTGTTGGCCATGGTCTTTGCTATGAAAATTTGGCGCCATTATTTGTACGAGGTTTATGTTGACATCTTCTCAGGCCATAAGAGTTTCCAATATGTATTCACCCAGAAGGAGTTGATCTCAAGAAAAGAAGATGACTTATGTTACTCAAGGACTACCATATAAGTCTTCACTACCATCCAGTTAAAGCTAACGTGGTTGTTGGTGCTCTTAGCAGGTAATGTATGGGAAGATTATCTCATGTGGATAATAATAAGTGAGAGTTGGTGAAAGATATTCACCTTTTGGCTTATCTTGGAGTTCGTTTCTTAGAATCTGAGGATGGTGGTATAATAGTGCAAGAGGTGGTGAAGTCATCTCTGTGTGCCGAGGTGAAAAAGAAATAAGACTTGGTTTCTATCTTAATATGGATTAAGTATGATGTAGGTCACCAAAAGGTGATTGCCTTTGAGATTGGTGGTGATGGTAACTTAAGGTACCAAGGTAGGTTGTGTATTTCCGATATTGATGGGTTACATGAGAGGATCTTGGCCGAGACTCAAGAGTCGAGGTCACTTTTCATCCTAGTTTGATGAAGATGTACCATGATTTGAGTGAAATTTATTAGTGGAATAACCTGAAGAGGGATATGGCCAATCTTGTGGCTAAGTGCATGGTTTGTCAACAAGTGAAGGTGGAACACTTGAGACCCGGTGTTTTATCTCAAGAAATTAAGTTGCTTGTAAGGAAATGGGAAGTAATTAATATGGATTTCAGTACTGGTCTTCCGCAGTCACGCCATCAGTTTGTTTCTATTTGGGACATCGTTTATAGGATGAATAAGTTTGCTCACTTCTTTCCAGTGAAGACTAACTATTCCGTGGAAGATTATGCTAAACTCTTTATTAAGAAGATCGTGAAGTTTCATAGTGCTCCAGCTTCCGTCATATTTGATCGAGGTACTCAGTTCTTATTTCACTTTTGGTGTTTTTTTCAAAGAGGTTTGGGGACTAAGGTGAACCTTAGAACTGCCTTTCACCTGCAAATGGATGGACAAGCGAAAAGCACAATACAAACATTAAAGGATATATTAAGGTCCTGTGTGATCAATTTTTGTGGTAGTTTGGTTGACCATTTGCCTCTTGTTGAGTTGGCTTATAATAATAGTTATCACTCGAGTATTAGGATGGCTCAATTTGAGGATTTGTATGGTATGGGGTGAAGGTCCCCTATTGGGTGGTTTGAGGTTAGTAGGAATAGGCTATATAGTCCCAACTTGGTTTACTAAGCTATGGAGAAGGTAAAGGTGATTTGAGATAGGCTTAAGACTGTCCAAAGTCACCAAACATCCTATGAGGACATAAGGCAAAGGGACTTGGAGTTTGATGTGGATGATTTGGTATTCTTAAAGACATCTCCCATGAAGGGAGTGGTGCGGTTAAGAAAAAAGGGAAAGCTCAGTCCTTTTTATGTTGGTCCATATCGTATTTTTAAGCGAGTGGGCAATGTGGCTTATGAATTGGAATTTCCGTTGAGTATGGGTCTTATTCACCCGGTCTTTCATATGTCAATGTTTCGGAAATACGTAAGTAATCCTTCCATAGTTGTTTCTTTTGGATGGTGTGGGCGTCTCGAATTCCTTAACCTATAAGAAAGTACCAATTGATATCATGGATCGGCAAGTCCAACGATTTTGAACTAAGGATGTGGACGCGGTAATTGTTCTGTGGAGGAACTATAAGGTTGAAGATTCCACTTGGGAAGTTGAAGAGGACATGAAGTCTAAGTACCCATTATTATTTCCCGCTCTCGTGTGAGAGGTATGTGTATTTCTTAGCATCTTTATTTTCTAACTTTGTTAAAGGAAAATATTGTTTTCCTTGATATCTTTGTCTTCTATCTTTGTTAAAGGTAAAAGTGGGTGTGTTCTGGTGTTAAATCGTGCTAAGAGATACCTTGTCTCATCATTCAAGGACAAATGATCCTAAGGGGGGGAGAATGTAACATCCCAAATTTTTGGTCCTTGAAAATTTCTAAAATTTTATCTTCACTGCTCAGACTACGACTATCCTTGCAAGTCGTAATGAGTCATATTATAGCCTGGATAGTATATTGTCCTGAAGTTTCTATCCTGACTATGACTTAGACCCTATGATTCATAGAGTCTCATAACGAGTCTTAAAGTGTCTTCTGCAGCCTAACCAGTGTGATGCCCAATTGTTTCTTCTTTAACGACGACTAGACTATGAGAGTTATAATGACTAAGTACGAGTCGTAAGGTGTAACTTGTAACCAAGTTAGTGTTGGTGGTCCTGGACACTGTCCAGACTATGAATAGGACCTTACCAGTCATAAGGTGACCCTACGAGTCACAAGGTCACCCGTAGTGACTAGGCAGAGATTTTTCAGTTTTTTCATTAAGGGAAATCTGGCCAATTCCCCTTTTTTCTTGCTAGAACCCCACGGCCATAAAGCACTTTAAGGGGTTATTTCTCATTCATAATACAATCAAAAACACTCTCAAACTTTCTAAAGTCTCTCAAGCAAAATACTTCGGGTTTCCAAAAAGTTCATCAATTAGAGCTCTCAAGGGCAAATTCTCTCCATAACTCTTGATATTTCAGGTATATTACTCTTCTCTAATTATTACTTTATGAAAAACATGTATTTAAATGGTTTAATTAGATAGTTTTGAATGTGGGATTTGTTGTGGTTGAGGGTTTTGATATGGTTGATTCTTAAACTATTTTTCCATAATTTATTAAGCATTTTTTATGCTTTATTGGTGGTTTTGAACTTATGGGATACATGGGAATGGTGAAAAAACTTAGTGGTCATGGTTACCCTCAAAATTAATGTTTAGAAATTGGAATTGATTTTTAATAATTGTGTCCCCTCAACCCACTTATGTAAATGGGTTTGAATTGTGAAATTGCTAATTGATTTGACTTACTCACCTATGTTATTGCATTACATTAATGATGAACATGTATTTTTAAAGCCTTGTTGGCTATGATTTAATTTAATGAACAAAGGGGGTCGAGGCATTCCCCCAAGTTAATATAATTATTATGGCATAGAGATAAGATTGCCAGTATAAGGGTATGACGATATCCATAGAGTGACTTAACGGTTGGTTCATTGGTAAATAAATGGTTATGTAAAACTTGCTTTAAATTAGGTTTAATAGGGGTTATGTAGTGAAGACGTTAAGGTGTAGATCTTGGATGACTTGTACTGGAAACTCATGTTTGCCTACATGAGGTTTGGTCTTGAAGACCCATGTGCATAGTTCATATTATTGATATATTTATATCTTGGGTTGACGTAGGGTTGGGGAATTCCTTGGTCTTCCTTGATACCTCCAGTTCATGTGGCTAACACGCACTGGAGGCCTTTCAGCAGTAGGAGCTGAACTGATATAGCCCGTGGGTGCTTGCTTATGATGATTGAGCTACATAGTCCAGGATAATATTTTACTTCACACTAAGGCTCGTTCTCTTTCCCGACATAACATGTTTATATGTATATATGATAATGTGCATTGGATTGAGTGGTTTTGAAAATATAGTTTGTGGCATTATTTTATCCCTTACCCCAGAGTTACATGTTAGTGGTCAACCCACTAACCATATCCAGAAACTATATCTCCATGCAATACAGGCATAAAAGATACTTTTACTTTTCCTAAAAAGTGATAGGTGATTCAGCTCGGTTTGTCAGTTGTTAGTGGTAAAGTGGTGAGCTTTCATTCATCAGAAGACTTGGTTATTTCATCAGTTTCCTTTCATAGACTAGAATTGAAGAGTTTATATTAACATTATCATTGTCCTTATCATTATCAGAGTCGGGGACATGTCCCGCATTTTATTAATTTATGTTTTGTTAAAGGCTTTGTGGATTACTGTGGATTTGGGTGATATTGGTTGGTTTTTTAGTTGGTTACCAGTTATTGGTTATAGACATGTCTTAAAGTCTTTGAGATTAACTTATGTTATCTTACTATATATTTGAAATTCATCTGTTGTTGGGGGTATTGTGCTCTGTTTAGCTAAGTGTAAGGGTTGGTCTCTGGTCCTTTAGACTTGAGATACCCATCATGGTCAGGCCCTGATTTGGGTCATAACAGTTCTTCTATCTTTTTAGAATATAATAGGTATCAAAATAAACTCGTAATTTAGATTGTGACATGCAAGGCCTCATGATTGAGTAGGAGTATTTATGATCATGATGAAGGCATTGAGAGTTTAGGTCAAGATTACTTGTTGTGATTGCATGGAAGGCCATCACAATTGAAATAGATTAATTAATGAGGGCTCGCATTCGAGACAAGGGCCCTACGATCGTGAAGGGCCCCCTGACAGTGCATATATTTTGTTCCCCTTTTATTTTTAGCTCATACATTTCATGAAATTGGAAGCATCATATAACTAAGAGAGTATGCATTGTAGGATTTCATATATCTTGACCTAGGTAAGTTTTACATGATCCTCGCATGTGATTCTTCTTATCTCTATGTGTATTTTCATTTAGGTAATTTTTCCACAATCCCTGCATGTGATTCTTCTTATCTTTATTCAAATAACCCTTCTAATTTTTGTCAAATTTAACCTAAATATCCTCAAATTTGAATCTTGAACTTTGGACTTCTGGAGGAGCTTGATAAGTCTTTTACACTCCCCTCGCAAAATTTCTTTTGGTGCAGTGATATTTTTCATAATTTCTAATTTTGAATCCTTTATCGTCTTATTTTTCTAGGTTATTTGGGTCTCGAATCAAATCTCATTTTCACCTAATTTTTGAGCATTTGTCCCTTTCCCTACAAATAAGGTAATTTTGGGTTCAATTTTAAGACTTTGTTATCAAGCATCGAAGTTTGACTCAATTTTGGCCAAATATATAAATTTGTAATATGGTTATCATTTTACTCATAATGGCATATAGATTATATTATTGATAGTGTGGAAACATTCTAAATCCTTATAGAAAGTAAATGATCCCCTATGACTGCTTATGACTAGTTATTCAGTCTCCAAGTAGGTTATGACTTACCTACTTTTTAGACATTGCTTGGTTAGATCTTATGCCATATAAATTGCTTACAGCTTGGGACTATTTTTAATGTGCATAGGTTTTCCAAATTTTTGGTTCATTTGGCTTTCTTTGGAGATATAGTGTAGAATTTAGGTTAAGCCTTATTCTAGGTCATTTATTTAATTCCTTGGGCCTTAGCTTAGGATATTTTCTTACTTGTCGAGCCTTAGTTTAGGATGCTGCCTAGTTTTAGATATAGATAAGGGATCCTTAGTATTATTTAGTATAGAATTTCATAGTAAAAAGGAACTATTATTATTGTGGTAATTGTTGGTGTTCCCCCATCACATCCGTATAAGTTTTCTTTTGGTTTACCTTTATATTATGGGATTGAGTGACCTATGGGTCTAGAATTTTATCAATGGGACTTTCTTCTTGAATTTTGGGCATTATAAAGAGAGGACTACTACCTTGTTTATGAATATTTTACAGTTGCGAGCTTCAGTGCTATATCTTGACTACATATGCATATTCATACTTTCATTTTCACAGTATGATTGAATTTGATGAAAAATGTGACTATTTATTTTAAAAGAGAATGGTGACATTTTAACTTGGGTTTTGGTTTTGAAATGGGAATGAAAAGAAAGTAAGAGATTATCTTATTCTCAGTTTGATTCTAAGTCAGTTATACATTTATGGAAGTTCAACTTATAGTTTGGGCATTGTATATGGACCTCACGAGTCTCTCATGGGTTCATCTGTTGCAGTCATGGGATTTTTAAGGGGATGTATACAGTAGGAATTGGCTATTTCACTCATCTTATACTGCACTACATCAATTTATTTGCATTTATACTTCTATATGAACTGTATGTATGCTATTTACTCTCTTGACATTATTTTTGTTAGCTTGTAGACTTGCAGCTCACTTTGAGCTTTCCTTTGCATATTTGTTGGCTATATTTTCTCTTTATATTGTATATTGTTATTTTGAGCTAAATTGGCCTATACTGCCTATTGATTACTGCTTGTTTTGGTACTTATACTATATTTTTTTATTTTTTTCTGATGCAGATCCTAGTATGAGTCTTTATTGTTGTTCTTTTACTCGTTTGCATGTTATTTTATATCAAATGACCTTCCCTATATGAAATAGTATCCCTTGATCCCTGTTTTAAGCCTTATAGCCTGTTTTTCTTATTTCACCTATCAGCTTCTCATTTGTATTGTAGTAACCTGTTTTGGCCCGTTCCTCCTTGTAAGTTGCGCACCTCAACTCAGGCAAATCGCCTAAGTTGAAGGTGGTTGTCATAGGGGCATGTGATGTAAAGTGGGTAAGTAAAAAGGTAAAATAAGAGAAAAAGTTAGTAGGGTTGGGTGTGGTAGAAAAAAGAAAAAGAAAAAAATTATGAAAAAAAAGTGAAAAAGAAATAATAAAAGACCACACCCAACCTGAATGTGCAATAAAGAATAAAAGGGAAGAAATAAGGGTGGATTAAAAAAAAATGACTAGTAAGTGAAACCCCAAGATTAATGTAGTGTCAAGGAGGCTTAGTCACTTGATATGTCCATATACCAGCCCCCCAAGCCTACATTAAAAGCCTAGAAAAGTCCTATAGTTATCCTAATCTGACTGTCTAAAAACTAAGGTAAAGAAAATAAGGACAAACCTATGGTATTTAATTCACATTGATTGAAACTTCCATTCTGAATGTGAGTGTCTCTTGACTGTCCCTGCATTGACATGCATTGTTTCATATGAGTTAGTGGGACATCTTTGTTGTGAGGGCACATGAGTCATATTGCTAGCTGCTTAGGTGTGTGGGTAATGTAACTCGTGCGTATGCATGATTGCCTGTTGCTAATGTAATGTCATACCTTAATCTCATTGTGTCAAATTATTGTGCTTCATGTTTATACGCAATTGGCTTTGAAAAGTAAGATAGGAGGGGATATTGAGGTTTGAGGTTAAAGTGTTGACTTACTATCTTAAATAACTTAGAATCTCCTAGTTAAGAGTCGTATTTTGTTCTGTTTTATTTTCTGAGGACATGCAAATGTTCTAAGTTGAGGGTGTTGATGTGCTATATAAATATAGCACTTTTGATGCTTAAAATGAGGAAAATATGCAAGTTTCTTAGGTTATTTTGTTAGATATGATGCATTTTGGGTATGTTTTGCAGGAAACTAGGTTTTGGATGTTAAATTCATAAAAAAGATGAAAAATGGTGTTTTGTCTACTTATTTGATCAATCTTGGGTATTCGTGACACTTTTCGAATTGTACGTGACCAAAACATAGAATAAAGTTGAAGCTTGGTTGTAAGTGTTGGAAGGCCTGGCACTTACCTATGTCTAAATTTAGACCACATGTAGCACATGTGGTATGTATGAGACTAATGTAAGTGCTGGAATTAAAGATCCAGACAATTCAGAGAGTGAAAGAGCTGAAAAAGAACTTTCGGCACCTACCTATGTCAACATGCGGACCGCATGACTGCATATAGGCAAAGCATGTGTCAGAAGTCCAAAATTCCGAGAGCAAAGTTACAGGATTTTTTGTCTGAGCACATACGGTAGCTACAAGTACCCAGTCTTAGGCCGCATATGCCACATACGCCCAAGTCCAGGCCACATCTGGACACCACATGTGGTCACCGACCCCTTTTTGTCCTTTTTTCGTCTAGACTTTGATTTAGGGTTTCCTCATGTACTATAAATACCCCTTATGTGTTTTTTAGTAGAAGTTACGCATTCTTGATACTTACAAATATATTTTTATTTTGAGATTTGTTTTTGATCTTGGTATTCTGTTGTATTTATTTTGGTTGATTAATTCAGTTACGATTTTGGGTTTTTAATTGTGATTATTGTGATTTCATCTTATGCTTTCAATCATGAATGTTGTTGATTACTTCACAAGCATGAGCAGCTAAAAACCCTTAGCTATGGTTGTGGAAACCCTGGCAGAGTGACAAAGTAGGGGAAGTGCTATTATTATTCTGAACCGATACCCATGCATGCATTGTATTATCTTCACTTTAATAGTTATCTTAGCGGTTGCAAATGTTAGGATCCCGCCTAGACTATTTCTACTTGCTCCAAACGAGGAGTAATGACTAGGAAAGGATAATGACCACAATAATTTGATAGTTAGCTATCGATCCATGCTACTTGATATTATCTAAGTAAGATAGTTAGCTTTCATATAATAACTAGAGACTCAAAAGGTAATAGTTAACTGGGATCAAGATAAGGGTTAGTAAGGCAATATCCTGAGACTCAAAAGGTAAAAGGTGAAATCTTTCGGCTAATCCAAAGGACTATTGATGGTACATAAATTATCGATTCTGTATGTAAGGTATCGGGTTGGTTCAATAAAGCACGATAAGCCTACAGAGTTAAGAAGCCAAGGGGAACACAATCCTAGTTTTCACCTACAACTGATTACAATCGAAGTTGATATTCGTCACTTGTTCGATATAGCTACTCAAAACCCCCCATTTACTTTTTCAGTTCTGCCCATTGATTACAATAGCTGAGAGCCACGATTCCATGTATTCCCTTGGGATTCGACCCCAACCTTTGTTGGGTACTATATTTGGCAACGACCACATAATCTTCAGAGTGAAGGTGTAGCTTGGGTGTTATCAATATCCTTGCATTTTTGCATATTTATGTTGATACGCTGATATTCATGATTAGATGTTCTTAAGTGGAAAAAGCACAAGGAAGTGACCTAAAAGTGCAGAAGATTCAAGATCAAAGCTCATTCCATACTTAGAAGGATTTTAAGGCACAAACAGAGGCTAATGTTGTTCCTACCATGGCACATTGGCTAGACTTTGTGGCCACTATGGTACATTAGCTAGGCCAACATTGTGGCCAACGTGATGCGTTGGTCAGGCCAAAGCAATAGCTAGTGTGGTGTGCTGAGATCAAAACTTCATAAAAATGACAAAAACGCAAGGGCGATGCCCGAGGGTATATTCAACCCAGAATCAAAAATGCAAGGGCGATGCCCGAGGGTATATTCAACCCAGAATCTAAATTCAAGTTTGGTAAGGATTGAGGGTTATTTTCAACTTTTATAAATACATCTCAAACATGATCTTTTATGGAACTTTTAACCTAGGAAAGGCTACGAGCCATTGTGGAGGCTAAAGAAAATTGGTTTAATCCTTTCTTCTTTATACTTATTGATATTTACATTTTTCGTTGGATGATGTGTTGTAATTTCTCTATGTCTATGTAGAGTTAAACATCTCGTTGGAGGATTATGATAGCTTCATAATTGTTGTAGTAGACTTTTGATTCAATTTGTGAAGACTATCATTTAGTTGTTCGTCAAATTGTTCATCTATTATAGATTTACTATTTTACTACTTCATGACTAGTAGGATAAATTCATATTCTTATTGTGAACTCGAAAGAGGAATCACAAGTTAGAATTAAGAATATAGAGAGTAAGATCTTTTCTTTAGTAAAATAAAGAAGTGATTGCGATTAAAATAGGAATATACCTAAATAGTCGTACTTGACTATAAAACAGAAGAACCAATTGTGTTTGCATGTTCATTCTTGATCATAGGAATATAGACATAGAAGTACATGTTAATAGACGATTTAGAGGCTCAAGACAATAATTATATTATTAACCCCTAAATCAACAAGATAAATCAAGTTTGTTAATGAAATAGATTGCTCAACATGATTATTAGCGAATCTATAACCCTAAATCAATTTCATCACATTAATGACATAAAAATCTACTAGTTATCGATTAATTGTTCATTAGTTACCTTCTTTATTTTTAGTTTAGTTAATTCATAAATATATCTTTACAACTTATCGCTTGAATAAATCATCAACAGCCTAATATAGTAAGTAGTTAATCGACAAGTCTCCATGGATATGATATCTGAACTAAAAATGTCATGCAACACTGTGTCATTGATGCCCCGAAACCACTCATTGTTAGTTGCTCACTACCAGCCGACGAATTTAGTTGTCCCTTTTCTAGATCATCCCGGTTCTTCATCCGGGATTGGGCAAGAGATCAGTAACTCCAAGTTTTAGAGGGGATGAACTTTCTCCCAATGCAACTTTTTCCCTTAAATTTACCGGATTGTATATATTTTGATTAGTGTTGCTAGTTCTGTAGAGGTTCCAATGCTATTTTTAGTAAAATAAGGGATTATTTTTGTATACCCGACGCACATAAAGCAATACACGAACAGACAATTGAACTGTGATTTAATGATGACAATGTGTCATCTTGACTATTTAACTTGGAACATCACAGGTGTGAGAATCCAATAAATGAGCCAGAGATAAAAGTGTGGAAATAACTTTTCATTCCAATAACTAAATTACTAAACCACTACATCTTTTCCGGAATCTAAAAGAGGGGAGATGTGCCTGCAAATGAATTTGACTGCTTCCTCAAATTTCCGAAGCATGGATTTCTCACTAATGAAAAAATGACGCAGCCTACACTCCTACTTATATGAATTGCTAACTTTTTACATTTCATATGCAGAGCATCCCTACGTCTTTCGCGTCCACCAAATACCTCTGACCAATGTCCATGCGTGAGAACTGGCAATTGTCTCTTCATCGGCATCTAACAAACTAGATCCTTCCTTCCCTTATCGAACCTGCCCCGAGAGCACCTTCATGATTCCAATCCTCGGTGCCCAAAACATTTCCTGCCTCCAATATTAGAGCAAATTGCCACCGTAGACTCCCAGGTGATATCATAGTTCACATTTGGATAGCTACCCAATATCTGTGAACTCCGGAAACACTGACCAATCATCAAGTCCCGATATAAAGTTGGGAACATATTCATGTCGGAGTACATTCTCACTGCTTGCATTAAATACCGAATTTATGTCTAACAGGGTCCTATCTTCAAAACCATTTCCACTTTCTGTGAGGAATATTAATCCCATATCAGCTGTTGGACAGGAATCATTAGACACGGATGGCATTGGCGGCAACACTAGATCCTTGGTCAGACCAACATCACCAGATTCTGTTGAAATCTTTCTGGACTTAGATTTCGAGACCTTCACCGAATCAGTGGGCTTATGCTTCCCCAGAAATTGTGATTTCAATGGAGTACGTGACTTGGCATCCCCAATAGGAAAAGCAAGAGAAGCCCAATCTAAACAACCTTCACTATTTGATGCAGCCCTGAAAAGCAGAAAATAAGCATGTAAATATTAATCCCGCATAAATATGGATTTAAATGAAAATATTAATTAATCTGGATCAATTTGCACCCACTAAATTTGAAGTACTACCAACTTCAACTGCGCTTAAATTCAAATATTTGAGAGCATATCTATAGAAAAGAGCTTGAAACAAGATGTATGAATGTTACATTTGCTTTCAGCAAAACCTCCTGCTCTGTTTGTTCTTCCAAGAAAATGTGAATGACAGCCTCTAAATGATGGAGAATTAGGAAGACTAAATAAAGTACAATAATGTGAAAGACCTAGAATCTTTTCCAGTTCTTTCTTATTAATGTGGATTTCTCATTTCTTAATTGTATGATCACAAAAAATAGATGCGACTATCAAGTTTAACACCATGATATAGAAGAAAATTAATAGCGCAAAGTCATTACGATGACTCAAAAGTCAAGAGATTGCATATACTTTTAGAAACTGAAAGGGATATCTTCGACAATTTGACCTAAGGAAGGTGTTTGCGTAACTTCACCGACAGATTGAAACCATTTAATTAAGTTGTCATTTGACTCCGCTCACCAACTGAAAGCATGTAACAAACTAGAGTTTCATGATTACCTACCAGAATCGGTTTTCAGCCATAATCTGGGAAGACTTGTAATGATGATGCTCAGCTATTGTAATTCTTGGAGGCGATGGAGATTCAGGACTAACTATTTTGACAGTTACAGGATATTGCACGGGAATTGTTTTATCATCTTTCTCTGCCCCAAATTCCAGTGTAATATCCAAATGCTCAGCAGGAAAAGAAGCTACTTCTCTCTGGTCACAAATCGAGACTCTCTCATCACTTTGTGCACTCTGCTGGTCAGAAAGAGCAACTGCTACTAACTTGGCGCACACACTTAAATTAGAAAATCTCTTTGCAGGTGGACCCAGGGAGTAATTCGTCGAAACACTGTTAGCAATAGGTGTAAATAAACTTCCAGAATGATATAACCCATTCTGGGAAGATGAGAACGCATTTGTGTGGCTTTTCCGCACTTTCCACACAGAGGAAAGAAGGGCAAGGAAATGCTTTTGAACAAGCGACTCATGATCTGGGATCTCTGATGCAATATCCAACACCAGTTGGACATTTTCCTGAAAAGAGGACAACAGAAGTTAGCCAAATATAAACATTACCCTTTCCTTTCCCGGGGGGAAGGCAGTTTGATTAAGCATTACACTGCTATGGTAAAACTCAATTCTTTTGAACTACTGGAAGTTCTTTTACAGCAGCTGACTGGCTTGACCAGCTACAGAAAGGTTGACATGCGGAATTTCAGTTGAATCCTGACCCTCACACTCTACCAATTCATCATTCAATTATCAAATAGAAGCTTGAAGTAAATTCTTCTCCTTTCCCGTTGTACCCCAAAACTACCACATTACCTAACACCACAACTGCCAATTTGATGTCAAGCTAAGTCCAATTTTACAACTAAGAGCACATCTGCAGAAGTCATAAGGCATATTTGAAAATTACAAAAATTAAAATCATTCCAGTAAGCATACAAGACTTCCACACATATATCTTGGTCTACAGCTTGTGTGTACAGAGAAAGCACAATGCAAGGTCAAATGACTTATGGCTTATAAGTCAACAGCCATAAGTTCGGATTTCTAACTTACGGGTTTTGACTTATTTTTGTTATTTTGGCTTAGAAAGAAGTGCTTAAAAGCATTTTTTTTATTTTACCCAAACATTACAAAACTGCTTTAAAGCTATATTGCCTAAAAAGCACCTAATTTAAGCCAATCAAAACAGGCTCTTGCTATCATACATATATTAAAAGATGCTTGACATAAACTCAGGAAAGAAAACATGCAAAGAAAAACAACTGTGCAATGGAATAAACAGATTGACTAAATAGAGAGCCAAAAAACAAAATGGCTTAAAAGCCATTAAGAGCAATTTCTCTGCCAAAAGATTTTTTTGATGAAGTGGGATATCATAAGAACATCAGGAAGCTGCTGCAAAAGATTACAAAGGGAAAGTTGTCATTTTATTTACAATTTGAGTGCTACAAAACTAGATGACAAAATTCAAAAGTACATCAAAGTAATTTGTAGGGCAGAGTTTAGCTCAACTAAAAAGATTTAACTAATCATCTAGCCTTCCGATAGCAGTTTGAAGTTGATAACCCGTCAAACATTTTGATTCCTTCCCATCCAACAACAACAACAGAATACTCGGTGTAATCCTACAAGTGGAGGGTCTAGGGAGGGTAAATTGTACACAGACCATACATCTACCTTGCGAGGTAGAGAGGCTGTTTCCTCCCAAATATACCAGAAAATGCTTTCTAGGTGCCATATCCAGTTCTTTTTGATGGTTTTGCCAATTTTCTCAAAATTCCAGATCACACAGGCATCTCTGACAGTGCAGGGCATAAACCAGTTCAGTCCAATAATAATGAGAAGCATGTTCAGATTTCTGCAGCCACTGAGCAGTGAACAAACACAAGGTCGATCTCTTCCTTAAAGATTGGGATGAGTCAATGTTAGTCGATGGTGTGAAAAATCTCTTCATTAAAGATTGGGATGAGTCAATGTTAGTCGATGGTGTGAAAACACTTTATTGGCATATGAAACACCCTTTTAGGTAGTTGAAAAGTCCTCTTGATTAGGTCACCCGGGTGAGGCAAGCACCCTTTAAAACTGTTAGAATATCAATAGGACTAGGAATAATATATAGAATCCTACTTGAAAAAAGATTGTAAAGTAGTGTCTATAAATAGGATCTCAATGTAATAATGTAGGCGCAACAATTCAATAATATTTTTCTCCTATCTCACATGGTAACTGAGCAGGTTTTTGAGAAACTTACTGGGAAGAAAACTCAAATCCGATAGTCACTGTGTGTCAATTTCCCGCGGCTGTCAAGGCTAATTTGAGCCCTCGTCTGTTTTATAAGCGTTGTACAAAAACCAATACTACCACAAGGTGTGAAACACTCAGGCAAGCAAACCCCAGTGATCCACTCACTCAGAGAGTTCAGTTGATCCACGCGCCACAGGCAGTCTTAGATAGGCGTCACCACGCACATCACGCTCAAGTGTGCGTAGCTGTTTCCGGGCAATTTTTGGCGATCTCTTTTTCCAGTGAGGTCGCCCCTTCATTCCAAGGGTGTCCCCCTAAGCTATTCGTGATTCCGACTAGCTTCGACAATCAAATTCAATTTTTCAACAATAACATACCCAGTGTATTCCCAACCTAGGTGAATTCCCATCCTAGGTGAATGAACCCTTAATAAGGAGATAAGAAAATCAAACGTTGCAGTCAATGATGAATCGATCAGGGGGAGGTCGATTTGAAAGATCTCAACCTAGGTGTAGTTATTGTAAAGGGTTGGACACACTCGTGGTGTAGGTTATTCTCGACCAAAGTGTAGTTATTGTAATAGGCTTGGACATACTCGTGGAATATGATATTCTTTTCATGGTCGACCACCTAAAAATGCTCATGTTGCTCAATCTAACACCACAACAGGTGATCAATGGGTGTATTTATCGGAAAAGGAATATAATGAATATCTTCAGTATCGAGCAAGTAAGCATATATCTCTACCAATAGCCTCAACTACACAATCTCCTACCTTTGGATCATGGGTTGTGGATTCAAGTGTTTCTGATCATATTTCTGGTAACAAATCACTTATGTGTAACATTATTTATTCATAATCTCTTCCTGCTATTACTTTAGCCAATGGGGTCCGAACAAAACCAAAAGGAGTTGGACAAGCCAAACCCCTATCTTCCGTCACTCTAGACTCTGTTTTTTATGCCCCTGGTTGTCCTTTTAATCTTGCATTTGTTAGTCGTTTGACATGTGCCTTCATTGCAGTGTAACTTTTTTTTAATGATTCTTTTCCAATGCATGACCGCAGCACGGGAAAGACTATTCCTGGGGTGGACGATTGGCACAGGACATGAATCACAAGGCCTTTACCATCTTACCTCTTCAAATTCATTCACAGATGCTTTGTTATAGACCTCCAAACCATATTCACAAACGTTTGGGACATTTGAGTCTATCCAAGCTACAGAAAAGGGTGCCTAGCTTGTCTAGTTCATCCCCATTAGATTGTGAATCGTGTTACTTGAGAAACATACCCATGCTACATTTTGACGTAGTATTGAGAGTCGCTCGGAGTATTTTCTCATTAGTTCATTCCGATATTTGGGGTCCTAGTAGAGTCTGTTCACCCTTAGAATTCTGTTATTTTGTTCGTTTCATTGATGATTTTTCAAGATATACTTGGGTTTTCTTAATGAAAGATCCTTCTGAGTTATTTTCTATATTCAAAAGTTTTTATTTTAAAATACAAAATCAATTTGGTATTTCTATTCGTACTTTTTGTAGTGATAATGTCTTAGAATACTTATCCTCCCAATATCAAGAATTTATGACTCACCAAGTAATTATTCACCAATCATATCCATACACCCCTCAACGGAACGGTATAGCAGAAAGGAAAAATAGGTATCTCATTGAGACTGCTCGCACTCTTCACATTGAATCCCATGTTCTGTTACGTTTTTTTGGGTGATGCAGTACTCGCATCTTGCTATCTCATTAAGAGAATTCCATCATCTTCGATTCAGAATCAAGTTCCCCATTCCGCACTATTTCCTTGGTCAGATCTCTACTCTATAACCCCTAGTGTTTTTGGGAGCAAATGTTTTGATAATAACTTAGCCCCAGAAAAAGATAAATTAATTAGCCCCTCATGCTCTCAAATGTGTCTTCCTTGGTTACTCTCGAGTTCAAAAAAGGTATCAATGCTATTCACCTTATCTGGGTCGCTACCTTATGTCCGTCGATGTCACATTCTTTGAATATCAACCTTACTATACATCTTCTGATTATCTTGATATCTCATAGGTCTTACCCATACCTCCTGTCTTACCCGCACCAACTTTTGAGGAATATACTGTTACTTCTACATCCCCAGTTGCAGTGCCACCACTTTTGACTTATCCTCGTCGCCCAAGTCCAGCATTAGTCTCAGATGATTCTTATCATGCGCCTGAAGTTTCCCCTACTTCGAACTTTCCTTCTCCCAGACAAACTGTTGCACTTCAAAAAGGTATAAGATCTACTAGTAATGCTAACCCACATTATACTTTCTTGAGTTGTCATCGTCATTCATCACTCCATTATGCTTTTATATCATCTTTGTCCTCTATTTCCATTCCTACGACTACAGGTTAAGCACTTTTCCATTCAGGATAAAAGCAGACTATAATTGATGAGATGTTTGTTTTACATACGAGTGGTACTTGGGAGCTTGTTTCCCTTCCTGCAGGTAAATCTATTGTTGGTTACCGTTGGGTTTATGCAATCAAAGTTGATCCAAATGGTCAGATTGATCTACTGAATGCTAGCCTTGTTGCCAAAGGACATACACAGATAGTTGGGTTTGATTTTAGTGACATTTTCTCTCCCGTGGCTAGAATACATCTGTCCGTCTTTTTCTATCTATGGTTATCGTTCGTCATTGGCCTTTTTATCAGTGGAACATTAAGAATGCTTTTCTGCACGGTGATCTTGAAGAAATCTATATAGAGCAATCACCTAGTTTTGTTACTCAGGAGGAGTCTAGTAGCCTTTTGTCGATTGCACAGGTCACTTTATGGTATGAAACAGTCCTCTCGAGCCTGGTTTTGAATGTTTAGCATAATAATTCAGGAATTTGGCATGATTTGTAGTAGAGCTAATCATTCGGTGTTTTACCGACATTCTCAACCAAATCTGTGTATTTATTTAGTGGTTTATGTTGACGATATTGCTATCACCAACAATGATCAAGATGGAATCACTAACTTGAAGCAACAACTCTTTCAGCATTTCCAGACTAAGACCTCGGCAAACTGAAATATTTTCTAAGTATGGAAGTTGCTCAATCCAGATCAGGTATTGTTATTTCTCAATGCAAGTACACCTTAGACATTCTTGACGAGACAAGAATGATGGGATGTAGACCCATTAACATTTCTACGGATCCGAATGCTAAATTTCTGCCAGAACAGGGAGAGACACTCAGTGATCCCGAAAGGTATAGGCAGTTGGTTGGAAAGTTGAATTGTCTCACAATGACTAAACCTGACATATCCTTTCCTGTGAGTGTTGTAAGTCAGTTTAGGAGTTCTTTCTGTAACAATCATTGGAATGCAGTAGCTTGTATTCTGCGACATATAAAGTCATATCCAGGTAAAGGACTACTTTTCGAAAGCCATGAGCATATCATTGGACTTACAGATGTTGATAGAGCAGGATCATCCTCTAATAGACGTTCTAATTCGAATATTGTGTTTTAGTAGGAGGTAATTTGGTGTCATGAAAGAGTAAGAAACAGAGTGTGGTTGCTCGATCTAGAGTGGAAGTGGAATATCAGGCAATGGTTATAGCAACTTGTGAGCTAGTTTGGATCAAATAGTTGCTGAGAGAACTAAAATTTGGAGAAACCGATAAGATGAAACTTGTGTGCGATAATCAAGCAGCCCTTCATATCGCATCAAATCCAGCGTTTTATGAGAGGACTAACACATCAAGATTAATTGTCACTTCGTCAGAGAAAAGATAACTCTCAGGAGATATTGTTACAAAATTTGTGAAGACAAGTGATCAACTAATGGATATATTCACTAAGTCCATCAATCCTCGTCTTAATTACATTTGTAACAAGTTAGGTACATACGACTTGTATGCTCTAGCTTGAGGGGGAGTGTTAGAATATGATTATGAATAGGAATAGTGTATAGAATCCTACTTGGAAAAGAATTGTAGAGTAGTGTCTATAAATAGCGTCTCAATGTAATAATGTAGACAAAACAATTCAATAATATTTTTCTCTTATATTTCTCACAAAAACCAACCAGCTGAAGTAGCTCACTTTGGGTGGCAATTTTGTCCAACATACTAGTTTCAATGGCCATAAGTCAAATCATCATTTCATTGGAGCTTAAGTTGCTCGAACTCGGGCACGGATCTAGAAGTCAGATCCTTCATGATCAAAATTTAAAGATTCGAGGTACTGATTCAGGTACGGATATAGGTGTCGAGATTCGGCTAAAAGTAATTCATATATAAAAAAATTAAAAGTTAAAAAATATGCCTAAATTATGGTGGACTATCTAGAGGGAAAACAATACACAAATTTTTGAGAGCACGTTTACATCTGTAATTATTACTAAGAACATATGCATCTCTTTAATGTTTATTATTATTAATTACAAATAAAAATTCATTGCATCTGTCTCGAATTTGGTCAAAGTACCCAAAATCGTTTGACCCATATCCAATGTTATCAAAAGCAAAAAAGGATCTAAGGTGTGTTGGTGCTCTTAGTGCAAAATGCAAATAAAGCGGGAGCTTTAATGAAAAAAGGCGCAAATGGAGGGGAAAAAACACGAATTTGATCAAAGTACCCAAAATCGTTTGACCATATCCAATGTTATCAAAAGAAAAAAAGGATCTAAGGTACGTTGGTGCTGTTAGTGCAAAATGCAAATAAAGTGTGAGCTTTAATATGTGCGTGTGTGTATATATATAGTCGAAGACTAATAATTATAAGCATGAATGGCAAACACATGAACAAAGAAAATGAAAAAAGATTATGATTGTTAGAATCATGTCAATTTTCAATAGAATATATGTAAATATAGTAGGTAGTTTATTTTACTCCTAATATAATTAGGTACTGATTTGTACTGATTAGGTATTGATTTTCTTTCCTTTTCAGAACATGTAAACTTAGCTATTTAAACCCCAATAGATTGAGGGATCGGAATAATCAAATCGAGTTCTCTCTCAAACTCTTTTTTTTATGGAACCGAAAGTTCTCTCTCAAACTCTTATTTTCTCACAAAGATAAAGCAAAATACCAAATGTTCTATACCGCCTCTTTAGAAGAGGTTCATTGGTAAGTGAAAGTATGTCCCAAAACCTTACGACACTAAAGCAAGCATTAAGCGAGGCGAAGAGTTCAACATGTTTTGGGCTTTGCTTCAGGGCTTAAAAGTGCCTTAGACCCACGTTGTGTCGACACATGTGAGGCACTGAAAGTGAAAGTCTATGCTACTTGGATTGGAGCACATGTCATCATACTTAACTAAGAAGAAGCCATCCTTGAGTTGCCCATTTCATTTTGTCCCTCTATTGTGTGTTAACAATTCATTTTTCCAACATTTCAGCAAATCTATGAGTTCATCCACCATTCAATCCTCTTGAGATTTAAATTCTGTCTACTGCACTCCCAATTATCAACAATAAAAGAGTTTGGATTTCCTACGACGAAGAGATTTGAGAATGCTTTCTTCAGTGTTGAATCCCCTATCACCTGTCAATCTAGATCTTTGTGTTGACCCCATCACCAATCTGGAAGTAGACGTCGGAAAATTCTTCCCCAGACTGTTTATGCTCTTTTATAATCCTAAACCATCATGTATTCTGAAAGCTTCCTCCAGTGACTGAGTCTCCCATACTTTGCTATGATAATCTCCATCCATAGCCCAACATCATCTTGGTTAAATTTCCAGGGACATTTCATTTCATCAGCTTGTTTTCGTAAAGCAAGACTTAGGTCTTTGACTCCAAGTCCACCAAGTGTTTTGGCAAGTATGACTTAAGACTATTTCACCAGACAGATTTTGTGACCCAGACTGTTTGCTTCCCATAGAATTTCCTTCTTATTCTATCTAGCTGCTTCTGAATCTTTGTGAGATGAGTACTGTTTCTGCCATGTGGCAAGGATTTTCTCAAATTTCTCAATTACTGAATTCCAGATCTGTGTGAACTTGTATTTGGCACCTAGAGGCAAGCCCAAATAGGGAGTGGGAAAGAAGCTTGTGCTACAACCCATAGGACCTATTTGGTAGGGTGAATTATTTTTATAATCTATGGATTAAATAGTGTGATTATTTAATACATTGTTTGGTAACAATCTTGAAGCAATGTATAACTAATACATGGATTAGTTATACACTCTACATGGTATTATAGGGTGTATAACTAATACATCCAATTTGGTGGGATTAGTAATCCATGGATAAATATGTATAAAGACAAAATTGCCCTCAAATTTCTTTAATTTATTTTCTAAATTTTTTTCAATTTATTCAATGTGAGTTACTTCTTTTCGATTTATCAAGATAATAATATCCCTCCAAATAATTTTAGTCATAAAAAAATTACTCCATTAACTTAAAAAATACTTATTGATCAAAATCTGAAAACAAATTGTGTGATTGCATACAACAACAACAACAAATTGCGTGATTGCATACAAGCTTTAAATTTGTAAATAGGATATTCATAAATAAAAATAATTTTTCTACTTAGCTTTAACACTCCTAGTAAGCCCACACATCCAATGCAACATTCGCATTTCCGCCACCTTCAATTTTTTGATATGGGCGTTCTTTACGAGCCAACACTCCGCTCCATATAACATGGCCGGACGAACTGCCACTCTGTAAAATTTTCCTTCAAGTTTGAGCGGCACTTCTTATCACACAACACTCCCGAGGCTAGCCTCCACTTCATCCAACCTGCCTCAATCAAGTGGGAGATATCCTCATCAATCTCACCATTTCCCTGAATCAAGGACCCGAGATACTTAAAATTACCCCTCCTACACACCACCTGAGAGTCCAACCTAACTACCAACTCATCCTCCTGCCTCAAGTCATTAAACTTGCATTCCCTATACTCTGTCTTGCTCCTACGCAACCTGAACCCTTTAGACTCAAGTATTTGTCTCCAAACCTCCAATTTATCATTCACACCTCTCCGCGTCTCATCAATCAACACTACATCCGCAAAAAGCATGCACCAAGGTACCTCACCTAGAATACGCCGCGTTAAAACATCCATCACCAAAGCAAACAAAAAAGGGCTAAGAGTCGATCCCTGATGCAACCCTGTCAGGGCCGGAAAATGCTCAAAATCTCTTCCCGCCGTCCTCACCTTGGTCTTAGCTCCTTCATACATGTCCTTAATCGATCTGATGTAAGCCACCGAGACCCCACTCACCTCCAAGCATCTCCAAAGAACCTCCCTAGGAACTGTCGTATGCCTTCTCCAAGTCGATAACTACCATGTGGAGATCCTTCTTCCTTTCCCCATACTGCTCCACCAGTCTCCGTACCAGGTGAATTGCCTCCGTCGTCGAGTGACCGGGCATAAAGCCAAACTAGTTCTCCGAAATAGACACTATCTTTCTCAACTTCCGCTCTACCACTCTCTCCCAAAAGATAATAAAAAAAAAAATTTACAAGTGAATGATTAAATCTTAAAATTTCTCAGTAAATAATTAATTATATTGTTAATTTTTTTTATTTTTAAAAAAGAATAATAAAGTGTTGCAAAGAAAATACATAAAGTTATAATATGACGAGGGTGTTTTTGTAAACAAACAATATTCTTTCAAAAATATAACAATACATATTATTTTCAATACATCAAACCAAACACTGCATAAAAAATAATCTCAGTATTACTAATCCCTGCACTATTAATCTCAACATTACTAATACAACCTATTCAGTATTATTTTATACACTCTGCCAAACGACCCCATAATGTCTTCTAGCTCCATCAAACTTGAAATGATATTCATCAGATAACACTTTTGAGCATATTGAAGTGTAGACCAAACATTGCCTCAAGTATCACAAATGTGAGGTTTAGATAAAGGGCTTGAGAATTGAGACCTCTCTGGTCTACAGAAAGGGAGTGTATCATCTACAAATAATAGGCGTGACACAAAACTAGGAGTATTCCTTTACTATGAACCGTTCAAGCCACACGAGTTGCTTGACCTTTTCAAGTATTAAGTCCTTCCCTAATCCACATAAAGAGAAAGGAAAATAGAGGGTCCTCTGCCTAATCCCTCTCTCGAGGAAAAAGTAACCCATTAACTTCCTGCTAACAAGAATGGCGAACTTGACTGCTAAGTTGCTCAGACTCGGGTGCTGGTGTTCGACACGGCCGGATCTTTCATGAGCTAAATTTTAAGATATGAAGATACAGACCCAAGTATGGGCACGTTTATTCGGCTAAATATAATTCAAATATTCAAATATAGATTTGTAAATACTAAAGTATTAAATATTATGCGGAAAACTTGAGTTAAAAAATATTGATCAAGAGGAGAATCTTGGTGATAAAAGAAAAAGGAAAAAATATTGATCAAGAGGAGAATCTTGGTGATAAAAGAAAAAGGTGACATAAATTTCTATTCAAGGTATTTCATTTTCTTCAATTTCACCTCAACTTTTGTTTTGATTACAAAAATCTTTGCATCTGTTCGAAATTTCTCCATCAATTGTGGTCAAACAACCCAAAATAGGATGACCAAATCGAGTATGAATCCCACACCCATGTCATGTCGACAAGGGTGCAGCACTGAAAGTAAAAAGCTCAAGCAACTTAGCTTGATTGTAGTGATGCAATATAAGATCCATTTAATCCATTCTCTCCCGAAAATCCATTTGTCTAGGATTGGGAAAACGCAAGGCCAGCATAATTATCAAAAGTTTTTTCAACATGTAATTTGAATAAAAGTTCAGCTCCACCAGTTTTCATTTTCCAATCCAAAACCTCATTTTCTATAAGAGCAACATCAGTTATGTCTACTGTCGATAAGTGCATTCTGATGTCCAGGGCCAAGCTACCTTATCACCCTTTTAAGTCTTTGTACTGCAATTTTATATATTTAGCCTATGAGTCTTACCGGCCTGTAAACTCTAAGTTCAGCAGCACCTTTCCTTTTAGGATGAAAGCAATAAAAGCAGCACTGAAAAAATTAACCAAGTGGTAATTCTGGTGAAAATGATTTAGAGCAGCAATGATGTCTTCCTTAATGTGACTCATGACTTCCGGTAGAAGGCTATTGTGAAATCATCAGGTTTGTGCTCTTGTCAGGGGCACATGCATTAATGGCATTTGTCGCTTCCTCTTCATTAAAGGTAGTCTCTGGTACCTCTTTTTTTCCATGGCTAAGCATCCCAAGCCCTCAAAATGTGTTGTAGGTATCCAACTTTCATCCCCGGAGTATACATTAGGGTAAAAAAATAGAATCTCTTTTTGATAACCTCTTTGTCCTCTTTTATCTCATCAGCCTCCTTTAATCAATCTATGCAGCTTTATCTCCAGTAAGAATTGGAAACTTTTTGAACGACTTAGTATTCCTAACCCCCTCCTTGAGCCTTAAGCACATCAATTTTGTCTCTAGGAGATCTTTTCTTCCTTTGCCAATGGTTGGATTTTACTTGTCAAGTTTAGCATGCTTGCTTTCTCAACTTGGTTTTTAATCCTTTCTTCAGTTGATCGCTAGTAACAGTATTTGGCTTTCCTTGTTTCTAATTTGGCAAAACAATCTCTGTTCCATATGGAGATGTCTTTTGTAGATGCTTCTGTTTTTGGGAAGGAAAAGAATCAGGGCCACCATTCTGTAATCATCTCACTGAAGCCTTCATGTCATAACCACATTTTCAAACACAAAAATAGAAAGTGTCCGTAGACCAATCGAGCACAAGTGGCATGTGGTTTGAGATAACCTTTGAGAGAGCTAACTCATTCACAGAGCCAAAAGTGTCATACCATCCATTGGAAATTAGAAATCTATCTGTTCTGGATGCTTAAGCATATACTTCTGCCCTAAACCGCATATGGCTCTTTGTAATGGAAGTCAACTCAATCCTATGACTTGAATGGAATCTAAAAAGCTCCTCAAAGCACTGGATCTCCTAATGCAATTAAATCTTTCATGCTTAAATCTCCACAATTGAAATCCCTCCTATCACCTGGTGATCATTCCATAAACCCCTGATTGCAGACAGTCCATCCCACAATCTTGTCAATTTCAGTTGGAGTGTGGCTCATAACTCCGATGAAATACCACTTGGGAGTTACCTGAACCCCTTCAAGCATTTGGAGAAATAGAATAAGAACCATGAAGCACATCAGTACATGTCCATAATCTCTTTTTCCAAACGATAGTAACCCCACACCGAGACAATTGCACTTGAATTCTGCCCAATCCACCCATTTGAAGTCCTCAATTTTTGTTCCATACATACCAGAAAATGTCTAGCGTCCACTTTTGCACCGAAGATTTGTAAGCATCCAACTTACTAATATCATTTAACCCTCGAACGTTTTAGCTTAATAGCTTCGACTTTCGTTATGAAAGGGCTTTTCGCTTTCTACCCGTTATAAGCCTCTCCCTGATCTGCAATTCCCTTTTTCATAATAAACTGAGCTTTTGAGTTTCTTTATCTCATTTTCCGTTTCTTTATCGTTTTCTTCCATGATCATCATCCTGCTTCTTGGGTGTAGAAGTGGCTCCCTCCTCTTCAGTTCCATCATCAAAATCATACCAAGGATTCCTTCTTCAAACCCAACGACATTCACTTGAAAAGCTTTGCAAGATTTTTTCGTAACAGTTTTGGTCCACTGAGTTGTCTCATTATAGTTGGACTGGTGGATGCTATGATCGTTTTATGGACTATCGTCATGCAAAGGAAGTGGTAGATAGTTGTCCGAAAGAGCAGGGAGCTCAGAATTAGTAGCACTATTAGTTGTAAATGTAAGCTTTATGGATGAAGTGAGAAAATTGGCATGCATTGAGGCTGGTTCACTTTATCATCAGCCTCTTGTCCCTTGTAGAACTTCATCAGGGGCTCCAGCAGAAGGCTCTACAGCCTGTTTTTTCTCATATTGAGGGGCTTGCGACGAGTTGGGTGCATTACTTGATGCTCCTGGGATTAAGTTTTTGAATTGGGCTTACCTAGTTAGTATCCATTCCAATTTCCCATTACCAATATTTTCCCTTTTTTACTTTCAGGGCCCTTCTGTATGGGTGTCTTATTTTTGTTATTCCATCTTGTTTCATGCTTTATTTCGAATTTGTTTATTATTCTTTGTCTTCAGCCGGGGGTCTATCCAAAACAGTCTTTCTACCTCTCCAGAGGTGGTGGTATGGACTGCGTACATTTTACTCTCCCCAGACCCGTGGGAATACACTGGGTTTGTGGTTGTTGTTGTTGCTGGCCCTTCTTATAATAGGCATGGATATAAAAAAAATGAGCCTAATTTGGAAGTTGCTTGGTATGGAGGAACCCAACTGATCTTTAAAGATTTTTGAAGTGGCTACGTATTTGGTGGTACGTCGCTCAGCTACTACTTTTGCAAGGCTCGATGAAGTTGTCAGCCACGGGAAGTGAGCCCTGGTCCATAACTTAAACCCTTAAAGCTTTCCCGATAACTGTGAAAAATGATAACAACAATTTCAAAAACCCAATCATTTACATTTAATTCAACCCTCTACGGAGGTTCATGTTCCAAATTCTTCACATATGTGTGAGCCCAGAGAAGGTGAGACCCTTGTCTTGGTATCTTCATCGGTGCTCATATATCCCTTACACCTATCTCTAATGGTTTTGAGCACATTTTCAATGATCTGCTCATTACGTAGTGAGTTTAATACTGGTCACTGGCGACCACCATTCAAGTGTCAATCTTCCTCCGTTCCGATTCCAATCTCCGACCTTGACTTTTTCCACCTCTTGCCTAAATGTGTGTTTAAAGAGAAATTGATTATGAGAGAGAGCGGTTTCACTTTGAGGCTTCTTGTTAATCTCCATCTATGAAGGAACCAGCTGTGGATAACTCTTATATTTGGAGGAATCACTGAGTTTGAAGCTTCCAAATAAGAGCTTGTTAATGAAATGTCTATGGAGGTAGACTATAGATGATAAAACACTCTGGAGAAAAGTTATCTTTCAAAAGTATGGGCAAGAAAATAATTGGAGTAAGGTCACTAGTTTCCCAAAAAAAAAAAATAATAAATAAATAAATAAAAATTGGTGTACAAATCCAGTAATACTAGCCTATGGTGTAAGGAATTGGAGAGGAAACCTTTGGGAAAAGTTTGCACCTAACACAGCATAAAGGTTGGGGATGCAAGGAAGATAAGGTTCTGAGATGGCATTTGGCTGGGATATGGCCCTCTCAGGGTTACTTTCGCAGAGTTATACACACTGGCTAGAACACCATACATACACATAAGGGAGGCCTGGGATCAACAAGGTTGGAATCTGAATTGTAGGGGAGCTCTAAATGATTGGGAGATAGACATGGCTGCTGAATGTTAAGAATCCCACATCGGAAAAGGGATGGGCAATTGGTCTGCTTAAATGAACTTGGACAATCCTCACCCTATGAGATAGCTTTTGAGGTTGAGTTAGGCTCAAGATCCATTTCTTTACATTGTATCCGAGCCAGGCCCATCCCAATCTTTATTCACCAATGTTGGGCCCCCATATTATATTGTCCACGCTTCAGTTAACGAGGTCTGGAAGTGCGGGGGCGTCTAGATAGCCCCACATAGGAAAAGGGATGGGAAATTGGTCTACTTATGTGGACCAAGACAATCATCAGTTCTCAGCTATCTTTTGGGGTTGAGTTATGCCCAAGATCCACTTCTTTACACTGAACTTACAAAATCTCTTGAATCTTTCAAAGGAACATCCAGTGAACCCGATCTGCTCACATGGAAAGGGGACAGCAAGATGAGATTCACAGTGAAAGGGCGTACAGATGGTTAAGCAATGGAGGGATCCAACAGCAGGGATGCCCTTGGCGACAGATTTGGAAGATCAAAATCCCTTTTAGAGTAACATGCTTGGCATGGCTGGTTGCTAACAAAGCATGTCTTACTCATGAGAATCAGAAAAAAAGGGGCTGGCAAATGAGCTCCAGGTGTTTTCTGTGCAATAGAGCCAGGAAGAAAATAGTCATCTATTTGACTGTTTCTCTATTGCAGAGAGACAGATCACATTTGCAATTGATTTTTACTTTGGGCAAAGTGAATTGGGTGATGCCAAGGAGTACTTTGGATTTACTAAGATGCTAGAACAGTGAACGGAGGAATATAAACAACAAGAAATGGTGGCGGTCCATTCTAGCTTGCATACAGTGGACTGTTTGAAAAATAAGGAATGCTAGGTGTTTTGAGGACAAACACAGTTTTTATATAGAAGATTAGGCTTCAATGTATTTTGTCATTTCATTTCTGGTGTAAAGAATTTTTCATAGAAGAATCAGTTTTTATTACAGCTTATGGATTCCCTGTAGGCAGGAAAGGGTAGTACGACTCGCACTGATCTCTTTGTAAATTTGGATGTCAGCACAGAATTTTGTGTCTGATGAACATACTATTACCATTCTCAAAATAAAAAAAGGATCACTGAAGTTTCCCATATGGCAACAAGATAAGAATTGAAGCTTTTGATGTCGAGCATTGTCCTCCTCCTATGTAGAACGAAGCTGCCTCCTCTGTAGAACGAAGTGTCAGCTTCGGTCATTTATTTATGTTAGTTGCATCTGAGCGAGACCTTTCATTGCTAGTGAACCGATTTAAAGCTATATTGCAAGGTTTACCCAAAACCCTGAGAATCTTCTCTGCAACTTCACCCCAACCGCAGTGGTAATCTGACTCCGGGATAATTACAGAGGATTTCCATATCACTAAACCATGATTTCATTCTCACGAAACGTCCATAAATGTTCAAATCTAGATAAACTCTACATACGTAAGATTGAATCTTCCTTCATGATCTTTTACATATGTTTCTTTTGCTCCTTGACGCTGATTTGAGTGCTTCACTAACCAGTTATAGGTTTTTATCATCTATCTTAAGCCTGCTGGTAAATCGTGTCCTCGCTTGATTAGGATTAACCAGCATGTATGGTCTTCTCCAACATCTGTCAATTCAAAGGATCTCTCGCCGGCCAAGAAGAAAGTTTTCTTTTCCCACCAGATAGCTGATGATAAATTCATCGGAGAGAGTCTTAATGAAAAGGAAAAAAAGTTCAAGTAAAAGGTTGTCTGAGATGATAAGAGCATCTTATCATCTTCCAACTAGGAACAAGCAAAGACAATCAGGAAACACTCGGTACACAATATTTTCTTCTCTATCCCTAGGTCAAAACAATTTCCCAAGTTTTTTATCTCTCATGCAACGTTGACCATTTGTCAATCATGCATCTCTTTTTTGAAACCGGTAAATGTGTATTCCTCAGCATAGCAATGCTGGACACCATCAAAAATAGTTACATAAGAAAATCAAAGAGAGAAGACGATACTTACAGAGATCTTAATAAATCTAAAAAATGTTCTATATCCTCTAGAACTACTACTTTACACCAAAAGTAGAAAGATACTATACAATTCCATTTAACTTTCTGCATAGAATTGGATCTATCTTCATAGCACCTCTCATTTCTCTCTCTCTCTCTCCAAACTGTCCACTATATGCATTGTGGTATGATCCTCCACCACTTCTTTTGACTTTTGCTGCCTCCCCTTTTCATCTAGCAGCTATACAAATCCGTAGTATGCTCGGGCATAGTCCAACTTGTCTCTGTTATGTTGAGAAATAAAGACCAAAGTTGAGCTGTAAAAGTGTAGTGTAAAAACAGGTGGTTGTTTGTTTCATCTGTCTCATTGCATACGAAGCACCTGGAAACTATGATGGCCCCTTTTTTCTTCAAAACTTCCTGTGTCAGGCATGATCTTCTAATCACCAACCAAGTAAAGCATTTTACCTTGGTTGGAGATGGGCTCTTCCATAAGTTTCTCCATATTTTTGGTTGCCCTCTATACTGTACCCTTCCTTCCATTCTATAAGCCCTTTTAACAGTGAATTGCCCATCCATATTGTGTTTCCATCTTAATGTATCTGGTTCAACAGTAGTGCCACTGAAATCTTCAATCCTACTAAGCAAATTAGCCACTCTATCAACCTCCCAATCAATTAGCAATCTCCTGTAGGATGAGTTCCAGCCCTGTGCACTCCTACTGTCATCAATGGTACCATCTGGTTTGTTGCTTAAAACAAAGAGGTCTGGGAACATCTCCATTAATGGACTTTGCTCCTTCCAAGCATCCTTCCAGAATTTTATTCTTGTCCCATCTCCAACTATCTTCTGCAAGTTCCTTTCCATATTGGGACATAGGTTTCTAATGGTTTTCCAGACTCCAACCCCATAAGTATCAGTGCTCACATTTTTGTACACCAAGGGTTGAATTCACCAAACTTGTGTTTAGTCACCTCCCTCCATAATGCATGTACCTCCTTATTCTGTCTCCAAAGCCATTTCATCAATAAGCTATTGTTCTGTGCTTTCAAATTTCTGATGCCCAAACGACCCTGCTCTCTACTCTTCATTGTTGTCTGCCAGTTGACAAGATTGTATCCTTTGCCCTCTTTGCACCCATGCCACAAAAAATCCCTTTTAAGTCTATCCAGCTTTTTTTTCATAACTCTGGAAGGTAGGGGAAATAGAGACATTACATATGTAGGAAGTGCATCAAGTACTGAGTTGATAAGGGTGAGCCTCCATCCCAATGATATGTACCGAGCCTTCCACCTAGCAAGTTTCTTTTCTGTTTTCTCTATAATTCCATCCCAAATTTCCTCTGCTTTGTCTTCACTGCCAAGAGGCATACCAAGGTATGTAGTAAGCAAAATTTCCTCTTTGCATCCTAGAATGATTGCAACATTCTGAATGTTTGGCACCTCCTTTATGGGAACAAGCTGGTTTTTCCCCAGTTAACTTTCAAGCCAGAAGAAGCTTAAAAAATAGTCAAAATTAATCCGATGTACCCTATTTGTTCTACCTTAGGCTCACAAAAGACAAATGTGTCATCTGCATATTGTAGGTGACATACCTCTAATGTTTGGCCCCTGCTAATTCCTATCTCAAAACCTTTAATCCATCTATTCTGTAACGCTATTCTCATCATGCTATCAAATCCCTCCATTGCTAGTATAAACAGGAAAGGAGACAGAGGGTCGCCTTGTCTAAGACCTCTTTCCGAACCAAAAAAAACTACTGGTTCACCGTTTACCAAAACAGAGAACCTAACGATTTTAATACAGAAACCAATCCATTTTAACCATTTCTCAACGAAGCCCATTTGCCTGAGAGTGTTCAACAAGAATCTCCACTTGACATGATCGTAAGCTTTTTCTATGTCTAGTATACACATGACACCTTCTTTTGCAGCTCTAAGTCTTGAGTCCACACACTCACTAGCAATTAGGGTTGCATCCATAAATTGTCTCCCTTTGATAAATGTCATTTGATGGTTGTTAACTAAATTGTTAACCACCTTCTTGAGTCCTTCCGCCAATACCTTCACCACAATCTTGTACATCTCACCTACGAAGCTTATAGGTCCGAAATCTTTCAGCTTTGCAGCTCCTACCTTTTTGGGGATCAAAGCTATGAATGTTGCATTAAAACTTTTCTCAAACTCTTGATATTCATAAAAATATTGGAGAGTCTTCACAATATCCTCTTTCATGAGTTCCCAGAAAGCCAAAAAGACCTAAGGAATCCATCAGGCCCCGGTGCCTTTTCCACAGCACACAATTTAATGCATTCGAAAATTTCATCCTCTTCAAATTGTTTTTGTAGCTCCTCTTGCTCTTCTGTTGAGATCCTTATAGCTTCATGTAACACTAGTTCTGGCCTCCACTCTTCTTGTCTCCTCAGACAAATTTTTGTAGTAATTTTGTATAACTTCTTTGATCTAGTCCGGATCTGTCACCTCTATGCCCTCCACTTTTAGCTTATCTATGGAATTTACCCTTTTGTGAGTTGTGGCTATTCTATGGAAGTATTTTATGTTTTTGTCTCCTTGTTTCAACCATTGTATTCTTGATCTTTCTTTCCAAGCTATCTCCTCATGTCTTGTAACTTCTTCAAACTCCATAGCTAAGTTTGATTTCTGCAATGCCTATCATCTGTGAGAGCTCTTTGTTCCTAAACTGCCTCCAAGTCTGCCAACTGGTTTAAAATGTCGTCCTTTCTTTGTTTCCAATTGACCTTATTATTTTTGCTCCAATCTTTTAGCTTTGCTTTTAGCATTTTCAATTTCTCTCCTAAAATATAACCGGGCCTCCCATCCACAACAAAAACTCCCCACCAGTGTTTTACCTTTTCTTTGAACCCTTCTACTCGCATCCACCAACTTTCAAATTTGAAATAATGCTTCTTAAAGTTCAACTCTCCATAGGATAGCATGATTGGATTGTGGTTGGATCCAATCTTTGGCAATACTGTCTGTTTAATAAGAGAAAACTGCTCTTCCCATGATGAGTATAAGAACCTATCAATTCTTGAGGCGCTTCTATGATTCTCGCCCCTCCTCCAAGTAAAAGATCCTCCGAGTAAACGAGGAACCACAAGTTCCATCTCTTCAATGCATTCAGAGAACTCAGCCATTGCTCCATTTATTCTGAAACAATTTGTTCTTTTATTGGGATATCTAATTACATTAAAATCACCTCCCACACCCAAGGCCCTGCATACCTTCCCTCCACTGAGTATAACTCCTCCCTTAACTCTCGTCTTTCTACCCTTGTACAATCAGCATACACAACAAAAGAAATCAGAACTTTCCCCCGACATTTTACATGTTATGCTTTGGTTGCCATGTTCTACCATTTCCCCTTTCCAAACTCTCCTATCCCATAAGATAATTATTCCCCCCCCCCCCTTACTGCCATTTGCCAGCAAATGTATCTCCTCCACCCATCTATTATCCCATATACTATGTACGAGTCTATCTATATTTCCCCCAACTTTGTTTCGACCAAAATAAACACATCTGCACCCCATTGATTAATAAGATTCCTTACCACCCCCTCACATTCCAAGACACAATCTTTAGCCTCATCTTTGCAAAATAGTTAGTCCCCTACCCCTGGCTCTAGGTTCACCATCCTTGAATTTCATATCGAACATTAGATTCTTGAGCTCTTTTGGAATTGTGTTGTGATTACTATTTGAGGATTTGCCCTTTCTTGCATGTCTCTCCAAGTATCTCTTTTGATCCAGCTTCATGTACAAAGCATAAGCCTTTTTTTCACATCCCCTGAAAGCTGCTCCAAAGGTTTGCTTAATTTGATCACATTAAGGTGTACCCAGATCGTAGCCATCATCTCTATCATTTCTGCTGAAAGATTTTCTTCTATGCTCAAAGGCTCTGGCTCATTATATGTGACCAGCTGATTCTCGAAAGTTTCCTGAAAGGAAGAATCTCCTCTGCTCATGCAGCAACTGTGTTTGTTCCCTTCAATAGCTATGGCATCACCTTCTTGAGTCATGTCCTCTGCCTGAGTCTCCTCCATTCTCTGATTTCTGAGTTTTGGTTCTTCTGCGATTTGCATGTATTTTCCCATTCCTAGTCCATTATCGAGTGCTTAAAAGGTTGTATTGTTTCTCCCTAATTTGAGTTAATGAAATTAGAAAGAGGCTCAATGAAAACAGCAATTTTGGGCTTGCTAGAAGGCTCAATTGTTTTGTAAGCTGGGCTTGTTTTTTATTCAAATTTAAAATGTGCTCAGGGCCCCACTTCCACTAGACATGTGACTTTTGTCCTTTTCAATTACCCCTTGTAAACCTCGATGTCCAAGGTTTTCTTTGTTAATGCACTTTTTTCTCTTTCTAACTCTCTGTCTCTGTGTTCTTGCAGCACAGGACTGCTTCTGTACTATCCAGCTTTATGTCACTATCACTTCGATCCGATCTCTTCTCGACCTCCATCAATCTATACGGCGCCGGCGACTCCACCCATATCGGCAGTGAGTATATCGGCCCATCTTCGGCAATCTCTATCTTCGGCGGAATCTTTTCCCTTGGTCCTCTAACTCAAATTTCGTGCCCATCTCAGCTGATTCTTGATTTGTGTCTCTTCTTCAGTTTCTATCCACCCCCCACATTCATCACCGATCTTTGGTTGTTCCAGAGTTGTAATGGTAGCCCTAAAACCCTAATCCAAAACCACTCAAACCTGGTTTCATCTGGGAAGGCTCCTATTGTTGGAGACCACCATTCCAGCTTCAAGATCAGACCTTCTCTCTTCCAATCCCCCATGATAATATGTTCAGCCATCCTTCTGGTCTGAAATTCAAAGAGAAAGTCGAAGCCATTCATATCGTACACCTGAACATTGGGAGCTCCCTTCAACGTTAGTTGGGCCCATCTGCGCACATCATTTCGAGTTGGCACATCTCCTCCTCCAGAAAACCTGCCAACGAGACATGTGCTTAACAGGCTGCTGTCATCTGCCTCTTTGGTCACCTTCAGCATTGCGGTCTCATTGGCTACATTCATTTCTCTCTTGCCCCATCTACTGCTATGCATAGCTCCCTTGTAATCCCCCTTCCCAATGATAGTATTGATATTTAATTCCCTTTTTGTAATAAAATACCCTTTCTTCTCTACTTTTCTCTCAATGAAGTTTTCGACCTTTGTTACCTGAAACCCCCATCCCTCATTAAATACATTTTCTGGAAGAATAATTACTGATTTACTCTGCCCCTTCACTGTGATAACAGTAATAAATCGACCGTACTTATTGAACTTCAAGGAGCAATAAATATATGTCAAAATGTCTCTGCATCTCCAAGATTTGAATTGGTTCCCCCTGCTACTATCTGAAGCTTCCTTTAATCTGTTGCATAACCAAAGTAAAGCTCCCTTGCTCAATATCATACGACTGATAGACATTCTGGTAGCCTCCACCCACTCAAACCAAATCTTTGAAGCAGATACTGACTCTGTAAGATCATATGATCCCCCCCCCCCCCTGCGTCTGAAATACAATCTGTTCTCCTGAAAGAAAAGGCAAGAATATAAAGAGATTCCGGTGGCAGAAAACCACCGGAGAATGGGCTCTAGACACCCAAAAGGGATCTCTAGAGGCCACCTAGGGGAAAGTGCCTGGGAGCATTTTGCTTTCCCCTACTCTGAAGTTCAATCAGTTGAAAAATCCAGCAGTCAACGACAAAATAAGGACAAAGTATTACGATCTCTGATCACAAATACTACTGAAAGCACCTGACAGGCCATGTGATGGTCACCATATAGAAGTGAAATAATTAGTATATGAAAACATGACCCCCTTATCTAAAACACCCCTAGTTTCTAAGCACAACAATCAACGTCCCCCAGCTCATCAATAAGAATGCAACATGAAAGCACGAAAAAATATGAGAGGTAGAGCCTTTCTACTTCTTCAGAGGTAGAGGTATGGACTGCGTACATCTTACCCCCCCAGACCCCACTAGGTGGGAATACACTGGGTTTGTTGTTGTTGTTGTTGTTGATAATTTAAATTAAACAACTGTGCTCAACTTAACCATAACTTCAAGTGGAACCTAACCACTTCCATCCAAACTAGTTTATCATCCTCAATCATTCTATCTCCTATGGTTTCATTCTTTGCGAGGTCCCTACCCTCAACAACAAGAATAAGGGAGGCACTGGAAATTCTTCTTAGTTTCCTTAAACCTTTTGTTCTACTCTTTGATTAATGATGAGTTTTTGTTTCTTTTCTTCTCATATTTTTTTAATTTAATAATTTCCTCCAAAAGCAAGGTAGATGAAATAGATTCTAGCTTACCTCAGTCACTTTGAGAAGACCTTTCATAGAGCCAGTACTGTTGGATCTATCATATACATTGTCTGCAGCAGATAACACATATCTCTGTAGGAGCTCCCTAAACCTCTCGCAACAGTGAAGAGGGTGACGATATCTTCCTCTATAAACTCCGCCAGCAGTCATTCCATACAAGATATCACTCATCAAGCTCCAGTGAGGACCATACTCGTGAACAGCAGCACAAAGTACAGCGTCTTCTTGTGGCAACCATGAATCAGCTGATGGAAAATAATCTTTAGACCATGTTTTACCTTTCCTAATCGGCCTTTCTGATTTAATAGTAAGAACTCGTTTTACAGGCATTGGATTGATTGAGACTTTTCCTCCCACCTTGCTTCTGCTTATTGATCTGAGTTCGATGTTCGTGGTGCCAACATCATACTGCTTCAGTTCTTTAGATTCAACCTGCCGCTTTCCATGATATGTTGAATGTTTTACCAGAGAAGATACCTCAGAGGACTTCTTCAGTTTTTTAGACTTCTTGGCGCTTTTAACATCCTCTTCATATGTTGCTAGTTTACGTTTTCTCTCTTGAGCAGAATCCGGCGTCGTAACTGGCTCACTGGAGAGAGTATCATCATCTATGAGCTCTAACGAAGGCTCTTCCTTCAAAGCTAGACGTTCCGAAGCTAGACCGCCTTTTCTCAAAGATTTGAACTTTGTTTTTTTCGCCTTCTTCTTCGACTTGGTTTTCGGAGCAGAAGATGTGTGCCTGCAAAGCATATTGCAGTTGAAAATCAGTAAGAAATATAGTCAAAGCCAGTTAGCTTACTTTCAAAGGAGTAAAATAACCTAAGCAGAAAAGAGAACTTCTCTATCCCCCCATTCCAAAACAACAAAGGATTAACAACAAGAACATACCCAGTGTAATCCAAAAAGTGGGGTCTTGGGAGGGTAGAGTGTACGCAAACCATACTCTTACCTCGTAGAGAAAGAGGGGTTGTCTCAAAAAGACCCTAGACTCAAAATTAACAACAACGGATTAAAAGAACAAAAATAAACAGCTGAGGTGAATGACAGACAGCACCTACAAATTCTAAAACCATTCACTCATATTTTAGTTACTAGTTACACGAGGCCGTGCTAAGCCTGGGCGCCCAAACTCAAGATATAACAATAGTATTAAAATTTTAATTAAAGAAATTTAATTGGTATCATAGTCTTTTACTGCAAAATTAATATAATTCAATGGTACATTAAATATGAATTGTTGATTAGTCTTCGTCATTATTAAAGTTTCTTAATAACTTAATTAGATAATTTTTAAACAAAAAATTATCCACGAGGAAGAAAGTTTGGTAGAAGAATTATTAAAGATCAAAGGGACCAAGTGATTCAACATTAAAGTAATAAAATTCAAATTATGCAAAATAATTACAAATATAAGAAAATCATAAATTGAAAAATATTGGCATTTTTATGAATTTTGTGAACATTTAATTTTTGTATTTATAGATAGAAATGGATTTTTTGGGTATTTATTAGCATGTGTTAATTTCAATTATAAAATCATGAAGTATAACACAAATAAATCTTACACAAACTATAACAATACAACTTTTAAACTTGATTGCATTTGATCCCAAATATCATGAAACCAATTTTCAACCAATCCACAATGGGTATAAAAGCACATTAAACCCTGTTTTGCATCCTTTTAAAGAAAAGAAACATAAACAAGTATAGGTTTTGAACTGCTCTCTGGTGGAGATGGCAACTAGCTCTTTTTTATGAGAAGGCAAGGTATTTTATAATAAGAATCAGCATTAAGATGATAATTTTAGAGAAGACAAAAAATACATCTAACAAAACTATACCCCGACTACACTTGTAGTGATCCTAATAACTCAAGAATTGAGCACAGCCTCATTTTCAGGTCCCATTAAACACCAAAATAAAACAAAGCTATATAACTTGAGTTATGTCTTAATTCATCTTTGACATTTACTGGGAATCCTAACTGAAATATTTGCTAAAACATTGTTGATCATCACCATTCTGCCCCTAACAGATAAATGCTTCTTCCAACTTGCTAGCCTTCTCTCATGTTTCACCAAGACCCCTTGTCATATGCTCTCAGCTCTATGTCTTGCTCCCCATGGTAATTTCCAGTAAGTGGCAGGCACTAGGCAGACACTTATCTACCAACCTATAGAACCAGTTAAATTGATAGCATTTGAAAACAAATTACCGGGAAATAAGCTGATCTCTCAGTATATTGGTAACCCAGAAACTCCATCAAAATCAGTAAAATAATCCTCAAGTGATTGATATGTTTCCTCAGCATCACAAATAACAAGAAAGTCATCAGCATACAGAAACTGAGACACTTTTTCTTTTTTTGAGAATGGTAATGTTGTATTCCTCAGCATTGAGGATATGCTGGCTGCCAATAATATAATTTACATCTGAAAACAAACAAAAACCAAGACAAGCTACAATAAAAAAACTATAAAGATTTAACAAATTCTAAAATCTGCCCAGCATCCTCTACACCCTCCTCTTTGCACCAAAAATAGAAAGTTCTCATGCAGTTCCATTTGATTTTCTGAACATATTCAGCAGTATTCTCAAGACACCTCTTGTTTCTTTCTCTCCAAATAGACCACCATATACATGATGGGATCATGTTCCACCACCGCTTCTGACTTTTACTGCCCACTCTTCTAATCCAGCAGCTAAGTAAATCGGCTGTTTGTTCTGGCATGGTCCATTTAGTTTGTGTCAAATCATGAAACAAAGTCCATACCTCAGAAGTGATTTTACAGTGCAGGCACAGATGACTATTGGTTTCATTTGTTTATGTTAAAATATGAGTAGGAATGGGAATAGTATTTAAATCCTTCTCGGAAAAGTATTATAATGTAGTTTCTATAAATAGGGTCTAGATGTAATTATGTAAACACAATTTTCAATAATATTTTTATCCATTATTTCTCACATGGTATCAGAGTGTTGTCAGAAACTTCAGAAAAGAAAACTCAATCGGCGTGCGTCAATTCCAGTGACTGATTTGTGTCATTTTTTATTTTGTGGGTTGTGTACAAAATACAATACCACCAAGAGGATCGGAAAGCTCAGGCGACAAAAACTCGACCAAAACCGACGGAAAAATATCACCCACGCGCCTGCCGGAATTCTGTAATTCCGGCGAGATCTATGTCATGCGCTGGCACGTGAGCCCATCTCCGGTCGAATTTTTGTGTTGTTCCTTTTTTGGTTGGGGTCGCCGATCTATTCCGACTCTGACCAGTTACTCTTTTCCAGATTCCGCCAAGTCTTTTCAGATTCCGATTGCCGGAACCTAATTCCGGCGACTTCATATTTTTTTTTTAGGAATTTTCAGACATTCAGATTCGGTTTCTTGGGGTTTTCAAGTCAAATTCCAAGATGTCTTTGGGGCATGATATTTTTGGCCCCAAAACTATTGGAATTGGAAGTTCAAGTCCTATGATCACTACCGAACCCTTAATGGGAAGTTCAAATTATTTAGCCTAGGCTTCCTCAGTTGAGTTGTAGTGCAAAGGTTAAGGTGTCCAAGATCACTTAAAGAACTAAGCTAGTGTGGTATATGAAAAGACAAAATCTAGCGAGGAAGATGCGAAAGTCAAAGAACAAAGGGAGAAAGTTGACGCTCAATTATGTAGTCTCTTATGGCGATCTATTGATTCCAAGTCGATGACCTTGATTCGTCCATTCCAGACGTGTTATTTAGTTTGGGAAAAGGCTCGTGCTTTATACACTAATGACATATCTCATTTTTATGATGTGATATCTCGAATGACCAACTTGAAGAAACAGGAATCTGATATGTCTACTTAGTTGGAACAAGTACAAGCAGTCATGGAAGTTTGATACATTGATGTTTGTCACTACGGATGTGGAAAAACAACACAGACAGATGTTGTCGAACTTTCTACTGACCATGATGTTGTACGTGATTAGATTTTAGCTAGTCCTAGCTAGTCCTACGGTTCCTAAAATTGATGAGTTATTCTCTCGCCTGCTTAGTCTTGCCCGACTGAAGGACTTCATCATATTTTGTTTGGACAATATGAGCATTATTGGATGGTCGATTAGGCTGTGGAGATGTCTGCTTACTTGCTCGATTCCGAAGGAACTCATTATATTCCTTTACAGCAATAGGATCATTAGGATCATAACTGGGTGGTGGACCATGCAAACTATGACATATATCCTGAGTGTGTCCAACTTTATGACAATAACTACACTTTGATCGAGATTTTCCAGAACGACCTCCTCGAGAATGGAGTCATCTTTTGTATCATCTTTGTCCTCTGTTTCCATCCCTAAGACTATGGGTTAAGAGCAAAACCAATCGAAAGACACCTAAAGTTTCAGCGATCTTTCACTTCGGCACCTAAAGTAGACGGTGTTTATTTTTGGCACCTCAACTAGCATCCAAATGTGTCATTTTGGCACATTTTTGACAATCAACAAAAATATTTGATGTGTGCACTACACGCGCTATGACATGTAAAGTAGCCAATAATAATAGGACATTTGGCATTTTTATTAAAATAATTTTAAATAATTAATTTGAATTAAAAATTATAAATTAATTTAATTTAACTTAAATTAATTCAACCCCACCCCTCACCCCAAACACCCCAGATCATCTTTTGCAGCACCTCCCTCCCCCCTCACCCCCATTTCCATCCCCACCCAATCGTCTTCTTTAATCTCTTAACACCCCTTACTCCCCACCACTTTCCCAATCGTTTTCTCTAATATCTCAACCACCACCCACCCCCATTATCGGTGAATAAAAGGAATATAAGCTTCACGCGATGTGTGTAACCTGTCTTGATGCTGGCAATAGTGTTTTAATCAGATGTTGTATCATTTTTAGGCTTGCTGAGTTGTATATGGCATCCGCAAACTTGCAGTGCCATCTTATCTTATCCAAGTGTCTGATTTTCATGGAATATATAAATTTTACCTTAAGCTTAAAAAAGAAATAAGGAATAGAAAGAATTAATTTCATTCTCATTAATTAATGGAAGAAAATGAAGAATCAAAAGTAGAAGGTGAAGAATATTTCACAAAATGGAAATAATGACATGGGAGAAAGATGAAGGAATTAATTTCATTCTCATAAATCAATTGATTGATGTTCATTTTCAAAAATGGAAGCTGAAGAATTATGGAAAGACATGGAAGAAAGAATGGTGGAAGAAGGAGAAAGAAAGATGAATTATGGAAAAATAGAGTTGGAGGAATTAATTTCATTCTTATTAATCAATTGGTTGATGTTCATGTTCAAAAATGGAAGCTTAAGAATTATGGAAAGCCATGGGAGAAAGAATGGTGGAAGGAGGAGAAAGAAAGATGAAAATATTACGAAAAAACCCCTCAAACGCGCTCAAAATGCGTGTAGCACACGCGCAATGATGACTCAGCAAAAAATGCCAAAATGACACATTTGAATGCTAGTTGAGATGTCAAAAATGAACACCGTCTACTTTAGGTGTCAAAGTGAAATATCGCTGAAACTTTAGGTGTTTGTCGATGGGTTCTCATTCAGGATGGAAGCAGGCTATGATATATGAGATGTCTGCTTTGCATACGAGTAGTAGTTGGGAGCTTATTTCCCTTCCTGCAGGTAAATTTATTGTTGGTTGCCATTGGATTTATGCAGTCAAAGTTGGTCCAGACGGTCAGGTTGATCGGTTTAAGGCTTGCCTTGTTGCCAAAGGATACACACAAATATTTGGGTTTGATTATAGTGACACTTTCTCTCCCGTGGCTAACATAGCATATGTCCATCTTTTCTTATCTATTGTTCGTCATTGGCTTTTTTATCAGTTGGACATTAAGAATGTCTTTTTAAATGGTGATCTTGAGGAAGAAGTCTATACAGAGAAACCACCTGATTTTGTTGCCCAGTGGGAGTATAGTAGCCTTGTATTTCGATTGCGCAAGTCACTCTATGGTCTGAAACAGTCTCCTCGAGCCTAGTTTGGAAAGTTTAGCACAATAATTCAGCAGTATGGCGTGATTCGTAGTGGAGCTGATCACTCAGTGTTCTATCGACACTCTAAACCAAACTTGTGTATTTATTTGGTGGTTTATGTTGACGATATCGTTATCATCGGTAATGATCAAGATGGTATCACTAAGTTGAAGCAACATCTCTTTCAGCATTTCCAGCTAAAGACCTCGGCAGATTGAAATATTTTCTACATATTGAAAATGCCCAGTCAAGATCAGGTATTGTTATTTCTCAACGCAAGTACGCCTTAGACATTCTTGAAGAGACAGGAATAATGAGATGTAGACCTGTTGACACTCCTATGGATCCAAATGCTAAACTTCCATTACGACAGGGGAAGCCACTCAGTGATCCTGAAAGGTATAGGCGGTTGGTTGGAAAGTTGAATTATCTCACAGTGACTAGACCTGACACATCATTTTCTGTGAGTTTTGTAAGTTAGTTTATGACTTCCTTCGGTGATAGTCATTGGGATGCAGTTGTTCGTATTCTGCTATATATAAAGTCAGCTCCAGGTAAGGACTACTCTTCGAGAATCGAGGTCATGAGCATATCATTGGATATATAAATGTTGATTGGGCAAGATCACCCTCTGATAGACGTTCTACATCCGGATATTGTGTTTTAGCAGAAGGTAATTTGATGTCCTGGAAAAGTAAGCAAGAGTGTGGTTGCTCGATCTAATGCAGAAGTAGAATATCGAGAAATGGTTGTAGCAACTTGTGAACTAGTTTGGATCAAACAACTGTTGAGATAACTAAAATTTGCAAAAACCCGATAAGACGAAACTTGTGTGTGATAATTAAGCAGCCCTTCATATCGCATCAAATCAAGTGTTTCATGAGAGGACTAAACACATAGAGATTGTCACTTTGTCAGAGAAAAAATACTCTCAGGAGATATTGTTACAAAGTTTGTGATGTAGAGTGATCAACTTGCAGATATTTTTGTCAAGTGTCTCACCAATCCTCATATTAATTACATTTGTAACAAGCTAGGTACATATGACTTGTATGCACCAGCTTGAGGGAGTGTGTTAGAATATGAGTAGGAATAAGAATAATATATAAAAAAGAATTATAATGTAATGTCTATAAATAGGGACGGGATGTAATTATGTAAACACACAATTTTCAATAATATTTTTCTCCACTGTTTCTCACAGTTTCATTGCATAACGAGCACTATAAGGCTATCTGGAAACCTCTTCTTTGGAGCTTTTCATGAGTTAAGCAAGCCCTTCTAATCACCATCACCAGCCAGGAAAAACATCCACCCTTTTCATAAGTTAAGCAAGCCCTTCTGATCACCGGCCAGGAAAATCTTACCTTAACCGGTACTTTGTTCTTCCAAATCTTTTCCCAGAGTCCAGTTCCTGCACACTCCTACTGTATAGCCTGCTGAGTAAAAGTATTCCATCATTGTTTTGCTTCCATCTTATTGAGTCTTCTTCCAAGTTTGTTCCCTTCATCGGGATCTTATAGCAAACCAGCCATTCTTCCTATTTTCCAATCATTAAGTTTCTTTTAAAACTCAAATGTCATCCTTGGGGAGACCAAACTTCATTATTATCAGTTCTCATATTTGAAGAAGTAAGATCCTATCCTCATAGTCCTGTCCTCATAGGCCCTATCCTCAGTCCCTGTTGATATCCATTCTTGTAATGTCTTATTCCTCGTAGTCCCTGTGCAACTGCCCATTAGTCCTTTAATATCAATTCTCATACTTGAAGCAAGGTCCTAGTTTCAACCATTCACCATAACAATTGTGTTTAAGAAATGGAACTTAGGCCTAACTCAACTGCCAAAGCTAACTCTTCCAAGACTATACAAGGAGTCTCTGTACCCATTAACCCCACTGATGTGAGGCTCCAACACCCCACCCCCTCTACAAAAAGAATAATAATAACGCACACCCGCGACTGGACATTTAGAACATGGACAATATAAAACGGGAGGCCCAACATCAGGAACAATGAATTGGGATTGACATGGCACTAATACCATGTTAAAAAATGAATCTTGGGTCAAACTCAAACCCAAAAATTAGCTCATGCAGAGGATCTCCCAAGACAATATAAAGAGTCAATGTACCCATTACCCCACCGATGCGGGACTCCAACAAATTGTAATGTAATTATCATTCTATCTGCATCTGAGTCTGGAAGAATTATTCTTGGCATAGTCCTTTGCTTTATCACTCTAAATTTCTTCATCCCTCTAAAAAGAAACAATTAATTCTTGAAGCACTATCTTGCGGGCGGAAGATCAATCAGTTCTAGTTCCTCTATGCAATGTGAAAAAAATTCTTCAACGAGAATGTGATTCTGGAACTGACTTCCTTTCAGACATAAATCTGGTGTGAGACAACAGAAACGAGATAGCTTGAAGTTTGATGGTGATGCTAGGATCCCCGTAGGTATTACTACCCAGCCAATATCTATTATCCCATATCACAATAATACCTCAGACACTCATTAGCTTGTATGCACCCGAATTCTACCCATTTGTTATCCCAAATCTATCGCGCACCAATGATCCAATCTCCTTATCCACCTTTGTTTCCGGAAAGCAATAGGCATTAGCTTTTTGCCTTGTTGTTCAATCCCCCTACCTTCACACTGATGATGTTTAGCTACATGTAAAAGTTACAATGTCTCTTGCCCTGCTGACTCTCCCCACCTTGCCAGAGATCATACCATATTTTAGCTTGTTTAACTCGCTGTTCTCTTTTGGTTTGCTGCTTTTTGGAATGCTCGGAAGAATTCTTTGTTCATGCCTTCTCGTATCAATCATCATACAAATTTCAAGGCGTCGTGTTCACAGCCCTAGAGTTCGATAGCATATTGTCAGAGAGTACATTTTTATGAACCTATAAAGAAGTCCATTCTGCTTGCTTTCTCCAAAGCTCTTCCGTTCCATGAAAGTTTAAACTGCATAAATCTGCTCAAAATCATGTATTGAAATTGGTTTTCCCTCAGTAATAGCAACTTCCTTCCTCAATTCATCAACCAGTCATAACTATGGAATGAACCATATTACCGTCTTGATAATCACCTTCTAGAACCATAAAAAGAGCAATTGTTGACTCATATTTATTGACATTGTTATTTGCTACAACTTTGACAACAATGGGGTCTAAATGCATAAGTGAATCAGAAATATTTTCTTAAGTTGCCTTGGTGTTCTCTCCCAAATGATTGGATCTGGGTCCACGGGTTCAAATTAAAATTAGCAGTATTGGGCCTGAAATACATCTCTATCGAGTAATTATTTTGTTTTGCTCCTCAAAAACATATGGGCTTTTAGTTGATGCATGTCTTGACACTTGGTTTCTTAACCATACTCGGTAATTCAACATTTGAATTTTGAAATTCCCCACCAACCTATCTTGAGCCATGTGTGCTTCTTTTTTCTTTTTTTTTAATCCCTTCCTGTGAGCTCCCACCCTTTTTTTCTCCCTTGGTGACTCAAACTCACAACCTTTGGGTTGGAAGTGAGGGGTGCTTACCATCCGAGCAACTCTCTCTTGTCATGTATGCTTCTTAATTGTTGGACCATAGGATCTTTCTGCTTCATTGACTGGTCTATGTAGTTTGTGTTCAAAATTTAAAACACTAAGACCCATGCTTGGCTCATCCGAGTAAATAAATAATAGGTAAACCTCTTGTTCCCCATTTCTAATGTTCTCTGACATCTTCCTCCTCTTCCTGACATAATTTCCAAAGCCAATTTCAAAACCTACTGGAGTTCTCGATTATTCTCTCCATACTCCATTAACTTGTTCTACGTTGTTTCGAACAATGGGTTGCACTTCCATCCAAATGGGTATGGTAAAGATAATTCCTTTAGCTTCATGTCTGCGGATTTTGGGATTTTTCTGAGGTCCTTTCACTTTAATCCTCATCCATCAAAGGTGTTTTTTTTAGACTAGTTAGCTCATCGGTTTCAAGCCACCCACCAAGGCTATTACCAACTTCTTCAAAAATATTTAGGGTCCATAAATGCAATGAAAGATCAAGGAGACAAACTGATATCCACCACTGACGAAATCTTTCTAGCATACACCCGACAGTCAGGTGACACCATTTGAGCTTCAATGTGTTATTTCCCCCAACATTGTGCGATCAGTCACGCTTCGCTTCTCGAAGGGAATTCAACTGGAATTCAATATCTGCCATTTTGAAACTTGCACCCCAAGTTCCAACAGGTACTTTCGATTTCTTATATACCCATTTATTAATGTCATTGCAAGTAGGTACTTCTGGGATGTCACCCTCAAACCTTTCGACGACACATTTGCCCATTGTTCTTGGATTTTGATTTTGTTCACTGCATGGTCGTACTGCCACAAAAATAGATTTTGCATCCAACTCAATACCAAAAACTAACTAGACGATTGCCCAGACAATGTAAGGATGTAATGACTCATTTCCTAAACCAATGCAGGACACTAACACCTGAGCCCAAGACTGGACAGCTCGTGTATCAATACTGTTAGAAAATGAGTAGGAATAGGAATAGTACATAGAGTCCTACTTGGAAAAGAATTATAATGTCGTGTCCTAGTTGAAAAAGAAGTCTTATGTAGTGTTTATAAAAAGGGTATCGATGGAATAATATAGATACAACAATTCAATAATATTTCTTCTCTTATACTTCTCACATGGTATCAGAGCATTGGTGAGAAAAGTGTCGCCGTGCGTCATTCCAGTGAAATCAGCATGACTATGCAATTTTCCAATGACCCCTAAACTTCTCCGACAATATTTTTTTTCCCAGAAAATCAACCCACCACAAAGTTCAGATTTTCCAGCATCAAAACCAAAGTCAGGATCGCCAAAAACAGGTGCAACACACGCCCTCACACAACACCGGAAACAGTTCTACAGAGAGCACGTTAGATCCACGCGCCGACGCATGAGGCAATTTCCGATCACTTTTTCAAGCAAGCTATCTTCCCAATGGTGTCGCCTCTTCAATGCGAGGCTGCCCATACAGTTAGTTGTTGATTCCAATCAAGTACCGGCAATCAGATTCAATTTTTCGGCGATCGGGCACTATATTTTCAGATTCCGACAACTGAAACAGTTGTGAAATCAGAATTTTTGTAGCCAAAACCTTTCCAGCAACATATTTCCAAATTTCTTTTGCTCGGTTTAGTCCTATGAAACATCACAATCCATGAAGAACAGACGAGGGGGAGGTCGTTTTGGAAGATATCGGCCCATGTGTAGTTATTGTAGAAGGCCTGGAAACACTCACGACGTATGTTATTCTTGACCTAAGTGTAGTTATTGTAATAAGCTTGGACATACACGTGGAATATGTTATTCTTTGCATGGTCGACCACCTAAAAACGCTCATGCTGCTCAGTCTAACACCACAGGTAATCAATGGGTGTATTTATCCAAAAAAGGAATATAATGAGTATCTTCAGACTTCAGTATCGAGCAAGTAAGCAAATATAGAAGATATCTCCACCGATAGCCTCAACTGCACAATCTCCATCCTACCTTTGGATCATGGGTTGTGGACTCTAGCACTCCTAATCATATTTTTGGTGATAAGTCACTTCTATCAAATATTGTTTATTCACAATCTCTTCCAACCGTCACTTAGCCAATGGTAACCAAACCAAAGCAAAAGGAGTTGCACAAGCTACTCCCTATCCTCATCACTTTAAATTTTATTCTTGATGTCCCTGGTTGTCCTTTTTTATTGCATCAGTCAATCGTTTGACTCGCACCCTAAGTTGTGGCATACTATTTCTTAAGGACTCTCTTATCATGCATGACCGCAGTACGAGACATACAATTGGTGTAGGATATGAATCACAAGGCCTTTACTACTTTACCTCTCTTAACTTCTCCGAACATAATTCGTAAACATTTAGGACATCCTAGTTTGCTCAAACTACGAAAATGCTCTATAGTTTGTCTAGTCTATCCACACTAGATTATCAGTTGTGCCAACTTGAGAAACACACTCGAACTACCTTTCAACGTAGTACTAAGAATCGTGCAGAATCTATTTTTTCCTTAGTTCACTCTAATATTTGGTGCCCTAGTAAAATCAATTCAATCTTAGGGTTTCGTTATTTTGTTAGCTGCTTTGATGATTATTCAAGATGTACTTGAATTTTCTTAATGAAAGATTGCTCCAAATTTTTTATTGAGCTGAAATACTAAATCAAATCGGCGTCTCAATTCGTACCTTTCATAGTGATAATGCCTTAGAATATAGTCCTCCCAATTTCAACAATTTATGACTCATCAAGGAATTATTCATCAAACTTCTTATCCGTATACCCCTCATCAGAATGCAGCAGGCACAGATGAGGGGTATACGGATAAGAAGTTTGATGAATAATTCCTTGATGAGTCAGAATGGAGTAGCAGATAATGAATAAATTTTTACTTAATTACTTGATAGCCAAATTAAACTTGACATATTTTGTAACATAAGACATACAAACTTATAGAGTGACTAGATAGCCACTTAAACTCGCATTCATCTTCACAAGTTTAAGATCCAAAGATGCTATAACCAATCTCCTATTCAATCTTCTTTCTTCCTCTTCACATTCTTATAAAAGCCATTTTTGGCTGCGTCGCCAGGTTTTTATATAATATTATTGCTTTGGTGCTATCTATTTCTTTTTTCTTGATTCCATTTTCAGATTTTGTCTGCAGAAAAGACTACAAAGAATGTTCTTTCATGAACTATAGCTCCCATATATTTTTATTGATGTTTTTCAGAAAATTCTTTTTATGTATAGGGATTAATTATAATTGTTTGAATCTGCAGATATCTGTGTCATGAGATGTATCCCAAGTAAATTAGGAATTTCTTAGATTTAACAATATCAAGCTTCTGTGTGAAAGTATAGGCTATAACTTACGTATATGCCTTATATTATGTATTATTTAATCCATTAGGTACTTTATGAGAAAGAGAAGATTCTTGAGAATGGTAATAGATGGAAATTCGAGGTTGTGGGAGACTGTGATCTGAAAGCCTCTATCGCGGGTACTTACCTTTGTACATTCAAGCAATTAATGAAATAGAGGGAAATTCTTGAAGATTGTGAATAATTTTGTTTCTCCCTGCCTATTAATTCTCTAAGATAGCTTTGTTTTTTATACATACAAATTGATAAAGTATAGAACAACTTAATTAAATGATTGGGAAGTTAATGCTACTGTTTTTAAGAATTATAGGGTCGTGGCAGTCACGTCTTTTTCGTCTCAATAAGAAATGTTCTCTCAAGGTAGGAAATTTTACATTAGATTGCAGGGATTATGTTTATAAGTCCTTATTCTTCCTCACTCGGCAGCAAATGCTCATTTTCAAAAGGGATGGATCTGCAATCTATGTTGCAATTCCACCAGAAGAGCTGGGTCCCAATTTTTTTAAAAAGCAGAGGTTTTTACCAGAAGGGATGTATTCAATTGCGGAATATATTGTCTTCCAGCTATGTACTTTGCCTAATCTTTAAGAACAAGATTCGATGGGTTAACTTCTAGAAGAATTGGATTCACCTGTTCTTTTCATTGCATGAATTTGTCTAAAGTGATATCACATGATTGTGCAGCTTTGATTTCAGCTATTAGCCTTTGTCTAAGAACCTAAATAATAATAATCTACAAGTGTTTTTTTTCTATTAGTCCTATTTTTGTGATTAATTGCAGAATTTAAATTCTTTTAATTCTTCCTACCAACGCTTAATGTATTAAATAGCAGATATTTAAATTGTTTTTGCAATGTCGATCACAACGCCATGTGGGTGGTCATAAACCATAGTACAATGCAGCGTCTATGCTCTATAAGTTCTCACCAGGCAATGATAGTTCGGTTAGGTGATGCAGGATATATCGTCATGATGCGACGACTTTAGTCTGGAGGATAGTGGCATTTGGCCTCTAATAGAGTGGATCGTATCTGCTTTCAAACCTGATAATGACCTTCATAATGTGTTGTGTGTTTTTTTCTAAATATCTGTAGTGTGTTTTCTACTTTAAGTACATGATGAAAATTATATACTTTCCAGTTTAAATTTTCTATACATAACTCTCCCTCTACAATAATGCAAATTTATTAGATTGCCTCATGTCCCTTGAATATTGACCAATCGACCTCTTCTCTGAAATGGAGCGAATATCAGTACCTTTTTTCTAATCTAAGATACTAAATCGTCCCGATTGTGAATATTCTTCAAATTAATATACATGTTTGTAGTTTGAAGGTTTTTGCATCAGTATAGTCATTATGTTAAGATGAGGCGGTGATAAGGAGGTTCTGTAAAATTCATTTAGCTTCCATGTTGTAAATTATTTTTTAATTATATTTAAACAAATGTATCTTGCATCGTCTTGCTCATGATTTTGGATCTTTCTAATTTTTTATGCAGTATCATTGATTTAATTTTATTGATACTATACGTTGTTGCTTTAGTCTATGCATTCCATACACCAAAAAGTTCAAGTGATGTATACTACCAATATGGGTCGTCTCCATACACACCTAGGGGAAACTTTTATTTGTTGCTTCTCTCTTCATATGATTAAAAAGCCAAACAAGAACGGAAATAATATGAGCATTGCAACAAAGTTATAAGTAAATAAAGAAATCTTTGGGTTTTTTTTTGCAGTAACAAAGTGATAGAATTACTAAAAGAGGGTGAAGTCGAAAACAGAAGTTCTCTCAAGAATAGTTTTGTTGAGGATAATTGTGTAGATTGAGTTATACACTAGTAACACTATCATGTTTTTTCTTTTCATAAATATGTAGGCTTAAGAAGTAAATGTCTTCAATACATTCTCTTATTAGTCTGTTTATTAATTATATTTTCACCAATTTTCCTAATAAGTTATTATGTAAATAAGTCATGTAAATATTAGAAATTATTATAATTTCTTAATGTTCCGCGCAACGCACGGGTATGAATACTAGTTTCTTCTCTTATATTTCTCACAAATACTATAACATGGGGCCTCAACATTGGATAAACAAAGAGTAAGGATTGATCTGGCTTTGTTACCATGTTAGAATATGGGCTTTGAGACTAATTCAATCACGCGAGCTAACTTGTAAGTTGAGAATTGTCCAAGACCATATAAATTGACAACTCATTCCCTATGTAAGCAACTTAATAGGTACAATAGCCAATCTTCTACAAGTAGAAGCTACTCATTTGAAGTTCATTTTTTCAAACCACACTTGGATCCATTGAATTAAATCAACACATTTATTGCACGAGGAAAGAAGAAATGACGAGCTAATCTTTCTATGTACAGCCTACACACAAACAAAAATGACATCTAACAGCAAGGAGCTAGAAGCTAGATAAAGTCAAATGTGATAACTGACAATCAAGATTCCAAAATAAAAAATCAGGAATGGTAAACTCTTCATAATAGAAGAAAGAAATGCAGACTTTTAATTATCTCCAAAAGAAAGGAAACAGTTCTTATTATTACAGAAATCACTTACCCGATGGAGTACTCATATTCCGCAAGCTCTTTCTCTTTAGCTTCAGCTTTCAGTTCCTCCATCAACTGTCACAATATAAGGTTAGTTATTCTACGAAACCTACATCCAGTTTTCTTTATCCTTTATTCCCTCTTTAGTTATATTATCTTCCCTCTCCTCTAGGTTTTACAAAGGACAAAAGGAAAAGAAGGGTGATAATGACCCAAAGTATCACAAAATTACCAACCTGATGCTGAGCCAAAGTCTCAACCTGCTGTCTGTATACTTCAGTTGCAAAATCAGTATCCCAACCTGACATTAATGGGAACAGAATTCACTTAATATACATTCTTGAGAGCGTTAAATTCAGCAAATTAAAAAACATTTGCAGCCTCAAATATATAAGATCATTTTTTGTATAACTTCCAGTAAAACATTTTTGTTCCAAATCACAGTATCAATCCAACTAAAGAACAGCATGTAAGGCCAAATTTGATTAAATTTCTCACATTTGAGTGAAGCTACAAATTATTTCTGTGTGACAATTTTCTTATACAGTTAGCTAGGTCAAATATTCACTTGAAATAAATACAAAGACAACAGTTATAAAGGGTTAAGATAAGCTTACTTTCGTAAACTAAAGGTTCTTCATCATCATCAATCTCTGCTTCCATATCTTCCTTCAACTTTTCAATTCTATCCAATTCCCATTCAGTTTCTTCAAAATGACCTTGTGACTCAATAGCTGTCTTGTCTATGATAGGGTCCCATAACTCCAGAAAACGTACAGCATACCGGTCAATTGGACGTAACTGACTCTCAAAAGACAAGATAGCTTGTCCTGCAGCAGCTGCTGCTGCTGCCATCTGTTTGACATTGGCCAGCATGTCGATGTCATCTTCTTTACCAGCAAAAGTAATTGCTTGTTCTTTTAGCGGATTGCTATCACTTGACACTGTCACAAGTTCTGTATTTGATGTTGTAACTAGGGCTTCATGATCAGCAGGCTCATCAGCCTTCATCTCATCATCATTACCAAGTTCATCATCTTCCATCCTGACAACTGTTTCTTCAGTGAACTCCTGATTATCTACTGCCTCTTCCTCTTCAACTTTTTTGAGAGCCATGTAATCTGCCTCATCTTCTACATTTTGCAGAGCAGCCTCCACATCAGCATTAGAGAGCTGAACCTCAGTGATATTGCTATTCCTCTCTACTTCAATATTCTTTAAGGAAACTGTTTTGTGGCCCGAGAATAATTCCATTGGATCCAGTTTCTTGAAGAATTCAGTGTTGTAACTTCCACTTTGTATAACCAAATCATCCAGCGCACGCTTCTGGTTTGCCTTTTTCAAAATATTCTCTTCAATGGTGCTCTCACTTATCAATCGATAAATGTGTACTTCACGGGTCTGTCCAATTCTATGACAGCGATCTTGAGCTTGTTGATCCATAGCTGGATTCCAGTCACTATCATAAAAGATGACAGTGTCTGCACCCACCAAGTTGATGCCAACTCCACCACTACGGGTTGATAAAATAAAAAGGAAAATCTTCGGATTCGTGTTGAAACGTTGCATCAAAGTTTGTCTCTCTTCTGGCGGAGTAGAACCATCCAGACGCATGTAAGTGTAACCATACAAATTAATGAAAGCTTCTAAAACATCAAGCATCTTTGTCATTTGGGTGAAAATTAATGCACGGTGACCTTCTGACTTTAATCGCCTCAACAAACCTGCAAGCTCCTGCAGCTTTCCACAGTCAAATTGTATAAGCCGCCTATCTGGAAAATAGACTTGCCTTCTAACAATGGCTGGCCGAAGAGGAGTGAGAAGAGGAGAAAGAACCTCCGAACATGTCTTCTTAAAGGTTGGACTGAAAAATACAGAAGCATCTGATTTACTGCACCAGCAAGCAGGTGCTGGGGCGCGTGCAGCAGGGATTGCAAACATGAAAGTCTCAACCTGATCAACCATTAGTTGGAATCTCTCAATTGGTGACAGTATTGATTCTGCAAGCCTAGCGGAGTACAAGAATGACAACGGATTACTTCTTTGACAGTAAATGCCATGTTCCACAGTAACAATCTCCCGAAGACTTGTAGAATATACAGGTTTCTGCTTACACTTAATGGAATTCCACCATGCCATAGCTGCTGCTCTCTCCTTTGCTTCTCTCAGTCTCTCCTCAGCAAGTGCCTTTTGGATCTCTTCAAATATGTTTGTTCCATGAAACTTCTTATTCCGTTCAAGTCCTTGTGAAGTTTCTTCACCATGAATCAGAGAGACATGACTCACAATCAAGCTTGATGGGGTAGCAATGGATTGAACATCATTTCTCTCCCAAGACGTCATCAAAAAATCAAGATGTGTAAACAACAACCCCAAAGCACCAAGGTTGACAGTTGAAAATATACCAGGTGAAAGCATCGAGCAAATGGAAGAGCTCAAGTGCATATCAATACCACTCATATCAAAGGAGCTCATTATCGGACGTCCTTCAAATAAGTCAGGGTGATTGCACACTTTGCGAAGCTGCATTATAACACTTATCATCCCAAAAAAATTTGAACTAGCTAGAGTGGCCTGAGTCTCCGAACTAGCAATAAAGTCTTCATACAAGTTACGCTGCCTCCTTGAGAGCTTACAATAAATTACATGCTCATGTTTCGAAGGAAGCTGCTTCTCCACATCCCTTTTCAAGCGGCGGAGAATAAAGGGACGAAGGACATTATGCAAGCGATCAACAACTTCCTTATTAACCTTTTCCTGTCCCTCAACCATTCCAGAAATAGGATTACAGAACCAATCTTTGAATTCTTGATGAGATTGAAAAATATGAGGCATCAAGAAATGCATTAGAGACCACAGCTCCATAAGATCATTCTGCAATGGTGTACCAGTCAAAAGAATACGCCGTTTTGAGTTAAAATTGAGAAGTGTCTGCCATCTTTGTGATTTCCAATTTTTTATTAGATGAGCTTCATCTAAAATTAGGTATTTCCACTTCTTACGCTTGAAAACTTTGGAGTCTTGTATAACAAGTCTGTAAGTTGTGATACAAATATGAAACGAGTTTGGCTTCAACCAGCCTTGCCTTTTAATTTTTCGCTCTTTTGCACTGCCAAAATATGTCAAGATTTTGAAAGCAGGACACCATCTAAGAAACTCAGTCTCCCAGTTTAGCATGACACTAGTTGGGACAACAATAAGATGAGGGCCCCATATTCCTTTTTCACATGCGAGGTGAGCAAGCAGGGCAATTGTCATGATAGTCTTCCCCAAACCCATTTCATCTGCTAGGATTCCATTAAGTTTCTTCTCGTACATGGTCACAAGCCAGTCTAAACCAATATGTTGATACTCACGAAGGGGAAATTTTAGAAGGAATGGGAACTTAGTCCGCACTTTGGTTGTTGAGAAGGTGCTACCCGTGGGCTGTGCCGATCTGGCAGCAGCTGCTGCATTGGCGATTATATCCTCACTCTGCCTCTCTTGCCCTGTTTTATCCACATTTTCAACTTCCTTTTCTTCATTTTCAGCGATTGTAGTGGTCAATACATCACGCGGACCACCATTTATTCTATTGGATTCAGATGCAGTCTGTGCTAGTGATTCCGGAAGATCATCAGAAGCAGACGCATATGATTCAGAATCATACCCCATATTTTCATCAGTATCAAAATCCTAACAAGTGAAACGCGACAGTGGTAAGAACTAAATGTAACATGAAGTCCCATAGAAGAGCAGAGCACCACATACCTCTTTATACCTAGCAAGGAGCTCATCTAAAGGAAGTTCGCTTTCCTTTTGCAACAGCGCAATCTGAAAATTGGGAATTTACCTCATTGCGACAGCAAATGTAATGTTCAACCATTTTGAATTTCTATTATACATGAGAGGAAAACTGTGGACCGGATCTATGTATAACAGAATGCGTCAGAACTTCGGATAAGAAGATCAGAAGATTGAGCTTTTACCTCATCTGCAGCATCATATGCTTCTGCCTTAGCCAACTCCTCCTCCTCTAACAAAGTTTTTTCATCATCCTACCAATAACACGCAAAGTGATTAATGTTATGAGCAATCTCGAAGACTATATCAGGCAACAGATGTGATTACCTCAAATTCATCTTGGAAATAGAGAACACAATATAAATGAACTGTAAAAATGATGAGATTTTGCCTCAAGACAGATTGACCCTCTGTAACCAAATGAATTATGTAGCAGTCATTGTCTTACCATATTGTATCCTTTATCTTCACCAACAGCAAGGACATAATCATCATCATCCTACATAAAATGGAGAAAATTCAGAGGAACGTACGAAATACTGAAGAAATTCATTGTGAGGCTAAGGAACCAAGGAGACACTTCTGATAGCATACATTCCATGAAATTGTGAGATTAAAATTTTGATTTTTTCCACACAAATGATAAGACACTTGAATTTCCACCAAATTCTTGATCTTCAATAATCAGATGTTATCTATTGGGCCAGCATTGACAGATCACATAAATGAAGCTCCACTATGAAAAAGCAGTAAACCATACTAGATGGTATTGATCATGCATCAATTTTTTTTATTTATTTTTATTTTTTTTTTGAGAAGGTAACAGTTATGCATCAATTTAAAATTCCAAAAGCAAAGATATGCAGACATCCATTATGCAAGGAATAATTTTTCTAATGATAATTAATGCAAGCTGTAAATTAAATTGAACTAATAGCTTGCTTGGCCAAGCTTCTAAAATCAACTTATCTTGAAAAGTGCTTATTCCAATAAAATGTTTTTCAAAAGAGCACTTTTTGTGAGAAGCGGTTTGTGTTTGGCCAATAAATTTAGAAAGCACTTTTGAGCAGCAATTAGTGTTTGGCCAAGCTTATTAAAAATACTTGTGAGTGTATATTTTTCAAAAGTGCTTTTCAAATAAGAGCTTTTAGGAAGAAGCTGAAAACAGCTTCTCTACTCCTTAGAAGCTCTTATTTCCTCTCACAAGATTGGCCAAACACCTCACTTTGTAAAACTAAGAACTTTTCTGAAAGAAAAAATTAGCTTGGCCGAGCAGAGTATAAGTTCTCTTGGATGTTAGCTAAGGAAAATTTTATCTGTAAAGCCTAAACCACCATTGCAATTTTGATAATAAGCAGCTTCAATTAAAAGAATATTGTTTGACAAGCATCTTCACCTGTTCATCATTAAAGTCACCCAACAAATTAATTTTGTCGAACTCCTGATACTTCTTTTGAGGACTTCTTAGCTTGTCTTTCCCTAGGTTAGAACAATGATTATTTGGACATGATAAGACGCCATTACTTTCAACCTGCATGTACCAAAAAGCAGATATATCATCTCGACCACTACCTAGTTATAGTAGTCAAAGCAGTAACCATAAACACATACAACTTACAGAACGACGACCAGAAATTGCAGGTGAGCGGCCATCGTTGGTCTCAGTAGTAGCATCAATGTTTCTACCTGTACAGCATGATTACTTGAATTCATGGAGAGTTCCTTGACTTTATAATTAGCAATATACAACGAGGCAGCTACTCACATTTATCGCTGCCCTTGCCAGAACTGACTGTAACATGTTCACCACTCTTCTCGGGGCTACGATCTCTGCTAGCTGAAAATTCACAACAACTAAACTAAATTAAACACGTACTTTAGATGATATTTCACCAAAATAGTGTGATTTTTTGAGAAAATGAAGACTTTAAGAAATTCATTTCTTCACGACTGACAAATGATACAGGAACTTGTCAAATAGAGGGCAAGAAGAGGCAGCAACAACAACAAAGGGGGTGTTTGGGAGGTTAAAGTGTATGCAGACCTTACCCTTACCACTGAGAGCTAGAGAGGCTGCTTCCGAAAAACCCTCGGCTCAAGCAACGATATCAAAGCAGTTTGTAATAGGAAAAAAACAAAGCAAAAAAGGCATAACAAATAATAGAAAAAGCATTACATAGCATTCAAGAAAAGGACAGGAAGAGGCATGAATGTGAAATACTTTACAAAAACTCAATCAACCACATAGTACCTTCCCCAACTGCATAACGCTTAAGAAGCTCCTCAAGAGGTAGATCCATTTCATTTTGTAAAGCAGCTAACTCTTCTTCCCTTTCTTCTTTAGTTATAACAGCCTCATCTTCTTCAATAGTATGCTCGTCATCTTCCTAAAGCAGTATCAACATAAAAGACAACATTAGCAGAATTGCAACAAACTTTATAATATTCCCCCTCTTAACAATGATTTTTCAGATGTTTATAACCCAAAATCAGATATCTACATAAGAAAGAAAAACAATCAAAATTAAGCCATCAGATGCTCAAATTAAATAGCTATGAAAATAAGAGCCCCCCCTCTCTCAAACCTAACCCGGGAAGGAGGAAGTGGAGCCAGATTAGCTTCATTACTACAAAGACTTGTATCTTTTCAGATACTCCTAGTCCTAGTCTAGGACAACTCGCAAGTACAGCTGTCAAAGCAAAATGATTTTTACTTGACCAGTGCACTAGATAATAAACCATAACACAGTATTCCCAGGTACCTGCACCAAGGGTGAGACCTGGTAGTCAATGAAGTGGACTAAGAATAGTTATGAGGTCATAGGGTCAAATCCTAATGGAAACAAAAAAAAACTAGGTGATCTCTTCCTATTTATCCAAGCCTTGGTAGGAAGAGCTACTCGGTACCTGTGCTGGTGAGAGCTAACAGGTACCGAGCATCATGATTATAAAAATAAATAATAAAGAGAGTTCTCTAGGACATCAGTTACCGAGCAGAATGCAATCATACAAATAATGAATCCACAGAGATCAGCTGATTGCAATCGAATTCTTATCCAAAATAATTGAATGCAACCAAATCCCTGCTCAGTTTTCAGCCTAACAAATGCCCTAAATACTGTGAAGTCGCACAGAAGACAGAACTGACGGACAAGCATAAAATCAAAAACAATCTTTTTTCTGTGTGAGTCTGCAAAACAAGATACTGTATATTTTCATACTTGAATTCTTTACACAAGGTACTTGAATTTTATAAATATTTCCTATATCCCAACTTATGTGAAACTCTTTCCTTATTAGTGAGTCCGAAAAAGAAAGACAGCTTTCTATATTTAATAACAATTTAACTTTAAACTTCCCATGTTATCCTCAATGAGATGATTTATAGCCACACACACACACGACAGCTTTTTATATTTAATAACAATTTAGCTTTAAATTTCTCACGTTATCCTTAATGAGATGATTTATAGCCCCCCCCCCCCACACACACACACACATAAGCTTATTTTAGACCACAAGTTTCAAAAGTCTTACTACCATTCTTAAAATTAGTGTTCAGTCAAACACCGTCACGAAAATTGGGACAGAGTGAGTACCAGTTTCTTGCTATAGATGTTTAAGGCTAAAAAATACTACTCCCTCCGTTTCAATTTATGTGACAAAATCAACCTCCCCTACTTTATATTGAAGAAAGAGAAAAATACAAAACTTTGAATGGCACTAAGTTAAGAAAGAAATGAAGACTTACAAAACTTGTGGTAATAAACATGTCATAACATTTGTGTGGCTTTAAGACTTTTGAAACTCGTGGACTTGTTTTGGAAAAGAAAATATAACAAAAGCACCAAACAAGTGCTGAAATATGTACAAGAGTGCAAAAACAAAAAGATGAATCCCTTTCTAATCTTGCAAGGATTCTAAGGGGCTAAGTATTGATTCTATTTCATTTACAAATTCCCCCCTGCACCAAAAAGAAAACAGAAGCGTACAATTAGACATGATTTGTTGTATGGAGTTTGCTTTATCTTCAAAGCATCTAGCGGTCCACCAGATGCAAGCTGGCATTGAGTTACCACCATAGATTCTTCTTTCTCCTCTTTGGAAACTTGTAGTCTTAAACATTTCATAATATTTGAGTCGCTACAGAGGTGGCAAAATTAGTCGATGAAACAATAGCCCAGTTTGGGCTGATTATTGACTGGCGCATTTATTACCCAACTCATTCAGCCAATCAAATTTTAGGGGTGCGCAAAACCAAACCGACCAATAAGCCGAACTGAAATAAATGTTATTGGTTTGTTGCTATTGGATTAACGGTTTCTTAATGGTTTTATAAAAGAAATTTATCGGGTCATTGGTTCGGTTTCAGTTTTTTAATATTGGGTTATTGGGTAAACCGATAACCCATTAAGACTATACTAAATTACTACTTTACGCCTACTTATGTATTAGTGCCTTCATATTCTACAAAATTGGTGATATAGGTCAGTAGAATAAAGTAAAAAGGGTTTTGGCAAGAAAATTGTATACGACGTTAGTTACTCGTATATATAGGTCAGCAGAACTGCTATGCATATATTCTGTAAAATTGCATTATTGTCCTATCGCGCCAAATTGCTGAAGAAGTCATATTTGTTTTATGAGCATTTTCTTAACGGTTAAATCGAAAACTGAACAGCTAAGGACAAAAAAACGATAACCCGACAAAAATATCTTACTGGTTTAGTGTATTTAAAAATCGAAAACTGATAAACCGAACCGATAATACATAAAACCGAATCGATCGATGCACACCCCTAATCTATCCCAAATTGATCCATGAGAAATCTCGTCCAAATATTTTCAAAAAGATATCTTTTTAATTTAATATGCTATACATAGAATGTTAGAATATGAGTAGGAACAGGAATAGCATATAGAATTATACTCGGAAACGAATTGTAATGCAGTGTCCCACTTGAAAAAAGATTGGAATTAAGTGTTTGTAAATAGGGTCTCAGTGTAATAATGTAGATACACAATTCAATAATATTTTTTTCCAATATTTCTCACATGGGACATAATAAAGAAAGATAATAATTTTATTAGGTACTAAAAATTATAAAAGAACAAATAAAACAATTAAAAGTTGCACCCAGTCAAGCTTTTTACCAGAATCTATACAAAGAGACGGAGGACTCGAGACCTGAATTTGTAAGATGCAACAGTCATCTCCACAGAAGACCAGATTTGGCTGCAAAGAAACTTTGATAAAGAGGAAATCCCGGAGACTATCAAGTCATGTGCTACTGACAAAGCCCAGAACTTTGATAAAGAGGAAATCCCGGAGACTATCAAGTCATGTGCTACTGACAAAGCCCTTGGCCTGATGGATTTCCAATTAACTTCTACTGGGAGTTGATTAAGGAGGATATCATGGGAACTATGCAATATTTCTACGACCACCAAGAATTTGAAATAAGTCTGAATGCCACTTTATGTGGTTGTCATTCCCAAGAAAGCAGGTCCAGGCCAATTAGTCTTATCTTTGGGGTATACAAAATATTTGCCAAAGCTTTGGCTGAGATACTGAAAAAGGTGATAAGCGGGTTGGTTAGCAAACATCAAATGGCTTTCATCAAGGGGAGAGATGATGGATGCAGCTCTGACAGCAAGTGAATATGTAGACAAAGAACCAGAGGAGAGGCGATGGCTTTATGTGCAAACTAGACATTGAGAAACCTTTCGATCATGTCAACGGGAACTATCGCCTTAACATCCTCAAGCAAATGGAATTTGGGGACAGGATGGTTAAAGTGGATATGTTTTTGCATTAAAACTATCAGGTTCTCCCTTTTTTTTCCCCTCTGAAAGGGATCTCCATCCCCTATCCCCTTCCTTTTCATCCTTGCCATGGAAGGCCTCAGCAGTATGGTTAGAACAGCTTTTCAAAATAATTGGGTTAGGAGTTTCAATTGTTGAATGGGAGATTTGTCATCTGCTCTATGCAGATGACACTTTAATTTTTTGTGAAGCCATAGAAGAGCAGGTCACACATATTAGAGTGATGTTGGCTGTTTTGAAGTTGTGTCTGGTTTGAAGGTAAACAGGAAGAAAAACACGTAGTTCTCCATCAAGGAAGTGAACAACATTCAGACTCATGCTGGTACTCTTGGTTGTGAGGTAGACAATCTCCCTCCTGTATACCTAGGCATGCCCCTTGGTAACAAACACAAAGATGTAGAGATCTACAACAGCATTATAGAGAAAACGATGAAAAGTGTATCTCAATAGAAACCAGTGTATCCAAGAAGAAGTTAAACAGACTTGGAAGAGATTTTTTACGGAAAGGAAACAAGGAAGGTGAACGATACAATTTAGTGAAATGGAAAGTAACTCAGCTGAGCAAGAACCAGGGAGGATTATCCATCATCAGAAACCTAAAGTTGCACAACCAGTGTCTCCTCATGAAGTGGTTGTGAAGGTTTAATGAAGAAGCTTCTCTCTGGAAAGAGGTCACTTCTCACAAACATGGCCAAGGAAATCATAGGGTCAGAAATGAGGTCAATAGCACCTAAGGGATTAGTAGTGTGTGGAGAGCTATCAGAACATCTTGCCAAAATTTCATGGACATACCAGAATACGAGTAGGAAATGGACACAAAACTCTCTTCTGGAATGATCATTGGATAGGCCAATCCACTTTCCAGGAAGCCTTTCCTAACTTGATGCTCTTAAGTAGCAATACTGAAGCTACAGTGGGGGGAATGATGGTCTCCTCAAGGTTGGACCTAACATTCAAAAGGACATCTCAGTGATTGGGAAGTGGACGGGATGGTAAACATGTTGAACATGCTAGAAGTCTTCACTGGCACAACTACTGATCCAGATTATCCAAGATAGAAATGCACATAAGATGGCATTCTCACAGTGAATAAACTACAAGAAGGAAAACAACAACTCAATACAGGGGGTAGTCTCAAAGCTCAAAGCTCTAGAAATTCCGATGGAAGATTCAAGTTCCTACTAAAGTGAAATGTTTCACTTGGCCAGTGGTCAGAAGGCATGTCTCACTCAAAAAGTTCCCCAGGGAATGACACTAGTTCCTAGATGTTTTTTATGCAATGAAACTGAGGAAACAAATAACCACTTATTTCTACACTACAAATTTACTGCTCAACTTCGGCATTTATTCTTCACCCGCAATAAATTGGAATGGACAATGCCTGAGTACACAGCTAACTTGTTGAGCTGTTGGATCAGCAGAGATGGTAGCAAGAGTCGGAAAAAGTCGAGGAGGATGATACCCTCCTGCACTTGGTGGTCAGTATGGATGGAAAGAAATGGACATGCTTCGAAGACAAAGTCAAGTTCATTCGTGATGTAAAATGGAATTGCCTAGTCACACTATTTTTTGGTGCAAGAACTATATGTAGGAAGTAGATGAATTTGTGGATTTCTTATGAACCTTGTAAATCTAGACTCTAATTTCTCTTTCTAGCAATTTTTAGAGGTGGCCTGCATCCCTTAATGCGTTGAGGAATAAAACAGTACCAATTTTCAAAAAAAACTTACACCCAAGGGTGTGGCCTCGTGGTTCAATGAAGTGGGTTGAGTACCATGAGATCCCAGGTTCAATTCCCAACCAAAACAAACACTTGGTGATTCTTTCCCATCTGTTCTAGCCTTGGTGGATAGAGTTACCTGGTACATGTTGCTGATGGGAGGTGACAGGTATCCCGTGAAATTAATCAAGGTGCGCGCAAGCTGGCCCGAACACCATGGTTATCAAAAAAAACAATTAAAACTTAGTAATGATTGGGAGGGTTGGGCTTTAACACGCTTTTTATCCCATTTCAGTCGAAGTAACTTTTGGATGGGTCAATAACCCGCCTAATTACTAAATCGACCCACTTTGACCCATCCAAATTTAGTTTAACCAGCTCTTTTGCCACCTTTATGAGGCTATAAAAGTTTCTCATCAAGGGTATTGTGGAAAGTTAAAGTAAAATCGCTCAAATTTTAGAAAATTGTCGTTCTTTTTAAAATGGACGAAAAAGAAAATGTTGCCACAAAAGCTGGAATGGAGGGAGTACCATTTAAATTTTGCACATTATCTAAAGTAGTTGAAGGTAAGCTCTTGACATTTGAATTCTAGAGAAAAAAGACTTAAGGAGGTTCTATCCGTGACTATATTCATAAAATAAGATCATCTATGATGATAATAATGAGTGCTCAAAAAGTTCAACATTATATGTATGACATTGGTTATGAATCCACACAAGTGCTTCAAGAAATTAGAGTTCTGAAACCACTGGTGCCCCATAAAATTATTTCTGCCACTCAGAAAGATGATTGCATCATCTTCGCCATAAAGATCAACATATTCATTTGAAGGTCTTATTTCAAATAAATCACAGCTCATTCTGGGCTTTGATATTTAATTGTGCAGCACAAACCCCACCCCTTCCTTCAGGACCTTAAAAGGGGTTGAGGCGTGGAAGAAAATCTCCGAACTTGTTTCATCAGAAAATCTGCCTCAAAGCTAGTTTCCTAAAATTAGCTTAATATCGAAGCCACACCAGGTGTTATGAACACTATTTTAGTTCAGGTATAAATAATTCATGCTGCTCCACATATTCAAGCACTTCACGAAACATGTCAAACACCTTTTCAATGGTAAAATGAACGATATGTAAGACTTCAAGAACCTACTAATATAAATAAGCATGATATCAAAATCCCCTCTGCTATTTGAAAGCTTACCGTTTCGTCTTCAGATTGCACACCAAAGTCGTCATCAATATCACTACCAGTAGAATGATGTTCTGAAAAATTCAGTTTAAGAAACAGAGGAAAATTATAGTCAACAAGTTTCTCAATATTGGTCAGCTGTCTAGTTAATGTACTTACGAAGATTTTCTCCGACACAGTCACGATTGATTAAATCCCCTTCACTCCCTTCACTACAGTGGATTCTCAATGCTTCTGGTGCAGACAAAGAATTGGTTTGTTTGCAAGTACTTGGTGAACTTACAAGATTCTCTGCAAGCATTGTTGAGTACCTAGCATAAATAAGGAAGCATACCTAATCATGTTATTCATTAAGGCCAGTTGATCACTGAATCAGTCAACTAATCCTTAACTAATCTCTCTCTCTCTCCCTCTCATCTCCCTCCCTCTCTCTCCTTCTCTCTCTCTCTCTCTCTCTCTCTCTCTCTCTATATATATATATATATATATATATATAAAATAACATCTTTACAAACTTTCTGCAGGACACCGTGCTAAGCCCAGGCAAAACTGGAGATACAAAAACAGAAATTTGAATTAAATAAAAATATAATTTGTGTAACACTTTTTTAGTGCATAACTAATTTAATGTAATTGCATGTCAATGATGTCTTGCTGATAAGTTTATCATAATTATTTAAGTTTCTTAGTCATGTAATTGGATAATTTTTAAAGAAAAAATTATTTATGAGAATGCAAGTTTGGCAGGAAATTTGGCAAATACCAAAGTGGATACAGGTGATTCGGTATTCTACAAACTAACATCATAAAGTATAATAACTACAACTCGATAAAGATCATAAACTGAAAACAACAACAGCATACCCAGTGAAATCCCACAAGTGGGGCCTGGGAAGGGTAGTGCGCGTGCAGACCTTATCACTACCTCCTCGTGGAGGCATATATATATACAGACAAACATATCACCTCGAAAACAGAATGCAGAATTTGACAGAAGATGGTGGCTGCTGGATTATAATGGAAAAATTTCTGTCAAAAGTGCTTGGGAATATGTGAGGCACAAGAAGTAGCAGAGATACATAAGTTAATGAGGAGGAAACATTTGCCATTCAAATTTTCTTTCATGGTATGGAGAGCATGGAAATGCAGATTACCAGTGGATAAGGTCATAAGAAGGTGTAAGCATACCATCTAAATGCTGGTGCTGCTTATGTCCACATCAAGAAACAATATCACATTTATTTCAAACTTCTCCTACAGCCTAAAAACTGTGGAGACTCTTTGCTAATTTTGCAGGTATTCATCTGGATGGACAGAATTTGATACATACAGTCTGTAGCTGGTTGACAAATGATTGTAGACCCATACTGAAACAAACTATTAATGTTATACCTGCAATATTTGTTTGGGCTTTGTGGAAGAGGAGAAACACCTTAAGCATGGAGGAAAGATGGGATTTAATAGTCTGATGCACTCAATCAACAAGCGCATGTGGCTACTGACACAGGCAGTGTATCCAAATTTGGTAAATATTCCTTCAATCTACCGGCAGTGATCAAGCTACTTGGAGAGCTTTAGACCCTTACATCACTATAAACTCATCAGTTGGGAACCACCTTCTACTGGAAATGCAATAGTGATGGAACAAGTAAAGGCAATCCAGGGAGAAGCTCATGAGATACTGCTTGAAGAATCAACATGGAGATCTAATCTATGAGCAGGGAATGGAGATACATGAAACCAGAAATTTGAGGCAGCGGTTACCAAGGAAACTAATTACCATTGTGTTACAGAAGGACATCACAGGAGATTGTGATAGAGACAGACTCTCAGGTTATGAAGAACATCCAGGCAGAAAAGTGGGAAGTACCTTTGCAGCTCTCAACAGCAGAGGCAGACCCACATGGAAGGGTGGGGTGCACATACACCCGTTAACTTCGTAAAAAGTTATGTATATACCTTGAGATATGAACATATATTTTATTAGGCACCCTAAGACACAAAGGAGAGTTGGATGCACTGGTTGAAATTGCTGCAAAGCTCCTCTTCTCGACCTGAAGGAAATGGGTTTGAAACTTGTATCCAGATTTCCTTGGGTTTTTTTCTGTTTTTATAGCTGAAAGAAGCTTAAAAAATTGGATTAAACAAGGGTTGACAAGCTACAAAGAAGCGACCTCATGGGTGTAAAGTGAAGTTCACAACCATCACTCCACAAAGCAACCTTTAGCAATTAGAATCAGTTAATTCATTTTTACACATAGTTCTATTGTTCTATGCGTGTTTGATAAAATTATCGCACAAAGCCATATTGCATGACATGCTTTAAATAACGTGCATGTGCCCCTTGGTGGTGCCCCCGTCGTCTTCAAATCCTGGCCCCACCTCTGCTCAACATTAGTAGAAGACATCAGAGCTATGCACAACTGTGTCATGTGCAATTCCAACATGTTTTCAGAGAAGGTAGCACTTTGGCTGATTACATTGCTAACCAAGCACTGATAGAAGGATCACTTGAATACAAGATATTTGCAGAATTACCCTCTCAAGGAAGAAGAATCCTCAACATGGGCAAACATCACTATCCAAACATTAGCATCAGAACCATGAGGATATAGTAGATGCATAGGCAGAACATGTCGTGGAACTGGAATCTCACTATAATCTGGCTGAAGATAATCAGTATAACTTGGAATGAGGTGTGGAGGCAATGCAAGAAAGCCACAAAAGAGAGAGCTCATAGATCATTTTATATTCTTTGTGGTAATAGGATCAAATTCATAGATTTTCTTATTTTAGATAGGTCTTATTTTACACATGATGTAATTACCATTCTTTGAGACTTTTATTAATGAAATCCTACAATTCATTTTTTGAAAAAATGTAAAAGGTAACCTAACAAGGGGCAAGTATATGTACTTGCAAAGTTTACACTATACACTAATTATAAAAGCACGGGCTTGGAGTGGTCTTAAGAAAATGAATGAGTGTGAAAATGAGAAGATGCAGGGAGAAGCCAATTGCAGTAGCCACATGTACGCATTAAAGAATTAAAATTCCTATATTACCTGAGAGGACGACAAAAACCTTGTTCTCGTTTGTATATAGCAGTAATAAGGAGGTTTTCTAAGCAATAGAAATCACATCCGCAAAACAGGAAAGAAAAAGAGGGGAAAAGAACTGAACCTTTCTGTTTGTCCAAGAAGAAACTCTAGCTGCTTGTCAAGTGCTTTTTTCTTCTTCTCATCTAGCGCCAACTGATGCTTGTAAAGAACCTGAAACATGAAAAACATGTGAATAATCTCTGAAGATTACTTGGACTAGGAAAACAACTGGATTTGAAAGTTCTCCAGATAATGAATTTTACCAGCTTCTCTATTTTCAACCAAAATTTTTTGATGTCCTTTGAGATATTGAGTGCAACTTTACGCAGACGTTGCTCTTCTTCCTGATGAAATATTATAGAAGAGAAATAAGTAAAGTTTAGCAATGTAAGAACAAAAAATGCAACACCTACTGAAGTGTCAGTGACTAATATGAAAAATATTCATGTGCAGGAAGAAGAGAATAAAACAACCACCTTAACCCGCTTTTCCCCCCGTGTCGCCTGATCAAGCATTCCCTTGCTAGCTCGTAAAGCAACCTTCTTCGCTTGAGCCAACTTCCACTTCCTCTCTGATTCGAAGTCCTGATAAATAGGCTTCCTTAGAATCACTTCATTGACATTCATCTAGTAACTTACACAATTGCTCCTGAAATAGAGAAGGGCTTTATATACCTTTGACAACCAGACCATCTCCTCAAGAACATGATCCCAGTGTGTTTTAGGTCGTTGAGGTACTTTAGAGGCTTCAAGACCCTAAAAACAAATCAAGAAAATAGGCAAATAGAAAATGTAGAGCGTAAGAAAGTAACAAGGTCCTTCCTGATTATTCATTCATGTAGCTATCGTAGCTTATCCTATAAGACTATGAGCAGATTACCTACCTGTGATTGAGCAAATTCCATCAGTATATCCTTCATCTATTCACTAATTAGGTCGATCTTTTTATGGGAATATCTCTATATCTGACCTACTTAGTAGGAAACAGAAAATAAAATGACCTAAATCACACAATTGCTAGGACAGAAAAAAATTGGGCCAATAGATTTTGAAATTAGTGATACTGATTTGTATTGTGTTCCACATTTTATCTTTAAGTATTGCCCCATCATTACAGCTGGGTCAATAAAGAACCTCCTATCCAAAAGAATATTACTTAAGCTTCCTTTCTTTGGAACAGGACCTTTTCTTAGGAGTTCATAAAAAGATAGCAAATTTAGATAGTTCCTTCATGCGTCCTTCTTTTTTGAACTGGGGTCTCATGCTTCGGTTCTTTCTATTCCAAGTGTGTGCTTTTTGTCTAATTCTATATCGAGTATCCCTAATTATATTGTGTAGCATTAACCACAATCGGTTAGCCATGTGACAAAAGCATGTGCAGATCACAACACTCATAAGCTAGATGGCCAGTTTGTAATCATTAATACGATGCCACAGTTCAATCGTGTAACCTTCTGATACTCAGCATGTTACAATCAAGAATATCAGAGAACGAGAAAGAGAAAATAAAAGGTGAAATAAGTATAACGAACTAATGCACCAAAAGGATCACCTTGCAACTTCGGATCAATCAATGGAGAAGTCCAACAACAACAACAACAACAAACCCAGTGTATTCCCACCTAGTGGGGTCTGGGGGGTAAGATGTACGCAGTCCATACCTCTACCTCTGAAGAAGTAGAAAGGCTGTTTCCGATAGACCCCCGGCTCAAAGACACGAGACACCACACAAATATAAAGTAACGCACAGAACAGGATTTCATAGCGTAACTACGGCACCCATAAGTAGTAGGAAACATCGGAAAGCACCCAAATTCATAATAAAACATGGAACACCGAAATCATAACAAGAAGAAGAATAGGAATAGGAATAAAAATAAGAAAAGAAAGAATACCAGGAATAATACCCCCACCAAATAATTCCCTACCCTAGCGCCCCAAACTGGCCCTAGTCTTCTGCCCTAATTCGCGCCCTAATCAATGGAGAAGTCCCAAAAAAAATATTTAACCAACTGCATGGACTTTAATGGAAATATAAGATTCATATAATACCATATAGACAGGTACTTTTGTAATTCTCCAAGAATTAGAGCATTGGCATCATCTAGGAGGGTATCCAATTTGCTTTCAGAACTCAAAAGAAAAAAAGTATCCACGCATCAATAGACCCCAAAGCAGCAGCTAAATGTTCTACTTAATAACTCTTTCACATCAACTACTGATACGTGCAAGGGTTCAGCCCAAACAAAATTTTGAACAGCCTCCATTCTAGATAAGACCCTTCTGGCCTAAATTAGATGCAAACTTGAATCCCTTGTGTGGGCTTTTAATTAAATTATAGTCAGGAATAAAGACTTAAGAACATCTTCGGCACATGATTGATTCCCATAAGGATTTCTTTTTTGTTTTAGCATGTTAAGGTGATTCTCATGGAATTTCATCAATATGTCATTGTGTAATAGTGTGTTCCACCCACTAGAATCAGAACGATTTCTCTATAATGCCATTGGCTGGAACTGGAAAATCCTTAAATAGGTACATTTTGGCAACCAAGAGAATTCTAAATTATTATGGCTGAATCACACTGCCAAGGTTTTGGTCTATCACCCAACAACAACAACAAACCCAGTATATTCCCACTTAGTGGGGTCTGGGGAGGGTAGAATATACGCAGTACATACCACTACCTCCGAAGAAGTAGAGAGACTGTTTCTGATAGACCCCCGGCTCAAGACAAAGGACTATAGTCAAACGTCCCAAGCATACAGCATGATAAAAATAAGAGTGATAAGCTCATTTTTTGGTCTATCACCTACTGACCACAATACTTAGATTGATCTAGGTAAATCCTAATCCATTAAAATTTTATGAGCTTTTCTTTGATAAGCTCATTCACATTCCAAGCATACTGCCATGCTATTATCAAAACAGTCCTACTTGCCAAAAGCTTCAAAAGAAAACGAAGAACAACCCCATCCACCTTGAGTCTGCCGACATAAAAGAATATGGATCGAACATAAAAAGAAAAAAAAATAATACAGAAAATCCAAACTTCAGATGATAAGGATATAGCAACTACGATGTAATTCATACCTTTTGACGTCGGACGCGTGTTTCATGGTCCGGCTTACCCTTACACCCTTTAGACGCCATGATATCTCAAAATACATACACCATGATTCTGGCTTCTACACATGGAAAAAGAAAGATTAGCACAAAGACACACTTATCATCATAATAAGGAAGAAATATGAAACAAAAATGGAATTCCAGAATACAGAAACACCTAACTTAACTACATCAAAGAAAGTACGTAAGTACAGTTTATCAACAAGTGTCGTCTATCCACTGCATAAGAACTAATTATCAGTATTTTGCTTCACCCCCCACCCCCCAAGAAGTAAACATCCCAAGTATTTTTCAACATACATAAAGGGACTGTCAATTCCCCACCTGTGGGATTTCACAGAGTATGTTGTTGTTGTAGTTGAAGGGACTGTCAATTGTCTGGAACACATTCAGATATTATTTAATGGATGACATGGCTAGTAAAATGGCACATGGCCTTGAAAGGCATATGAAACAATCCTCAATTGCAACCTCCAGGAGGACTAATCTGGTGATTATGATCTTATTGAGGACAGGGGAGGCTAGTTGTTTTTGCCGGATTATCAAAGCTAGAGAAGATGACATGGATGCTTTCACGTTATTCATTATGATTCACGACGGAGGAAAATCAGGTTTTGGCATGATCGAAGGGTCAGCATTCTCCCAGACACTTCCCTATTCTCTACCCTTGTTCCATTTCTCAGAATGCAGTGATTGCCAATTTCAAACAAGACCAAGGATGGCCCATACCATCCAGAAGAAATCTCAGTGATCGGGAATTCAAGGACTACATGCAGTTGCTCCCTCTCCTCAATAATTTCTTTCCACAATCATCTTTACCCGACTGCCTTTTCTGGAAACCTCACTCTAAAGGGCACTTCCCTGTAAAAAGCTGCTACAACAACCTCACTGTTCCAAATCATGGTTTAGTTCCCTGGCCTTGAATAACAATTAGGAATAGCAATTTCCCTTACAGGGTCAAATATTCCCCTTGGAATTATTAGCATTAAGCCATATTTTAATGCTGACAATACTGATTAATGTAAATTCATTCCTGTTCAGGCCTGCTTGTAGAACAATAGTGAAGTAAATTCAATAAGAAGAAGTCAGCTGAAGGACAAAGGTACTCAAAACAAATAAAACGGAGATTGATGCAATCCAGAAGCCAGAAGACCAAGTGAAACCATTACAGGCCCAAACTAAAAAGGAAAGACCAAAGACATGGCAGCCCAAGAACAAGAAAGAAGTCCGTGAAGATTGACGCAACATAGTCCAGAGACACACAGGGAAAATAAACTTCCACAGTACAAGCCCAACAGACAAAGAAATCCAGAAGACGGAAAGAGTCAACAACCCAAACCAAAGAGCATAGAAGTCAATACTAAGTTAAATCACTGAAGAGTAATCAGGACAGTCAAGCGTTTTAAATAACTTTCCGAAGATAAAGACAGCTTATAATTGAACTCCCCTTGGATCACTCTATTTTAGCTCCGACAAACTATCTTGGAACTAGACAATCTTTATTGAAGGAGCTCGTGCATTCAAGAATGATGAAGAACTAATCAGATTGGCTATAAATTTAAAGAAAACTAATGCAGCTTCAAGCATAGAACTACTCTCTTTATAATAAGCACTATAATACTGTACTGTAAGTGTATCAAAGAACTCACAGCTCACAGGAACAATTGGCTCAGAGGTAGAGGTTTTTTATAGTCAGTAACAAACAAGGGGACAAATCTGGAAATCACCCATTTGTTATATGCAGATGATGCAATTATCCTTTGTGATGCAGAGGATGAGCAGATGAAGATTTTGACTATCTTTGAAGGGGTCTCTCAGTTACATGTAAACTGGAGGAAGAGCCTCATGTTTCCAGTTAATGAACCTCAAAACTTTCAGCTTTGTGCGGATATCCTAGGAGGAGAAGTAGGCACACTGCCCATGGTACGACTTTGGGGGCACATTGTAGATCCATTGACATCTGGAATGGAGTGCTTGAAAAATATGAGAAAAAACTCACTAGATGGAAGAGTGCGTACCTATCTTTAGGCGGCAGACTTATACTCATTAATAGTGTTCTAGATGCACTCCCTACTTACATGATGTCACTCTTTCCTATACCACCACAGGCTGAAAAAAAGGTAACACATAGAGAAGCAACTTCTTATGGCAAGGCAACAAAGAGAAGAAGGGTATACATCTAGTCAAATGAAAAATATTAACACGAATCAAGTTGGGTTGGGCATAAGGAACTTAAGAAAGCAAAACCAAAGCCTCCTTATGAACAAAATGGCTCTGGAGATACATATATGAAGATCAAGCACTGTGGAAGAAAGTGATTAAGGAAAAATATGGAGAAGAAGATGCCTGGAAAACCAAAGTTGTAAGCACTGTATATGGGGTTAGTTTGTGGAAGACCATCAGAAACTTGTGGAACATTTTCAGCATCAACATCAACTATAAGATAGAGAATGGGCACAGAATCTCTTTTTGGAAAGATAATTGGTTAGGCAATGGCCCTTTAAAGCAGTTATATCTTGAAGTTTACACGTTGAACCAGCAACAAAGGGCAAACGTTAGTGAGGTACGGAATAAACAAGGATGGAACCTCACTTCCAGAAGACATTTGAATGATTGGGAGCTAGACAGATTCATTGCATTTTTCAACAGTCTCAACCAATTCAATGGAGTGTCACTAGATCACGATAGATTAGGTTGGTTGAGAGACAGAACAAGAGTTTATTTAGTACGGTCAGCATAGCATAGCATTGGAGAAATTGCAGCAACACACAAACACAATGGCCCAGGAGACAACTATGGAAGGCAAACCTACCATACAAAGTAGCATGCTTTGCAAGGTTGGTGGTAAAGAAAGCTTGTTTAACACAAGACAGACTGCAAAGAAGGAAAATACACCTACGCTCTATTTGCCTTCTATGTGGAGAGTATGCAGAAACAAATAGCCATCTTTTTCTGCATTGCAGGGTGACCTCTCAGTTGTGGGACATCTTTCTAGCTAAGATTGGATTGAGTTGGGCAATGCCCACCCATACACTGGATGTGCTAACTAGCTAGAGCAGGAGAGGAGGCTCTAAAGCCCAAAAAAAGATCTGGAAAATGGTTCCAGGATACATTTGGACTTGGACTATCTGGAAAGAGACAAACTCAAGAGATTTTGAAAACAAAAGCAGTTCCATCCAGATGATAAAGAATAATTGTATTCAACTTTGGCATTTTTGGTGTTTCGGAATGTGCATTGCAAATATAGGGGCGTTGGAGCAGTTTTTAGAGTCCCTATAGAATTTTATTTTATTTTATTTTTTTGCTTACTAAGCCTAGATGTAGCTTGTAACTATAACCTATATGGTTTTGTTGGAATCAATACAAATGTTACGTTATCAAAAAAAATAAAAGAAAGGGAAGAGCGGCAATGTGTGAGCGAGAACACGAGATAAGTTGTGTTTGTATTGTAAGTGATGATCTACTAAAACCAAATGGAAGAACTGAATGGTTGGTGGTGAACGAGTAAAAACCACAGAAGGTGTAATCAACTCGAATCTGTAGACAACGGTGACTCTCATCTACAGTGAGCTTTTTCAGACCTTTTGCTCTCCTTCCCACTGCCTCTTCTTGAAGAGGCCAAACCAATCTTTTAAGCTCAGCAACTGCTTTGTTTTTCCCCTGCCTTCCAGTGCTTTCTTCTTTTGTTCTAGAGATTGGATTTTGCTATCTCCTCCATTCTCAGAGTTATGTCATTATTGCCAACTTAGTTCATTTAGAAGATTCCAACACCAAAGGGTCGTTTGGTGTGAGGTATAAGAGATAAATATTCCCGAGATAAATGACGGACTATTTTATCCCATGCTTGGTATGAGGTATTAGTTAGTACCGGGATTATTTATCCCACCATTTACACCATAGTGATGGCATAAGTTATCCCATATACATGGTGGGATAACTAATCCCGGGATCAATTATCCCGAGGTAACTCTTTCCCAACCAAACAACCCCTAAAGGTGCATCCACTGATTGCATGCTTAATTCTTCACCTGCATGCCATGGTGATGGAATAAAATTGGTTGAGGGAATGAATGGACAGCCCAGAGTCAAAGTCTGATTCACTGTAGAGTGAAAAAACAGTGAAATGGAGAGTTTGTGAATGACATGGTGGACTGATTGGATCAACAAGCTCTGCTTCATTGTCTGCATCAAGTTGGGAGAGAGATTCTTCTGTAGTTTCCAAGCCAGTTGCTTTCCAGTATTTTGCATTGATGGTCCTTTTCTGCTGATTTCAGCTTCTTGGACTTTTTGCATAATAGCCATTATACAGGCCTGTAGATGCTTTCCCTTTTAAAAAAAGCCTTCCTTTAAAACTGCTTTCATTGTTGTGGGCTGGCCCATTAAAAGTTAAGGTCCCTGATTTATTTTCTCTTCTAGAAGGCCCGGTTGCACGGCCTGCACGTGCCACACTGGTGGAAACGATATTATGTGATCTTGTGGGTATCAAAACACCTGGTAGCGCCTGCTTCACTGTCATACGCAGAGGGGACTGTCCAGAGGGTATTGGAGGTTCCGGATCTCCATCAATATCGAGAATTCAAAATCCATCTCTCCAATTCAAGATTCAAACTCGTTGGAATCTGACTCCCGGAGTTTCTAATGCAGATGCGAGCCCTAAGAATTGAGTTCTGTTCTTCGATTCCTCATCAACTCATATGAACCCTCCACATTGATCCCCTATTCGTTCGAAAGCATCTGACAACCAGGCACTTCAAGGGATTCAGAAAAATTTGAACCAGATATTCTCTAGCCTTGTTTCTTATGGGAGAATGTTGATTTCAGGCGACCCAAGAGAGTGAGAGGTTCCTTCCATTCCAAAACCAACCCCATGCTTTGACTCGCAATCCCTCTTGCCTGAAGTGAAGTTTGAATAAAAATCTATTATGATCCGTGGGATTACTTTGGTGTCCATGGTGACTACATCTGGAATAAAACACTTTGAATAGTGTCTGGGCTCGGACTAAGGTTGAAAGAGTCATTGGAGGTGCAAACTAGAGACCGTCTTCCTCTGTTTTTTGTGTTCGCTACCCGAAGGGATATCCAGCCAGTTTTCTATATTTGCTGCAGAAAAATAGGGTTTCAGTAGTGGAGCTGGCGGATGAAATGGCCCCGTGATTTTTTCCCTAGACATCGAAGGATCCTCTAGACAACATCTATCAAGCCTTTGCTGTAACATCTCCGGGAAGATCAATGCCAATTTAAATGTTCCTAGCCAAACTCCTATGAGTGCTAATTTGTCGTGGATGTAGTTTTGATATACCCTATAAAGATATTGTTGTAGTGTTCTCCACCTTCTATAAAGATTCCCTGTTCCCTTCGATGTTTGTTTTAAGAGCACCACACGCCCATCTGAGATTTTGTCCATCAATAGTGATTTCACTTGTAAATCTTCTGCACCTTTGTGTTAATGAGTACCATCTTGTCTAATCAACAACAACAACAAACCCAGTATATTCCCACATAGTGGGGTCTGGGGAGGGTAGAGTGTACGCAGTCCATACCACTATCTTTAACGAGGTAGAAAGGCTGTTTCCGATAGACCCACGGCTCAAGATAAAAGGCAGTATAAAAGGCAGTATACAAAAACATCAAAAGCATAGAACATGATACAATAACATAGATACAGCATCCACAAAAAGTACATTGCCAAACAAAGAATACCACAATTCCCCTACCTACTGACTACAACTCAACCACACCCTTAGCCCTCTATCCTAATGTTTTTCCATATCTTCCTATCCAGGGTAGGGTCATGTCCTCAGTCAGCTGTAACTGCTCCATGTCAAGTCTAATAACTTCTCTCCAGTATTTCTTCGGTCTACCCCTACCTCGCCTGAAACCTTCCAGGGCCAACCTCTCACACCTACGAACTGAGGCATCCGTGCCCCTCCTCATCACATGACCAAACCATCTCAACCTCACTTCCCGCATTTTATCCTCCACTAATACCACTCCTACCTTCTCCCAAATAATGTCATTCCTAACCTTGTCTGCCCTTGTGAATCCACACATCCAACGCAACCATCTTGCCTAATCGTCCACAATATTGTTCAATTCAAAAGATTTGTCGCCGGAAATTGTAACGCCCCGATTCCCATGAACTGGAATGCCACACGGTGCTCGTGACCCCAAGGGACCACAAGCTAACCCTTCACTGATATCCGTATTTGTTCACTGCATAATATAATACGATAAATGCAGAAACTGGTTAAATCTGGCCATAAGGTTCTAACATCTAAATATACAGTACTGAAAACTAAATATCAATACATCTGTCTGAAAAGCCTCTACACTGTCTGAACTGTGGAGTTGAAGGGACAATTCCCCAACTAACTTCGTCTACTAAAATCACCAAAACATTGAAATAGAATATCCTCGAATGATGAGGACAGTACTGCTGCACTGTGTGGGAATTGTCCTCACATTGAAATAGAATATCCTCCGTCAGTACTGTCCTCATCATCCGAGGATATTCTATTTCAGTGTTTCGGTGATTTTAGTAGACGGAGTTAGTTAGGGAATTGTCCCTTCAACTCCACAGTTCAGACACTGTAGAGGCTTTTCAGACAGATGTATTGATATTTAGTTTTCAGTACTCTGTATATTTAGATGTTTGAACCTTATGGCCAGATTTAGCCAGTTTCTGCATTTATCATATTATATTATGCAGTGAACAAATACGGATATCAGTAAAGGGTTAGCTTGTGGTCCCTCGGGGTCACGAGCACCGTGTGGCGTTCCGGTTCATGGGAATCGGGGCGTTACAAACTTGGTATCAGAGCCTAAGGTTCAACAGTGTCCTAAGGAGTCTGAAAAACCGCGTCTAGTAGAGTCTTGTACAAGAGTGTGTTGCACGCCACATTCATGTACGGGAGGCTATAGGAATCGGGGCGTTACAGAAATGAAGAAAAGCCTTCCACCCATATTGGTATTCCTGGTGGAGAGGCCACGTAGGGAGGGTCAGATTTGGGTTGGCACAATTCCCAAGTCAAAGAGAGATGGATTGGTTGCTTCTGAAACTCAATCCCCAATAAAATCTCCATTACATTCTTAAAGAACAAAACTACCTCTACAATCGAAATACCAACGTCGAGCTCTTCGAATAATTCCACATTACGCAACTAAGTCAGCTTTTTTGCAACAGTAAAACCTTCCTACGATTTTTTTACCAGGTCTTCCTGCATGAATCTCAATATCTCATGGTTGGGTTGGACAATAGTCAATAAAAAGACCTTTATTTTACATAATTCACCCTTATCCTGCTCTTTCTTGGGATAAAATTCACCCTTCCTGCTTCTGAATAGAACTTGCTAAAATGCAAAGAGAGAAATTTTGAGAAGTACAAATATCAATGAAGTGTTATACTAGACTGAATCGATACTTGAGGATTTGAGTCCTTAGATATTCAGATAGCATGAGGCAGTCTATAGTTCCAGTAATTCAAGAAATGGGAAGAAAGCTAAACAAATTATAGCAGGAAAACAAATGTAAAGAGAAAAAGATGTGCAGCAATTCATTATCTTATACCACCTAAACTGGGATGAAAATACCCTCAACAATGTAAACTCCAGTTCACGTGGTACAAATACTACTCTCTCTGTTCTGAGTTACACTTCCGATTTGGGTTGTTGAAGGAAGGAAACAGGAACACTAAGTTCTTCCACAGAACTATTGATGCCCACAAAAGATACAACAGCATTGACCAATTAATGATCCAGGATGAATTAATATTAGAGCCACAGAGAATCAAGAATGAGATTTTGGAATTTAAAAAAAAACTACACTAAGACTGAAGAGTGCAAGCCTAAAAGCAACTTTGAGAATTGTCCAGCAATAACTAAGGAAGAAAAGGAACTATTGCAGAGCACATTTGAAGAACAAGAAGTCCTGAGATGTCTGAAAATGTGCGTCATGGATAAGGCAACAGGCCCTGATGGATTCACAATGGGTTTCTTTACCAAATGTCGGGAAGCGCTCAAACAGGACATCATGGGGGTATTCTTTCCATTCTCATTCTTTCTTTGAAAGGAGTTTTAATGCAACTTACATTGCTTTGATTCCGAAGAAGAAAGGTGCAAAGGAGTTAATTAACTTCAGACCTATAAGTCTCATAGGACGCATTTACAAGATTATTGCAAAAGTACTGACCGAGAAACTGAAAAGGGTAGTGGAAAGGTTGATAGACTCCCAATACATGGCATTCATAAAAGGAAGGCAAATAATGGATGTCATTCTTATAGCCAATGATGGAGTTGACTCAAGACAAAAGTAGAAAAAGCCTAGTATTCTTTTTAAGCTAGATATTGAGAAAGCATAACAAGTAAACTGGAATTTCTTACTAAGCATATTACAACAAATGGGCTTTGGAGGGAAATAGATCAAATGGATAAAATTGTGTTTCTACTGTCAGATTCCCAGTCATCATTAATGATTCCCTTGAAGTTTTTTTCCGGCTCAGAGAGGTCTCAGGCAGGGTGATCCCCCTGACGCCTTTTTTGTTCATAAGGGTCATGGAGGGGTTAAACAACATGATCAAAATTGCCAATCTTAATGGGTGGATTAAGGGCTTTAAGGTAGCCATGAATGGTTATTAAAGTTAGGAGATTACAAATCTCCAATATGATAATGACACCTTGATGCATTGTGATGCAGAGGTGAAGTAATTGAGAATTTTGAGAATTATCTTAGTCCTTTTTTAAGGTATTTCCGGGTTGCATAACCGGAGAAAGGAGTCATCTTTTTCCAATTAATGAAGTAACAAACATGGAGGCTTTGGCAATGATTCTAGGGCGACAAATGGGGTTTCTCCCTACTACATATCTTGGCATGCCACTGGGTGCAAAATCAAAATCAACAGGGATCTAGAATAATGTCCTAGAGAAATGTGAGAAAAAGCTCTCAAGATGGAAGTGTCAGTACTTAACATTTGGAGGGAGACTCACACTAATTAATTCAGTCCTAGATTGGATTCTATGCCTACTTATATGATGTCCCTCTTTCCCATCCCTATAGGAGTCGCTCAAAGACTAGACAGTATAAAAAGGCAGTTTTTGTCGCAGAGAAATAAAGAAAATAAGGTGTATCATCTAGTAAACTGGAAAGATGCAATCCTTTGCAAGGCTTGAGGTGGACTAGGATTTAGAAATTTGAAGAATCATAGCAAAGCACTCAAATTGAAGTAGTTATGGAGATACTTTCAAGACCAACTCATGGAGCAAGGTGATCAAAGATAAATATAAAGTGGAAGATAACGGGATGACAAAGCTAGTTAACTCAGCTCATGTATTTTTTTGAACCAGTAAAAGTTTTATTCTTCAGCATACCCTAATGTTGGCCTATGTAGCTTGGACTCTTCAAAAATGTCAGCGAATGCATGTTGGATTCTCCAAAAGTAGTGTATTTTTGGAGAATCCGACACGGGTGCAGCATCAAAAGTGAAGAGTCCGCCCAACTTAGATATTGGCCACCTCCAAAAAGTATCAGTTACAAAATTCCTTTTAAGTCTACAATCTGATCTACTTCTTCAATACAAAGTTGTTTACACCAACAAAGTAAAGATACTAAACAATTCCATTTAACCTTATGAATGGAATTGGATCTATCTTCAAAACATCTTCCATTTCTTTCAATCCAAACGAACCACCATATACATGATGGTATTAACCTCCACCACTTGCTACCTCCTCTCCTGATCCAGCAACAGCAACTCAATACTTCTACAGTATACTCTAGCATTGGCCAAAGTTGTGATGCTGAATTTCAGAGTTTAGTGAACGTAACATTGCAGAAATAGATGGTCGTTTGTTTCCCTTGTCAAATTGCACAAAAAATAGTTGGGAACCAATTGTCTACCTTTTTTCTAAAGTACATCCTTAGTTAAGCAAGCCCTCTTTATTACTAGCCAAGTGAAGCATTTCACTTTTGTAGGTATATCCCTCTTCCAAAAGTAGTTCCAGTAATATTTAGGGCATCCATCCATAAACTGCAACCCTATCTTGTATGCACTATTGACTAAAAAAGACCATCTTTGTTGTGCTTCCAATGAATGTTGCCTCTAGTGTAGGTTTAATGTTAATACTCCCTAGTTTCCCTGGTAGCTATGCCACTCTCTCTATCTCTCAATCATTAAGGAATCTTTTAAAAGAGATGTCCCAGAAGATCAGCAATAACCTACGTTAGCCCTAGGATTATCCCAAATTTGGAACAAGTTTGGAAGGAGTTCCCTAAGAGGGGATTGGTCTATCAAGACATCATTCAAAAATTTGATCTTGCTTCCATTTCCCACCTCGATAAACAAGTTTTCTTTCATTTTAGGTCACAAAGTTCTAAATGTTCTCCATAATCCCACACCATATGGTTCATTAGTGCTCTCTGTACACCAAGGACTCATCTCTCCATATTTAGCTATAATCACCTATCTCTAAAGAGCTTCTCCTTCCACAATGTATCTCCAAACACACTTCATTAATAGACTTCCATTTTGAAGTCTCAAATTTCTAATACCCAACTCCCCTCTTTCTTTGCTAAGAAGCACAGTTTTCCAGTTCACTAGACTACAGTCGTTTCCTTCGTTATTGCCTTGCCATAAAAACTTTCTCCTTAACTTGTCTAGGTTTTTTACCACTTTGACTGGGATTGAAAATAATGACATCACATACGTTGGTAATGAGTCAAGAACAGAGTAGATGAGAATCAATCTTCCTCCAAGAGAAAGATACTGAGCCTTCTATCTTGCCAGTTTCTTTTCAGTCTTCACCGAGATAGCATCCCAAATATCCAAAGCCTTGTAATTGCTGCCTAGAGGCATTCCCAGGTAAGTGCGTGGGCAATAACTCAACACTGCATCCCAGTATACTTGCCAATTGCTGAATTTGAGCAACCTCATTAATGGGAAAACATTACTTTTTCACCAATTGACTCTCAATCGAAAAACTGGCTCAAAACAAACCAGAATTGCCCTAATATTCAAGTTGTGTGGGCTCTTTATTTTCAATGCCGCACCCATGTCGGATTCTTCACAAATACACTACTTTTGGAGAATCTGACATGCACCTATTGACATATTTGATGATTCCGAGCAACATAGCCAGATATAACTGATTTGTTCTACTATAGGCTCACAAAAGATGATAGTCTCATCCGCATAAAGCACGTGACACACTTCTTTTACTTCTCACCCCTCTCTCCCCCTTGAAAGCCTTTGATCCATCTATTTTATGTTGTAATCTTCATCATATAGTCGAAACCTTCCATTGTCAAAATGAACAAAAAAAGGGAAAGAGGATCACCCTGTCTCAATCCCCTTTCTGACTCAAAAAAGCAACGTGTTCTCCATTAACTAGAATGGAAAACCTGACATTTTTAATGCAAGCCTCAATCCACTTCAATCACCTACATCCAAATCCCATTTGTCTAAGAGTGTTAAGGAGGAATGACCAATTTACACGATCATAAGCTTTTTGAATATCCAACTTGCACATTAATCCAGGGGCTCCCGTCTTCATTTTTGTATGAACACACTAACTATAAGTGTTGCATCCATAATTTGCCTCCCCTTCGCAAAAGCCATTTGACGTTTGCTGATTAATTTATCCACCACTTTTTTCGTCTTTCAACCAATACAACAACAACAAACCCAGTGTATTCCCACCTAGTGGGGCCTGGGGGTCGTCTTTCAGCCAATAATCTAGCAATTATTTTATAGACACCACCAATTAGACTAATTAGTCTGAAATCTTTCAAGTTTGAGGTTCCTGGCTTCATTGGAATTAATGCAATAAAAGTTGCATTGGAGTGAAAGAACGGAATAGTTCTGATTAAATCCTCTTTCAACACATTCCAGAAAGTCGAAAAAAACACCATTGGGTAGCCAACAGGTCCAGGAGCTTTCTCTTTTGCACATAGATTTAAACACTCCAAAATTTCATCCTCCTCAAAATGGTCTTTGTAGCCACACCTGTTCTTCTATAGTGATTCTTTGTAATATTTAAAAGTTCCAATTCAGGTCTCCAATGTTTTGTCTCATTGTAATGGCTCTTATAGGACTCCTGCACAGACTTTTTGATTCTGTTATGGTCTTTAATGAAAACCCCTTCTATCTCCAATTGTTCCATAGAATTGAACCTAATGGGAAGTTGCAATTCCGTGAAAAAACTTGGTGAATCTGTTCCCTTATTTAAACCACTGGATTTTGGATCTCATCTCTATTTTCATGTTATTTCCTCTCTACAACTTCTTCAAATCCCATTCCCAAGTGTCTTTGTAGCAATTCATCATCACTTGGGGGCCTTTGTTCCTGAATTTTTTACCGTCAGAGATTTGATTCAGAATGTCTTCCTTTCTTTGTCTCCAATTCCCTCTATTGCTTTTGCTCCACTCTTTAAGCTTCACTTTCAGCTTTTTAAGTTTTTCAACAAGGATGTAACCTGGTTTACCACTCACTTGAAAAGACACCACCAGTCTTGGATTTCCTCTTTAAAGTCCTCCGCTTCAAACCACCAAATTTCAAATTTGAAGTAGGACTTCCTCCCTCCTTCATCTCCACAGTCAAGATTATAGGATCGTGGTTAGAGGCAATTTAGGAAGACAGTTTTGACTTATCCGAGTGAAATTTTCCCCCCATTCTGCAAAGTGGAGAAATTTATCAATTCTAGAGGCATAATGATGATCTTCTCCTCTTTTCCAAGTAAAGGATCCTCCAAGTAAAGGAGGGTCCACCATCTCCAGTTCTTTAATGCTCTTTAATACGGGTTAAAAACTCTGTCATGGCACCTTACCATTTGTTCTCTCTATGATATATCTTGTGACATTTAAGTCACCACACATAATCCATTACCCATCAATGTTGTTCTTAAGCATCAGTAGTTCCTGTCAGAGCACTCTCCTCCTCACTCTATTATAATCTGCATAAACTGCAGTGATAAACAAACTGAAACCATCATTCACTCCTGAAAACTTCCCAGTTATGCATCGACTCCCATTCAGAACTAACTCCCCATTCCAGATTCTCTTATCCCACAGTATTAGAATTCCCCCACTGCTTCCCCGGGCCTCCTTCATAATTGTGCCCCCCCCCCTCTTGCTCCATATGCTTTGAAGAATGTTATCTATGGGACCTTCTAGCTTAGTTTCTACTTTCTACCCGAACAAGAATATCAGCTCTCCATTGCCATAGAAATTTTCTCACAATCTCCCTTTTACTCTCCCCATTTAACCCCCTCACATTCCAAGAAAGAATTTTAACTCTCATTGAAGTGATAGATTCTCCCACTAGATCTAGGCTCATTGTCTTTGAACTTCATATCAAAAATCAAATTCTTAACCTCCCTTGGAAGAATACTATCACACTTACTAGATTTTTGCCCCTCCCTCAATCCCTTCTGCCTATCCTTCCTTTGATCTAAATTCAATAATAAAGCAAGAGCTTCCTTTTTGCACCCCTTGAGATCAAGTCCCAACTGTTTGCTCAAACTAATCAAGTTTGCTTGAACCCAATCATTTGCAATAGCTTCTATATCTACCTCTTGACAGCTACTATCAATCTGTATTAGTATAGGTTCTGCCTCTGCAAACATGACCACCAAAGAATCTGAAAAATCCACCTCCCCTGTTCTTTGATCTTTGCTAGTGTCGGCATTCTCAATTGTCGGAGCTTCTTCCCCTTCACTCGAATTTCTTACCAAGTTATTACATTTCTCCCCCCCCCCTCATGAGCGTTTGCCTCTGTTTTCCCCCTTATGTAGAGTTCATTCTCCATATCCCCATAAAATATCGAAGTTACTCGTCTCAAAATCCTTCTTCTCTAATATTGCTTCAGTAAAGGGCCTTGTAAATGACTTTCTGCTTTTGTTTGAAGAAGCCTCTGGCAGAAATGCAAGGTAAGGTTGCATACGATACACCCTTGTGGTGGGGCCCTTCCCCGGATACCGCGCATAGTGGTAGCTTTAGTGCACCGGACTGCCCTTTTTATGCATTGCTGATTCCATTTAGCGGTCCTTTGGATTTTAGTAAAGATTTATTGGGCTTTTCTTTTGTGAGCCCAATAAGATTCAAGTCTCTTGAATTTACATCCCATGTTTCAAGTAAATCCAATTCACGTGTGAGATTACGTGAGATTACTAGTCCCCATGATGGTCATTTAAAGTTGAAAAGGGCACATGCCTTGCCATGTGACATCTGTCAACTAGACTTTCCCCTTTCTTGTAGATCTCGATATTCGACACTTTAGAATCCTTTGCTTAGACTCCATTTTTGAATATTGGTTCAGACCTCTAGTCAAAACTTTGAACCGGCCTACAACCATGCATCATCACATCGTCCTTTACTGGTTGGTCTTTGTGCCTTCTACGATAAATCGCTAGTAGTTCACACCATATCGAAAGGGAGTAGATAATGTCACCGTCGATCACTTCAACCGCCGCCACTATCTTTTCCTTTCGGACACCTTACGCTAATTCTTGCACATTTCAAGTGATTTTTGAGCTCGATTTCTTCCTCGTTTTCTAGCCAACCCCTACATTCATCCTCAAATGCTTTCATCACCTTCGAGTGCCATAGATGTAAAGGAAGTCCCAACACTCTGATCCAAAACCATTCAAACCTGAGGGATTCCGACAGAGCTCCTTTTATAGGCAACCATCACTCAAGATTTAGGGTTTGGCCTTGTCCTCCAATCGCCCATGAGTATATGCTTTGCATGTCTACGTGTCTGGAATTCAAATAAGAAGAGAAAACCATTCATGTCATACACCTAGAGATTAAATACTGCCTTCCAATTTTGGCTAACCTATCTCCTCGCGGCACACATCATTAAGAGTAGGGATCTCTTCTCCTGCAGTGCATTTTCCCACTGCAGACATCTATTTTATCTTCCTGTGGGCAGTGGGCAGTTTTCTGGTAGAGAGTTGACTTGTGTCTATTGGTTTCATTTACTAGTTGTAATGGCTTCTTTGAAATTTCAATTTCAAGTAAAGACTCTGCTAAATGAGCCCCAGTTGTATTGGTCCCCCTTTTTGTACTTGAGTGTACATTAATGAAGTCTTCAATTAAAACCCCCACCCTTCATTAAAGTGATTTTCTGGTATGATAATGATGGATATGTCGTGGCCATTGACAGCTATGACTGAGATAAATCTACAAAATTTATTAAACTTTTAGGTGCAATAAATTTAAGTAGACACATCCCGACATCTCCATGATTTAAAGTGATTTTCTTGTATGATAATGATGGATATGTTGTGGCCATTGACAGCTATGATTGAGATAAATCTAGAAAATTTATTAAACTTTTGGGTGCAATAAATTTAAGTAGACACATCCCGACATCTCCATGATTTAAAGCTCTTTCCTCTATTGTCAGGGGTTCATGAAACCTTTTACATAGCCATAAAACAGTTCCCTTGCTTAGAATCATCCTTCTCATTGAGAGTCTGGTACTCTCCACCTAGTCATACAAGCATCCTAACACGGATGATGAGACTGTGAGATCATAAGATTTACCCCCATACGAAAGAAAATTTTGTTATCCATCTCGGAGTGAAAAAAGAGATGAAGAAGAGTAGATAGAGAAGAGAGGAGGTTGACTCCGATAGTTTAAGACCACCGGAGAGGAGTTCAAAAGCCCTGAAGGGGCCTCTAAAAGTTTATCTTGGGTTCCGTGTCAAAGAGAGTCTATCAAGTGCCCCTCCAAATCTCGGTTTTGTCACTTCTCTGTGTGTAAGCTACCAGTTTTTGCTTGATTTGTTAACTAAGATTATGGTGTTAGCCTTTGGAGGTCTACCAGGGAACTATGACCAGCACTTAAATGTAAAGTCCTTGTCGAAGTACAAAATGGTAGCAAGACTTCTTCCTGGAATGATAATTGGTTGGGGAATGGAACCTTGAAAGTCTTATTTGTTGATATTTTTGCTCTAGCTCAACACCAACAGAGATCTATAGCTGAAATGTGGTCCCCTCAACAAGGTTGGGATCTGATACTTAGAAGAAACTTGAATGACTGGAGGTGAACAGAACAGAATTTTACAACCAGCAGGAGAACTTCACGGGAGATGACAGGCAAACCACCAACACTAATTGTTGTTTACACTGACGGTGGTTTTGATCCCTTAAGGGAGGAAGTTCAGTGTTAATACAGCCTATAAAATGTTAAACAAGCCCAGAACCCAAGTCACCAATTAGGCCTGAAACCATATATAGAAGACTAGAATACCATATAACGCTGCCTATTTCTCATGATTATTGGCAAAGGAAGCGGTGCTCACACAAGAAAATTTAATCCATAGAAAGTGGATTCTCTATTTTAGATGTTTCTTATGTGACAAAAGAGGAGAAAACAGTTGGCCATTTATTTCTACACGGCAACATCACTGACCAGTTATGGAAGATCTTCATTAATCTCAAAGGATAATCTATCCTAGACACTTTCGATTCTTGTTAGGATGGTAGGCTTGTTTTGCTTTCTTTTGCACACTTGTATATATGGTTTCAGTACATGGGACCCATCTACTGATTTGTGCTAAATACATACAACAGTTACCTTCACAAAAAAATTGACACCATTCACTTAATATTATTCTATATAGCTCTCATAACTTTCAAGATTTCAAATTTACTAAATTTTGAACTTTCATATCTTTAGTTTTTGAGCCTTACTTTAATATTTTATTTTACTAAAACTAGCGCATTATATAGGTCAATTCAAATCTTAAACTCCATTTCTACTTTTCCACTAAAGCACCGTCACCTGAAATTGAATGGAGGGAGTAAGGGGGCTTGCTATAGAACTACGCATATTCACTCATGGACCTTGTGAAGAACCAGTATTTTTTATCAGTTAACATATCAAAAATAGGAGAATGTGTTTAAATATTAAATTTACTTATTTCTTGGTAAAATTTGTATTTAGTGAAGAACCAGTATTTTTCACCGGTTGAAATCTAAAAAATAGGAAGGTCGGTTTAAATATTAAATTTACTTTTTTCTTGGTAAAACTTGTACCCAATGCAAAGAAAAAATAAATGTCTAACTGCCAAAACAACAAATAGCAAATAAGATAGCAATTAGTGTGATGATAATAAAAATCCAATGGCCATTATGCCATTTCAGTTCATAAATGATAAGCAAATTACAGCCACATGCACTTAAAATAAACACAAAACAAAGAACAGCCTCTAGTTTGCAATTAGAAAGGAGACCTCAAATGACAAATTATGCGAGATGCTTTGACCACCCAAAGGTAAATATAAAATGGGCACTCCTCAAAAACCTACGCCTAAGGGATTGCAAATTTGTACCTTATCAAAACAAAACAACCAAAGAAAAAGTACAGGGTCTACAAGCCTTTAAAAAAGGTTCAGAGGAACTTTCCAACTTGACTTAGAAATATGTGTTCATTGTTCCTAGGTTGTATTATTAGGCATATGCCTATTAAGGAGAGGAATTTCTGGTTTATATCAACAACAAAGATGGTTACTGGTCCGTAATATCATAGATTTTTACTAGTTAAAAGATTTGTTCCATTAAGCTGAATGTCCACTAGTTAGGCGCATATCACGGGTTTATACCCTGTTCAGTTATAGACAAAAGACTGATACTTGAGTGGAGAAAGGTAGAGGGGCGGGGAAGGAGAGCCTTGGAGTAACTGGTAAAGTTGCTGCCATGTGACCAGGCAAGCCTTGGAAACAGCCTCTGGTAGAAATGCAAGGTAAAGTTGCTTACAATACACCCTTGTGGTGAGGCCTTTCCCCGAACACCATGCATGGCGGTAGCGTTAGTGCACCAGGCTGCCCTTTTTTAAGGGTAGAGGGGCGGGCGCATTATCCAATTTTTAAGAAGATTAGACCTTTGTCCTACATGCTGCCTCGGTGTAAAAGAACAAAAGCCTTCTTCATAATGAGGAGGGGATGACATCCTCATCTCAAACCTCATCCATTATTCCTTTTCTTGAATGGGGTGAATCTTCGTCATCTTGAGATCAATGCAGTTTACATAAGGACCCAATACTCTAATTTCCTACAGGGTGTGGGAGCTTTCTTATGGTACTCCAGGATCCTACATGCACAAAAGAAATCCTAATTCCTGGGAAGATTCAATGCAGGGAAACCCTATCTCAGGATGGTGCAAGATGCTATGTAGTCCACCGTGTTCAAAAGCGGCATTTAAAAAAGGAGAGGCACTAACTCTAAGGGGAAGACCTAGTGGTTAAAGAGTTGGGATGGCAACTTGAAAATCAAGGTTTGAGATTACACTAGGTTAATTCCTCTAATGTGCTTATGCACTGAAGACTAGCGCGTACATGTGGTACCACGCAAGAAATGGATTAGTAGAGGTGCGATCAAGCTTCCAAGACACCATCATTGTCAGAAAAAACAAAAAACGAGGGCCAGAAACTTGTGACAGCTAATAGTTTACTCTCCATGACCTTTAGCCACTACCCTTTTTCACAACACAGATCAAGTATTTCACAAAAAAAAAGTATTACCTTTCTTGAAACTGAAAGCAGAAAGATCTTTCACTTTCTTCTTTGACCTCCCATACAAAAAAGGAGTTCGAATGCAAGATAAAAGCTCCCAAACAAAAAAGAGGATAGTCGCAGAAAAGGAAAAAAAATCGAATCCAACGTAAACATGCAAAGTGTAAATTTTTAAAAAGAAAAAAAAAAAAAAAAAAGTTCTCAGCGGACGGGAAGCAAAGGGCTATGGGAGAAGAGGTAACGAAGTTTCGCCACTAACCTTTGTAGGAAAAGAGTAGCTAATATCCGGATAAAAGGCTGAGCGAAGAGCGCCGGCGGAAAACAACCTCGGTGGCAATGGCAGCGGCGGAGCGAGAAAATTTCGCGACGAAGCTTAGATTAAAGGGAAAGTTCGGAATTGTGCTGAAACCAGATTTACTTACCCCTTTTGCCTATTTATATGTTGGACACAAGTGTCATTTGAGCAAGTTTATAGCTGGACTCCCCCACTCCATTCCCCAAACCCCAAAGTAACGAGACTATTCTGTATACTGTATTGTACCATGTATTATTGTCATGTTATTTCTATCTAACTATATACTAGATGTTCACCGGCATGTGTCAATGTATATTATTTTTTCATCTTAATTTGTATGATATAAATAAAATTTAAATAATTAATTATATTTAAAATAAGCTTTTATATAATTAAATTATTAATTATTATAATTTATAATATTTTTTTGATATTATAATTTACTAGTTTAAATTGTTAACTATTGAAATTTATAATACTCTAATTGTCAAAAAATTTGTGGCATTAATAATCAATTATAGTTTTAAAATAGTTTAAGTTTTTAATTATTTTGATTTATAATACTTTTTTTTCTATTCTAATTTAAGTAACACTGAGATAATTTTGAAAGTCAGTCATATACCACGATTGAAGTAGTGAAGCAGACATGTCTTAATGAATCATAATAACTAATTAGAAGTGATATAGCAAAGTTGCTACAAAAAATACTTGTAAAAAAATTTAAGTGAGTCTCATATAAGATGTCACGTTAATTTAAAACAACAAGAGTTAATTTGTGTCTATTTTTCTTTTTTATTCAATATTATCAAATTTTTTATACATGGATGAGTTATAATAATTAATTAGGTGTGATATAATAAAATTACGATTGAATCAGCTGAAACAGACATGTCATAAATGACTAATTTACTTTTTCTATTAAACATGATTAATTTTTTAATACGTAAGATCCAACCAAATATCACGATGTGGTGAATCAGACATGTATTAAATAAGTTATAATAACTAATTAGAAGTGATACAACAAAATTGCTATAAAAAATATTTGTGAAAAAACTTAAGTGGGCCTCATATAAGATGTCAAGTAATTTAAAACATCAAGAGTTAATTTATTATTTTATTTTTTAATTAAATATTATTAATTTTTTAATACCTAGATGGCTTATAATAATTAACTAGGGCTAATATTGTAAAACTACGATTGAAACAGATAAAGTAGATATGTCATAGTTGTCTATTTTATCTTTTTTTTAATAAAATATTATTATTTTTTAAATATGTGAATAACATATAATAATTATTTAAGGGTAATACAGTAAAATCATCGAAGAAGCAGGCACGTCGACGAAGAGGTGTCTGTTTCTTTGCGTTTCTAAATAGTAGTAATATATATACTAGTTTAGGTGCATGTGTCTCGCGCGTGTACCTCGCTTTATTTGAGGACAAGTCATTTATTACCTCCGTTACTCCAGCGCTGGTTGCTTTCACTCCTTTCAATAGTTTAGCCATCATGTCTTCCATACTTTCGAAACCAGATGAGGTGGTGTCACGTCTTCCTGGGGGAACGTATAAACCACTCTTGTCATTCTTGTTCTTCCAACTACCTTGGTCCCTGTTTTCAGATTTATCATAATAGTTCCGACCTTGGTTTCCTTGGGTATTACCTCGGAAACCCCCCTGATTGTTTAAGTAGTTGGCTTCTTCTTCTGAATCAGATTCGTCTCTTCTTTTTAACGCAATAGCTTTGACTTTTTCGGTCTTCCCTGATAGTAGATGCTTTGTAAGAAGATCCACTTGTGTTTTCATGTGCGCTATATCTTGATCACGTTCTTCTTCTCTTCGCCTTTGTTCTGCTGTCATGCCAATAGATACAGTAGAGCTTGCTACCTCAGAATCTCTGGTATGCCAAGCTCTACTTTGCTTTGTCATACGATCTAGCATATCACTTGCTTGAACAAAGGTGAGGTCCATAAATGACCCACCTGCTGCATTATCAACCACTGGCTTAGTCACCGAATTCAAAGCTCTGTATAGTATCTCCATCAAGTGGACATTGGTCATATGGTGATTTGGGCACCGCATAAGCTTCATCTTGAACCTCTCCCATATTTCGTGGAGGGCTTCAGTTGGAAGCTGTCGAAAATTGCTGATCTCATCTCTCAACTGTGCTTTCTTGGATGGCAGAAAGAATCTTTCTAGGAAAGCGTCTTTCAATTGCCTCCAATTAGTAATAGAATCAGGAGTTAGCCCATTCAACCATAGAGTTGCCTCCCCAGGCAGAGACAATGGAAATAAGCGTAATCGAATTGCATTCTGACCAACGTCGGGATTGTCAAATGACTTGCATGTAGAAATAAAGTTGATCAGATGCATATTCGGATCATCGCCTGCTAGTCCACCAAATAATCCCTTGAGTTGCAAAAGTTGAATCATAGTGCTAGTGATATTGAACTTTTCTCCAGGTGCCAAGGGTGGCAGAATAATGGCTCCTGTGGCACCAGCTTCATCCAAATTGTCATCATCGTCATCAAAAGGAATCTGCACAACTCGGCGATCAGGCCTCAACCACACTTGACGATCTCTCCTCTGCACGGGTGCCGCCATCTCAGCAGTACGCCGTGGGTTTAGTAGCTCCTCATCGCCCAGGTCCTCATCATTAGGATTTGTTGCACGGCCTGGGTTATCAATATTCTGTTGATGCACTTGAGTAGTTATCCTTTCAATTTCACGTTGTGCATCTATTGATGCACTAAACAAACCTGAATAAAACAAAAAAAACAACTAAAAGTAAAAGTACGAGAATCTTTGATCAAAGGGTCTAGTAATTATCACAAACTTAGTTGACACTCGTATTCCCCGGCAACGGCGCCAATTTTTGATAACGCTCAATCTACAGCTCTCGTAGGAGTGTAAAGCGGTCGCTGTCAAATATAGAACCCAACTGGGTTGGGTATCGATCCCACAGGGAATAGCTTGGTCAACAAGTAAGCAACGATTACTAGACTTTTAGTGCAAGTCTCGTAAAAAGGGGGGATTGTAATGTGTAACCAAAATATTAAAGTAAAAACTGAAAATAGCAACGTAAAAAGAAAGAATGTTTAGTTGGTTGTAAAACAATGAGAATTTAGGAGTTGGGGTTATGTCCACCTTCTGAGTTTACGTCTCTATTAGCTATGAGTTATACGGAATTCAGTCATGCATGTGCTTATAGAGAATTGTATTCGATAGTAAATCCAGGCTTCTTTCGACCTATTCGAGGATTATTTCACTTTAACTCTTTCGAGCTTAAAGCGTATCTAACGGTATAAATTCTCCAAGAGGTTAATCCAGTTACGGCACTAACTTTTTAATAGGGGATGGGACCCTATTACCTTGACATTATCTCTTTTCCAGACATATAACTTTTCTTTCGAACAAGTTAATGCTATACTGGCGTTATTCTATGCGTCTGCAGCCACAAGAATTTGCATTAAGATGAAGAGAATAATGATATAAGCAACACACGTGTCACGAATTCACAAACTCATAGCCTTAGATAGTATCTCATAAGGCTTCAATAACCCCAACAGAGAAGTTTAGTTACCCATGAGTGCGAAGGAAATCACAATAGACATTGTTATTCTACCACAATAAAGATTTCGTGTAGTAATAGCGTGGTAGGCGTTAGGCGTGAACTTCCCTTGCAGTAGTAACGTTTCTCTTGTTGTGGAAATTAAGAATTGATTAGATGAAGAGAAAGTAATAAGAATTAATAAAAAGCAAATTGTTTTGAGTTGTAGATGAGTGGATGGATATGTGGATGAATGGGTGAATGGTGTGGAATGGCGGAATGAATAAAAATCTCTAGCAAAATAGGGTATTTATAATACCCATATCCTATTCCTACTAAGCTAATAAATTACTTAACCCAATCCTACTAGGTTAATGTATCATTATCCTAATCCTAATAAATTACTGCATTATTATCCTAATCCTAATAGGTTACTGCTAGTCCCCAAAGTCTTCAGAATTGCTGTTTTTGCCCGGGACAGATTTTCCATGCGCTACTTTTGGTCCTTGGAGTCCAAGATTTGCTTTCCTCCTTTCGTGAAGCTTTCTTTGGCGTCAAGTTATCCATAAAATGCTGAATTCTGCATCGTTTATACCTGAAAACTTGCTAATCATGTTCGTTAGCTCACTTACAGGAAAAAGGACTAAAAGTGTATGAATTATATAATTTGTTCTCAAAAATTGGCTAAAATATGGGCAAAATCTAGTGCTATAGGCGTGTAAATTCGCCTATCATCAGAATACTGAAGTAGTAGTTTTTCCAGTAGGTAATTTAAGCTCCCTAGCCAGCATGGAAATATAATTATCCACATATTTGGCCATAAACCAGGGCACGAAAGCAATTATTTTATTATGCACAGAAAGATCTGCGCAGAATTCTTTCTGGAAAGCAGTTTTTCTTCTTTGCTAAAGTTTTGAAAAAAAACATGTTCGGAACAATTCCCATTTAGGTTTATAGAATTATTCAAAAATTCTTTTTCTTGCCAGAGATCTTGGACTAAAATTAGTTTGGTTATGATTCATTTTAAACCAGTTGGAAATTCCATTTCGGACTAAGTTGGATCCATATCAGGAATTGCAGTAACAATATTATCATTATCAATCCTGATGCTATTCATTCTAGTGCTTTCTCTAATATGAGATGTAAAAGCTCTAGAGGGAGATCTAACAATATAATCAACAGGATATATGTATGAAGATGTTGATCTTGTTAATCTCAATGATGTTGCAACACGCAAATCATCAGCTCTATTTAATAGAGGTAATGAATCAAAAAATCTGATTCGAACAGTACCATCAGTGGATTGTTCTACCTCTGAAATCTATTCATTGAGATCTGTTTGAGGAGGAACTGCATCCTCAAGGATTCATTCTTTTAGGAAATCAATTTCATCCTATTTTATAGGTCGCCTGGTAACAACTTTAGATCTACAAAACTTTGTTTCCATTAAAATAGTTTTATTTTTGAAATCCATCATTCTACACATTGGATTTAAATCATGGAGAGGTTTATAATATATCTTGTAACAAATACATATAACCTCAGTACCAAGCATGCAATCATAACCATGTAATTTAATACTCAGAATTAAAGCATCCAAAGAATTCTCATCAGTAAGAGATATCTGTAGATTATGATATGCATTAAAATACACCGAGCCATAAGCCAAACTGGGTTGGACTATTCCAATAAGAGACTTCTTCCAATTTTTATTTCTGCCATCTCTTAAAGTTGCAATATAGCTTTCAGGAAAACCTCTTAGGGTTAGTGGTTTAAATGCGACTTGAATTAAACCAATATGCATAAACTTACATGTTTCACGATATGGAGCAAAATCACTTTCAGATAATAATTTGAAAGTAGCATGATCACTATCTATTGCAAGTGTCTCTTCAGTTGTTTTAACAACTTGTTTTTGAGACCTAAAGTCTCAAAAGTTCCCATTTGGTACAATTTTTTGGGTGACACTTTTGGGATCGTCCACTTATTAAGCAGACCTAAGTGCTGAGAAATATCATACTCCTTTTTTTTACTAGCAGTTGCAGTTTACGGTATAAATTTGTTAAATTGGACATAATTTTTTATGAAAAATATGTATCAACGATTTATATTTTTAGCATATATATGGTATAAACTATTTATATTTGAATAGTATAATAAAGATGTACACAATATAATATATATATATATATATATATATAATCAAATTAAAAATAAGAATAATTTATGGCAGTGGTAAACTAATCTGCTACAACTTTATTAATTTCATAAATATAGAAAGTGATTATCCATTATTAATTACACGACTGTAATTTCTGAAACGTCTGTATCACAACAAAATTATTATTATTATTATTATATTATAGGAATTAGGATCATTAACGGTAAAATAATGTCTTAAATAAGGAAAAAATTAAATAAGGGAGAAAAATAATAATGAGAGAGAAAAAGAGATATATATTAATTAGGATAGCATTAAGTTTGAAATTATAATTATTTTATTCTTTAAAACTGATATATATGTAATATTGAAAAAGTAACGTTATAAGGATAGTTTTATGTAAAAATTTAAATGATTGGAGTTATATGTAATAATAATAAAAGTTGAAAAGTTGTGAAAACACCAAAAACCTGTTTTTCCTTTCCAGAAAAAAAATTTGAAATTATTTTTCGAATTTTCATGGCCAAACACCATAATTTTCAACTCCGAAAAAAAATTTCAAAAAAAAAGAAGAAAAACTTCCATGGCCAAACAGGCCCTTAATCTTTACCAAAAAAAATTCTCAAAGCCGATTGACATTCATCTATCACCTGTTGCCTGCATCAAAATAATACGATGATAGAGACATCAAAACAATATAATTAGATCTAACCTTTACACAAAACTTTCCTCAAAGTTGTCTGACACTCATCTATCACTTGTAAACTATGACAAAATAATACGACAATAGAGATATCAAAATAATACAACTATACTTTACCTTTACACACAAAAAAATCTCAAAACAGAGATATAAAAACAATATAATATAAACCTAACCTTTACCTAAAAACATTCCTCAAAGCCGATCGACATTAATCTACCACCCGTAAATTCATCTACGACCTGTAAATTATAATAAAATAATACAATAGTGATCACAAAGCTTCAGTTTTGATGAAAATAATTCTTGTTTGAACAAAAATTTTGACACTAAAGAATGAATTGAATGAAAATAAAGAAGATATATATATACACACGTTGAATTCTATTATGTTGACAAAAATAATGAATAAGTTGGGGGTTAGAAAATTAAGCATCCACCAATCTAGACATGTAATCGAATTAAGTTAGATGAGCATCAAATCATATTTTTCAATAAGTAAACAGTTTCTTTTCTAGTTAACGTGCATCTCAATATTTATAGAAGTATTTTCTTAATACAGTCCTATTTTAGGAGTATTTTTCTATTCTATTTTAGGAGTACTTTTTTAATTGACCAGTACAAAGAAAAATATTAATTGATTCTTATTTCATATATTTTAGGAGTCCCATATATTTTAGGAGTCTGGTTAATATAATAAAAATAATTAAATAATAAATTGAAGAAAATAGTGAAAAGATAGTTTTTTCTAAAGGAGAATCTTTTTAATGAAGGACGAAAATTTTGAATCACTTTTCTAAGGGCCCGTTTGGTGATGGAAATTTTTCCTTTTTTTCTGAAAATTTTTTTCGGAGTTCGAAATTGTGGTGTTTGGCCATGAAAATTCGAAAAATAATTCCGAAATTTTTTCTGAAAAGGGAAAACAGGTTTTTGTTGTTTTCACAATTTTCCAACTCCAATTTCAACTTTTATTATTATTACATATAACACCAATCTTTTAGATTTTTACATAAAAGTCTCCTTATAACATTACTTTTTAAATATTACGTATATAGTTGTTTTAAAGAATAAGATAATTATAATTTCAAACTTAATGTTGTCCTAATTAATATATATCTCTTTTTCTCTCTCATCATTGTTTTTATCCTTTATTTAATTTTCTCTCTTATTTAAGATATTATTTTACTGTTAATTTTTATTTATACCCATAAATATATAAAGTATCATATTTATAATAGAAATATATAAAGTATGTTATAAATAAAGTTTATACCATGTATATACCATATACACACATATATAAATATACAAAGTATTAAGAAACATACTAAGCATATTTATAATATAAATATACAAAGTATGTTATATATGAAGTTTATACCATGTATATACCATATACATATATATATAAAAATACAAAGTATAAAGAAACATACTAAGAATATTTATATATTTATGATATATGATATAATATACCATAAATATGCGAAGCATGTTTTACATAAAAATAATTTATTCACACACAGTAAAATCTTTCATGTATAAGAAAATTAAATAAATAAATTAGCAGCACCCTAAAATTTAATAACAGCTCATCATTTCTATTTTTTAGGAACAAAAAATGAAGGAAATAAATTAAATAAATTCCTAAAAAAATAAATTTGTTTGAAAGATAATATTTGTTACCTAAAAAATAGGAAGTAGTGATCTGTTAATATAACATCCATATTTAAAATTTTCAAATATGAGAAAATGGCTATTAATGTAAATATTATATATGTCATAATTGAAATTAATTAAATATGGCCATGTATATGTAATTATTTTTACAATAGTGGCTAATTGTGTTCTTTTTCCATTAGTAGGTAAATTTTAGTTGGGTGATTTTGATAGTTTGTAAAAGTTAGGGCATAAATCATATTTAAAAAAGTTTTTGCAAAAGTTAAAAAAAAAAAAATTCAAAAAAGACATGGCCAAACACAACTTCAACTTTAATTTCAACTCCAACTTCAACTCCAACTCCGAAAAATTTTAGTTTTCATGGCCAAACGGCTACTAAGGGTTTTCACACTTTTAATATATTATAAATATAGATTTTATATAGCTATATATCTATAATCTATAATCTATCTATGATAATAACAATAATAATTTATTAAAAGTGTGAAGAATCTTAGAAAAGTGATTTGAACTTTTTGCGCATCACTAAAATACTTTATAATAGACAAAATCGTCTTTTCACTTTTCTTTTTCAATTATTATTTAATTATATATATAATTTTGAATCCTAGAATATATGGGTTAAGACTTTAAAATATGGTAATGAATTAGGACTTAAAAATATGGTAAGTTTTTTTCTTAAATTAAGACTCCTATTTGTTTTATAATTTATGTAGGTTTAATTTTCAACATATTTTTATATTAATATATTGTCCCATCCCACGCTTGTGTTTTATGTTATTTCAACCATTGTAATTGTCGTGTTAGTATGTTATTCTCTCTCTCTCTTTTTTTTTTTGGAGTTGTTTTTCCTTTTTATTAGTTGTCGTGACTTATTATTTTTTCTTTAGTTTGGGAGTGATTTTAAGTTTAACACATCATGCATTATCGGATATGTTTTGTTTGTGGATTTTGATTTCTAGGTTTGATATTCTCGTATATTGTAATCTGACAATGTAATATTTTTCTCATATATATGTGTTTATAATAAAATATCTGCTTTGAACTTTTTGCACTTCATTAAAAACTTTTGTAATAGATTAAATCGTTTAATTTTAAATAATCAAAAGTTGCATGTGTGGTAGAGCTAGTATATATATATATATATATATATATATTATTTTTCAATTTTCAAGAAAGTGAAGATGGATTGTTGCCGGTGTGAAGTTGTATACACGAGACAGACTAGCGAAAGGTCATCATCAAAGCTGCCCACTCTATGGTTTGGTAACAGAAAGGGTGGACCATCTTTTCTTCCATTGTGAATATACTTCGATGTTATGAGAAATGTTATTCCACTGGCAGAGGATATATAGACAATCAATGGTTTGGACAGCGAAACTAAACTGGGTATCTTTGAGGGGCTCTGTTTCTCCTATTGCTCAATGAAAGCGCAAGGCCATGGAAAATCAGATTTAGGAGTGATTTGGATTTCTTCATCGATCAAATCAGAGGTGTCCTACTTACTCATATTATTATGCCAGTTAATATCTTCACTAGACTGAGCGCATATATGTTTCATTTTCTCAGCTGCCACCAAAGGTTCACTCCTTTCTTTTTATTTTACTACTACTATAATTTACTATAATATAATACTAATAACAACTAATTTTTTCATTTTCATTTCTTATTGTAGGAACTATGTCAAAGCAAATGATATGTAGAATTGTAAGAACTCAAGCTCAACGTCAAGGTCAATTATTCTGGAGTTTTTTAGCGTAACCTCTTCTTCTGTTTTTGGTCTAAGTATCAATTTCTTTTGTTGTAAATTTTGTGATTTCTATATATGTTTTGGAGGTGTGAATGTGGTCCCAAACCTTTTATATTTTCTTTATCTAAAGAGAAATTCTCAATATTGAGAAACTTTTTCTTTTAGGCCATCAAAATCTACCTATTTTTTTTTATTATTTAGGTTGTTTAGTGCTTGAATAAAATAAATTGTTTGAATGAAACATGTAGATATTGCTATTGATTGAACCTTTTTCTTGTATCTTTTGTTTTTCATTAACTTTATGTTGAATTACATATAAGCTTGAGTTTTTTTTTTCCAAATTAATACATCATTAAAGTAGCATCAAATTGGAAAATTTTTTTAATCTCTACTTACAAATTTGAATTGATTTTTGTTTCATAACACGTATAAAGTTCAATATAATATTTGTATTAAGTATTTGGAGAAGTTGGATTATGATTTTATCCCTATACTAAACAAAAATGTCTTTAAATATTTAATCAAATTAAATAATAAATAATAATCATATCATATCATACTAAATCCTACAAGTCAAAAGGTGTTATCAAAAGTTGAAAGATGAAAATATCAAATATTTTGGTGAAAACTATTAAGGATGATGCATTTGAGTTAACCCATATTTTTTATTTCTACTAAATCTCTGCTTTTCTATCTAAATCTTTCTCTCTCTCATTCTCTCTCTCTCACTCTCTTTCTCTCTCTCTCTCTCTCTCTCTCTTTATATATATATATATATATATATATATATATATATATATAAAGGTTAGGCATCTGATGATGTGACATATTTTTAAGGCTATTATTTTTATTTATTTTTTGCCATTTTTGACTATTTTTTCTTTATTATTATAAAATATCTAATTAATTATAGATTAAATAATAATCAATAGTTACAATAAAGGTAAAAATGACTTTGAATTCTAATAATTACGCTAAAACTTTTGAGTTTCCTCCGCTTAACTCATACGAATAAAACCACAATATTGTACAATGTTTTTGATTCTTTTGAAAGCTTATGTTTATTAATGAAATTTAACACATTGAATATATGAGTTACTAATGCGGTTAAAACGTTTTATTTTCTGGCCTTCAAAGGAGATATTAAAGAGTCATGAATTATTTGCATTTCATTTATCTAATTATTAAAAACTCCGAGTATTAACATTCGTTGTTAAATTAGGTCCTCAATTGGCACTTTGATGATTAATTTATCACTATAGAAGGGTTTTTTTGAATCGTTTACATGAAACATGGATGCACTCTTTATTTTCTATTTAAATGTTATCATTTTTGCATTCTTTTAAAATTATGATTAGTATTTTCAGAGAATATATTGTGGTGATAGCAATTTATGCAGTAAGTCAAATTTTTTTAAACGGTTATTTCTTCTTTGGATGTATATTAATCAAATTTATTCTTTTATCTCAAATAAATTTATATTAATTTCTTTTTGTGAATCTACAGATTACTTTGCAATTATATAAAGCACGAACAAATTTATGTAAGAAGTAACTTTGGATTATCATATAAAATTTCTACATGTCTTATAATAAATAAGAAGAATGGAACTTGGCAATTGCATGTATATAATGGGTCTTGGGTGTTCGTGTTTTGTTTATGTACTCAAGTTTCTCTGTTTGTGCGTACTTGTTATATATTGTATATTAAAGTCTCGAATTCTTATATTAAGTTGTATTTTCTCCAATTCTAAATAAACGATATACTTAATTTTTTTTACTCTGAATATTTTATTTGTTGAACATTTTATAATTATCTTCAATTTTTTGTCTGTTTGTTATTTTTCTTTTTATTTTGCATTAAAATAACTTTATATGCAGATTTTTTCTCTATTTCTTTTTTTTCCCTCTTAGTTTCTACAATTAGTGTGTGATGTTGCTTTTTTTATTTTGTTTATAATTTTTATTTATTTATTTATTTTAGGTTTGTTATTTTTTGCAAGTTAATATCTTAATTTTTACGTGTTTATTAACTGAACATTATCATTTAAAGGTAGCAAGAAAATAGTCTTTGATTTTTTTTATTTCCTATTCTGTGTTCGACAATCATATTGGAGACTATTAATCTTGATTCATGGTGAAAATTTTTATCATGGAAATAAAACACTCCCTAAAAAAATCGACCTCATACTCAAGGCTCGAACCTGAAATTTCTGAAAAAGGATGGAAAAATTTATCACTCCACCCTATCTTTTAATTGTGAAGTTGACCAACCTCACGTAGTTGCCTTTTTTGACTTCATTCATGCCAATCAACAGTTACACATTTTTTATGATGTCTCTCTGTATTTTACAGTTTTTTATTATACTCCCTAATATTTTATGTTTGGGTACGTGAAATAATGAATTTTATTTTAAGAATTAAGGACTTTTTTCTAAAATATCCTTAGTTAAATGTTGTAAACATCATAAACTTGCAGATTGAATTAGAAATGTTTCTGGAGCAAATTGGTAAAAAGAAACTAAATATCTTGTTTTAATTTTATTTCATTTTTTAGAAACTAATTTATTTTTGATAGCAATTAAATGTGATAACAATAGTGAAGATCAAGATCAACAATGAATTTCATTTAGGCCGAATACATGAACAACTTTTTAAATTTGTCTGAATTTTTCATTTAGATTCTCAAATTAAAAGTTATACTATTTATCTATCTATAATATATTAAAAGTGTAAAGGGCCTTAGAAATATTGTTTGAACTTTTTGCCTTTCATTAAAAGTCTTTACTTTAGACAAAATCGCCTTTTCATTATTTTTGCCTAATATTTTAAAGTTAAAAATTAATTAAACATATTTATGATAAAACCTTTCCATATTGAAAGTCATCAGAACTAATGACAGCTAATACTTTTTCTATTAATTTAAGAATTCTAAATCAACTAAATTTGATTTTAAGAAGACTTAAGATCACTATTTTTGGAAGAAATCAAAGAAAAGTACGAAACTTAAATTAGAAAGAAATGAGTAATATTTATTTTAGTGTTATAAATATATTGCCATATATAGTGAATGTCTACTTTTTCATGTATAGTGAATGTCTATTTATGGAAAAGTTAGAAACCCCAAGGTTAGTTTTTCCCTATAAGTAAAAGAGTTTTCCTTCATTGTAATTGAACCAGTCAAGAACCTTTCAAGAGAAATAATAATCACTCCCTCTTCTCTCCCCATTCTTCTTATTTTTTGCTTTATATTTCATAACACTTTATCAGCACAAGACTCTACCAAACAAGGTGAGATTATAAATCTAAAGATAATTTCAAGATTACTAATTTCTTATGTTATTTGTCTTTGCTACTAATGATATAATTATTGTTGGATTTGGGGAAATATAATTGGTTTGGAACCACTTATGCTTTTAATTTGTTCATGAAGGACAATATTGTTAAAAGATATGATGATGAATTAAGTCTCATCTCATTAAGAGGGTAAGGCTTTCGGTTACAAGTTCCAATGCATCATGATGATAAGATGTTGGGTTCAAAGTCCCATTGAGTTATAGCCTAAGACGTCTTTATATGGATAAGACGTTGAGTTTGAATCTCAATGCATCATATTAATAATATTATGATGGCTAAGGCAAAAAATAATATATATTTGATAAAAAGTCATGAAACTTGTCCTTTGAATATGCTTCATTCCATGAAGTGAATGTGGTAGCAATATATGATAAGTCTGAAAGATGACAATTTGCTCCATCTTGAAGTGAATGTGGTAGCAATATATGATATACTTTGAAAGATATGTATGCCTCGATGTGCTCCTAAAGTAGTAATTTCATGAAAGAGGTTATAAGCTATCAGAATTTGTAGACATAAGGCACGATTATATTTCATTCTCGGAGAATGAGAATCTTATTAATGCAAATATGCACTTGATTGTGATGGTATCACAATTTACCTCCGAAAGAGGCTGAATAACTGAGAAGAGTTATTTTGCTATCTATTTCTAAAGTAGTAAATCAGAAATTTATTCATATAATGGTAAATTTGAAATTTATCAAAGTAAAAGGTACATGTCATGGTAAACTTAGAGTTTTCTAGAATAAAAGTTTATAAATTGACATAAAAGATTGCGACATCCCAAAGATGTGCATACTGAAGAATTAGAAAATTCTTCATTACTTTTAATATTGCATGTTCTCATGATAAGTTGGTTGGACCAACTAATGTTGGAATTTGATCTCTCAAAATTTGAAAAGTATAAAAGGTGAATATGGCCCCATTCACAAGTCATGTGATCTATTAAGATGCATCGATATAAGATGATTACTTGTATGTTTATTGTCAACCTGCAGTTTGACATTCATAAAATTGCTTGCTCAATAAAATTGAGTTAAGAGCATAATTTTTAGATTGTTTAATCAAGAAAATTCATCTTGATGATGATGGTTTGACATTGAATGTCTTAGATAAATAGCTAAACCATTTCTAATGAAAACAAAGCTTCATGTGTTGGTCTTAAATATGATATGTTGCATATAATAACACTTGTACGCATTAGACCAATAAATTATGATTATTTCTTCCCTCTTAATTGGTTCAAGGTTAGGAACCAACTATTCCATCTAATAATTTTTATGTGCCGTATGCGATTAATCAATATACCATGATGCATAAACAGAGGCGGATCCAGGATTCGGAAGCTCCGGATGCCACCTTATTTTGAACAATAACGTATACTCCGTACGATATTTTTAGGACAATGGAGTCAATATTTAAGGAATAAACTATAATTAAATATATCAACAAATACTGGTATTACATGAAGGCTTGCCTAGTTGGTATTGTCAAGTGTTTTGTCAGAAGAGGTCAAGGGTTCCATTCTTCATAGCCACAATATTTTTTTTAAGAGAAAACAGACGTATAGTGCTAAAAATCATTCTAAAAAACTGAAAATACAGTGTTGAGCGGGGATTGAACCTGCGTTGCTGGATAAAACTCAACCATTTCGACCACTTGCACCACCAATTCCTTTATATTGCGGGTGCCAAGAGTAATATTCATACATTAACTGATACATATACACATAAATATGCAGAGTTTTAATCGAGAAGTGCGGGTGCCGTGGCACCCAATCCTTGTGATAGATCTGCCCCTGTGCATAAAGATGGATTCCTCAAAGAAAATGGATGATGAATGCTAGTTTTCCTAACATAAGGGAGAGATTATAAGTAGTTATGAAATATGTTAAGAATTATCATCAGATCCTTATTCAAAAGATAATTCAAGTCAAATGTCGAAAGTATATGCTGACTCAAATTTAGTATCATATTTAAGTTATAAGTGCTTCTATTGTGCGTTCTTAAAGGACAAAGTCTACGTATGCATGAAGCGTAGTGACTAATCAGTTCCAAATAAAATAATCCTTGAAAAATAAGGAACAAATAATCATAATAAGAAGGCAATGTACTCTTGAAGAGCCTACGGCATAACACTTCATAAAACCTTATGAGAGGTTCAGGTACCTGAAAATAATGAAGTTGTGAGATCTCAAAATTTTATGTCTCATTGTGAATTGATACAAAATGACAAATTATCTACAATATCTTTGATTCAATATTTGATCGATATTGTAAAAGATTACAAGGATCTAAATTCTACGTTAATTTAAGTATGCTAACGTAGAAATATTTATCAAGTGACATGAAAGGATGCTTCTTGGTAAGCATAACACTTATTTGATTTGCAGTCCAGACACTTGAAGATGTCACACATATTGAATATTGTACTTGACAAAAAATCTATAAAAATCCCTAAAAGATTTAAAATGCCTGAAGTATGTATAGTTTCTCGAAAACTTGTTTATTATTTATTAGGGATAAATTAATGATTTGAATATTATTGAAACTCTTGGAGAGTTTTCAAAAGCAATAAATTATTTGCTGAAATGAGAAATATGAAATACCATATCTTAGTGTCATTGATGCACAACACTAATGTATCTTGCAAATAATATAAGGTCTGATATAACTTTTTCAGTCAATTTGTTAGCAAGAATAATTCTGCTCCTACTAGGAGACATCAAAATGAGATAAAATACGTGAACTTATTTTATTATAAAGATTTCAGTCCCGATATTATTGGTCATGATGATATTGGGTACTTATCTAATTCGCATAAATTTCGGTCTCAAATAAGCTATGTGTTCATATGTGGGAATATTGTCATAGCTTGAAGATATACAAACCAGTCTATCTAGCACTTCATTGAATCATGTTGAGATAATAGCTATTCATGAAGCAAGCCGAGAATGTGCATGGTTGAGTTCTATGATACATCTCATTTGAGAAAAATATTATTTAAAATGTGATAATGTACCCACAATTTTATACAGAGATATTGTAGCATGCATAACACATCTTAAGGGAGGATTCATAAAAGGAGATAGAACGAAGCACATTTCACCAAAGCTTTTATATACACACAAGCTCCAAAAGAATGGTGATATTAACGTACAACAGATTCGTCCAAATGATAATATAACTGATTTCTTTACCAAGTATCTTCCAACTGCAACTTTCAAGAAGATGGTGCACAAGATGGGGATGGAAAGACTCATGGATGTTCTCATTAGGGGGAGTTAATACGCGTTGTACAATTTTTACCTTGCGAGGTTTTGTCCCTATTGGTTCTCCTTGTAAGTTTTTTAATGAGGCAGCCTATATGCGTATTGTTAGAGATGTGTACTCTTTTTCTTTCGTTAGCTTTTTTTTTCCACTAAATTTTTTCTAGTAAGGTTTTAGCGAGGCACATTATATATCAATTAGACATTTAAGGGGGAGTGTTATAAATATGTTACCATATATCGAGAATGTCTACTTTATCATGTATAGTGAATGTCTATTTATGGAAAAGTTAGAAATCCCAAGGTTAGTTTTTCCTAACAATAAAAGGATTTTCCTTCATTGTAATTGAACCCATCAAGAACCTTTCAAGAGAAATAATAATCACTCTCTCTTCTCTCTCATTCTTCTTCTTTGTTTTATATTTCATAACATTTTGCAAGTAGTTACTCATTTTTTTTCAAAAGTTATCGAATGAACACAAATTTTGCGTGAAAAAACCAATGCTTTGAGATGAAATAAATTAATACGATCATCACATATAAAAAAAATTAAATGTTCCTAAGAAATCTTCAATTAAACCTTTTATCATAATAGTTGGGATATACAAATAAAGTTGATTCACAAACCCCACTCTTTCTATTTTTTGTTTTAATTCATCGAAGAATAAAATTTACCATAATTGTATGACTTTTTGATTGAGACAAAGACAGGTATCGATGCATAACCTTGGTAATTTTCTTAATGATGTTGAGTGAATCTATGCATTTTAGCGTTGCTATTCTAGCTTATTTAGCCTTGTTTTGAGGATGACTCATGTACTTAATATGTTGATAATGATATAAATGTACATCTAAGTGTACATGTATGTTTTTACAATTTTTAATAGTGTTTCTCCACAAGTTTTGATTCAAATTGATCATTTAGAAGTCAACCGAGAAAACTAGTGTGACTAGCTTGAGTTAGGTGTTTGTCTAGTCTATCGTATTGGGTTCTAACGTGTTTAATGAGTTACTATGGTTTTTATTGTGTATTTATATGTTAAAAAACTTGTTGGTAATGTTGAAGGGTCAATTGTATCAAGGCAAGAGTCAAAACAATAAGTTAGAAATCAAAGTGATTGAAGCCTATGCTTAGCTTGTGTTTATAGTTCTCCATCTTGGATGTTGTGTTGTTTTGAGCTTTAAATTATTGAGTTTAATTCTATAGGATGCTTGGTGAATGGATTATGATGATATATGAAGGATATAAAAGCTTCAATTCAAGTGGAAACAACTCAAAAAGGCTTGGAATGGATCACGGAAGCACAATACGCAACTTGACACAAATTTGGACACCTGAAATGTCTTGGGCAAGTGAGGGCGCGTGGGAAAGTATATTGGTGCGTTATACACACCAAGAGACTAATAAGGTACCCAAAACAGTGTGTACGTATGATATATATGCGTTGCATGCTCCATTCCTATGGAATACAACGTGCGTTACATGCTCCATTTAACCCATGGACTGCACGTTGATTCCTTGGCCAACACGGATTGGGCTTACCCTATTGCTATAAATATAACTTTGTAAACATTTTTAATCACTTTTGGACGTCGTTAAAAGATATTAGAGGATACCACAACTTCTTTTTAGGTTTTATCATTTTTTAATTTAGTTTTCCTTATGGTTTGTATCATTAATCCAAGAGGTTGGATGATGAATATTTCCATTAGAGGCTAAACTCCATTTCCGAGGTTAAGGCCAAGATCATGACTACTTTTATTTTGAATTAAATTTGTTTAATTTGCTTATCATTATCGGTTGTTTGTCTATTCTTGTTATAACTATTTTAAGGATTCGCGACCCTTTGAATATATTAATTGTCAACCTTGTGAACCCGGGAGAGGGAATAGGGCGATAGAACATAGGAATAAGCAAAGTATGGTTTGTGTTTATTTATGAAATAAGGAATTTAAATTAGTATCTAGGACAGAGATGTACTTAGTTGCCTTACTTGATTCACACGTAGGATGATAGCTTAAAGAACCTAAGTGGACCATTACATCCCCGCTCAACGATATAGTTGTAAGATTCAACTTAGGTAAAGGATTAGAGGTTGGGAAACCATAATCATGCGATTAAACTTACGAATCAACAACCAAGATAAGCGATTTAAAGAAATAAGTTCAATAACGTAGTATGATTGTTCTTCTATCCTTTGATTGCCCAAAGTCATTACTTTTCCGTATTAGTTTAGTTCCTTTTTAGTTTACAATTCTAAAACCTTTTTGTTCACTTTTTCACAATTGTTGAACTAGAATTTGATAGTCGGTGAACGTAAGTCCCTGAGAAAACGATACTTGGGCTTTCTTGAAGCCACTTTACTACTTGATAAGACCACATACACTTGAGTGTTCGTTGTCACTTAATTTAGTTTAAAGTTGTATTTAATGTTTTTTATAGTGTTTAATGAATATCTTAACTTGCTGTTTAAGTATTTTCTATAATTAATAAAATTATCAATTTATTTATTAGTTCATGCATTTTTAAAAATAATATCAAAGTGAATTCATTGAATTAAAATACACGCGCATAGCGCGTATTTTTAAACTAGTTAAATAAACACTTGAACTAGAATCAAATAATGTCTATTGAGCTCACACTGTTTCTTTCAACTAACTCAAAAAATAAAATTCAGTCTACTAATAGAACTAAAATCATAAAGAGCATTTTCTAAAAAATTAAGTAATTTATTTTAAAACCGTGCAAAGCGCGGCAAGTTTCACTAGTTAGGGATAAAGAAGACTAACAAATTAGTCTTCTTTTATTAGTTATTATTTACTATTAAAATTATTTGGATAGATTTCAAAATTGAAAATCAATTAAATTTATATATTATATAAGATAAATATGCATGGTATTTAAAAAAAGTAAGAAAAGTAAGAATAATATTTTTTCTTATTTTAGAAAATTGATAAGATATTCAAATTGGAATTTAAACAGAATTTGAATTGGAATGGAGCTAAAAGACTATAGATTTTTGTATTTGAAAATTATGCTTATTTAAAAATAAAAAATAAAACTACAGGTTGATAAGTTCAAATTTGAATTTAAGTAGAATTTGAATTGAAATAGAACTAAAAGATTAGAGATAATATTAGATTTTTTTTGAAAAATAAAACTATCATTAGCTTGAAACTATGAAAGTTACATGAAAGAATTCTAAATAAACTCTTACTATTCATAAAGTAATATTTTTTAATGTTTTAAAATATATCTAAATATTATATAACATAAAATAATAATAATAACAACAACAATAAATAACAATGATAGTAGGAGTTCAAGTGAGACAAGGTCCACCTTCTCTCTAAGATAAAGCCAGCCAATGAATGAGATTCCTCAATTCAATCTTACCCCATCCGAACCACCAGATAAAAATGAAAGCCAAATGGCAATCGACGCCAATAACAAGACTTCCTACAGGGATATGGTCAAGGGAAACACCACTAATTCAGCAGATTACTCCTTTCTTTGCCAAACAGGTGCACAATAAGAAGCATCAAAGGATACCAATGACTCGATCTCACTCTCTATGGAAGATAGGCAGAGGATCTATGGGCCCTGGAGATTTTTAGTTATAATAAAGGCGATGGGGAGAAGATTTAACCACCAGTATCTGAAAACTAAATTGACTGATTTATGGAAAATCCTAGAAGGTTTAACGCTTATAAACTTGGGGATGGAATTCTACACAGTAAAATTCTCTAGTGAAAAATATCAAATGAAGGCACTGCAACAAGGTCCTTGGTTCATTGTTCATTGCAGGAGCATATCTATTAGTGCGAATTTGGGAGCCCAACTTTGTGCCAAGAGAATAAAAAATTCAAAGTACTGTAATTTGGATCCGACTACCCGAAATGCCTACAGAGTTCTATAATGTTGGAATTCTAGAACACATAGGGAAAAAGCTGAGAACTCTCATCAAAATCGATGCTTGCACATCCTCAACTTTGATAGGACGCTATGCACGGATTTGTGTTCAAATTCCATTAGGGACAACACTTAAAACCTTCATAATGATTGGAAGACATATCCAGTAGATCCATTATTAGGGAGAAGGCTTTCTTTGCAAGGTTTGTGGATGTCTTGGACACACTGCTACTAGATGCAAAATCCGACAAACAACAACATATCCAACAAATGCCCAGGCCCTAGAGAAAAAACATACAGTGACAGAACCAGCACAGGAATGGCAAACGGTAGCTTTCAAAAGAGGGAAAGGAATAAAATACAACAACAATAGAAACCACACTAGCAAGAAGAATATAGGTAAGTTTCCAAACCTGAAAAAGTCCTAGATTGGAACCACCGCATCGCCATCTAAAGCCTATGGCAGCGGTAATGGCAAAGCTCCATCTCGAATGCTTACTTCGGATCTGGGCCAACCCAATTACCAAGTGGGTCGTTAATCTCAAAGGGCTAAGACCACATAGTCTTCGTCAAATAGGTTGGCAAATCAGCAGCCCAACAAGGGGAAAGACATGTCAAATGACCTTTTTAAGCCTAATTCTAAGGACCTTGCTAATGGGGCCCGGGTCATCTTTAGTAATCGGCCCAAAAAAACTTTAGTTGAAAGTCTTTCAGGATAAAAAAATGAAACTAATGGTAATCCCAACAAAGGGGTCTCTTCAAAGAAACACAAAGTCTTCTTACCTCGAAATTTAGAACCTTCTTCTTCTTTCAATAGCTCTCTGTAGACACCTAATCCAATACAAAATATCTCTGTTAACTGTCAAGTCAAGGATATTAAAATGACGAAAAAACATGATATGCAGGGGAACAACTATACTAGTAGTCTCTCCAACAATTCTAAGAGTCAATCCCCTTCTAAAAACAACAAGCCTAATCTTCATCTCACTGGTCTCAACAATAAAGACAATGGGGACACCACCAGGCCCTCCTCGGAATCTCAATCAGATTCCCATAACCTTCACAACACCACCACTACCAATGGACCATCTTCCAATACCCTGGTTGGAGATGGGTATATTAGAGAAGGTGGTGCCCCTTCACTTGAGCTGGAAGGGGATGTAATTCAAAATAATCATTCAAAATCTGCATTACCTTGCTCAAGTGGTCATGGAAGGGATAAATCTGGGTCTGCATTCATATGGTCAGAATGTATGAATGACAACCCTTATGAACCTGACCAACCAACCAACTCCAGTTCCCCCAACACCAGACCGGTTGAATGCAGAAATAATAGCAATAAGTCAAACCCTCCCTTTCTTCCTTCCCAAAATAAGGGAACTCCTAGAACAAAGCCCTCTTTTTATGAATATATTTGGGGAGCAGCTGTCAAGGCTAATCCCAGCAATACCACCTTTGAACCCAATCTTGAACAGGGAACTAATGGAAAGGGAAAAACATTAGAGGCACTAAGAGAAGGGAACGAGGAATTAGAGAGGATACTGGTATCATTGAGAGTCCCCAAAACCAAAGCCATAACTCTAGGAAGGCCAGTCCATCTCATATTCAAAAATGTAGCAAGAAAAATAGCCATCTCTTTATCCCCAAAGAGATCAACATGCTAGATCTAGAGATAGTTCCCCCAAGCCCTGCAATAGGCAGATATTACAAGACCAAAATGTCCTCACTATCCAAGAAGAGAAAGTGACCAGATTGCACACTGGGGAAGGGCAAGGAAATCCTAAGGGACTCTCCAAACTGGGACATGCCAATGATGAATTGCACCATCTGGATTACTAGAGGGGCTAATAATGTCGAGTTTAAGAGTCATTGTAATGCCACTATAGAGATGCACAAGCCTATCATCTCGGATCTTCTAGAAACTAGGATAGGGGATCATAATAACCTAGCTGAAGATTTTGGTTACTAGAAAAAAAATTCAATACCCTGTTGTTAGAAGCTCTAGGGGGTTGTTATCTTATGTAATGAAGACAATCTTAACATTAATGACATCAACATATCCCCCCAAGGCATTCATGTCACTGACCAGGTAAGCAATCCACCTTTCTATTGGTACTTAAGTGCTATTTATGCTAGCAACCACTTTTAAGATAGGAAGATATTATAAAACCAACTTTTTGATTTTTCTAAGTCTATTAAAGAGGGTGTAGAGAAAGCCTGGCTGGTGGGAGGAGATTTTAATGGAATACTCTCTTTCTCTGATAAGATCGGAGAAAATAGTATAAACACCAACAGGGCTTCCCACTTCTGGAATTGCATGAATTGTAGTGGCCTTATCGACATAAGGTTCAAAGGAAGCAAATATACTTGGACTTACAAAAGGTACAGGAATAAAAGCTCTCTTATTCTAGAAAGATTAGATAGATGCTTAGCAAATGAGGCTTGGATTAATTTATTCCTTGAAGCCAGTCTTACCCATCTCCTAAGAACTCATTCTGATCGCTTCCCTTTGCTAATCTATCTAAAAAGACATCATTCTATCTGTAATAAGCCATTCAGAATGGAAACCATATGGTGTTCTCACCCTTCTTTCTATCAAATAATTAGCCAATTTTTTGGCTCCCCACAAACCTTACTCAAGATTTAGCTCACTTCCAAACTCACATCACCAAATGGAATAAGGATATATTTAGTAACATCTTTCAGAGGAAGAAGAGCATCCTGGCTAGGACAGATGGTATCCAAAGATCAAAAGCTTACCCCCACAGTCACTTTCTTTAAGATTTGGAGATCAGCCTGACTAGGGACTACAACTTTATTTTGCAACAAGAGTAAGAGTTTTGGAGACTTAAATCCAGAATAAACTGGCTCAGTGAAGGGGATTTTAATACCAGATTCTTCGATACCTCTACCCTAAATAGAAGAAGAAGGAATAAAATCAATTCTCTTAAGGATGATCTAGGGAATTGGATCTACTCCCAGGAGAAAATCAGGGTTGCTATCTACCAGTTCTACCACACTTTCTACTCTACAGACTACATGTTGCTCCTCTTGCTTTCCAAAATAATCCTTCCTCAAAGGGATCCATTAGTACTGATGACCATTCTAGTCTGGTAGCCATTACTGAGGTTAGAGAGATAAAATCTGTTGTTTTCTTCTTTAAACCTAACAAATTCCATAGACTTGATGGTATCCACCCTCTCCTTTACCAAAGGTACTGGGATATCCTAGGCCCTTCTGTGGTCAAGTTTTGTCAAGAGACCTTTGAGAGTTGCACTATAGAGGAGGATGTGAACACTACTTACCATTACCTAATCCCCAAGTGCAAACATGCTATAAATCTTAAGAACTTCAGACCTATTGGACTTTACAACACTCTGTACAAGATCATTACCAATATTATTGCTAATAGGTTGAAGCACCATCTCCCAAATCTGATTAGCAATAATCAATCTAGTTTCATGGCTAATAGAAGAGCTACTGACAATGCTATCATTATCTAGGAATATATCACTTTTCTAAAATGAAAGGGGATAAAGCCAACATGATTCTTAAAATTAATCTTAAAAATCTTTTGACAGGCTGGAATGGTCCTTCACCAGGCAAGCTCTGTACTTCTTCAATATCCTTAGTAATCTGATAAGGCTTATTATATATTGCATCTCTATTTCTAGCATCTCCATCCTTATCAATGGGGGTAGGACAAAATTTTTCAAGCCTACTAAAGGGATTAGACAGGGGGACCCTCTTTCCCTATATCTATTCATCATATGCATGAAACTTCTCTCTAGAAGGATAGACTGTAAAGTTGACATCCTTATTTGGACTTCCATCTCTATCAACAAAAAAGGCTCTAAAATCTCTTATCTCTTCTTTGCTGGTGATCTTACCCTCTTTGTTAGGGTTGATGAAAAAACTATCAAACTATCATGAACACTCAATAGTTTCAACTATTATTCAGGGCAAAAAGTCAATATCTGTAAGTCCAACGTCATTTTTTCTCATAATTGTCATAACAATGATAGACTACTTCTTGCCCATAGTCTCAAGATCAAGGCCACTAATAACGTTGGCAAGTACTTAGGCTTACCTATTTTCACCAAAAGCCTATGATCAAGGACTACCAGTTCATTCTTGACAACCATAGGAATAAGCTGGGTGGTTGGAAAACTTTCTTCCTTAACATGGTGATAACGCTCAATCTACAGCTCTCGTTTGAGTGTAAAGCGGTCGTTAGCAAATATAGAACCCAACCTGGGTTGGGTGTCGATCCCACAGGGAATAGCTTGGTCAACAAGTAAGCAAAATTAATAGACTTTTGGTGCAAGTCTCGTAAGAAGGGGGGATTGTAATAAGTAACCAAAGTAATAAAGTAAAAGCTGAAAATAATAAAGTAAAAAGAGAGTATTTCGTAGGTTGTGAAACAATGAGAATTGAGGCGTTGGGGTTATGTCCACCTTCTGAGGTATACGTCTCTATTGGCTATGAGTGTGTAGAGTCTTGACATGCAATTGCTTATAGAGAATTGTAGTCGATGGTAAATCCAAGCGTCTCTCGACCTCAACAAGGACTATTTCACTTTAACTCTCTCGAGCTTAAAGTGTGTCTAGCGGTACAAATTCTCCAAGAGGTTAGTCCAGTTACGGCACTAGATTTTTAATAGGAAAGGGTGTCCTACTACCTTGACATTATCTCTTTTCCAGACAAATAACCTTTCTCTCGAACAAGTTAAATGTTAGACTGGCGTTGGTCTATGCGTCTTCTTTTCTAGACAAATAACCTTTCTCTCGAACAGGTTAGATGTTAGAATGGCGTGTTCTTGTGTTTGAACCGCAAAGAATGTAGATTTAAGATGAAGAGAATAATGATATAAGCAATATACTTGTCTTGAACTCACAAACTCACAGCTATAGATAGTAACTCATTCGGCTTCCATAACCCCAACTAAGAGGTTTAGTTACCCATGAATGCGAAGGATATCACGTTTTGCATGGTGAATGGCGTGAATAGTAGGTGTTTGGCGTGTGGTTTTGTGATTCCGTAGCAAGTAACGATTCTCTTGTTGTGGAATTTAAGAATAGAAGAATAGATTAGAAGTGTTTGTGGTGGAAGATGAGAGGGATGGAAGAAAATTAATTGTTGAATTAAGTGAAGAGTTAATTAAAAATCTCTAACATGATAGGGTATTTATAATACTCCTATCCTACTCCTACTAAGCTAATGAAATAAATAACCAAATCCTAATATACTAATGAAATCCTTGACCCAAATGTACTAGGGTAAGGTTACAAAATTATAATCCAAATAGAATAATGAAACACATAACCTAATTGCACTAGGTTAATGTATTATGGCAAAAATCCAGCTTTGTGTCTGTAAGTCCCCAAAGTCTTCAGAATTGCTGTTTTAGCCCGGGACAGATTTTCCATGCAGCAGATTTAGTCCTTTAGGCGTCCAGCTCCTTTCCACTTCGTTCGTGAGCTTTCTTTTGCGTCAAGTAAGCCATAAATTGCTGTATTTTGCATCATTTATACCTGAAACTTTCCTAATCACATTTGTTAGCTCATTTATAGGAAAAAGGACTAAAAGTGTATGAAATAGATAATTAGTTCTCAAAACTAGGCTAAAATATGGGCAAAATATATTGATATAGGCGCGTAAATTCGCCTATCATCAACACCCCACACTTAGAGCTTTGTTCGTCCTCGAACAACATATCATGTCCTTCTAAGCATTGACTTAAGGTTTTTACAGAAACAACACAAAACATTCTTCAAGACAAGCACAACAATTATCAACGAAGAGTAGCTTTCCGATTATAAGTAGAAACAATTTAACCTCAAGCATAGACTCGTGATGGTGATCAACTCGCATGCAAACGTTAAGGTACATAGAATCATATACAACTATCCAAAGCTCATCAACCATGTGTGTCTCACAATATAGTACCCATAATCATTCACAAGTATAGCATATTTTTCAAACATGGGTATCAACATATCCTTGCTCTCACTCTCGCAAAGAATTCATATGTAGCGACTAGTGACCATAAGCTTGCCTTTAATGTAGTACTCTACTAAATGTCGGAATGTTAAGATTAGGATCAAGTAGGTCTTTTGATGGTTGTAATGTAGGCTAAGGGACGGGTAGGACTATTTTGGCCAAGAACAGTGACTAGGTTCCTAAGCACTTTAATACATCACTTTGTATCTATGACACTTTTTTTTCTTTCAACCTTTCTTCTTTCTTTTGTTCTACCACCCTTTTTCTCCTCTTTTGTTTTTCAGTTTTAAGAGCAACTCACTTTTCAGCTTTCTTTTCCTTTTTCTTTTCACAACATACTTCTTATGATAGCACTTTCTTTTTCATAACACATTCAAGCACCATTTACAATTTAAAGCATCATACTTACCCAATTTCCTCTTATGTTGTCACATGACTTTTTCACTTTAAAGCACTTAGGAATTTGGATCAAATTACGGTCTTGAAAAAAAAATGGATTAGGCTTACATACAAGGTTGTCAAAGAAATAGGCTAAAGACTCAAAAGGGTTTAACTAGGATGATTTACATGGGTAGGAAAAACTGAAGGTAAACATGTATAGGTTGCCAAAGAAATGCCTAAATCATATCCTAAACTTAGATTCCTTATTTTCGCTTTGCATACATACCAGGTAAGTTCTAGCATCAGCCACAAACATAGAATATACTATTAATCTCACACACACAAGGCACATGGTCGACTTGCTTGGAAGTAATATAGACTCTCGACCCAACAAGTGAAGGAATTGAATCACACACTATCACATAATGAGTCACAACTAGAGCCTAAATGTCTCAATAGTCACAATTGTAGCACATACTCTTGTTCTAATCTCATGCTGCCTATCCAAATAATTTCATGCGTAGCTAGAAAAATTTTACTCCTAAAAAAATAAAAAAAACGTCACACGAAAAAAAATCACAAAAAAAATTTGGACTCAAAACAAAATAAACAAGCAAACATACAAACACAGCATGCAGATTCTGCCGATACCCCACACTTAGACTAGACACTGCCCTCAGTGGAAAATAAAGTCGAAGAACCTGATTAGTCGGACCCTTCCTCAATGTCGGGGGTCATACCCCCTTCGTCCGAATCATCGTAAGAGTCATCGTCAGAGTTCTCCTCAGCATCAGAATCAGGCAAGCGTCTATCATCATCAGTTGGCACGTCATCATCAAGAGGTTCCTCGAAATATACTCCCACTCCACACATCTCCCGGGCATGTCTGTTCATTGGGTAGTCGTGGTCCAGCTGTTGGAGCTCTTCAACAGTTAGAATACGTCCACCACTCATCATAGTGAATCGTGTCATGCCATAGAGATGACGGAAGAAACTCTCGTCACGAGCGTGTCTCTCCGCAGTGGTAAGGTTGACTCCATGCGTTGTTTCAGCATCTTTGACCTTGGTGAGGTCAACCTTCTTTGGGGTATGTGGGAGTTTGTGGTCAGCTGGTTCCTCTTCTATATCCTCCTTCCGCAACATTGCTGTCAACAAATTGCCGAATGTGAAATGGGACCTGCTGTGGAGTCTGGCTTTTCTCATGGTAGATCGAATGATTGCCCCAAAGTTGATAGGGACATTCGTCATCAACGCATAAACCAAACACACTCTATCTCTCGATATCTTTGTGTATTGCGTCCCAGGAATAAGGCATGAGTTGACAATGCGCATCCAGATTCTTGCTTCCCTATTTAGTGGAGCATAGGGGAATGTGTTGTGACGGCCTGTTTCCTTATGTCTGCCCCATCTTGCCATTGATCTGCTTCCACAAAGCGTGTGTCTTATTGCTCTGTAAGGAGGCCTGCTGTACAGCTCTTTGTATGGTGCAGTGTCGACCGAAGGTAGGCCTAGAAACGAGTTGATCCAATCCGCTGTAAGCTGTAACACTTGGCCCCGAATTTTGACTTCGTTGCCTGTTGTGTTTGGCGACCAGTTGGCATAAAACTCTCTTGTCAAGTCAAGATTGCATTCTCCCATGTCACGGAAGATGAAATCCAGCTTCAGAGCCATTATCTTAGCCAACATTTGCGGCTCCTTCTTTGCTAAGGTCTCCTTGTTGATTAAGTCGACGTGCACATATTTCTTTTCTTTGTTGCTGCTGTACCATGCCTTGGCGTCTTCCTCAAGAACCCATTTGATTCTGAACATTCTGCGTGGTAGGTGTGCTGAAGATGATTCTCCTTGGTCTTTTCGGCTTCTCTTTTTATCCTTTCGGGTTGTGGTAGCCTTCTCCTTGCCTTGCCTTGCTTTCGGTGCCATTGTACCTGAGACTAAAAATAATGTTAGTTGCAGCACAATCGCACTTTATACAATCTACATGCAAGCACTAGGGGTACCACCCCACACTTAATCTTGTTAGCACAAATCAGTGAAGTGAAAGTGGTCGAGTACTCAGACTTCGTCGACATACGTTTTAGGATTGTATTCCGACAAGAAAATCAGCATTACATTACTTATGAGCAGCCACTTGGACGTCTTTCATGGTGCATATAGCGACACTACAACATAGGAGTTACCGCATGGAATTGCTATTCGTACAACAAACACTACCTCCTACGTCGATAGTCACTATAACCTTATCCCGATGGCCGGGATGGTTAATCATGCAAGCATCCAAACAACACTCTCAAGCAATATTCATAGCCACATATGTTCAGCAAGTATCATAACAATGCCATTGAAACAAAATTCCAGTCGGAAACAAGTCAAGAATTTCATACGTATATATTCAATCACACGATTTTGCAACAATTATCCACACACATGAACATCACCACCAATTTCTTATGATTTAGCATTTTATAATAAGCATAGCAACGTAGTACTTACGATAAATAGATGAAGAATAAGAGAGCACTTACTTGCTTGAAGAGTGTGGAGAAGTTTGTTGTGGATTGGAAGAACAAAGGAAGAAAAATTTGAGAGGATTTGAGATGATATGCGGCGCCTTTAGGGTTGATTCTAATGTGTTTGTGAAAAAAACAAGTCCCCTTTATATAGGAGGAGTATGGGTCGGGTTATGACCCATTTCCAATCGGATTTGGGGACAAAATCACCACATATGCGGCGCATATCCCTCGGCATATCACTTACATGTGCGGCGCATTGTCCATGGCATAATGGGACATATGCGCCGCATATCCTATGGCATATCTAGACATATGCGGCGCATATCCTATAGCATTTGGTCTCAGTATCTCAAATGCCATAGCATAGGCGGCGCATAGTCAAAAGCACACCTAGGAATAGGCGGCGCATTGTGTATAGCACACTAGATTCCGAGTCCTTAGGCTATAGAATAGGTTGTGCATCGTTCGTGGCCTATTTTTACCAAGGCCTAGCCTTCCTCGAAGCCTATTATGACGTGAGAAAGGCTCAATTCATAGCCTTATGCATCACCATTCCTAACTTACCGACTTTACCATACAATGCGACCAAATCGTCAAGTGAAATCAATCTCCTCGTTGCATACTTCTTGCACCTATATTTGCTCAAAACACAATAAAAACGATTAGTACGATGGGTTGCCTCCCACCAAGCGCCTTAGTTTTGGTCGTGGCACGACTCTTATTTTTGGATTTTCATTTATCAAAAAGAAAAAAAATTAAAACGACGAAACGATAAAACGATAAAACGATAAAACGATGGGTTGCCTCCCATCTAGCGCCTTATTTATTGTCGTGGCTCGACGTAGTAGTCTCGAGTACTTAGACTTCGTCGAGATAAGTGATGGCCATGTCATTTATCGAGTCAAGAGGACCGATATATGGCTTGACACGTTGGCCATTCACTTTGAAGATAACACCCTCATTGTTTTCCAATTCGACTACTCCAGACGAGTAGACTTGGGTGACTTTAAATGGACCAGACCACTTTGACTTTAACTTACCTGGGAAGAGCTTGAATCTGGAGTTAAAGAGTAGTACCATGTCACCTTTTTGGAAGTTTCGTCGAACAATCCGCTGATCATGATACTTCTTCATCCGCTCCTTGTATAAATCGGATCTTTCATATGCATGGAGACGGAATTCATCTAGTTCGTTCAGCTGCTCCAACCTCAGGTTCTTCACATCATCCCAATTCAGATTCAAGTGCTTCAATGCCCACAATGCCTTGTACTCAAGCTCGATGGGTAGATGACAAGCTTTCCCATAAACTAGCTGATAGGGTGACATGCCAATGGGTGTTTTGAATGCAGTCCTGTACGCCCATAGTGCATCATCTAGCTTTCGAGACCAATCCTTCCGATTCGCATTGACCGTCTTGGCAAGGATTTGCTTGATCTCACGATTGGAAACCTCTACTTGTCCACTAGTTTGGGGATGATAAGGCGTAGCTACCTTGTGTTGCTTGACTCCATACTTGGCCAATACAGATTTGAATAGCTTGTTGCAGAAGTGAGATCCTCCATCACTTATGATAGTACGAGGTACCCCAAAGCGAGAGAAGATATTCTTCTTTAAAAACGCTACAACACGCTTTCCTTCGTTATCGGCCAATGCTACAGCTTCAACCCATTTCGACACATAATCCACAGCAACCAAGATGTACTTCATTCCAAACGAATTCACGAATGGTCCCATGAAATCAATACCCCACACATCAAAGAGTTCTACCTCCATAATGTTGGACATGGGCATTTCATGGTGTTTTGAAATAGCACCTTGACGTTGGCATTGGTCACACCTTCTCACATAGTCATGTGCATCTCTGAATATTGTAGGTCAATAATAACCACTTTGCAAGACTTTTCTTGCTGTTCGATTACCCGCATGATGTCCTCCAACTTGCGAAGTGTGGCATGCTTCCAATATAGTAGGCACTTCTTCATGGGATATACATCGTCGAATGATGCCATCCGCGCATCTTCGAAACAAATAAGGCTCATCCCAATAGTAGTGCTGAACGTCATGCATAAACTTCCTCCTCTGGTGGTAAGATAAATTGGAAGGTAACACATTACTCACCACGAAATTTGCAAAGTCGGCATACCATGGTAAGTTCTCCATTGTTGTCGCTAGTATCTCCTCGTCAGGGAATGCATCGTCAATCTGATTTTCTGGTTGCGCCACATACTCATTCTCAAGTCTAGATAGGTGATCAGCCACTTGGTTCTCGCAACCTCTTCTATCTTTGACTTCGAAATCAAACTCTTGCAGCAGCAATACCCATCTAATCAGCCTTGGTTTTGCATCCTTCTTTGTCATTAGATATCTAAGAGCTGCATGGTCTGTATGAACGATCACTTTAGTACCCAATAGATAGGCACGAAACTTCTCAAACGCATACACAACCGCTAAGAGCTCTTGTTCAGTGACAGTGTAGTTCTTTTGGGCTTCATTGAGGACCTTACTCGCATAGTAGATAGGATGAAATAATTTCTCCTTTCTCTGTCCAAGAACAGCGCCAATGGCTACACCACTAGCATCACACATAATTTCAAACGGGAGCGTCCAATCTGGTGCTACCATGATAGGGGCTTCAATGAGTTTTTCTTTAAGGCATTCGAATGCCTTCAAGCAATCATCATTAAAGTCAAACTTCGCATCTTTCTCCAGTAGCTTGCACAATGGACTTGAAATTTTGGAGAAGTCTTTGATGAATCTACGATAAAACCCAGCATGGCCAAGAAAACTACGAACTCCTTTCACTGAAATTGGAGGTGGTAGCTTCTCAATTACCTCTATTTTGGCGCGATCAACCTCTATTCCTCTTTCGGAGATCTTGTGCGCAAGAACAATTCCTTCTTTTACCATGAAGTGGCACTTCTCCCAATTCAGCACAAGGTTGAACTCTACACATCTTTGTAATGCCATGCTCAAGTTCACCAAACATGCGTCAAAGGACTCACCAACAACTGAAAAATCGTCCATAAATACCTCCAAAGTGTCTTCTACCATATCAGAGAAAATAGACATCATACAACGTTGAAAGGTGGCTGGTGCGTTACATAACCCGAATGGCATGCGTTTGAAGGCAAAGGTACCATATGGGCATGTAAACGTTGTCTTCTCTTGGTCTTCAGGGGCAATACAAATCTGATTGTAACCTGAATAACCATCAAGAAAGCAAAACCATCCTTTCCCCGCTAATCGATCTAGCATTTGGTCCATAAATGGCATGGGGAAATGATCCTTGAGAGTCCAAGAATTCAGCTTGCGGTAGTCCATACATACTCTCCATCCAGTAACGGGCCTGAGTGGAATAAGCTCATTCTTTGCATTAGCAACCACCGTCATGCCTCCTTTCTTGGGAACACATTGTACTGGGCTTACCCATGTACTATCAGAAATAGGATACACAACTCCTGCGTCTAACCACTTGATAATCTCCTTCTTCACCACCTCTTGCATTGGTGAGTTTAGACGTCTTTGGTGTTCGATGGTGGGTGTGCACTTTTCTTGGAGCTGAATTTTATGAGTGCAAATCCCAGGTGGAATACCAAGGATATCCGCAATGGTCCATCCAATAGCTCTAATATACTTGCGTAAAATTGCAATAAGAGCTGCAACTTGTTGCTCACCTAAATCGGCTGCCACTATGACTAGAAGAGTGTTTCCGCTTCCTAAGAATGCGTACTTCAAATGGCTTGGCAGCTCCTTTAATTCTAATGTGGGTGGTTCTTCAATAGATGGCTTAGCTGGTGGTGTGGGTTGATTCTTGAGATCAAGATCTAGCTTCTTAGGAGTATAGCGATATGCTCCTAATCCCGATAGAGAACAAATATCATCTTCAGAAATTTCAGCATCATCATCATCTTCTTCCATGAGCAAAACCTCCAAAGGATCATCAAGAATTTGCTCTTCAGCAAGTAACCCATCCTCGTCATCAACGACAACATCAGCCACAGAAAATACACTTAGATCTTTGGGTTGCTTCATTGATTTGCAAACATCAAAGCGCACCACTTCATCATTTATTCGGAATGAAAGCTCATTAGCTCTCAAATCTATGAGCACACTTCCCGTAGCAAGGAAAGGGCGTCCCAAGATTATGGGAACCTCTGAATCTGCTTCGCAATCCAAGATGACAAAGTCTGCTGGAAATATGAATGAAGATACCTTCACCAAGACATCGCATAGAATACCAACCGGTCGTTTTACCGACCTATCCGCCATAACAAGCTTCATATTAGTTGGTGTAGGATCTCCTAACCCCAACTTCTTGTAGATTGATAATGGCATCAAGTTGATGCTGGCTCCTAAGTCACATAATGCTTTAGCAAAGTCCAAAGATCCGACGGTGCAAGGAATAGTGAAAGCTCCGGGGTCGGCCTTCTTCTGAACTATGGATCGGGTAGCGATTGCACTACAATGATGCACATCATCTTTCAGCTCATAGCTTGCTGCCCTCTTCTTAGTCAAAAGATCTTTCATAAACTTCGCATACCCAGGCATTTGTTCAAGTGCCTCTACCAATGGGACATTAATAGTCAGCTGCTTCAACATGGTCATAAATTTGCTGAACTTAGTGTCATCGGCCACCTTCTTCAATCTTTGTGGAAAAGGTGGTGGTGGGTATGGAAGTGTTCTCTCCATGGCTTTCTTCTCCTCTTGCTTCCGTTTATTATTTTTTTCAGGCTGCACGTCACTAGGCAACACGTCCTTGACGTTGGAAGTGGATATTGCGGCGTCTTCCCTATTGGCGTCACTAGATGTGGCGTCCTTGTCTGCTGTTCCGTCAACTACTTGCTTGCCTGTTGCTGAAGTTTCCAGCACCTTACCACTCCTCGTAGTGATGGCCATGCATGACCCATCATTCCTTGGGTTTTGGACTGTGTCGCTCGGTAAGGTGCCAGCCTTTCTTTGATTGAATGCTGCTGAAAGTTGGCTTAATTGCTGCTCTATTTGCTTGATAGAAGTGGAATGAGAATCAACTAATTGCTTCATGGAGGCCAAATCGTCAATCACCTCCTTAACTCCCGCGCTCGTCGCTTCCACTCCTTTCAATAACTTAGTCATCATGTCTTCCATAGAATTAGATGTGGTGGTATCACGTCTACCAGGGGGAACGTACAAACCACTATTTTCATTATTTTTCTTCCAACTACCCTGGTCTTTACCTCCAGATTTATCATAATAGTTCCGACCTTGGTTTCCTTGGGCATTCCCACGGAAACCCCCCTGATTTTTCAAGTAGTTGGCCTCCTCTTCTGAATCAGATTCGTCTCTTCCTTTTGACGCAATAGCTTTCACTTTTTCAGTCTTCCCTAATAGATTCTTTGTAAGAAGATCCATTTGGGTTTTCATGTGCGCCATATCTTGATCATGTTCTTCTTCTCTTCTTCTTTGGTCTGCAGACATGCCAATAGATAAAGTGGGGCTTGCTACCTCAGAATCCCTGGTATGCTAAGCTCTACTTTGTTTCGTCATACGATCTAGCATGTTGCTTGCTTGACCAAAGGTGAGGTCCATAAAAGAACCTCCAGCTGCGTTGTCCACCACTGGTTTAGTTACTGAATTCAGGGCTCTATACAAGATCTCCATCAAGTGGACATTGGTCATGTGATGGTTTGGGCATCTCGCTAGCTTTGTCTTGAACCTCTCCCATGTTTCGTGAAGAGCTTCAGATGGAAGCTGACGAAAGTTGCTGATTTCATCTCTCAATTGAGCCCTCTTGGATGGCGGAAAGAATCTTTCTAGGAAAGCGTCTCTCAATTGCCTCCAATTTGTAATAGAATCAGGAGTCAGCCCATTCAACCATAATGTTGCCTCCCCAGACAGAGACAATGGAAATAGACGTAATCGAATAGCATTCTGACCAACACCAGGATTGTCAAAAGACTTGCATGTAGAAATAAAGTTGATGAGATGCATATTCGGATCATCGCCTGCTAGTCCACCAAATAATCCCTTGAGTTGCAATAACTGAATCATGGTGCTTGTGATGTTGAACTTGGCTCCGGGCGCTAATGGTGGTGGAATTATAGCTCCAGTGGCTCCGGCACCATCAAGATCATCATCATCATCGTCGAAAGCTGGTTGCAAAGGTTGGCGATCATATCTGTACCGAGCTTGTCGACCTCTTCTGTTGGCAGGTGTTATAATTTCAGCATCACGCCTAGGGTTCAGTAACTCGTCATCACCTAAATCTTCATCGTCAGGATTTGTTGCTCGTCCAGGATTATCAATGTTTTGTTGTTGGACTTGAGCAGCGGCAAGAGCAGCTAATCTTGCTTGCTCGTGTTGAGCAGCCATCCTGTCGATTTCAGCTTGTGCTTCCATTCTTCTAATTCGTTGCGGTTCCGGATTGATTGGTAATAACGGTTGACCAGAACTTCTAGTATGGGGCATGCACTAAAAGAAAAACCTGCAATAAACAAAAACAAAAACTAAACGTAAAAGTACGAGAATCTTTGACCAAAGGGTCTAGTAATTATCACGAACTTGATTGACACTCGTATTCCCCGGCAACGGCGCCAATTTTTGATAACGCTCAATCTACAACTCTCGTTTGAGTGTAAAGCGGTCGTTAGCAAATATAGAACCCAACCTGGGTTGGGTGTCGATCCCACAGGGAATAGCTTGGTCAACAAGTAAGCAAAATTAATAGACTTTTGGTGCAAGTCTCGTAAGAAGGGGGGATTGTAATAAGTAACCAAAGTAATAAAGTAAAAGCTGAAAATAATAAAGTAAAAAGAGAGTATTTCGTAGGTTGTGAAACAATGAGAATTGAGGCGTTGGGGTTATGTCCACCTTCTGAGGTATACGTCTCTATTGGCTATGAGTGTGTAGAGTCTTGACATGCAATTGCTTATAGAGAATTGTAGTCGATGGTAAATCCAAGCGTCTCTCGACCTCAACAAGGACTATTTCACTTTAACTCTCTCGAGCTTAAAGTGTGTCTAGCGGTACAAATTCTCCAAGAGGTTAGTCCAGTTACGGCACTAGATTTTTAATAGGAAAGGGTGTCCTACTACCTTGACATTATCTCTTTTCCAGACAAATAACCTTTCTCTCGAACAAGTTAAATGTTAGACTGGCGTTGGTCTATGCGTCTTCTTTTCTAGACAAATAACCTTTCTCTCGAACAGGTTAGATGTTAGAATGGCGTGTTCTTGTGTTTGAACCGCAAAGAATGTAGATTTAAGATGAAGAGAATAATGATATAAGCAATATACTTGTCTTGAACTCACAAACTCACAGCTATAGATAGTAACTCATTCGGCTTCCATAACCCCAACTAAGAGGTTTAGTTACCCATGAATGCGAAGGATATCACGTTTTGCATGGTGAATGGCGTGAATAGTAGGTGTTTGGCGTGTGGTTTTGTGATTCCGTAGCAAGTAACGATTCTCTTGTTGTGGAATTTAAGAATAGAAGAATAGATTAGAAGTGTTTGTGGTGGAAGATGAGAGGGATGGAAGAAAATTAATTGTTGAATTAAGTGAAGAGTTAATTAAAAATCTCTAACATGATAGGGTATTTATAATACTCCTATCCTACTCCTACTAAGCTAATGAAATAAATAACCAAATCCTAATATACTAATGAAATCCTTGACCCAAATGTACTAGGGTAAGGTTACAAAATTATAATCCAAATAGAATAATGAAACACATAACCTAATTGCACTAGGTTAATGTATTATGGCAAAAATCCAGCTTTGTGTCTGTAAGTCCCCAAAGTCTTCAGAATTGCTGTTTTAGCCCGGGACAGATTTTCCATGCAGCAGATTTAGTCCTTTAGGCGTCCAGCTCCTTTCCACTTCGTTCGTGAGCTTTCTTTTGCGTCAAGTAAGCCATAAATTGCTGTATTTTGCATCATTTATACCTGAAACTTTCCTAATCACATTTGTTAGCTCATTTATAGGAAAAAGGACTAAAAGTGTATGAAATAGATAATTAGTTCTCAAAACTAGGCTAAAATATGGGCAAAATATATTGATATAGGCGCGTAAATTCGCCTATCATCACATGGCAGGCAGAACAATTCTAGCTAAGGCTTCTCTAGGTAGCATCCCTAATCATGTCATGCAATTCATTAAGCTCCCCAGGGAAATCCTCAAGTCTAATGACAAGATTCTTAGAGACTTTATCTGGGGCTCTACCACTGAGAAAAGAAAAATACATCTCATCTCCTGGGATACTGCAACCTGACCCAAAAATGAGAAGGGACTAGGCATCCAAAAGGCTAATATTAAAAACAAATCTATGCTCATGAGTCTGGCCTGGATGTTTAGGCATAATCACACTAATCTCTGTACAAGGGTCTTGAACGATAAGTACAATTCCAAAAGGGTGATTAAGTATGAAATCGGATCAAGGACCTGGAAAAGCCTGGACAAAAGTTGGCAGGCATGCACTGAAGCCAGCCCCTGAAGTGTCAAAGATAGACAACATGTTAGATTATGTCTTAACAAATGGATTCCCAACAATCCTCCCTTAAGGAATACCATCCATGGTCCTCTAAACAAAGCTGATGAAAATATTAAACTGGCTGATGTGTAAATCAGCAACACCTGGGTTTTTGACAACCTCTCCACAGCTCTTCCTTCTGAAATCAAGCACCACATAGCTAACACTTTCTTCCCTAATACCAGGAGATAAGAAGACACTCTTTTATGGAGACTTACAGGCAATGGGAAATTCTCTTGTGCTAGTGCTTACAATCTCTTAGCCTCCCAGTTGAGAAAAGTTCCTCAATACCTTGGCAGTATTTGTCCTGGCTTTGGAAGTTTCACGCTCCAAACAAAACCATATTCTTTCTCTAGAAGCTCTTCCATAATAAGCTACCTTCCAACTCTTATCTCTGAAAAATGGGCCTCTCCGTTAACAAGTTTTGTAATCGATGCACTACCATCAGGAATAATATAATTTTTTCATCATCTTATTCTGTTAATGTTCAAAGTCCATCAATTTAAATTGATATTTGTGTCTCTTTTTTTCAATGACTCGGTTTAACGAGCAATATTGTTGTCACTACTTTTTGTTTTACCATAATTATGTATCTCCACTATGATCTCTCTTTTGTTTTCATGTTTGTTAAAATTCATGGCAATTTCTTTATTTGAATCCACTTATCGATTCTATGACAACGATTTCTTTGAAAATATATTATTGAATGTTTACCCTTAATCTTTGATTATGAATTTATCATTATTTTTAATGGAATTTTCAGTTGATAATAAAAAGCAAAATTTATTTAGAGGGATATAACATGCTTGAACTTAATCAGGTAATTTTTTTAAGGTAATGATGAAACAAAAATTAGTAGCTATTAATTAATTTTGAGCTCAAAAAATAGATACTTTATTTGATGTGATTATTCGGCATTAGTAATTGCATATATGCTAAAAGAGCAAAATATTTTCCTAAAATTCAGTCGTGCTTATCTAACACAAAGCAATATATGATGGAGAAGGAAATTAGGGGATTGTGGTCGCCGAGGTGGCATAAGGGGCTTGGCTAGGGGGGATCGTATGTAGGTGAGGCCGAGGTTATGGGGTAGGAAAAAAGGAGTTTTTACAAAAATTGAAAATAAAACTTTAAATTTTTTTTTTTGGGGGGGAGGGGAGGGGGGGGGGGGACAAGGGGATGGTTAAAAAAATTAAAAGCTTTTATTTTAATAAATAAAAAATATTTTTTTAGGATTGGGTAGGAGCTCAGGGTAGGTGGAATAACAAAAAAAAATGGTTGGGGGAGGGAGGGTCTAGGTTAGGAGGTTGGTGAGGTAAGAAAATAATTCTAAAAATATATTAAAAAGTTTTAAAAAAATTTGGTTCTGGTGGAGGGTGAGGAGGGGGTGTTGTGGTGGGGTAAAAGTTGGGGTGGGTGTGAGATTTAGTGGGATGAGTGGTTTGAAATAGTTTAATTGAATTAATTGAAGATACCATGATATGTATAATAAAATACTCAAAAGATATTAGTAATTGCAATTGTGATTAGCTATTATCACACACACGAGTAAGTTTAGAGGCTTAAGAAAGTTTTGTACCCCTAATAAAAATATTAATATTGTTATTTTCATATCAAAACATCTAAAATAATTGCAATTGTGATTAGTTGTTATTTTTAGTTGTAATTTTACTATTAAAGATTATATTTTAATATTTCATAATCAATTAATATGTTAATGTGATACGATAAAAATTGACTAATTTTATTATTTCAACGTGAATAAGCTGATATTTAAAAAAAAGTTCCGCGTATCGTGTGGGTACTCGTACTAGTATATTATAAAGCAGCAAACGAAACACCACAACTAGCCACGTGGCAAGCTACTGAGAAACCACGTGGCAGTTTCTAGGACAAGTCTAATAGTATTGTAATAAGATTTTTATAAATAGGTAAATTTGAAAATATTAAGTTTTTTTCTTAAAAGAAAATAATATTACCATTAGTTTAAAACTAGGAACCTCAGACTGAAGAATTCTAAATGAGCTACTACTATTTCATAAACATATTTCTTTTAAATGTTGCATTTATTTTGAATACATTTGATTATCAGTAGTGGTTAAGATTTTTTTCAATATTGTTAGCCTACTCTAATCTCAACTATACAATTATGATTAAAAAAAAAATCGATTTCTAAATCATTTCAAAATTATAAATCACCTTAATTTACGATATTTAAAATATTACTAAGATTCAATTGATGTAAAAAAAAAAGAACTTGAATCTACTGAAAAACATTTTATAATTGGCATAACAAATATATGTTTTATACAACATTAAAGAGACAATGATAATGTGATAACCCACTTGTCATCAATTGTCAAATTAAATTAAAAAATGCCAATACAAATAATAATGATAATAAAAAACGGAAAATAAAAAGAAAAAGAACAACACGTTTTGGATTTAGTGTTAATCCCATAGTCCAATTGTCAAATTAAATTAAAAAATGCCAATACAAATAATAATGATAATGATGATGACGACGACGACGATGATGATGTTAAATTAATCTAAAATAGTAGAAATATGAAATAATAAGTAGACAAAAAAAAAAAGATAAGATAAGAGATAGAGCTTTTCATTCTTCCAAGTATCAAGTGTATAAGTCTTTCAAATATTTCAATTGTTCAAGTATATACAATATGAACCCTTATGCCTCTATTTATAGTGTCATATAGAGGCATGCAAAAGGTTGTCATAAAAATGACATTAAATAGGAACATTATGGGGGAGGTTAAAGGGTGATAGAGTTACACCCATAATGGTGTGTCAAGTAATGGAGGATTAACTACATATCATGGAGAAGATGGGTGAGAGTGACTTAATTTTTAAGAGTTATGGACATCCACAAAAAATATATTATTCTATAACATTCCTCCTTGGATGTCCATAAATGATGTGCCTCGTTAACACCTTACTAGAAAAAAAATTCCTAGTGAAGAAAAAAGAGTATACATATCTTATAATACGCATTTGTTTACTGCCTCGTTAGAAATCTTGCCAGGAAAACCCATTGAGACAAAAGTTAGGCCAAGAAAAAGAGAGTGCAACGCGTATTTTACGCCCCTGATGCAAGATTATTTCACTTCTCAAAAACGACGTTCAAATATTGATATTCATTGTGCCTTTGTGATCAAAACATATTCATGGAGATGTTGCATTCTTGAAATCATCCTGATATGTCATTTTCTTATTTCTTGGATATGTTAAGCCTTTGAGCTCAGCTAAATAAATTCTTGACAATCACTTCATATGTGACCTCATCATCTCAAGCCATTTGCACATTGAACTTTTTCGTAGCAACAACCAATTAGTTGTGGAAACTTCATTTGCATGATATTAAAATTGATCGTAGATCAAATATTCTACCTGTATTTGCATAACCAACAATTCTTTGATAATTTTTGTTAGAAATAATAAATTCATATCAATAATATTTGATTTCACTCACATTCACATAAAAGTGAAATTATATTTTTTTTCTGCACATTAATAAAAACTATTATCTCATGTATAGAATAGTAGTATACATAAGTGCAATAATTGCACAAATACATGGTATTTTCTAACCATTTTTATGAGATGAAAAATGGATCTTTCTTTATGGTAAGCAATCTCGCAACCATTGGGATATTTAATGGATCAAATCTCTTTTAAATCCTTCAAGGATTTTTCTATTGCATTACCGTCCAGCTAGACATGACATTCATTCGTTATACACATTCAAGATTTTCATACATTGCCAGATTTCATAAAACATTATTGCATCCATCATAGGAGAACACATCTCCAAATAATAATGTCAGGACTTTGCAAATAACATTTATGTCTCAAGGCACAAATCATTTTTTATATCTTACGATTTAACTTTTCGCACATCACCAATTTATATCCCACTGATATTATACCTTAGTCTATGGACTAATTTCAAAACATCACTTTTCAAGTGAAAAACAATATACTTGAATTCTATATTTTATCTATCCACATTATTTGACAGATTTAAATTCAAGATCCTCGATACCATTTATAATGGTGAGCTCTACATTATACCAAAGATACCGTCGACGATTTTTTGATATCGATTTCATTACAACAAAACATATGGAGATCGATCTCCTCTTTTTCATCATTTTCAGGTACCTGAATCTTCGTCAAGGTTTTATGAAGAGTTATGTCATAGTACTTTTTAAAGTATTTGCCTCATTATCATTGACCATATTTATCATTTGCCCTTCTTTTTTTTTTCAAGGAGTTTTATACTTAGAATCGATTTGTCTGTCACGCTTCAGGCGTGCCGTAGACTCTGTCCTTCAAGGACTTCTCATTGGAGCATTTATAGCTGAATTTTAATATAGGATCAATCTGGCAATGAACTTGCAAGATTTTTACAAATCATGAATTATCAATTGATCTTCAAGTTCACTATATATATGTCGGGAAAAGTCATGATTTCCACCTCAAACTATACACGAAAAGTATAGATCACACCCAAACTATCATAGTGACCTATTACACACCTATACTATATAAAAGTGAAACTATTTTCACCTTAGAAGGTGACGTGGCAGAGAAGGTGTATTTACCTTCCTAAGGTACGGGAGAGGAAGGAAAAAAATCTTAAAATGACATAATTGCACACGTGTCACTATTTCATTTATCATTATATTGTTAAGTACTCCTAATATTCTTCTTAATATATACAATTAGATTAATTATTTTTTTAATTGAAAAAATGTTAATAAAATTAAATTTTCTTATTTATTTATTTTAATATGTGGGTCCCACCTTCTTTAATTGCTTCGTCTTCACCAAAATCACCATTAAAACACCACCATTGACACTGTTATCATCAAACTCAAATATTCACCATAATAATTTTAAGAATCCACCATAGATTTCAGTATCGGAATCACAATACAACCATTAGTATCATAAAAATCACAAACAAACACCATAAAATTCAACATCTACTACTAAAATTGCCATCAGAATCACAATATCACCATTGTTAATACCCAAAGTTACAAAACCCACCACAAATTCGCACCTGCACCACTACTAAATTCTAATGGCGCCTTACAATTGACAATGAAACTTCCCATTTCCCTTTTTGTCTTCCTCTTCCCTCACCAGCCACCGGCAATAATGGTGTTATCACCGCCTATCAAAATTTTACCGCAACTTCTATACTCAACATATGTTTTACCATTGTTTGTTTCTTTTTTTGAATTTCTCTTTTTTCTTCAATTTATCAATGATGAAAAAGTAAAAATAAAAGATTTAAATTAGTTGGGTAGGAAGAAGAAGATATTTAAATTCATATTCTGCCCGAATGGATTGGGTATGGTGAAATATTTGGGTTGGGTCGGGTTATAATTTTGTTAGATTAGTTGGGTTGGGTTAGGTTTATTTAAGAGGTTTATTTAAGGGTCCATTAATTAAATAGAAAAATTAAATTAAACACGTGGCATCACCACAGGGCGAGTGGAGTACACTCCACTCATTAAACTTGGGCATGAGTGTCGCGGGGAGGTAATAGTTTAACTTTTATATAGTATATGTATGTAATAGGTCACTATAATAATTTGAATGTGACCTAAACTTTTCGTGTATAGTTTGAGGTGGAAACCATGACTTTTTCCTATATATATATATATATATATATATATATATATATATATATATATATATATATATATATATACGAGATGTTGATAATTCATTCCATACATTTCAGCTATTAATTGTATCTCCCCTAATGTTAGGAAATCTATCATTCCCTCTAACATTATTTGGGGATCCATCTTTGTGCATGGTGGATCTTGCACATTTAAATTTTTAAATGGATTTTAATTGGTTCCTGACCCTGAACCAACAATATAGGGGAACCTTGTCGGCTTGATGCATACAAATGTTGCTATCTTTAAATAAACTCATCTCATATTAATTTTTTTTTTGAGAGATTTTTCTCATAACCAGTAGTTCAGTTGTGATTTAAGGAAAGACATAATTTTCTGCTAAATCAATCAGTATTATCAACTTTTATAGTTTGAAATCATGCTCTTAATTTAACAATTTTAGCAAACAATCTTGTAAAAATCAAATTGCATGTTGATAGCAGCCATGTAACCAACATAGATGCATCTCATTTCATAGTAAATGGTTCACATGACAGGTGAACGGGCCCATATTCACGTTGTTGTATGTTTCAAAAATTTAAGGGATACAATCATAACCTTAGTTGGTATTTTATAGTGAGAACAAGCAGCATAAGAGAATTCTTGAAGAATTATTTATTTCTTCAATGTAAAACCTCATGAATTCTCAATTATATTTGCATCACATTTGAGTCGGGATGGTCCGGTCATGCCAACTTATTTATTTCTTGTAAATTTTTTGCTTACTACAGCATGTGATTTCATCACCATGCCCATATTTATATTAAAAAAACATGAGAAAAATTGGTAGACTTTTCCATAAATATTTATAACCTTTTTCGATTGTAGTAATGTGAAGATATAAAAACTTTTCATAATTATAGTCTCAAAATAATAATAATTTATTTTCTTGTCAATTTTCTTGAAACTTTAAAAGTTCCTTAGGAGACTTAGTACAATTTCAATATCATAAATAATTTCATTCCTCCATGTAGTAACACATTAGCTTTTTAAAGCTATCAAATACTTGTGCACTACCTCATATTTCAAAACGTCGTTCGTATGGTGACCATCTTCTATTAGATAGAAAATTATTGTCATTGTAGTCAAAATCATATATGCAAGATCTCTTTCTTTCTTTACTTTTGCCTTTAATAATTTATTTTAATAACATTTGACAAGGTCTATTTTGGCGTACCATATTTACACGATCAATGAGAAAATCATTCTACCACACCATAATATTCATTTTGGTCATAGACAAAAATTTTATAAGCAAGAATCACTTTTTGCTTTTACCCTTTGGTGGATCATGATAAAACATATTATAACATCAATGACCTTTTTATACCGAATTAAAATTCTTTATTTCTCTCAAACCTCCCATAGAGGTGAGTTATGGTACTTATCCAACCATATATAAGCATAATTTTATCCATAATTTTTTTTTACATTTTGACATATTCACTTTCAAGGATGGCCAAGCATTCACAATACTTACCCGAGTCACATTCTTTTCAAGAATTAGACTATAATGATATGTGATTCATAATTAATTTTATAAGTTCATTGTCATGCATTGACATTTATCATATTTATATACCCACCTCAACATCACTTTGAAAGATTAAATGTACCACCACTTTATGTTTTTTTGATGGAAGATTTATAAAATTTATCAAATAAGGTCGCACGATAACCGCGTGCCCATTGACCTTTTATACTAAATTGATGGTAAATAATATCTTCACTTTTGAAGGACCATTTTAGCAATTCATAATGTTCTTTCTTTTACAATCACCATAATGATGACTATTACATATTTTTTCTCTTCACGCCCACAAAACTAAATCACTTGTCTTCTTTTTAGACTTATTATGCAATGCTACCTCATTCACATCAAAGAATGGAGCATATCAATGTGGTAGATTTTTATGAATTTTTATCAATTGCCTTAGCCATCATCATATCATCAAAATAAATAAGAATATGAACCCAACGTCTTATCAATAAAGGCGTGTTAGGCCATAATTTCGTGGGACTTAAATCCAACATCATCATTATGCACCAGAAATTAAATTCATATTTTATCCTCTTGATGCAATAAGACTTGAATCCACTATCTTACCATCAATCAATGGCATAACAAGCTAAAGTGAAACATTACTCACCCTTAGCCTTTAAAATATTATTACTTTGTGATTTCATGTCACTTTCCAAGATAAGTAAATTCTGCTTCAAAATTAGCTTTGTATCTTCTTGATTTGATGATCATTTTTCTACACCAATAGTACTACAACTTTTGTGTATTATAACAATACCAAATTAAAGATTGCATTTTTATATCATAATAAATAATTTTTCTATGAATTAAATAATATTCTAGAAAGTACTACAAATTATCTTTACAACGATCTATGAAAAGCTAAAACTCTAAAAGTGTTGAGAAGTTTTATCAACAACAAAAAATAAAGACTTAAGGATTGCATTTTTAGATTACATACAATAAATAATTTTTATATGAATTAAACTACATTCTAGAAGTTACTACAAATTAACTTTACATTCTCATTTTCTATCAATGGGCTTATTAAAGTTTTATCTAAGGAACTATATATATATGGTCAGCTGATAGCGGCCTGTACTCAACAAGGCATGTATATATATATATATATATATATATATATATATATATATATATATATATATATATATATATATATATATATATATATATATATAAACGACATGCACGTATGGGTTGTCTTCCTTTCCCCACTTTCAAAACACAATAACCTAAAGACATAAAATGGTAATGTCATTAACAAAAAATAACTAAGCATGAAAAATGTAAGAAATACTATAGTTAAGAATCAAAAGGAAAAGATGAACTTTATTACATTATAGCTTAACTAAATCATTCTAAAACGGGTGAAAAAAACTAAGCATAAAAAAATACTGTAGATATGAGTTAAAGGGGAAAGATATAGCATATTGCAACATAACATATTCCAATCATTTTAAAAATAAGGTGGAAAAGAGGAAACAAAATTAAAATTATGTTTTAAAGAGTTTTTTGTTCATGCCTTGAAGGAACCAATGCCAAAAAGCTCTCATGTGTTGCTAGCACTTCAAAGTATATCATAGCCAATATGACTCAAATTAATTTTATTTAAATAGGAATAAATTTTATGTGGGATTTTGAGGGTCATAAAATTATTTATTAAATATTTGGAGTTATAACCATGAAAGGTTTGGGAGTTATGGATGTTACTAATACTAATTAAGAGTAGATATTATGAAGATGAAAAGATATGAGTTATATAGATGATTTTTTATAGAAGAATAATTTTAAAATGAGAAAAAAATTAGAGAAAAAAAAGAGAAAATAGATAAATAGGAATGAAGGTCATAAAGAGGTGCCACATAACCTTGTCCATGATTCTCCTTTATATTATATATAGATTTGCAGAATTTTTTCCATCCCCTATATCATTATGTCATTGGTTGAATTTTTTTCATCATTTATATCTTTATCTTCTTTTTATTTAGAGATGAGCAGATTGTTATCCAGCCAGCTGAAGAAAAATTTGAATAATTTGTTAAAGAAAGATGTGAAAGTCGAAGAAAAATAAGAAGATGGAGTATAGGACCTCTCAAAGTTATGGAGCATGAAAATGATGATTGGTAAAATAGACATTCTCATGAAAAGAAAATTAAAGTGATAGTCGTTTAATGTTGGAGAAGATTTTTTTTTCTTTTTTTTTTGTAGTGTTGAAAAAATAAATACTTTTTTTTTATGTAGATTACATAACTAAATTAAAATATTAAGTTATGGAGAAAAAGTTTTTTTCTTTTTTTGAAAAATAATAAATTTGATATATGTTAATTATTCTTTTCCCCATTTAAATTCGGAGAATAAAAATTCATCTAAAATATTTTATGTTAGTGTTGGGTAAGATCTGAACATTTTTATTTTGGTTTAAGGACTCGCAGAATAATCGTGTGGCAATTGAGAAGCTCATTTTTAAATAGTTAAAGTAAGTCATTACTTTCTTTGTGATAACTTGAATTGATGAAGTAGTAATTACACAAAGTATATTATTATTGAAGAATTGATATATTTCATTGATCTATGAAGAGTAAATTTGAAAATAATTGTGAGCAATCAAATTTAAACTATTAGATTTAAAACATTCATAATTTGTGGTTAAAATAAAAAAAATAACACTTCATCAGGTCACAATCATAATTTAATTCTTATTTGCAATAATTTATGTTTTTCTTTATCATAATAAATTTCTTTCATGGACAGAGAGATAATACGTCATGCAAATAAGATTTCTCTATATAAGAATCAAGGTATAATGTTTATGCTTAATTTAAATTTTTCATTAATTTTTATTATTTAAAATTAACATTTTTTATTTATATTCTGTCACATATATAGCTAAGAAATTTGAAAATCTATTTAATTAGATGTATATAGATATCATAAAAATGCGAAACAAGTCGTGCAAATAATATATACAAATATGATATATTTCTCATGAGCAGAAAAACGACTTTTGAAGAATTATTACACCATATTCATATTCTACTCTGTTTTAGGAAGATTATAATATAAAATTTGTAGGCATTTAGATATTTCAATTGGTTTATTCTTTTCTTGATTTTGCGTACAAATCTATATTTTTGTGTATCTTTTTTTATTTGATTGCCTGTCATTTATCTTATACAATCAAGTAGTATTTTTATATTTCTTCTTGAGTAGTTCCTTACTATAAAAAAAGAAAACAAAAAAATAATAATTAAAAGATCAAATAAAATAGTTTTTTTTAAAGTATATGCGAATAAGTTGTAACTAAATACGTTAAATCATAATCGAAAGAGGTAAATGTTTAGTGATGTAGATTAAAGTATAATTAAACATAATATATCACGGGTCAGATATTAAAATTCTTTTTCATAGAATGAATTCATGATGTTACGTTTACCTTTAAAATTCGTATTCAAAATTTTTTACACGCATTATGGAATTATTTTTGATTCTTAGGACAAGTTAATATCTTTTTTGAATTTTTAAGTAAAAACATATAGAATTTAAAATAGAATATGAGACAAAATTATATTTTGATAGATGTGAAAGCATTTAACTTGAATTATAAATTACAACCACTTCTAAGAGATTAAATTATTTTGGAGTCTTCTTCTAATCTAATATTTCATTATTTGTAATGCATAATAAAACTTATCTATTCTAAGTTATATATTTTGAAATAAGAGATAAGAAAAGTCAATTGATTATGTGACTACAAAAAATGAGGGGGGGCGGAGGTAGAAGAAAATTATTTTATTTTGCATTTTAATTGAGATATTATAATATGATAGTTGAATTTTTTTTAAGTTAATATAATTTAACATGCTCGAACAATACATTTAAAAATAAAATAATTTTAAATAATATTTTAATATTATCCGCGCATCACTCGGGCATGTATACTAATATATTATAAAGCAGAGGACGAAACACTATAATTAGCCAAGTGGCAAACTATCGAGAAGCCACTTGGCAGTTTTTAGGACAAAGATTAATTGTATTGTAATAATATCTTTGTATTAAGGAATTAGAAATATTTGAATTTGAAAATACAATATCCTTTATTATAACTATTTTTTTCATTAGCTTAAAAATAGAAATCCATGGTTGAAGAGTTCTAAATAGACTTCCACTCTTTCATAATTTATCTCTTTTTAAATTTAAATGCTATATAACATATCAAAATATAATTTATTTAAATATTAAATCAATGATGAAACTATAATAATAATAATAATAATAATAACTAATAATAGTAGAAGTAGTAATAGTAGTAGAAGTACATCGTATGTGTAGCAGTGGCAATAATAATAATGATGATGATGATGATGATGATGATAATAATAATAATAATAAAAGTATTAGTAGTGAATGTAATTATGTAGTAGTAATAGTTGTAGAAGCAACAACAACAACAACAACAACAACAATAATAACAACAACAACAACAACAATAATAATAATGATAATAATATTTATATTTTTCTGCAGTTATTTATCTACTCTGAACTTAATAAGCTCAGAGGTATGATTAGGAAGCAATAGAGAAAAAAATATGCTGATATACCCCGCATGAGTTCTAACTATTATCCGCATCCAACTCCTCAAGATGTTTTGATAGAGGAAAGAGATTGAAATTAGACCAATACATCGTATAACGGAGATGCAATTTATGAATGGAACTTGGATGGCTTATCTGAAAGACAATTGTCTGTTCTAATAAAAAAAATTGATTATCTAAATCATCCTGAAATTTAAGAACATATTTAACAATGGTTAACATTTCATATGCAATCGTTGCATACTTCTTTTGACTATCAGTCCATTTTCCAGAATGAAATCGAATTAATTGCTTAGTATTATCATGGGAATTAACTTGCTTAAGTATTCCACCAAAATCAATGTTAAAGGCATCAGTTTCAACAATTTTTAGCCAAGCAGGATTAGCTAGAGTTAAGTAAGGCAAAGATTTGACACGTTGCTTAATACGTTTAACAAGGTTTGTGTGACTATCAGTCCAGGAACCTTTAAAACCTCTTTTTAGCCTATCATATAAGGGGGCTAAATCTCTTGACAGATTTTCATAAAATGGGGATATATAATTCAAACTACTCAAAAATCGTTGCAATTGAGTCCTATCAGTGATGACATCTGAAAATTTATCAGCAAAATCAATATACAGTTAAAATCATTATTATTTTTATTAAATAAAATAATTTTCTAGACAAAAAAAACAAGAAAATAAAAAAAAAGACATAGGGAAAGGTAGGATAATGAAGAGTAGCAAATTGATTAAATATAGTTACATTATAAGATAAATATACATTGTATTTGAAGAAAATGGATAAAAAAGAATAATAAACTGATTTTCTTTTATAAAGTGAATATGATATTTGAATTTAAATAAATGAAAGATGATTTGAAATGAAGTTCTATAGCTTCTTAATCTCTCCTATATATATTCCTACAATAATATAATGTTAAAGTTCTCCTTTTTTTTGGTTCTATCGATAATTAGCTTTATTTTTTAATTGCTATAGTTATTGCATTCTTTATGTTTTAGAAACCTTTTTTGATTTAAATTTTTTGTTTTTATACGCAGATGATGATCGTTTAATAGATATCTTTTCGTATTATATCCAAACCTGAATTCAAGTAAGTAATATTTTTCATTCTGATTTTATTCTTTGATTTTGCTAAAGTAAATATATTTTCTACTAAAAATTTTAGTCAGAAATACTAAATTTTATCAATGTCTTGACATTATCTATTATTTCATTAAAATCTTTTAAGTTGTAAATATTATAATAAAGAACAATATGAAACATAATTTTTTTTACAATTACATTATTATTTTTACTCAGATAGATTTAGTTAGAGATGGAGAAGGGAAGAGGAAAGAGATATTAACAATCTGATTGAAACACCCGGAGTTTTGATCCTTAATTTTTTTTTTGAGTTTTTGAACTCTTTGGGAACCATACGACTTAAGCATACTAGTCGTATGTTGTGCTAACGACTTAGTAGCCCAAGTCATATGATAAACAGTATGTTCTAGGTCATTTTCTGTCCAAGGTACGACAAGACTCCACACGAGTTGTATGGAGATGGTACGAGAGAGTAGGGCCAATCGTATGTTAAAGAATGTGCATTCTTGATCATGTACTGCCTAAGGTACGACTATAAGGTACCAATCATATGATGTTGATAAGAGTTAGTCCATGAAGTCGTATGTTGGACAAAATTATAGTCCAACTTTCTTCCTAGGGAATGAGTTAGGGGTACTACTCGTATGACTGGATACGGGTGAGGGGTCCAAATCGTATCCACCTGCGTTATTTTTACAACTTTTAAGCTGAGGGTATTCTGGATATTTTTCACCCCAGACCCTTAAGAGCCCACATCCTATAACACTCTTTTGGCCTCTCATTACTCACTTTAGAAAATCAAAACACTCTCAAAACTCTCTCTAAAGGCTCTTAGGAAGATTGGGCTAGGGTTCTTCAAGGTGTTTATCTAGAGGCTTAAAGATCTTTGTAACTCAGGAATGTTACTCCTCCCTCCTTGTTAGTTCGAACTAAAAACATATTGTACTTAATGGTTTTCATGGAGTTATTGTAGGTTTATGTTGGTTTTGAAATATATGTTGGGGGTTTTAGTTACTAATGGTTGGATAATGTTTTCCCATATTCTATTTATGATTTTTCATGTTATAATAATGGTTTGAACATGTGGTTGCATGGGAATGGTTAATTGGTTCTTGATTTTGGTTTTAGAAATCTTATGCCCTCAATATATTTGTTAAAATGCCTAGGAGAATGATTTGGTCACCTACTTTGTCTATTATTGAAAACCTTGCATTGCATGATATGGTAATGGAACCTAAATGGTTTGATTGGTATTAAATGGATTGGAAAAACCCTGATGTCTATGGATCCCAAATTGATTATTTTGTACAGAAATTGGTAATAAACTTAAACCATTGCATAATTGATTTTGGTTTATACATTATTACTTGATTTGGTTTATTTCTTGAAACTAATGCATGGTATAAATAGTTAATTGGTTAAGGATGATTTTGGAAACCTCGTGGGGTACACGGGAATCCCCCAAGTGGTATTATAATAAAAACCTTGTAGGGTACATCAGAATCCCCCAAGTAATTTAAATAGTGGAGTCTGCGGGGTACATGAGAATCCTGTAAAGTGTTGGTTAATGACATTGCTTACAAGCTATAGTCGATATAACGATACCACTAATTAATGACTTAATAATTGACTCTTGAAATTGGTTGTTTGGTTGTGTGTGATAAATATTTTAATTGTGTAATAATGAGGGTTGCGATAGCTAGCCATGAAGGTGTGAGTCCAAAAGGTTGGCACTAAAAACTCATGTTTGCTAACATGAGGATTGATCTTGATGACCACGTGCTTGTGGGGTACAGGGGAATCCCCTAAGTATATACACATACATATGTATCATAGAGGGCAAAGGGTAGAAGGGAATCCTCGGCCACCAATGACATCTCCATTTCGTGTAGTTACACGCACTGGGTCGTTCATGGGGTAACACTGAGCCCATATAACCCGTGCGTGGCGTGGATTATGACGGTGATGCTTCACAACCCATATTAAAGGTTTTAAATGCATGCTAAACCCGATTTTCTTTCCTGGCATGGTATATATGTATATATGTATGTGATTGCATAGGGTTATTTACTTTGGTTTTGAATAATGGCATTATTTCATTCTTACTTTTGAGTATGTGCTAGCGTTCACCCGCTAACCTATCTTCGGGCGCTGTATCCCCATGCGATGCAGGAACCGACCATACTATCACACTTCTTGCTTAGTGACTTGGTGATTCGAGGACAACTTGAGTCAGACTGAAGTGGTGAGCTTCTATTCTTCGGAAGGTCCATTTCATATTATGGTTTATATTATGATTTTACTATTCTCTTGACACTTATTTTTGGCTATGATCGGAGGCATGTCCCGACTAGATATTCTTGGACATTGTTTAGAGGCTTTGTATGGACAACTATGAACTTGGGTATGTTACAGTTTGTTTGGTTTAGACGGTATGACTTGTTGGGTTGGTCTTAGTTCTAGACTTATCCCAAATTCATTGAAATTTTAATACTCTATCTTGTTAGATATTCGAAGTTCATCCGAAACTGATTGTATATTTATTGGTTGGATTGGGTATAGGGGATGGTCTCCAATCCTGATTAGACTTGAGATGCCAGACACGATGAGGCCCTGATTTGAGTCATGTCACTAATATATTTAAATTATGAATAATATAATAAGAGCAAATATGAAACATAATTATTTTTTTTGTATAGATTTGGTTAGAGGTGGAAGATTGGATGGGGGTAGAGGCATGTGGTGGTGGTGGTGATGGTTAGGGGTGTGCATCGGTCGGTTCAGTTTTATGTGTTATTGGTTCGATTTAACGATTTTTGATTTTTAAATATGCCAAACCAATAACCAACCAATAAGATATTTTCTTATCGGTTTTTGGTTGATCGGTTTTTGATGCTTAGCGGTTCAATTTTCGGTTTAACCAATAAGAAAATACTCATAAAATAAAAATAGTAACAACTAAAATAAAAAAACAAAATCTCAGTTGCTGCCAAAATCATACGCAATGCGTTTTAGTTTACAAGAATCTTCAAACTTGAATTGAATGTTAGTTCGAAAAAAAATTGAATCCTAATTGTCGGAAGCTACTAAATGCTTCAAGTTTTCCAACACAACAATACCAGAGCTCAGAGGCGGAGCCAGAATTTTTGCTTAGGGGGTTTAAAATATGAAGAAAAACTCATCGAAGGGGGTTCAACATCTAGAATATATAAATAAAAATTATTTTAACCATGTATTAATAATATAATTTTCCGTCGAAGGAGGTTCGTCCGAACCCCTCTTTAATAGGCTAGCTTCGCCTCTGCCAGAGCTTTGTATTGTGCCTTTATTTTCCTGAATAGGTTAATACTTTGTGAATCTCTGAATTGTGAATAAGTAGTGTGTGTGTATGTATGTGTGTGTGTATATATATATATATAGGAGTAAAATAATAACTTAGCGTATCTTTATTGGGTTATCGGTTTAACCGATAACCCAATAAGCTAAAACCAAAATCGAATCGTTTACCTAATAAATTTTTTTAGAAAACCAATAAAAAATCGTTAACTCAATAACCTAATACCAATAATTCAATAATATTTTTATCGGTTCAATTAATCAGTCGATTCGATTTTTGCACACCCCTAATGGTGGTGGGGGAGTTTTCATTTTTTTTAAAAAAAATTGAAAGGGGGGGAGGGGGAGGGGTGCAGAGATGGAGGCAGGGTGGGAGTAGATTTTTTTCCCTTTTACATTTCATTGAAAAATAATCTGATCGTTAAATTTTTTGTAAAGATAATATGATTTAATGTGTTCAATTGAGACATTTCAATGTAAAACGATTAAAACTAATTTTTAATATTATCCGTACGTTACACGGGTACGTATACTAATATATATATATATGCATAATATATGAATGTGTACTTTATCTTTAACTAAGGAAATTAATCGCGCTCTGTGTGGTGTTTAAAAATTTATTATTTGATGTAAAAAAAACAATTATTTTCTCGGATCAATTTTACATATACTTTAGATTTATTATGTAGCCTTAAAATTATAACTTATTATAATTATATTACGAAGAATATTTTCGTAAAATATAAGAAAATAAAATTTAATAATTTAACATTTATTAATGACGGATAGCATATTCCTTATCAATAAATTAAAAAAAATTATCTGATAACAATTTTATTTCATTTCTATTGCACATTCAATGAAGTTGAGATTTTAATTTGAAATAATGAACTTTTTGTCCTTGCCTCTCTAGAAATATTTCACAATGTGAAATAATGACAAATTACTACACAAATACAACATCAACTGAAATTTAAATTAAAAGAAAATTGAATAATGATATAATAATATCTTGATAAAATTTTTTGTCATTCTAAAATGAGGTTTTATCCTTTTTAATTTATTTATATATTCCTATTTAATAGAATCGTCATTTATTATATTTCGCTTTTTCTCAGTTCATATCGTAAGAGTTTAAAACAAACATTAAATTCAGTACAAAAATTTTTACTAAAAAATAAGAAAAAAAAAGCTAGTACTTAAAAGAAGGAAAATGAAAATCAGCAAAGAGATATTTTCATATAAAAAGAATTGAAATATAATGATAATGATTAAAAGAGAGTTTTGATGAATTTCCTACCTTCTTAAGAAATGTTTTATTATTTTCACCCCAATTAAGTAAGAATATGTTTTTCTTATTCTAATATGCATTTGCATTATTTTTCACTTGCAACCACATAAAATTTATAATGAGAAAACGAATTATCTTACCATTTTAATGCATTGATAAGCACACATAAAAAGAATTTTCTTTCAAAAAAGTAAATTAGTTATCAAAAAATAAGATAAAGCACTTACTGAAATATGCAATATACATACATGTCTAGTTATATTGAAATTTTTTTATTATATAATATAGTTTTTATTCAAAATATTTTTTTATAAATTATGTCATATTCAAAAAATTATATTTATTTTATTACAAATTTATGCAATACTCAAGTATACAAGGAATTAATTAAAAATGATATAATGGTGGCAATATTGCCACATGGGAGGATGAGATTGTGGCTAGGGCTGCATATCGGTCGGTTCGGTTCGGTTTTGAAAATTATCGGTTTCACTTATTCATTATCGGTTTGTATATATGCTAAACCGTTAACGAACCGTTAAGATATTGGTTAATCGGTTGTCGGTTTATCGATTTTTCATTGTTATCGGTTCGGTTATCGGGTTAACCATTAACATTAAACATTAAGAAGGTGAAACAAAATCACCTCAGCCAAACAAAGACAAAGTCCATTAATTTAATCTGTTAGTAATTTATGGATCGGAGTAATTCACATCTCCACTTATTTGTTATTCAAATGCATAAGCAAATTCCAGCATTTGAAGGTCAATGTACAGATTTTGACAGCCTAAATTGTAGCAGATTTCGCAGGCTGTGTGTGACATAACAAGGCACTCCTAGAATTCTTCCCAGGTACAAGAAGCCTGGACCATATTCTAAATGTTTCCTTTCGTCCTTAAGTTAGAAGATCTAAAATGGTTTAATGCTACCTAAAAGGGAACTTCAGAACTGAAATTTCAAGTGTGCATATATTAACATGAACACCCTTAAAATAGTAATAAAACCATAAGCTTCTAAGTAGTTTTTTTCCGCACCGGACTAAAACATATCAGTTTTTTGACCTATATGCCTCCTTAGCTGACTGGTTCAAGTAATAGTTGTTTGCGACCAATTTTTCCTGAAACAAATTTTTGCATTTCTTTTATTTCAACACAAAGGTCCCCATCATAAGGTAAGAAAGAAACACACTGGTTGGCTAAATAAAATAAATGCAAGCAGCTGCTGCAGATTTACCAGGAGTGACTGAACATTGGCCAGCTTCTTTTGATCAAATTCATACTCTTTTACAGGCACTTTTGCCGCCTGTCATAAAAGTGCTACACATTAGGCTATTAATGCAAAGCCACAATTCAATAATGTTATGTAATAAACATTGAGAAACTCTATTCTGAAGTCATCAGGAAACAGTTTGAAAGAAATGCCAGCTAAGTTGAAGAACTAACAATTAAAACAGGAAAATCAGTTTGAAGAGCACCGACTTTTAGAGGGCTTTTACCAGATTAATTAAGTATATTTCACTTGTACTGGGTAAATATATTTTCTAAGTACCACAGCTCCTAACTCATATTACTTCAAGGGATCAATGCGTCTGATGACACATTTAGGATTCTAACAGATGTTTCATCATTCTGTAAATTTTAACAGTGTGATTGTGAAGAGACCTTCAGGTACTTGAGAAACTGCAACTCCTCTGGAATCAAGAAGAGTAAGGCATTTCCTTTAGCACCTTCACCACGTGTTGTTCGACCAACTCTGTGTATGTATTCCTGTAAAGGTTTACACACAAATCATTAAAAGGAAACAGAAATCCTTCATAACCAACTTCGAAAACCCATAAAGTAAAGTGTCTATTACCTTGGGTTCATCAGGGGGATCAATCTCCTGGCACTTGGGACAACGCAGTATCCTTGTTGTAGCCCTTCGTTCGTGACCTGAATTGACCATATAACCAAACAGACTTACAACATGATCTTAAATTAACCATATACTAGGAGGAAAAACATGAGTTTGTATATACCCTCCTCCTCCCATCGTCCACATCAATGTAGATAGGAGCTGTCAAAGATAAGCGTGCAAGGTCTTCAACCTGGAAAAAATGAGCAGATCTCAGCCAACCTCATTTACTGTGTCGATATTTTCACTTTCTCAAATTATCATAAATTTATATTTAACCAACATATATGACATGACATGTATTACTTTCAGGAGTTTCAGTAGGACTTTCAACAGGTCCCAAATTCAGATCAAGATTCATCGTATTCGGTGTACTATCCTCCATATCAATTCAACCAATATAAAACAAAACACAAAAACCTGAGCTTTCCCACTTCACCAAAAAAAAAATAAAAAATCAAGATTACCCTTTATCCTAATCAACTAAACAAACACCCTCAACCTTCAATTCTCACCCTCATCCAATAACTCCTACTGCTATTCCACTTTAAAAAAAAAATCAAACCCCAAATTCATCAACCAGCTAAACCTAACCAAAAGCCCCAAATAATTTATAAAACAATAAATCAAAACCAACAATTCCAATAAAGGTGCAATCTTTTTAGCTAAATCACAACAACAACAACAACAACAACAACAAACAAAACCAATTTTTTTTTTTAAAAAATCAAGAATACAAACAAATTCAAAGAAATAGCATCACCTTCCGCAAGTATTATAGATCCTTGAGTAGATTTGTGAGTGAGAGTGAGATCGGAGATGTGAGATTGTGATTTGTGAGTAGCGAGTAGTCTGAGAGAGAGTGAGAGACTGAGGAGAGAGGCGTGATGTGAGATTGTGATTGTAATACCCTAACCCTATTGTAGTATTGTGAAATAAACTGTGAAACAGGAATGTGAATAAATGGATTATGGACTTGGGCCAGTGGACTTGGGCCAGTGGGTATGGGTGGAGTTAATGGGCCTGTGCTTATCGGGTTATCGGGCCACCCGATAAAAAAAACAAATAAACCGTGGCCCGAACCGATTAACCAATAGCAGAAATTCTCACCCCGATAACCGACCCGATATATAAAATAACCAACCTGTTAAACCGATAAGTAAATTAACGGTTCGGGTTAACGATTTGTACCAAAATATGCACAGGCCTAATTGTGGCAGCTAATGTATTTAAACTAGGTGGCATCATTTCCTTGCTAAGTGCGAAACTCCTATTTTTAAATTGTAAGTAATAAATAGAATTAATCATTGATCAACTCATCACTTTCCTGTACAACTTTCCTTTATAATCCTATTAGTAGATGCCGAAGGCCGTGCTGTTATGTTTTAATTTTAATTTATGTGAAACAAATATAATTTAGATAATTAATCATAATTTTGATATATTTTAAGTATTTTAAGTTGTTGATTGTTGTAATTTATAATACGTATTTATGTAATTTTTAAATTATACATATTATACTCTTTGTTTAAATTTTGCATCATTGATAGTTAATTATATTTTAACTATTTCAATTTAAGTGACACTAATATAATTTCGAAAGTCAATCAAATATTTTATATCTTTTATTTTTATTAAGTTGTTAATTATTGTAATCATTAGTAATTTTTATGTATTTTTTTGAAATATATAACAGATTATTTTTTTAAATATTGTAAGCTGTTAAAATATTATAGTTTGTAATATTTTTTTTGTAATTTTCAAATAATATATGTTACTCTTTTTATTCAAACTTTGAGGCATTAATAGTCAATTATATTTTAAAAAGAATTTAAGTTTTTAATTACTGTGATTTATAATACTTTTCTTTCTATTTTAATTTAACTGATATTGATATAATTTTGAGAGTCAGCCAAATATTTTATACCTTCTAAATTTTTTAAGTTATTAATTATTGTGATTTACAGGAATGTTTTCATAATTTTTTTGAAATACATAACAAATCAAAAGAAATAAGACAATTAAATTAAAGTGGATGGAAAAATGAAGGCAAGGGAAAGGACCAATGAAGTTATGCCAAAACAGACAGATTGATCTTTAAATTTTTTCAAGCTGTTAATTATTGTGATTTATATTATTATTTTATGTATCTTTTGAAATATATACAAAAATATTTTTTTAGATATTTTAATTGTTAACTATTATAATATGTAATATTTTTTATGTAATTTTTAAATAATTTATATTACTCTTCTTGTTCAAAATTTTGTTGCTTTCATAGTCAATCATTTTTTAAATAATTTAATTATTTAATTATTATGACACAATAGTTAGATGACCATAATAATTAATCAGTGATATCGTAAATCACGGTTGAAGCAGCGAAACAGAGATTTCTTAAGTGACTTACAATAACTAATTAGAAGTGATATAGTGAAATTACTATAAAAAAATACTTGTGAAAAAAATATAAGTGAGCCTCTTATAAGACTTCAAGTTAATTTATGATTAAATATTATTAATTTTTTAATACTTAGATAACTTATGATAATTAATTAAGGACAATATAGTAAAATTACGGTTGAAACAACTGAAGCGAACTTGTAATAAATATCTATTTTATTTTTTTACTAAAATATTATTAATTTTTAATATATAAATAACATATAATAATTAATTACAGATAATATAGTAAAATCATGGAACAAACGACTAGATTGTCGACAAGGAGGACAAGCCGAAGCTGCTCAAACCCCCTCTTATATATTAGTAGAAATAGAAAATAGATATAGCACCTTGACATTGACCTTTAACTTTAGGGATGTTCTTATTAAATTAAGGGGTAACAACATATCTTGACAAACATAGTCTCCTAATTACTTTATTTAACTTAAATTTGAATTAATTATAATTCATAACCCCCTTTTGACTAGTATTTATTCTTAACAATTTATGGTCTCTCATATATTTTCTCTATTTTTATATTTTCTATTATTTCTTTTTTGTTGCTTTGTTATTTTTTTCTTCATTTTTTTGTTGTTTTCTCTGTCTTTTTCACCTTTTTCTTTTTCATTTTTTTAATTTTTCTTTTTTTCCTTTTTATTTTTTAGTTCTTTTTTTTTCTCTCTATTTTCTATTACTCTCCTTCTTTTTTTTGTATTTTTTCTCTTTTTTTTTTCCTTTTCATTTTTTCTCCTTTTTATTTGTGCGAACTAGCAAATACAAATACAAGTGCAAACTATAAATACAAATGCTAATTATAACATACAAATATAAATGCAAACTATAAGATACAAATACAAGTGCAAACTATAACATACAAATACAAGTGCGAATTATCATTTGTATTTTTTAATTATTGAAAAGGAACGATTGATTTTCTTTCTACGAATACTTGTTTGTATTTATTGATACGAGTTGTATTTGTAAAATCATTTGTTTCATTTATTTGTAATTGTATTTGTATCAAGTGATATTTGTTTATTTACAAAGATGAATGATAATTTTGATATACAAATACAAAACGGCATATTTGTATTAAATAATACATTACATATTTATATATCTTAGAATCAAGAAAATACAATTAATGCATGTACTTATTTGTATACAAATACAAATACAAAATAATTCTTTAAAAAAAATATATCGACGAAAATAGAATACAAATACAAGTATAATCTAAATATACAAACACAATAAAATCATAATATAAACATAATCCAATATAATATGCAGTCAATTATAAAATACAAATACAAAATAATTCTTTAAAATACAAGTGCGAACTATAAAATACAAATACAAATGCAAACTGTAAAATATAAATACAAGCGCGAACTTTAAAATACAAATACAAATACAATTGTATCAGTGAATACAAAAATATAAATGATAGTGTGACTATAAATACGATAAATAATTGTGGTATTTACGTTATCATACATGGCTTGTGTTTGACTAATTATATTTTTCGAAAGTAAAACATAAAAATAATAACAAAAAAATGATAAAGAAAATAAGTACAAAAATAAAAATAAAAAAATCAAAGAAGAAAATGAAAAAAGAAAGAGAAATAGAAGTTAGATATTAAAGAGAGAGAAAAAGAAAAACATAAAAAAAGGAAAAAAATAGAAAAAAGAAGAAGAAAAAAAGGAAAAACACGAAAAAGAAAAAAATATAAAAAAATATAATTAATGAAAGTGTTTTTGGCGAGACTAAATATGTAGTGTATTTATAGTTTTATGAATACAGATCACTGAGTAAAAGTGAATACAGTGGCTGAAAATCGAATACAACGACTATAACTGTTAATTATGTAAAATGTGGCTATGGAAGAGGGGTTTTATAGCAAAGTGGTGCAACAAATTATGTACCATCCATTTGTTGCAAATATATATTATGCGTATATATATAGCATGTTGAAGAGGGAATTTGTGAAAAAATGTATTATTTCCAGGTAAGACCCAAGGGGGGTTCATAACCTATATACTATCCAATATTTGATACCAATCTCTATGACTCCTCTCCAGCACATCCCTTGGTAGAGGGTCTATAAAGATGTCACAAGCTAGTATTTTCAGTATTTCCACAGTGGTACCAATATTTCACAAGTGCATATAATATAAGTATGCAATGCTCACAACTAACCAGAATGAGAATTTTCAAAGCCAACCAACATCTAACTATGTGAGCCAAAATCCACTCAATATGCCAACAATCCATGAATACAATATAATTATATGCCAAAAGAGCAAAATACAAAATAATATGTCGTTGATACCTCAAAATCCCAATTTAGGATTTTCACCAGAAAAATACCACAAAATATACATACATAAGGCCAATAACACTATACAAGATCCCACAGGATCACACATAGCAAATAACATCTTAATACCACCAAAAAACAACAAAGGCCCCTCACAGGCATAACACAATATTAATAGTTATTTTCATGACTGGTTCCTAAACACATAACATGATTTTTATACCAATATTAACTACCCATCCAGTCTGAGGAAAGTTAAGCCATAACCTACATTAAATATCATAAATCGGTACAAACAAGCCTTTAACATCGAGCTTCCACACCACGAACAGACCTAGAATTAACTAAAACACCAAATTTAGAATCTACATGTTAAAAGAAAGCAAATGATACCCATATCGCCCGTTTCTGGGTCAGAGTCAAAATAGAACCCTCAAAAATAGGTTTTAAAAAATAAAGGGTAAAATCAAAATTTTTGTTAAAAAACATATATCCTATGACTAAAGAAACTCTTAAATGAAATCAAGTGAAAACGGGTTAAGATTGGGGTTTATATAAAAAATAATAATTTAGGCCTTCCGGGTCAAAATTTTCATATTTCACTTTCAAATTCATGTTTTAACGAGATTTAAATGATAATAATTGAAAAAATATAATTGAAATAGGGATTGGAGCTTACCCAAGCTTAGAAATGGAAGAAATCACCTAAAAACTCAAAATCCCAAGCTCTAAGTCTCGAAAATGGTGAAAGAAATTTAGAAAATAAATATATGTATATGGGTACCAGGTGCAGCTAAAGCAGTCAAATAGCTGCTTTAGCGATCACTAATAAAGTGGTTAAGTACCACTTTAGCGATACCCGCCAATGCATGCCAGACTGCTAAAGAAGACAAGGGCCTCTATAGCACCTAACACTAAAGTGTGATACAATCCTAAAGTGCATAAGGATTGCAAGGACTTCTCAAAGGACCAAGCTCGGAATTGGCAAGACATTTGAGACCCTTTTGGAATCTTTCTCAAGTCGTGACCAAAATAAAAGGGGAGAAGGAAAGCTTACACTCAAGAGGCGCCTAATTACTAAGGGCATGGAGGTCTTTACACTACAAAAGGACACACTCAAGAGGCGCCTTTCCTAAGCCCTCATTAAGGGCATTTTTGTCAATTACTATGTAATAGTATAAATAGACAAATTAGCTTCTTTTTTCATTAGACTTTGATGAATTGAAATTGAGTATTACTCTTAGTGTAGTTTGTTTCCTTAGTGTAGGGCTTGGAAAATCCATCTTAGTGTAGGTCTTGGAAAAGACATCCAAACTTGAGAGATTAATACATTTGATGAATTTCACTTATGTTGATCAATTGGCAAGAAAGGTGTGATTGAGGAGTGTGAATTCCTTTGGTTCACCTAAGAGTGAGGTTTGAAATACCATTGGTGAGGTGTGTTTGAATGTTTGAGACACATTATTGTGCTAATCATTGGTGATAGTAAGGGTCTTATTACCTATCTTTACATTTATGCTATCTTTTTCTTCATCTCCTTTCTATGTGTTGTTTTTCTTTACTTGTGGTTGCTTATTTTTGCATATTGAGTCCTTAATTTCGGTTTTAATGGTTTATTTTTGTATCAGTTGGTATCAAGAGCCATGTATTAGAGTTGTTCCCACAACTCTAAGTCTTGGACCTAAGAAAATCTTCACAAAAAAAGAGTCTAGAGTTAAAAAATCCACAAAAAGAGTCAAAAATCTGAAAAGCTCAAAAAAATTGTGTTGGTCTGTTGTTTGGTAGTAGATCCGAATTTCACAACTTAGATATACTAATTTTTATCTTGTTTTAATAGTTTCTAGTGTTAGATTCTTGTTCTCGATCTAGATCTAAGTTTAGAACAAGATTTGGTTGTTTTTGAGCTAGATCCACCATTGTTATGGATTGTTTGAAGCTTTTGAGGAGGGATCTCATTTTTTATCAACTTGTTTGTGGCGTTTTGTGTTGGTTGTGCTTGGTTTGACAAAGGGAACCTAGATCTAAAAGAAAAAATTGAAGTTAGGGTTCATTTGCCTAGTGGTCAAACCTTGGTCAACTTTTGAATATTTATCTTGTTCATCCACCATCTTCAAATCTTGTTGAAGAAGAATATTCAAGTAGTGTGTTTGATCCAAAAATGGGAAATAAAAAAAGTGTACTAAGTGTTTGTACAAGAATATTTCCTAGCATATTCTAAGTCTTCCAAAAAGGAAGAGGGGACAAGGGGACAAACAAGTACAATTGAAAGTACAGTTGAGGGGACCAATCCATTTTGAATTCATTTGAAGCTCCAAAAATGCTTCAAACCTTCATTTCCCCCCCTAAAACCAAAATTCTTCTTCTCTAAAGGAGTGTTTGGCCAAAACAAGAGATTTGGAATTGAAAATTTTGAAAAGTGACGTCCAACCACAAACTGCCACGTCATCACTTTATGAACAAACAAATTGAGTCATAAAATTAGATTTCTTAGTTTCTAATTTTTGATTCTAGTTTCTTATGAGTTATGTCTATCATTAATTAGCAAACTAGTAAGTACCTAATAGGTTGGTAATTAGTCTAGAGTTCGTTTCTTTCGTGTCTTCAATTTTTGTGTGCTTTTTCTCATTTTTAATTTGTAGTAGTTTATTAGTTCAAGTCCGTGGATCATTTTATTTGAGTCATCAAACAAAAATCAATTTCGTGCCAAGGTATATTCACCACTCAATTTACTTACCAAGTATTGCCAAGTATTCAACACTTGCGAGACCAAGTGTGAGGTGAGATTCGAGTGCGAGTGTAGTAAGGCCTATTTGAGTTAACTTGTTTGTTCGTTTTGTAGGTTTTACCTTTGCTGTTTTTTTTGCTTTTGTTAGGTACAATTATAATGGAATCCGCAGGTACCACATCCCAACCTTTGGGAAATGATGCTTTGGGAGTCTTGTTGGCTCGGATTGATGCATTTACCCGAGATATGAAGGGTGATATGAATACTTTTAGGAAAGATATGAAGGGTTATGTGGGATGAATGAGGGGTGACATGACTAGAATAAAAATAGGGGTTGATAGACTATGTACACCAAACCCTCCACAATTGAACCAAGTCCAAGAAAGGGACTTGGTACTCAAATGCTACCCCAAAATCCGAACTACCAAATCCCAAACCCAATTAACCAAATACCTTAGCCTTCCCTCCAAATGCTATAAAATTGAAATCTCACCATCCAAATAGAAGAAGAGGAGGAGTTAAAAACCAAAGAGGGTGAGGTTAAGCCTTAAGATAGAGAGAAAATAGATGGTGATATACAAGGAGGATGTGAAGAAAGGGGGGAAAAGAAAAGAAAAGCCACGGGTAGTGAATTTGGAAGGGAAAATGAACACTTGATTGTGGATTTTTTCCACAAAGGATCCTTAATATTCACTAACCCAAATACTAGGTACTAGCATTTTGCCTTGTATTTTCTCTTCTCATGTGCAGGTTCAAGACCCTAGAATCCCCAAGGAGAAGCCCAAGGAAGTTTCCTTCAATCCCTTGGTTGAAAGTCCCAATTTTGGGATAAGTAATGAAGAAGTGAGTCCAAAGGGAAACATTGACATATTCCCTTGTGACGTGGAGCATGAAGGATGCCATGATTCAAAACCAAGTGAATAACACACTTCCCATGATCTACAAGGTAACAAATCTTCCTTCTACACCCCTAGAAACTTAAATTATTGCGATATGGCTAGTAGTGGCTAAAGTAGTGTAGTTTCAGCTTTGCTTAGTGAAAAAGTGTATAAATATTCCTTTTTGGATACTCTTGGTGTTTTTAGGTTGAATAAGGACCAAACTCTTGTCGTGAGTAAGCAAGTACTAGTTGATCCTTTAGATGAAAAAATTAATTCTTTTTATAAGAATGATTTGTGTCCATGCTAGCACTTAAACTTGAATAAGGTTTCATTACCAAGTGATAAGAGTATTCACACACTAGTTGAACCTTGTGAAAACCAAGGTGAGTCTCCGTTGGTATGTGAGTTGCCAACAACTAGTGAGGATGTGAATGATGATCAACCTACTTATGAATGTAGTCCACTACTTGAGCATATGTGTGGTATGTTTGATAAGTCTCAAGTTAGTGATAAAGTTGATGGAGTTGATTATTGGATTAGAGATAATTCTTGTAGCATGTTGTATGATGAAAGCCATATTGATAGATTTTCTCAAAGATACCAAGAAAAGGCACAATCGGGTGAAGGTGACCTGGAATTGCTTGAATATTTAGGAAACCCGAATTATGATTATTCTTGTGAACTTGTTTTTGTGTGTGATCCCTTTGCTGCTCATGGAGATTTATATATATGTGGGGATTACTCTCTTAAAATATAAAGTGGTGCATGCTTAGAAATTCTATCTATGTTTTCTTTGTGTGTTTTCTATGTTGAGCATCCTAGTAGTGATGAACTTGGAACTAGTGATTTGTCTAACACCTTTCTCTACTCTCTATTTGCCTTTGATGAGGTGTATGCAATTATAGAGAGTATGTCTTTTAGATTGGGCGAAGCCTAGGGGGAAAAAGAGTGTTGTCTAGATCCATGTCTAAGGCCACTCTTTCCATTTGACCCCGGTGCCAAATGTGGATATGATGATGCTAGCACACCCAACTTTTTTCTTGGTATATATGACAATCAAAGTATTATCCTTGAAAACCCGAGGGAAAATGTGTCATTATCATCATGGAGCAATGCTTCTAAATGTGCAACCTTGCTTGACACACTTGTGCTTGAATTGAATGAATCCCAACTTGTGGATGCCAAGTTTATGTTTCACTTGAAAGAAGGAAGCAGTATGTGTTTAAATGAATTGATTCCAACCTTATGTGCTAAAACTATTAAATCAATTGGCATTCTTATAAATGTTAGCACCTTGGATGATGCCTTTACACTTGATGCCTTCCAATACTACCTCTTTGCTTATGATGATATCCATGCTAGTCTTGGATTTATTTTATGTAGGGTTAGGACATTTATTTGTTGGTCCACTTGGAGTTACAATGCTATATGTATTTTGTTGAATTTTGTAGTTGCCTTACCTCTTGATGCTTGCGTTAGCCGTGTCCTTTGTGATTCTTGTGGTAGGTGTTTCATGATCATAACGAAGGATAGTTGGTTGCATTTCAAATGTGTACTTCCTTGGAGTGTTTCTTTAAACTAGTCTGTTGAAAACCATGGCATTAAACTTATTCATAGTGACCTTGTGTATGGCATAGTTATGTGTAATGTCTTGGATGATTGTGAGTTTGATCTCCTAGTAAAAGGGATGATTAGTCTCGGTTTATGCCCTTTGTTACTTTGACCCTTTGATCCCGGTGCATTCTTAAAGTATGGGAGGGATAGCCTCAAATTATGTCCATCCATTTTTGATGTTGATCTTATTCATTTTCTTTGGGATATTTATGCTAAGTCTTTCCTGTCACACACAAAGGACCCATGGATGTATGTCAAGTGTGAGCAACCTTGGCTTATATATATAACTTGTGGTACTAATGCTAACCCTCCTCTCTTGAGTGTTGTGTGCCTGTTTTTCCCTCTCTTTGGTTTTGCAAGGTGCGAATTTGAGGACAAATTCCTTTCAAGATGGAAAGGATGATACAAACCTAAAGTGCATAAGGATTGCAAGGACTTCTCAAAGGACCAAGCTCGGAATTGGCAAGACATTTGATACCCTTTTGGAATCCTTCTCAAGTCGTGACCAAAATGAAAGGGGAGAAGTAAAGCTTACACTCAAGATGCTCCTAATTACTAAGGACATGGAGGTCTTTACACTACAAAAGGCCACACTCAAGAGGCGCCTTTCCTAAGCCCTCATTAAGGGCATTTTTATCATTTACTATGTAATAGTATAAATAGACAAATTAGCTTCTCTTTTCATTAGACTTTGATGAATTGAAATTGAGTATTACTCTTAGTGTAGTTTCTTTCCTTAGTGTAGGGATTGGAAAATCCATCTTAGTGTAGGTCTTGGAAAAGACATCCAAACTTGAGAGATTAATACATTTGATGGATTTCACTTGTGTTGATCAATTGGCAAGAAAAGTGTGATTGAGGAGTGTGAATTCCTTTGGTCCACCTAAGAGTGAGGTTTGAAATACCATTGGTGAGGTGTGTTTGAATGTTTGATACACATTCTTGTGCTAATCAATGGTGATAGTAAGGATATCATTACCTATCTTTACATTTATGCTATCTTCTTCTTCTTCTTCTTCTTCTTCTTCTTCTTTTTCTTCTTCTTCTTCTTCTTCTTCTTCTTCTTCTTCTTCTTCTTCTTCTTCTTCTTCTTCTCCTTTCTATGTGTTGTTTTCCTTTAATTGTGGTTGCTGATTTTTGCGTCTTGAGTCCTTAATTTCGGTTTTAGTGGTTTATTTTTGTGAAAAAGGGACAAGGCACCGCTAAAGTCCCCTTGTCCAGCTAGAGCCAGCTGCTAAAGAGGACGATTGACGCTTTAGCGCCTACCGCTAAAGTGGCCAAAATAGCGCTTTAGCGGCTACACCAGCTGTGGAAACTAGGAAGGACCCCTCGGGATTCTTCTGAGATATCGATAACACAAATGAACTAGCTACCCTATCAAATTCGACGCTTCGAACTCAATGGCCATATCAGATTTTTTTAAAAATATTGTTTTCATAAAATTGACCCCAAAACCCAATTTCACAACTTTCTAAATTGAGGGTCAAAATAAGATATAAAAGTCGTAAAACCACAACAACCATGTTACCAATCTAAAATTGACGTTTCAGATTTGCTAGCACTATATATTTTGCCATTCGATGCACAGATCAATAAATATTGATTGAAGTCAACTATAATGCCTTTAAAACCACCAAAAACCACAATCTCACATAAATCACACCAAAATGCATTGGGAACCATGCAAATCATCCACACACCCTTAAAACACCACAATGCAACTATGGGGAGGGTTAAAATGGTCAAATCATATAAAAATGAATAATTCACAAAAATCACCAAAAAAATCAAGTCATTACATCATCCACCACTAAGAATCTAGTTTGTCCTCAAACTAAATACGAGAGAAATACCTGAATCAACGAAAAGTTGGGGATAACTACTGTGCATATTAGAATCAACCTCCAAAGTAGACTCATCTATGGTTTATGTCTCCACTAGACCTTAACTATTGGGATAACTCTAGAATACAAGCGTATCACTTCCCTAGATAAAATAAAGACGGGCTCCTCAACAAATGACAACCGCTCATCTTACTGGATGGAATCCCAATAAATGACATGAGACTCATTCAAAATGTAACTTCGAAGCATGGAAACATGAATAATTGGATGAACAACTGAAAAATTGAGGAAATGATAACTCATAAGCCACATCCCCAATAGTCTGAAAAATCTCAAAAGGTCTAATATACCCGGGGCTAAGCTTTTCCCTCTTCCCAAACCTTGCCCTTCATGGGAAACACATAAAGAAAGACTCAATCACCAACACTTCTGCCTACTCTGAGCCACTCGAAGTCTATATTGAATGATTTGAACTCTATCCAAGGACTCACAAAGAAAGTTCATACCACCAGATCTAATCTCAGACACCTTAAACCAACCAACTGGAAAGAGACAATGACTGCCATACAAAGCCTCAAAAGGAGCCATCTTAATATTGGAATGGTAGCTATTATTATACTCAAACTCCACTTAATCTAGATGCTAGCTATGACTGACCTCTGAAGCCCTTCACACAAGCGTGAAGCTATACACAAAACCTGAATAGTCCGCTCCGACTGACCATCGGTCTGGGGGTGAAAAGTTATACTAAGATCAACCCGGGTATCTAGATTCTCCTAAAAAGTCTTCCAAAAGTAAGATGTGAACACTGAACCTCGATCTATGATGATAGAAACTGGCACACCATGAAGGAGAACCATCTCACTAATTAAGTTATAGGACAACCTATCAGCACTGAAAAAAACTTGAATCAAAATGAAATTAGCAGGCTTAGTCAATCAATCCACGATGACCCAAACACTATCAGAACCACGAGAAGTTTGTAGTAACACTGTCACAAAGTCCATAGTGATCTATTCCCACTTTTACTTGAGAATAGGTAACCTCTGAAGTGAACCACCAGGCTTAAATGCTCAGCCTTCACCTATTGGAAACATAGGCAATGGGCTAAAAAAATCTATTGCATCCTTCCTCATACCACCCCACCAGTAATGTTTATTCAAATCAATATACATCTTCGTCACTCCCGAATGGATGGAATACCTAGAATAATGATCCTCCTCCAGAATCAATCTAATCTAATCATCCACTCTTGGTACACAAATATGGCCCACAATCCTAAAAAATACCATATGGATCAAGTAAGGCTTCCATAGCTTCTCTACTCGACATCTGATCTAGAATCACTCTCACTATAACATAATTAAACCGATGAGCCTGAATCAGTTCCATCAAGGAAGACCTAGCTTAAAAAAATGCCAAAATACATCTAGGCATAAAAATATCAAGACTAAGCATCTGGTTAGCCAAATACTAACCTCTAATGTCAAAGGTCTCTCCTGAGTCAAAAGATGCACCAAGCTACCCATGCTAGTCAACTTTAGGCTCAAGGCATTTACAACCACATTAGCCCTGGCTGGATGATAGAAAATAGTCAAGTCATAATCCTTAAGAAACTCAAGACAATGGCACTGCCTCATGTTAAGATCTAACTGGGTGAAGAAAATTGAAGGCTATGATGATCTGAGAAAATCTCACAACGGATTCGATACAAGTAGTGCCTCCATAACTTCAAAGCAAAATCAACTACACACAACACCAAATCACGGTTAAGGTAATTTTTCTCATGAGGCTTCCACTGTTGAAAAGCATACGAAATTACCTTACCCTCTTGCATCAACACAACACCTAACCCTACACCAGAAATATCACAATAGATAGTAAATCCCATTCCCTCCTAAGGGAAATTCAAGATAGGAGTTGATGTCAACAAATCCATGAGATTTTAAAAGCTCACCTCAAAAGCATTAGACCACTAAAAGAAAATCTTTTTCTTAGCCAACTTGGTCAATGGAGTAGCAATAAAGGAAAACCATTAACAAAAAGTCGATGGTAACCTACCAAAATAACAAAACTTTGAATCTCGACAGGAGTAGGCCTAGACTAATCACGAACCACTGCAATCTTGGCCAGATTGACCAAATACCATCCTTGGTCACCACATGACCCCAAAAAGAGACGAACTCCAACTAAAACTCAACTTAGAGAACTTAGCATATAATTTCTCGTCCCTCAATCCCTGAAGAGCAATCCATAAATGCTCCGCATGGTTAGACTCACTCTTGGAATAAACCAAGATATCTTCTATCAATATAGTGACAAAAGAGTTGAGATACTTGTCACAACCCGAGACTACCCCTAGGCGTAACACGATGCTTGAAACCACAAGTGATCCCAAGCCAACTCATGAACTAGTATACTATTGAGCAACTAATTTAATATGTATATAACAAAACATAATTTGCTAAGTGGAAGCATGATCATGGCATAATCTGAATAAATATAATACTGATAAAGTTTATATCCTGATAAAAGTAAAAAGGGAATTGGAATTTACGTTTTATGACTTTGATTGACTAGCTATGGAGTTTCTACTATACTGACTATAGATAGTTGGGACATACCTATTACTACCACTAATTAATACATATGGATGATAAAAATAAAGTACCTATAAAACATCTAACGGGAGTCCCCAAAATTGGAGAACTTATCACTGTTGGCTGGAAGCTGCAAACTATTTGCTTATAATGTGTAGACTAAAACTTTTACCTATATTATGAGACAATGTAGCACATCGAAATATATGTGGGTCAGTACTTCTGGAATGTACTGAGTAAGTGGGGGTGAATGCATTAAGTAAAACTGATTAAATACAAAATATTAAAACATGCATGCTAAGGCAAGTAGACTCACCAAGAGACTGAAATAAACTGAAAGCTGAAGTATCTTAAAACATGGGTAACAAACATAATCTGATAAGATGGTGAAGCACTACACTTAGTTTATTAAATCTTTACTTTTGTAGAATGAATAGAACTGAAGATGGGAAGCGGTAAAAAAACATAAATGTTGTAAGAATTTCTCTTGTAAGGCTGAATATACTGTAAAAGCTGCACTGGGGTTGATGTACGAATAAAGGGTATGAAACTATGTAGTGGAAACGAACATAACTCAATGATCTGAATATATAAATATACTGAGCATGAATGAATAAGCATACAAACCAAACATAACATATACTAAGTAGATCTGATTAATTGAATGGTTGATGCCTGAGTGACTAAACGACTGGAATCCAAGTAAATAGATAACTAATATTTTATACTAAGTAGCAGATATATGAAAACCGACAAACTAATATCTGAATATGGAATAACCGATAACTGAATATTAAGTAACTGACATTTGGATACTGATTTACTGATATCTTAATACTGGTTTACTGGTACCTGTATACTGATTATTTGATAATTTTATACTGCTTAACTGATATCTGAATACTGATCATATAAAATTGAACAATACTTAGTTTGAATAATTGGACTGAAACTATGAGAGGTATAAAGTAACGACATGTCCCCATCTAAGCTAATTGGGGAGGAACCTGTAACCCCAATTGGAAGGGTGTCAGTTCTGTGCAACGGGTACTAACACTAGTCGTGTGGATCCATTAAACTAGTGTCCCAGAGGAACAAGATGTCAAGCCTAAACTAACGGGTGACCCCTCATATCCTACGCTGGCTACGTAGTTCTGGAATATAAGGACTGCTACTAAAGATTCTGCATAACTGAATGGGAATCCGTTATCCCTGCATTTGCTCAGTGCTAAATCCTACTCCCAACTGAACAACCACTGGTACCGAACTGAACTACGTTTAACTAAACATTATTACATAACTGATAGTGCTCATCATGACCATAAATATCTGAGTAAGTAACAAGACTCATGATTTCACTGAATCATTTCTTGAAAGATTTAAATCGTAAGTAAACACATAGGTATCGGGGTTCATAACCCGCCAGCATTGAATGACCATAAAGAACGATGTCAACTCTTAACACTGTAGGATGGGAATCATGGTTCAAAAACCCAAAAGATGAACATTTCATCAAACATATGAGAATCATGAACTTGAGCATGAGAATATCTTAAAACATGGTAAAATAACATGGGTACGCGACTAAGATCATAACTTGATAATATAACATGAAATTTTCTTGAATATATCATGAAATATTGAAACTTAAAGCATGAGATAACCTAACTTTACATCGAATCATACATGGAAATGAATTGATTTCAAACTACTAAAGTGAACATCAAACTCATCTTGAACATGTGACATTCCATAATGAGGGAAAAACTTATACGTTAACCAAAGTAATGAAATTCAAAACTAAATATCAAACTTGTAGTTTAAAACATGAATAAGTACAACTCTTATGCTCTTTAGTCCCTTAAATCATATGATAATGCTATGCTTTCAACACATGAGGATCTGGGAATGAACCCTAACTTAAAACATATAAATTCAACTTGAAATTCAAACTTTCGGGCACAAGGATGAAAGATTAACCTTGTTCAAACCCCCCCACACCTTAATTGAATGGATTCTTGAAGAAACTTGAAATTGGAACTTGAACCCTTGAATTCTTGAGGAAGAAGGCTTGAATCTTGGGACTTGAATGATGAACTTGTAAAAGAAACCCTATTCTTGATGTTTTCTTGAAGATTCTTGAACTTGAAAGCTTGAACTTCTTGGATTTCTTGAGAGAAGAAGCTTGGATTACTGTTCTTGGAAAGGAAAGGGTTTTTACATGAGTTGATTTGAAGAAGATGGGCAAATAATGCCCTTTTGGGTGTTATAATTCATGCTTTGGACGTTTGGGGTTGAGGGGAAAGGACCAAGGTGACCCTTGACCCTTAAGAAACTGAAATTATGGGGGAATAAGCTCCATATCGCGTCCCTATCTCGGGGGTGAGAGATCCGCATCGCGCTCGTTTTTTTGGGGGAGAGACCAGTATGCCGCAGCTATTTTGCAGACCCTTATTGCCTCTTACAAAAAAGTCCATAACTTTTGCTCGGGTATCGGATTAAGGAAAAATGGGTATCGTTGGAAAGATAACTCAATTATGTATCATTTGGTGAGTCTTGATATGGAATATTCCACTTCTATAAAAATTTATGCACGTTCAAAGTAGACCCTTGAAGAATCAAATACAAAGAATTGGCTAAATCAAAGGCTCTTAGATCAACTTTGTTCTAAGTATTTCCAATGAACATTTTTTACCTCGAAAGCACTTAACACACTAGGATAAATATCATGAAACATATCTTCAAATATAAACCATGGTATTAGAGTTTACACACATAGGAAGATGGTTCAATGTCTAGCCCAAAAATTTCAGGTAGTACAGTACTATCAAAATACCTGATTCATCAACTCCATAAATGCAGCTGGGGTATTGATCAACCCAAAGGACATGACCAAGAGCTCATAATGATTGTACTGAGTATGAAAAGATGTCTTTGGAATATTCAAAGGTCTAATCCTCAACTGGTGATACCCAAACCTTAATTCAATCTTTGGAAAAACTGAAGTACCCTAAAGTTGATTAAACAAATCATCAATACGATAAAGAGGATACTTATTCTTGATTGTTACCTTGTTCAACTGTCTATAATCAATACATATATGCATAAAACCATCTTTTTTCTTCACAAAATATATAGGTGCACCCCAAGGTAATAAACTAGGTCGAATAACTCCTTTATCCAACAATTCCTGCAACTGATCCTTCAATTTCATAAGCTCTTTTGGGGACATCCTATAAGAAAGATTAGAAATAGGCTTAGTTCTCGGCTCAACATCAATAGAAAAATCAATATCTTAATTCGGAGGCATACTGATGATAGGCGAATTTACACGCCTATAGTGCTATATTTTACCCATATTTTAGCCTAGTTTTGAGAACAAATTATATATTTCATGCACTTTTAGTCCTTTTTCCTGTAAGTGAGCTAACGAACATAATTAGCAAAGTTTCAGGTATAAATGATGCAGAATTCAGCATTTTATGGATTACCTGACACCAAAGAAAGCTTCACGAAAGGAGAAAAGGAAGCTTGGACGCCTAAGGACCAAAACTGACGCATGGAAAATATGTCCCGGGCAAAAACAGCAATTCTGAAGACTTTGGGGACTAGCAGTAACTTAGTAGGATTCGGATAATGATACATTAACCTAGTACAATTGGGTTAAGTATTTCACTAGCTTAGTAGGAATAGGATATGAGTATTATAAATACCCTATTTTGCTAGAGATTTTTATTGATACTTCTACTATTCCTCAACAATTCTCATTCTAGTTTTAATTCATCTTTCTACTTCTTCTTCTATTCATCTATTCTTAATTTCCGCAATAAGAGAAACGTTACTTGCAAGAAATCACGCCTAACGCCTACCACACTTGTGCTACACGAAATTCTTATTGTGGTATAATAACAATGTCAATTGTGATTTCCTTCGCACTCATGGGTAACTAAACTTCTCTGTTGGGGTTATAGAAGCCGAATGAGATACTATCTATTACTATGAGTTTGTGAGTTCGTGACACGTATGCTGCTTATATCATTATTCTCTTCGTCTTAACCTAAATTCTTTGTGGTTGCAAACGCAAGAATACGCCAGTATAACATTTAACTTGTTCGAAACAAAGGTTATCTGTATGGAAAAGAGATAATGTCAAGGTAGTAGGGTCCTATCCCCTATTAAAAAGTTAGTGCCGTAACTGGATTAACCTCTTGGAGAATTCGTACTGTTAGACACGCTTTAAGCTCGAAAGAGTTAAAGTGAAATAATCCTCGAATAGGTTGAAAGACGCCTGGATTTACCATCAAATACAATTCTCTATAAGCACATGCATGTCGGAATTCAACACACTCATAGCCAATAGAGACGTATAACTCAGAAGGTGGACATAACCCCAACTCCTCAATTCTCATTGTTTACAACTTAATAACTATTCTTTCTTTTTACTTTGCTATTTTCAGTTTTTATTTTATATTTTGTTTACATTACTTGCACGGCAAGATTCCCCCCTTTTACGAGACTTGCACCAAAAGTCTAGTACTTTTTGCTTACTTGTTGACCAAGCTATTCCCTGAGGGATCGATACCCAACCCAGTTGGGTTCTATATTTGCTAACGACCGCTTTACACTCTTACAAGAGCTGTAGATTGAGCGTTATCAAAAATTGGCGCCGTTGCTGGGGAATACGAGTGTCATTGAAGTTTGTGATAATTACTAGACCCTTTGGTCAAAGATTCTCATACTTTTACGTTTAGTTTTTGTTTTTGTTTACTGCAGGTTTTTATTCAGTGCATGCCCCATACTCGAAGTTCTGGTCAATCGTTATTACCTATCAATCTTGAACCACAACGAATTGGCAGAATGGAGGCACAAACGGAAATCGAAAGAATGGCTGCTCAATAGGAGCAGGCGAGATTAGCTGCTCTTGCCGCCGCCCAAGTACACCAACAAAACATTGATAACCCTGGGCGAGCAACAAATCCTAACGATGAGGATTTAGGTGATAACGAGTTACTAAACCCAAGGCATGACGCTGAAATCACAACACCTGCCAACAGAAGAGGTCGTCAAGCTCGGTTTAGGTATGATCGCCAACCCATGCAACCAACTTTTGAAGATGATGATGATGATCTTGATGGAGCCGGAGCCACTGGAGCCATAATTCCTCCACCATTAGCGCCCGGAGCCAAGTTCAACATCACAAGCACCATGATTCAGTTATTGCAACTCAAGGGATTATTTGGTGGAATAGCAGGCAATGATCCGAATATGCATCTCATCAACTTTATTTCTACATACAAGTCATTCGACAATCCTGGTGTTGGTCAGAACGCAATTCGATTACGTCTATTTCCATTGTCTCTGTCTGGAGAGGCAACTCTATGGTTGAATGGGCTGACTCCTGATTCGATTACAAATTGGAGGCAATTGAGAGATGCTTTCCTAGAAAGATTCTTTCCACCATCCAAAAGAGCACAATTGAGAGATGAAATCAGCAACTTTCGTCAGCTTCCAACTGAAGCCCTTGATGAAACATGGGAGAGGTTCAAGACAAAGCTAGCGAGATGCCTAAACCATCACATGACTAATGTTCACCTAATGGAGATATTATACAGAGCCTTGAATTCAATAACTAAACCAGTGGTGGATAATGCGGCTGGAGGATCTTTTATGGACCTCACCTTTGGTCAAGCAAGCAATATTCTAGATCGTATGACAAAGCAAAGTAGAGCTTGGCATACCAGGGATTCTGAGGTAGCAAGCCCCACTTTATCTATTGGCATGACTGCAGACCAAAGAAGAAGAGAAGAAGAACGTGATCAAGATATGGAGCACATGAAAACACAAATGGATCTTCTTACAAAGCATTTATTATCAGGGAAGACCGAAAAAGTGAAAGCTATTGCGTCAAAAGGAAGAGACGAATCTGATTCGGAAGAAGAGGCCAACTACTTGAACAATCAGGGGGGTTTCCGAGGTAATACCCAAGAAAACCAAGGTCGGAACTATTATGATAAATCTGGAAACAAGGACCAAAGTTGTTGGAAGAACAAGAATGAAAAGAGTGGTTTGTACGTTCCCCCTGGAAGACGTAACGCCACCACATCTAGTTCTGGAAGTATGGAAGACATGATGGCTAAAATCTTAAAAGGAGTGGAAGCAGTGAGTGCGGGAGTAACAGAGGTAGTTAATGATGTGTCCTCTATGAAACAAATAGGTTATTCTCATTCCACTTCAATCAAGCAAATAGAGCAGCAATTGAGCCAACTTTCAGCAGCACTCAATCAAAGAAAGGCTGGCACTTTACCTAGCGATACTGTGCAAAACCCAAGGAATGATGGGTCATGCATGACCATCACTACCCGAAGTGGTAAGGTACTGGAAACTTCAAAAAAAAGCAAGCAAGTGGTTGACGAAGTAGTGGACATTGATGATAAGGCGAAAGGAGAAGATGCCGCTGCAACTAATCCTATCGTCAACGACGTCAACCCCAACAATTTGCAACCTGAAAAAACTGAAAAACGGAAGCAAGAGGAGAAGAAAGCCGTGGAGATAACAATTCCATACCCACCACCACCTTTCCCTCAAAGATTGAAGAAGGTGGCGGATGACACGAAGTTCAGCAAATTCATGACTATGTTAAAGCAGCTGACCATTAATGTTCCATTGGTGGAGACACTTGAACAAATGCCTGGGTATGCAAAATTTATGATGGATCTTTTGACAAAGAAGCGGGCAGCAAGTTATGAGTTGAAAGATGATGTTCATCACTGCAGCGCAATCGCTACCCGATCAATAGTTCAGAAGAAGGCTGACCCCGACGCTTTCACTATTCCTTGCACCGTTGGATCTTTGAATTTTCCAAAGCATTATGCGACTTAGGAGCCAACATCAATTTGATGCCATTATCTATCTATAAGAAGTTGGGGTTGGGTGATCCTACTCCAACCAACATGAGGCTCGTAATGGCGGATAGGTCGGTAAAACGACCTGTTGGTATTCTATGTGATGTATTGGTAAAGGTTTCTTCATTTATCTTTCCGGCAGACTTCGTTATTTTGGATTGTGAGGCAGACTCAGAAGTTTTCATAATCTTGAGGCGTCCTTTCCTTGCTACGGGAAGCGTGCTTATTGATTTGAGAGCTAATGAGCTTTCGTTCCGAATAAATGACGAAGTAGTTTGCTTTGATGTTTGAAAATCAATGAAGCAACCCAAAGATCTGAGTGTATTTTCGGTGGCTGAAGTTTTCTTTGATGATGAGAAAGAATTACTTGAAGAAGAGCAAATTATTGATGACCCTTTGGCGGTTGTGCTCATGAATGGAGAGAATGAGGATACTGAAAATTGTGAAGAAGTTATTGGTGCTCTATCAGGATTAGGGACATATCGCTATGCTCCCAAGAAGCTGGACCTTGATCTCAAGAATCGACCCACACCACCAGCTAAGCCATTTATTGAAGAGCCACCCACATTAGAATTGAAGGAGCTGCCAAGACATTTAAAGTATGCATTCCTAGGAAGCGAAAACACACTTCCAGTCATTGTTGCGGCAGATTTGGGCGAGCAACAAGTTGCAGCTCTCATTGCTATTCTACAGAAGTATATATGAGCCATTAGATGGACCATTGCGGATATTATTGGTATTCCACCTGAGATTTGTACACACAAGATTAAGCTTGAAGAGAATTGCACACCCACCATTGAGCATCAAAGGCGTCTAAACCCACCTATGCAAGAAGTGGTGAAGAAAGAAATAATTAAGTGGTTAGACGCAGAAGTTGTGTATCCAATCTCTGATAGTACATGGGTAATCCCGGTACAATGTGTTCCCAAGAAAGGAGGCATGATGGTGGTCGCGAATGCGAAGAATGATCTTATTCCACTCAGACCCGTCACTCGATGGAGAGTATGCATGGACTACCAAAATTTGAATTCTTGGACACTCAAAGATCACTTTTCAATGCCATTTATGGACCAAATGCTTGATCGATTAGCGGGGAAAGGATGGTTTTGCTTCTTAGATGGTTATTCAGGCTATAATCAGATTTGTATTGCACCCGAAGACCAAGAGAAGACAACGTTTACATGCCCATATGGTACGTTTGCCTTCAAACGTATGCCATTCGGGCTATGTAACGCACCAGCCACCTTTCAACGTTGTATGATGTCAATTTTTTTTGATATGGTTGAAGACACTTTGGAGGTATTTATGGACGATTTTTCAGTTGTTGGTGAGACTTTTGAAGCGTTCTTGGCAAACTTAAGTATGGCGTTGCAAAGATTTGTAGAATTCAACCTAGTGCTGAATTGGGAGAAGTGCAACTTCATGGTAAAAGAAGGAATCGTTCTTGGGCACAAAATCTCCGAAAGAGGAATTGAGGTTGATCGAGCGAAAATTGAAGTCATTGAGAAGCTACCGCCTCCAATTTTGGTGAAGGGAGTTCGTAGTTTTCTCGGCCATGCAGGTTTCTATCGTCGGTTCATCAAAGACTTCTCCAAAATTGCTAGTCCATTGTGCAAACTCTTGGAGAAAGATGCGAAGTTTGACTTCAATGAAGGCTTCTTAAAGGCATTCGAATGCCTCAAAGGAAAATTCATTGAATCCCCTATCATGGTAGCACCAGATTGGTCTCTCCCATTCGAAGTCATGTGTGATGCTAGTGGTGTAGCCGTTGGAGATGTGCTTGGTCAGAGAAAGGAGAAATTATTTCATCCTATCTACTATACGAGTAAGGTCCTAAATGAAGCCCAAAGGAACTACACTATGACAGAACAAGAGCTCCTAGCGGTTGTGTATGCGTTTGAGAAGTTTCGTGCCTATCTATTGGGTACTAAGGTGATCGTTCATACAGACCATGCAGCTCTTAGGTATCTAATGACAAAGAAGGATGCAAAACCAAGATTAATTTGATGGGTATTGATGCTGCAAGAGTTTGATTTCGAAGTTAAATATAGAAGAGGTTGTGAGAACCAAGTGGCCGACCATCTATCTAGACTCGAGAACGAGCATGTGGCGCAGCCTGATATCGAGATTGATGATGCATTCCCTGACGAGGATATCCTAGCGACGATAACAAAAAAGTTACCGTGGTATGCCGACATTGCAAATTTTGTGGTGAGTAATGTAATACCTGCCAATTTATCATACCATCAAAAGAGAAAGTTTATGCATGACGTACAACACTACTATTGGGATGAGCCATATTTGTTTCGACGATGTGCGGATGGTATTATTCGATGATGTATATGCCATGTAGAGGTGCCTACTATATTGGAAGCATGCCACACTTCCCAAGTTGGAGGACATCACGCAGGCAATCGGACGACAAGAAAAGTATTGCAAAGTGGATATTATTGGCCTTCGATATTTAGAGATGCCTATGACTTTGTTAGAAGATGCGACCAATGCCAAAGACAAGGTGCTATTTCGAAACACCATGAGATGCCCATGTCGAAAATTCTTGAGGTAGAACTCTTTGATGTGTGGGGCATTGATTTCATGGGTCCATTCGTGAATTCGTTTGGAATGAAGTACATCTTAGTTGCTGTAGATTATGTATCGAAATGGGTTGAAGCTGTAGCGTTGGCCGACAATGAGGGAAAACGTGTTGTAGTATTTTTGAAGAGGAATATCTTCTCTCGCTTTAGAGTACCACGTGCTATCATAAGTGATGGAGGATCTCACTTTTGCAACAAGCTATTCAAATCCGTGTTGGCCAAGTATGGTGTCAAGCAACATAAGGTAGCCACGCCTTATCACCCACAAATGAGTGGACAAGTAGAGGTTTCCAATTGGGAGATCAAGCAAATCCTTGCGAAGACGGTAAATGCTAATAGGAAGGATTGGTCTCAGAAGCTAGATGATGCACTATGGGCATATAGGACTGCATTCAAAACACCCATCGGCATGTCCCTTTATCAACTAGTTTATGGGAAGGCTTGTCATTTACCCATTGAGCTCGAACATAAGGCATTGTGGGCGTTGAAGCAATTGAATTTGAATTGGGATGATGCGATGAATCTGAGGTTGGAGCAGCTGAACGAATTAGATGAGTTCCGTCTCCATGCATATGAAAGGTCAGACCTATACAAGGAGCGGATAAAAAGGTATCATGATCAGCGGATTGTTCGACGAAACTTCCAAAAGGATGATATGGTACTTCTCTTTAACTCTAGATTGAAGCTGTTCCCAGGTAAGTTAATGTCTAAGTGGTCTGGTCCATACAAATTTATCCAAGTCCACTCGTCTGGAGTAGTTGAATTGGAAGACAATAATGGTGTTGTCTTCAAGGTGAATGGTCAACGTGTTAAACCTTATATCGGTCCTCTTGACTCGATGAATTATATGGCCATCACTTATCTCGACGAAGTCTAAGTACTCGAGGTAACTATGTCGAGCCACGACAATAAATAAGGCGCTAGATGGGAGGCAACCCATCGTTTATCGTTTATCGTTTTGTCTTTCTTTTGTTCTAGTACTTGTTTTGCTTTTGATAAATGAAAATCCAAAAATAAGAGTCGTGCCACGACAAAAACTAAGGCGCTAGATGGGAGGCAACCCATCGTACTTATCGTTTTCATTGGTTTTGAGCAAATGTAGGTGCAAGAGGTATTCAACGAGGAGATTGGTTTCAAATGACGATTTGGACGTATTGCATGGTAAAGGTGGTAAGCTTAGAATTAAGATGCATAAGGCTATGGATTGAGCACTGCTCATGACAAAATAGTCATCGAGCAAGGCTAGGCCTAGGCAAAACTAGGCCACGAACAAGGCAACGCCTATACTATAGCCTAAGGTCACGGAATCTAGTGTGCAAAGGCATAGGTGCCGCCCATGCTCAAGTATGCTATAGCATAGGCGCCGCCTATGCTAAAGCATTTGGTCTCAGAATCTCATATGCCATGCTAAAGGCACCGCCTATGGTCACTAAAGGCATTGCACTAGGCGCCGCCTATGCTAGCAAATGCTTTGCATTAGGCGCCGCCTATACCATGCATAGGCAAAGCTAAAGGCGCCGCCTATGGTCACTTTTTATCTCCAAAACCGATTTTAAATGGGTCAAAACCTGACCCATTCTTTTCCTATATAAAGGGGACCTAGTCTTGAAACATAAACACATTGGAAACTTGACCTAGGCACCACACATACTCTCCAAAACATCTCAAAATTTTTCTTTTTGCTCTCCCACTTCACAAGAACATCTCCAAAGGCTTCAATCACGTAAGTACTCTTTTATTCTTCACCTATTTTTCGTAAGTACTACGTTGCTATGTCTATTATGAATTGCTACATCTTGAAGAAATATTGGTGATGTTAATGTGTTTGAATTATTGATACAAAACCATGTGAATGAACATATACGTTAGGATGATCTTAAACTATTTCCGACTTGAATTTGATTTTGATGCATTGTTATACTAATTGCGGAATCGCTATAGTCATGAACATTGCATAACCTTGTCACTTGAATACCTACATGTTAGAAGATCCCGTTCATCGGGATAAGACTTATAGTTGCCTACCGACATAGGAGGTTGTGATTATTGATAGAAACTATACCAGGATGTAATCCCTATGTAGTAGTCTTGTTATACCTAACATGAACGTATTGCTAAGGTTGCAAGAAGTGATACATCTCTGATTTTCTTGTCGGAATATAGCGCCTAAAATGCATGTCGATGAAGTCTAAGTAATCGACTACTTTCACTTCACTAATTTGTGTCAACAACCTAAGTGTGGGGTGGTACCCCTACTGCTTGTGTATAGATTGTATATATCGAGCTGATCCTAATAGGAACATTGTTTAAATCTCAGGTACAATGGCACCCAGAGCAAGACAAGATAAGGCTACCACTTCCCAAAAGGGAAAGAAAAGAGGTCGCAAGGACCAAGGAAAATCATCCTCAATGCAATTACCACGCCGCATGTTTGGAATAAAATGGGTTCTTGAGGAGGAAGCCAAGGAATGGTATAGGAACAACAAGGAAGGAAAATACGTTCATGTTGACTTGATCAACAAGGACAGCCTAGCGAAGAAGGAGCCACGCATGTTGGCGAAAATCATGGCACTAAATCTGGATTTCATCTTTCGCGACATGGGAGAATGCAATCTTGATTTGACACGAGAATTTTATGCCAACTGGTCGCCGAAAATCACAGGCAGCGAAGTCAAGATTCGGGGCCAAGTTCTACAACTCAATGCGGATTTGATCAACTCCTTTCTTAGCTTACCTTCAGTTGATCCAGCACCATTCAAAGAGCTGTACAGCAGACCTCCTTATAGAGCAATGCGACACACACTTTGTGAAGTAGATCCATGGCAAGGTGGAGCAGACATAAAGACACCGGATCACACAACACCTTTCCCTATGCTCCTTTGAATAGGGAAGCAAGAATATGGTTGAGTATTGTTAACTCTTGCCTTATTCCTGGGACCCAGTATACCAAAATAACAAGAGATAGAGTGTGTTTGGTCTATTCATTGATGAAGAATGTCCCTATCAACATTGGGGCAATCATTCGTTCTACAATGCGGAAGGCCAGACTACACAAGCGGTCCCACTTCACCTTTGGTAACCTGTTGACAACAATCTTGCGGAAGGAGGACATCGAAGAGGAACCAGCTGATCACAAACTCCCACATAACCCGGAGAAGGTTGACCTCACAAAGGTCAAAGATGCTGAAACAACACATGGCGTCAACCTTACTACTGCGGAGAGACATGCTCGAGATGAGAGTTTCTTCCGTCATCTTTATGGCATGACACGGTTCACCATGATGAGCGGAGGTCGTGTTCCAACTGCTGCAGAGCTCCAACAGCTGGATCATGACTATCCAATGAATATGCATGCGAGGGAGATGTTTGGAGTAGGTACATACTTTGAGGAACCTCTTGATGATGATGTGCCGACCGATGATGATCGACGCATGCCAGACTTCGACGTGGAGGAGAATTCTGATGACGACGACTCCTATGATGATTCCGACGAAGGGGGTATGACCCCCGACATAGAGGAGGAGTTCGACTGACCAGGTTTTTCGTATTTATTTTCCACTGAGGGCAGTGTCCCGTTTAAGTGTGGGGTGGTGGTATTTGCATGCTTTACTTCTCTATCCGCATTTGCATTTATTTATGTTTGTTTGCTTAGTTTGTTGTTTTTCAAAATTGTTTTTTTTTTGTTTTTTTTTTTCAATTTTTTTAGTAGTAAAATTTTTCTTACTTAGCTTCACATAAAATCATTCTAATAGGCAGCATGAGATTATAATAAGAGTTTGTGCTAACATCATGACTATTGAGACGTTTAGGCTCTAATTGTGACTCACTATGTGATATTGTGTGGTTCAATTCCTTCATCTGTTGGGGCAAGAGTCTATACTACTCCCAATAAAGTCGACCATGTGCCTTGTGTGTGTGAGATAATAGTATATTCTATGCTTGTGGCTGATGCTAGAACTTGCCTGGTATGTGTGCAAAGCAAAAATAAAGAATGCAAGTTTAGGAGATGATTTAGACATTTCTTTGGCAACCTATGATTATTTACCTTCATTTTTACCTACCCATGGACATCATCCTAGTTAAACCCTTTTGAGCCTTTAAAGCCTATTTTCTTTGACAAACCTCATATGAAAAGCCTAATCCATTTTTTTCAAGACCATAATTTGATCCAAATTCCTAAGTACTTTAAAGTGTAAAAGTCATGTGACAAAATAAGAGGAAATTGGGTGAGTATGATGCTTTAAGAATGTATTGGTGCTTGAATGTGTTATGAAAAAGAAAGTGCTATCATAAGAGGTATGTTATGAAAAGAAAAAGGAAAGGAAAACTAAAAAGTTGCTTAAAATTGAAAAACAAAAGAGGAGAAAAAGGGTGGTAGAATAAAAGAAAGTAGAAAGGTTGTTTGAAAGAAAAGTGTTAATGATACAATGTGATGTATTAAAGCGCTTAGGAACATAGTCACTATTTCTGACCAAAATAGTCCTACCCGTCCCTTAGCCTACATTACAACCATCAAAAGACCTGCTTGATCCTAAGCCTAGCATTCTGACATTTAGTGGAGCATTACACTAAGGGCAAGCCTATGGTCATCAGTTGCAGCATATGAATTCTTTGTGAGAGCGAGAGCAAGGATATTTTTATACCCATGTTTGAAAAAGATGCGATACTTGTGAGTGATTATGGGTAATATATTGTGAGACACACATGGTTAATGAGTTTTGGATAGTTGTGTATGATTCTTTGTGCCTTAACTTTTGAGTATGAGTTGACCACCATCACGAGTTTATGTTGGAGGTTGAATTGTTTCTACTAATGATTGGAAAACTACTCTTTGTTGGTAATTGTTGTGCTTGTCTTGACGAATATTTTGTATTGTTGCTGTGAAACCTTAAGTTAATGTTTAGAGGGACATGATATTTTTTTCAAGGACGAACAAAGCTTTAAGTGTGGGGTGTTGATGATAGGCGAATTTACACGCCTATAGTGCTATATTTTACCCATATTTTAGCCTAGTTTTGAGAACAAATTATATATTTCATGCACTTTTAGTCCTTTTTCCTGTAAGTGAGCTAACGAACATGATTAACAAAGTTTCAGGTATAAATGATGCAGAATTCAGCATTTTATGGATTACTTGACGCCAAAGAAAGCTTCACGAAAGGAGAAAAGGAAGCTTGGACGCCTAAGGACCAAAAGTGACGTATGGAAAATATGTCCCGGTCAAAAACGGCAATTCTGAAGACTTTGGGGACTAGCAGTAACTTAGTAGGATTCGGATAATGATACATTAACCTAGTACAATTGGGTTAAGTATTTCATTAGCTTATTAGGATTAGGATAATGATACATTAACCTAGTAGGATTGGGTTAAGTAATTTATTAGCTTAGTAGGAATAGGATATGGGTATTATAAATACCCTATTTTGCTAGAGATTTTTATTCATTCTTCTATTATTCCTCAACAATTCTCATTCTAGTTTTAATTCATCTTTATATTTCTTCTTCTATTCATCTATTCTTAATTTCCGCAACAAGAGAAACGTTACTTGCAAGAAATCACGCCTACAGCCTACCACACTTGTGCTACACAAAATTCTTATTGTGGTATAATAACAATGTCAATTGTGATTTCCTTTACACTCATGGGTAACTAAACTTCTCTGTTGGGGTTATGGAAGCCAAATGAGATACTATCTATTACTATGAGTTTGTGAGTTCGTGACACGTATGCTGCTTATATCATTATTCTCTTCGTCTTAACCTAAATTCTTTGTGGTTGCAAACGCAAGAATACGCCAGTATAACATTTAACTTTTTCGAAACAAAGGTTATCTGTATGGAAAAGAGATAATGTCAAGGTAGTAGGGTCCTATCCCCTATTAAAAAGTTAGTGCCGTAACTGGATTAACCTCTTGGAGAATTCGTACTGTTAGACACGCTTTAAGCTCGAAAGAGTTAAAGTGAAATAATCCTCGAATAGGTTGAAAGACGCCTGGATTTACCATCGAATACAATTCTCTATAAGCACATGCATGTCGGAATTCAACACACTCATAGCCAATAGAGACGTATAACTCAGAAGGTGGACATAACCCCAACTCCTCAATTCTCATTGTTTACAACTTAATAACTATTCTTTCTTTTTACTTTGCTATTTTCAGTTTTTATTTTATATTTTGTTTACATTACTTGCACGGCAAGATTCCCCCCTTTTACGAGACTTGCACCAAAAGTCTAGTACTTTTTGCTTACTTGTTGACCAAGCTATTCCCTGAGGGATCGATACCCAACCCAGTTGGGTTCTATATTTGCTAACGACCGCTTTACACTCCTACGAGAGCTATAGATTGAGCGTTATCACATACCAGGCAAATCTGTAGGAAAACATCCATGAACTTATGAACAACACAAATAAAATCCAAAGAAGGAGGTAAAGCAAAACTAGTATCATGAATATGAGCCAAATAAGACAAACATCCCGTCCTAACCAAGTAACGAGCCTAAAGGAAAGATATAACTCTCTTAGGACCCAAAAGAAGCATACCCTTGTAAGCTATATTTGGCACACCGATGATGCTAAAGTAATAGGCTTAGCATAATAATCTAGGATAGCAAGATAAGGAGATAACAAATTAATACCCAAGATGACATCAAAATCTTCCATATCTAGAATAATCAAATCTACCAAGTCTCAAGCACAACAAAATTCACAACACAAGATCGGTGCACCCGATCCACTACTAAAGAGTTTCCTATAGGGGTAGGTACACGAATAGGCATGGTAAGAGGCTCACTAGAAGAATCTAAACCCAAAGCAAAATATATAAACACATAGGATAAAGTTGACCCAGATCAAATAATACAAATGCAGATTAAAAATAAATAGGGAAGATACCAGTAATGACAATGTTGGAAGCCTCTACCTTTGTTCTGGAGAGTATAGCATAGCACTGTCTATGACCACCACCTGACTAAGTGGCCCTACGACCACCACCACAAGAACTACTACCTATGCTACACGTACCTCTAGTAGAACCTCTATATCTTAGAGCCAATATAGGAGTAACACTAAAAACACAATAGGGACAGTCCTTGTCTAAATAGCTAAAATCATCACCCACATAGAAACCTCTATAGCTTGACACAGTAGGAGAAGGTACAACTAAGCAAGAACAACCAACCAAAGCTTCTGAAATAGATGACCCACTACTTAAACCCTGCAAGGCTACCAGCACTGGTCTATAATGATACCCACTGAAATCTCTAGAATTTCTTCCCTGAGTAGTGTGACCTCTAAACTCACCTGATGATGCACCCTCTTGGCATTTCCCTAAAACCCTCAAAGAATAGACTCATAAATCCTAGAATAATCCATTATGCTCCAAAAAGGGGCTCCATATACTACCATCTGAGCCATAGCTAGCTGAAGTGAAACATCCAACCCTTCACAAACTTTTGAATCTTCTCAGACTCAAAGGTAATACTGACATAAGAATATTTAGACAAGGCATGGAAACGTGTCTCATACTCTGTAACGGTCATGGACACCTACTCCAAGTGATCAAACACATCTCTTATCTAATTCCTCAAACTTTATGGCACAAAACTATCTAAAAAACCCTCATCAAACTAATCCCAAGTCATCTCTGGAGAATCAAGAGGTTTGGAACTAGCAAGTGACCTCTACCAACCTCTAGCTTTATATCTCAGCTGATAAGTAGTTTAAGCAACCCCATGCAACCCAATCACACCAAGGTTATACAACTTCCCCTACAGTCAATCAAGAACCCATAGGCATCCTAGCCTACGCACCACTGAACATAGAAGGACCCAAATGAGTGAATCTTTCAAACCTGTTTTTATGCTTAAGAGACAAAACTATACTCGCACAATAGGAGACATAGTTAATCTGGTTGGTTGAGATCCCACTTGAGGAGGTAATATAGATGAAGTTAGAACTCTTAATCTCGAAATACCATACTCAGATATTGGTGCTAAAGAAGGAACAATACTTGAAGTTTGTGGAGTACCATAAGCAGACATCGGTACCATTAGAGAATCCACACTTAAAACTTGAGGAGCTGCATAGGAAGACTCTAGCATAGACGGAGGTACAATACTCAGAGTTGTAAGAACAACAGGTGTACTCAAAGGAACAACCTCCAAATGGGTTAGCAAGCATATCAATAACCTCTCTAAGACTAGGGTAGAAGAATCTGTGGAACCAGAGTAGGCCCTATGTCTAAAACATGCTCAACCCAAGGCTTAGAGAAGAGTCTCTAGTGCAATATTTGGACAAGGCAAATCCTTATTCCCTTCCACTATATTAAACCCATCCATGGCTTGCAACTCTTTCTCTAGACTAAGACCTCTTCTCGAATGATAGCTCTGCATATTTAGCCTTACAGGATCTAGTCCTCACCATATATGTAGAAAAGAATGACATACTAGTTAGAACACAAGGTATGAATATCCGCCTAATATAGAATGAAATAAGGGAAGTTTCCTAAAGATATTTCCTCAAGATAGATACAGACATCTATGATAATGTTATTAAATGAGATAACTCAAGTTACTATTCATAATTATTCCTCACCTATAACCCCTCTTTTAAGGATGGTATGGGTTCAAGGGTTCCTCACCTGTATCCCCTCTATAAAAAATGACATAGGTTAAGGGTAATTGGGGTTTGTAACCCCTAATTCTCAATTAAACATGGAACAAAAACAATACTCATCATAAATAACTAATTAAATAGACAAATAATCAACACCCACATATTAATCACCAACTAACCACGTATAACCCTAATAAATAAGTTTAGCTACTCATGTAAATAAAGAGGAGATATACCCAAATTAGCATTCAATTGATTCATAGAAAGCAAAATAAATATAATTCCCAAGCTTCAATTCAAGATAAATAGATAACAAATCTCTTGGAAATCACTTCCAAATTATTTCTCACTCATAATTTTATTTTTAGCTCTCAAAAATTAGAAATTAGATGTTGGAAACATAAAGGATTGAGCCTTTTATATTTTGGGGCTGAGAAATGTGAAAATAAAAGTCTTCCCCTAGAAATTTTATGACCAGTCACGATAGTATCCTTCTATCGCAATCACGACTTAGCGATCACGGAGCTTTGGCTCGCGATCACAGTACTTCTGCATTCTTGATCCATCACGATCACGACCCTCAGAGTGCAATTACAGCATCTGAGGGTCGTAACTTGGGGCATGTATTCAACCTTTGACCCTTTTTGTTCACTTTTCTTCCTTTCCATCTTTGCCTTTGCTCCCTTTTCATCGGATTTCCCTATAAGATCACAAATACTGGAAATAATTGAATTTTATACAAAATTAGTCTCATATATTCAATTAACTCACTATAATGTGCAAGAAATGAGATATAAATGAGTGACCAATTTTCCACTATCAGCACCCCCAACTTAACTACTTTTCTTGTCCTCAAGTAACACTACTTCACACTCTATGAGGTTATCCAACTTTTAAGTCCCCACATTCAATCACATGGCCACCATAATATTAAACTTGATTATCACTAATAATAGTCAACAAGCATGAAAAGTGCTAACTATACAACTCTTCTCAAATTCAATCACCTTTTCAAGAATGCAAAGAAATTTCAAGGATAATCAAGCAACAACAACCAATTCTCCATATGTGACTCTCTGTCATTAATAACTTAAATATGCTCCTTTGCCTTACCTTTGAAAGATGTCAACTTCACCAATATATATTAGTTAACATGCCTCCTCACGAAAGAAAGTCCCAAAACACCAATTTTTTGACATGCAGTAAGGGACGAATGTGCAAACACTCACGCTAACAGAGAACTTCCAAATGCACAAATGTATCATACCATATGCTTGAACTTATTTTTGATCTCTACTAACTCAAAAACACTTGTTTAGAGATCCCAAAGGACTTTTTAAAACTTATAATGTAGGCTCGGGGAAGGGTAGGATAAGCGTTTGGGATAAAAGTAACTACACCCTCCTTGAACTCTTCTTAACACTAATTAGATCAAACTTGAATCTTTGGACACTTCATTAATTTCTGAATCACACATGTGTCTACCTTTTTCACTTTAGTTCACCCATCTTATGATAATGTCTCTTTTCATTTCTTTCCTTATTATAATTTTATGCTTTTTCTTTCTTTTTTCCATCATTCATTTGCTTTTAAGCACTCATTTACATGTCTATGGCACTAGATTACCTAGTCTAAGATCCACCACCCCCAACTTAGGATTTTAGCCTCAAACTGCCATTTTCAAGTTCAAGGGGGCAGGGTTCTAAAGAGGGATAAATTTCAAATAGTTCAAGGCTTGTAACCTAGTTGCCAAAGAAAGGTCAATGGGCTCAAAATGGGTGGCTAGGGATACTATTTACATGCGGGTAGGATTTTTAGGCTAAAGTGATCTTCAACAATCACAAAGATAGCCTAAGATTATTTCTCCAACTGCATATAATAAAGATTAGCTTTGAAAGACCAACGGGGCAAGTTTTAGATAACACAAGTAATCACAAGAATTGTTCGACTAATGCTCACAATACATGGCATGCAAACTATTCTAGAAGGATAAATTGTATTTCCTACTCAAGAACAAAAAGAGAAATTTATCACATTACAATCGACTAAAGAATTTGGAGTCACAAAAAGAGGCAAAGCATTTTTATAAAACCATTCAATTCCATGCCCTTGATTTTCATAAAAAAAAATTGGACGGAGGGGGATGCTCATTTTGCACTTTACCATGCAATATTAACTATAGGTAGAACCAAGCAAGCCACCATCTCACATTGGGGCTCTAATAATGGAAATACTTATGGTTGTTCAGACTTCACCATAGATACCACATTACTCCCAGTTCGTGATGCCATGGGTACTCAGACTTCCCCTGCACCTATGACTTCAACAACTCAACATGATAATTTTTCCTTAAGAGTATCGTCACTCAATCTATCATAGGGAAAGGCTCGTCTAACATAAATATGAACAATAAAAATAAAAATCTAGAATGAAAAATGACTAATCCACAAAATCACTACCAAACGTAGGCACTAAGAATACTCAAAGTATAAACCAAATCATCAGAACAACACAAATCCATACCAAATAAAAACCAAATCATCCACATATTACAAACCAAATAATAAACACGAATCAAATTATCAAAATATTATAGACCAAGTATGAAATAAATACGAAAAATAGGGTAACCCTATCTAAAAAGTTGTAGTGTCGTCACTCATATCATGAAAGCATAGAAGAGTATAATGGGCTCCCTAAAATTGCATCATGGGTTGTCATAACTCTTTATATCCTCATAGCCTCATTGAACTCTGGCTTCTCATCCTTGGACCACCTAACTAGAATCTCATCATCAACATCTTTTCTTGGAGAGGGAAGTCTCTTTCTTAGCTTCAGGACCTTCCATAAACTATTCAACCCGTTCTATATCTAGGTGAAAAACTTGTCTTAGATATTCTCACTCTTCTTTATTTTACCATGAGAATCATTGAGATTTGGTGTGATTGGTATAAGGATGCGTAGGACTACTCTAGTATGGATATGGTAGCCTCTTACACCCTCTGATCATCTAGGAGCCAATTATAATCACTGGAAAACACGTAGGAGGCATGACCTATGAAAGACTCATCCAACACAGTAGGTTGTTAAAACACCAAGTCCCAGACCGCATCTGACTAGACAACTCCTCAAATGGCTTTGCTGAGGATGGCCTCCAAGATTCAAGATCATCATCCACCGACTTACCTAAATTAATCTCTCTTTTTGCTCTTTGAAGTTTTGCCTTAACCATGCATCTTCAATGGATAAATTTGTGTCTTTGAGGATATCTAATTATCCCCCAAATATTTCTCAACTTCAACCCTTTTGAATAGTTTAGTGATCAGAGATGGAAACATTAACATAGGGATGCCATTGTTCTTGTAGTGTCTGAGCTTTATACTCACAAAGTGACCAACATTTAAAAGAATACTATCCATAGTGCAAGATACCATCTAGGCTCACATGACAGGGATATTTTTCATGTTGGTGATCGGAGAGACACGACTACAGATAATGGTCAACCAAATTTGAGCTTCTGCTATGAACTCATTCAAAGTGATCCCTATTTTTATGGAGGCCTATCGAACTTTTCTTCTTGGGAATAATTATGAGACTAAACAGCTTCCTGGGGAAAAATCTTTTGCCGCAAACACCCTCAGGTCATCATGCAACAAAACATATAGTTTGTTGATTGCCTCAGAGCCAACATTGACAACCTTGCCCTATATCCTCATCACTGGGTTAGATAGACTTACGACTTCGAGGTTGGCATAAAACTCCCACACCCATTGTTCATTGGCTTTGCATGGCTCTAGGGAAAAGTAACTCCAGTCTGTTTCTGATAATCTATGATAAAAGTTCAAGAGTTTTTAGAGCACTTTCTCTGTTGAGATATCACGCTTAGGGAGTAGCTTTTTCCTAGCTAAATACTCATAGTAAATAATTTGATAGTTAGCTTTGAGAAAGAAGGTTTTGTTAAATTTTGTAATATTTAGCTTTTTGAAAACCTAAAAACAACACACAAGAATTAACCATCAAGAACATCATGTGAAAACAATTCTATGTTACTAGGTGAAGCTAAAGAAATGGCTCAAGGATCATATTAGGCCATAAAATAAAATTTAGGATTTTAAGTAGGCCTATCAGATAGTCCTCCAGTATTATGATTGCACTCTACTGAGTCGCGATCATAACACCTAAAAGGCCTGTTACACAGGACTTAGGTCTTATGATCAGACTCTGCTTAGTTGAAATTGCAACACCAGAAATTCTTTTAAGATAAACCTCAGGTCTTGTGATCACACTCTGGCTAGTGACAATTGTGACACTTGAGACTTCATCGTCTCAGGATTGGTCAAGTCCACATTTGTAATTTCTACCCCAATTTATGTTTATGAAAGATGTACAAGGCTAAAAACATGGAACACGCTTCATAATAATACAAGAATGCCCTCTACATCCTAGAAAAACTATCAAAGAACACATTTGCATTTTATCGAACACTTGGTGTGCACTTTGAATTATCGCTTATTTTTAAAAAATTTTGGGTACTCAAACTTCTCCAATAAAGTGTATACTAACAACAACCACACAAAATGACATCTATTTATGCATAGATTAAGCATTAAAAAGAAGAATTAAAGGACATACCTGGTATTTGGATGCAAATAAAGATGCTTAGTACTTTCAAAGAAATTTGTAAATGATAAAATTTGATGTATTTTTAGTTTTTAAAGATAAGTTCAAAGTGGAACCATTTTGGAGACGGTTCCCCTTATATAACTGATATGATCATGATCGCAATTTGTCGGGTTGCGATTGCGACATTTGAGTCCTTGCTGGGCTTACTTGTGTCTCTGTATCGCGATCGCAATCTGAGTGTTACAATCATAATACCTGAGACCAGGTTTAATTTCTATATTTTTCAGCTACGACATCTTCAAACACAATTTCACTCCACTTTTTATCTCCTCACCAATTCAAATCACCTTCTAATTGCAAAGATATTGTGGACTAACCAAAAAAATCCTAATCTATTCTAACAACCAAAATTAAAAGGATACGGTCCAAATTTATGGCAATAATGGGTTGCCTCCCTTCTAGCGCTTGATTTAACACCGCGACAAGACGCCTACTTAGTATATATTTGGATCTTTGACTTAAAGAAACCCAAGATCCACTTCCATAGTATTGGTCACTTCCTTATCCATCACACTAATTATTGAAACCACTTACAACTCCATCAGTTGTTTCTTAGTCCTGCACACACTGAAAGAGACCTCTTTGTTGATAACCCAAAACTTTATCTCTCCATATTCCAGATCAACTAGGGTTCTCCTGATGGCTAAAAATGGCCTACCAAGAATTATTGGTATCTTATGATCAATTTTACATTCAAGAATGACAAAATCGACCGAAAGGATAAACCGATCAACTTTTGCCAACACTTTATATAACACGCCTATAGGCTTCTTGATTGAATGGTCGACCATTAAAAGTCTCATAGTGGTGGGCGTAGGAGCACCCAAGCCCAATTTCAGAAACATGGCATATGGAATCAAGTTAATACTCGTTGTAATATCACACAACGTCTTTCCGAACTTTAACACCCCGATAGTGCAAGGAATGGTGAATGTACCTGGTTTTTTTTTTCACTGCATTGTGTTTGACATTATAAAGCAACAACTATGAGTTACCTTGATAGGTTCATAATTCACAAGTCGCTTCTTTGAGACCAAGTTCTTCATAAAGTTAGCATACCGCTGTATCGTTTGAAGAGCTTCTAACAATAGAATATTTATCAACAAGTTGCTGAATTTCTCAAGAAACTTCTTGAACTTGGTATTGTCTTCTTTCTTTTGAAAACTTTGTGGGGATGGTGGAGAAATCTCAGTTTGTGGCAATGGGACAATTGGAGACTCATTCACTTTTAGTGCATCATTATTGACCACTTTAGGATTTTCCTTATTTTCCTCTTTGTCTTCAACTACCGCCGGTTTCTCAATAATTATTTCATTGGACTTTGGAGCATCCTCACTTGGCTTTACTAGCCACTTTCTTTTTGTACTTATTTGTTCATCATGTGTCTTTTTATTGGAATCATCATCGATATTAACTACATATTTACCAAGGGTTTGGATACTTCTAGTGACGATGGCCATAACATGAGCATTATTTTTGGGATTTACCACTGTATTACTAGGTAAGCCTTCTTTTGGCCTAGAATTGAATTTAGTTGTGTTGAGATTTGGACTACTTATGTTTCTATTTGCTTGATGGAGGCCAAATGAGAGGTCATCATTTGACTTAGTTGAGAGAATTCACTTTGGATCTCCCTTACCATTTTGTCGGTCCCTTCTACATACATTAAAAACTGGGCTAAGTCGTTCATTCTTGAACTTTTTTTAGATCAATGAAGCTTGACTCCTTCTTCTTGGACCTTTCATGAGGGGGTATGTACCGGTCATATTATCTCTTTTTGTCTCTCTAATATTGATCTCTATCATGGTCTCTAACCCTCTAATCTCTATATCAGTATCAATCATTCCAGCCTTGATTCCCACCTTGCCTTTGATAGGTAGGGCATAAACCCCCCAATTGGTTTGAAAAAACCCGAATCTCCTTATCAAGCTTTTCTGCTTCTTTATCATCATAAGCCCTATTACTCTTGGAATCAATGGCATTGAACACCTTAGGAGGATCCCCCATTACATGTTTAGTAAGAGAGTCAAGTTGGGTCATCACCTTAGCTATATTCTTCTCCCTTTCCTCGTCCGTCCTCTTTTGCTTTTTGCTTACAAAAGATGTTGTGGGGGACCCCACAGCCACCTCGATGTCCCTTGTATGACATCCTCTATTTTGTTTTGTTACTTTTTCTAACAAAGTAGCTACATCACCATGAGATAACTTGACAAGAGAACCACCAGTTGCATTATCAACCACCGTTTTGTTTAATTGATCTAATGCCCTATAGAAAATTTGGAGAAGCATTTTATCCAGCACCTCATTATTTGGGCATTACATCAATTTATCATTGAACCTTTGTGAAACTTCATACAATGGTTCGCCACTAAGTTGGCAAAAATTTGTGATCTTATCCCTTGGTTGCAACATCTGAGAAAGAGAAATGTACCAATCCAAAATTTCATCCGTAAGCTCAACCCATGAAGTGATAGATCCAACAAGAAAAGACCGCAACCATAAGACCATTTCTCCCACATAGAGAATGGGAAAAGACATAACTGGATTGAATCTTGAAAAATATGGGCGATGTCAAATGGAGCGCATACATTAAAAAAATTCTTCAAGTCTATATTTGCATCCTCATGTGATTGGCCTCCAAATAACCCTTTCATCTGTAGAACATAAATGATAAGTAAATTGAAATACTCTATTTCCTTTGGGTGGTGCCTTTGGGTGGTGGAATACGAATAACACTAGCTCACCCCGTATCTTCAAGATAATCCATGTCCTCGAGATGCCCGTCAACAAAGTTGGAACTAGTACTGTGTTGGCTCATGGTATCGTGTATGCTATTATCTTCACCTGAGAAGGACAAAAACAACAAACAATGTAAACTAAACACTATGACTAACATAAGGTCACTAACAAGACCATAATAGTGGAAACTGTGTTTCACTTTCGGAAACAACACTATTTTTGATAACTCTTAAACTTATACAAAAATTATGTGTAAGGAGGACGTTATCGATATATTTACCTAACTAGGAGTCGGGTCGAATCCATAAGGAGTGAAAATGTAGATTTCAAGGCCTATGCGTGTTGGAATTTATCTAGACATTAAATCTTGGTGCAAAATTAACCAACATGTAAAAATAAATGGGGGTATTGGTTGGAGTAAGTTTTGTACAACGATGTTGAACACTATTATGAGAGTAGAGTATCAAAGAGTGTAATCAAATAGAGAGAAACCTTGGGGTTAAGAAATCCTAGGTAGGAGTCATGCAAGGGTTTTCAATTATTCATCCAAGTTTATTTAAGGGTTTTGGGTAGGATAGATTTGGGGGAGTTTGTATTAGTCTTTAAATAAAACACCAAATCTCACAAGTGGGTTTTTTCGACCACCTCATAAGTGTATCAAATTTACCAATCCACTACCTCAATTAACATCATTAGTTCTGAGATGATGCTATTAAATAACATAACTCAAGTTATTATTCATAATTGTTCCTCATCCATAGCCCCTCTTTCAGGGATGGTATGGGTTCAAGGGTTCCTCGCCCATATCCCTTCTTTCAAAGATGATATGGGTTTAAGGGTAATTGAGGTTTGTAACCCCCAATTCTCAATTAAAGGTGGAACAAAAGAAAAACCAAACACAAAAAACTAATAAAATGAACAAATAATCAACACCCATACATTAATCACCAACTAACCATGCATAATCTCAAGAAATAAGTTTAACTACTCATGGAAATATAGAGAAAAGATAGACCCAAATTAGCATTAAATTGATCCATGGAAAGCAAAAAAAATATAATCCAAGCTTCAAATCTAAATAAATAGCGGACAAATCTTTAGGAAAAATCACTTCCAAATTATTTCTCGCTTATGATATTGTTCTTACTTCTCAAAAACTGCAAATTAGATGCTGCAAACATGAAGGGTTGAGGCTTTTATTTTTTGGGACTAAGAAATGTGAAATTACAAGTCTGCCCCTAGAAATTTTCTACCAATCCTGATTGCATCCTTCTATTGCGACTGCGACTCAGCGATAACGGAGATTTGGCTCGCATTCGTATTACTTTTTCATTCTTGATCCATAACGGTCGTGACCCTCAAAGTGTGATCGCTGGATCTGAGGGTCGTATCTTGGGGACTGTTTCAACCTTTGTCCCTTTTTGTTCACTTTCCTTCTCTTTCATCTTTGCATTTGCTCATTTTTTATCGAATTTCCTTGTAAGATCACAAACACTGGAAATTAGTGCATTTTATATTGAATTAGTTTCATATATTAAATTGACTCATCATAGTGTGCAATAAATAAGATATAAATGAGTGACAAACTTTCCACTCAGCAGCGAGTACGGTCCACTTATACTTAGTAGGTACCATAGGCCGACTGAGCAAAGTAGAAAATAAATCACATAAAATATACACTATGGTCACGTCACCCTAGTCAGAAAATATCCCAAACGATAGCCTACACCGTCTCCACTAATAGTTCTACAATATACGCATATAATATACACAACTATGAGAAAGAAGCACAAATATACATGTATACTAAATACAAGTATAGGAAAGAAGCACAAATAGAATGATATCACATCAATATAATAATACAACACAAAACAAGCATAATGTGTATGAAATGCAATAAAGATGATGATGATGTGATGATAAAGTGTTGCTCGAGGTTGTTGTGCAAGCTCTGTATACACCTATTGAAATGTGCTTTTATGTAGGACCTATTGGGGGTTCACAACCTATATACAATCCAATATTCGATACCAATATCCATGAATTCTCTCTGGCACATCCCTCGACAGAGGGTCTATAAAGATGTCACAAGCCAGGTTTCCAATAGTTCCACATTAGTACCAATGTTCGACAATTTCATATAATATAAGGATGTAATGCTCACAACCATCAAGAATGAGAATTTCCAAAACCATCCAACATACCAACCATGTAAGACAAAATCCACTCAATATGCCAACAATCCATGAATCCAATATAGTCATATGCAAATAGATCAAAATATACAACAATATGCCATTGATACCATATAAATCCCAATTTAGGGTTTTCACCAGAAAAACACCATCAAAGATGTGCCAAGGTACCCATGCTAGTCAAGTTTTGGCTCAAGGCATTTGCAACCACATTAGCCCTGCTCGAATGATAGAGAATAGTCAAGTTATAATCCATAAGCAACTCAAGCCAACCATATTTCCTCATGTTAAAATCTCGCTTGGTGAATAAATACTAAAGTCTATAATGATCTGAGAAAATCTCACAATGAATTCCATACAAGTAGTGCCTCCACAACTTTAAAGCAAAAATAGTCACACACAACTCCAAATCATGGGTAAGCTAATTTCTCTCATGAGGCTTCAAATGATGAGAAGCATATATAATTACCTTACCCTCCTGATTCAATGCAACACCTAACCCAACACCAGACTTGTCATAGAAGAAAGTAAATCCCATGACCTCCAGGGGAAAAGTCAAGCTTGAGCTTTTGAAAGCTTATCTCACAAGCACCAGAGCACGTAAAGGAAATATTCTTTTGAGTGAACTTGGTCAACAGAGCTACACTAGAGGAAAAACCCTCAATAAAATATTGATAGTAACCTACCAAACCAATACAACTTTTAATCTCGATAGGAAAAGTAGGCCCAGACAAATCACAAACTGCTATAATATTGGTCGAATCGACCATAATACCATTCTTGGTCAGCACATGACCCAAGAAAGAGACAAAACTCCAATCAAAACTCACACTTATAAAACTTAGCATACAACTTCTCATCCCTCAATCTTTGAAGCACAATCCGTAAATGCTCCTCATGGTTGCTTCACTTTTGGAATAAACCATGATATCATCTATAATAACATTAGCAAAAGAGTTGAGATACGATTGAAGTACATAATTCTTCAGCTAAATAAATGCGGCCAGAGTATTATTTAACCCAAAGGACAGACTAAGAACTTATAATAATCGTACTGAGTCTGAAAAGTTGTCTTTGAAATATCCAAAGATTTTATCCTCAACTAGTGATACCCGAACCTCAAATAAATCATTGAAAACACCAAAGCACTATAAAGTTGATCAAACAAATCATCAATATGAAGAAGAGAATACTTATTTTTAGTCGTCACATTATTCAACTACCTATAATCAATACACTGACGCATAGGCTGTAACGCCCTAAATGTGATACCCGAAATGCTACACGGTGCTAGTAATTCTGAAGGACCACTAGCTAACCCATGACTGATATTTGTAACAGAGCGCTGTATAATATGCTGTATAAATACAAAATAAAAGGGCTGAAAGGCCATAAGGTTTAAATATCTAATAAAACATAACATCTGGAAATACGATATATTAATACCAAAACTGAAATAAACTGTCTGAACATGTGTAATACCCGTACTTCTACCTAGCTTGAAATCATCCTAAGAAATGTTAGAAACTCGCTTTAAGAGATGAATCCACTTTTTTACACGTGGAATTTTTAAGGTTTTCACTTTTTGTTGAGTGGAAAATTGAATAAGATTTCCATCGATACCCATTTTGTCAAAATCCAACATCGGAAGAGAAAATTATGGCCAAAATACAGAAAGTAGTCAAAACTGCCCAGGTGCGATGGTGAAGGCCGACGGACCGTCGAGGTAGCGATGGACCATTGCTAAAACTATCACAGCGGAGACAAGAGACCACATTCTACCTAAGGGCGACGGCTTAGGACGACAGACCGTTGAGCTAGCAACGAATTGTCGCCCAAGCCATCGTAGGAAAGTTAGTGAACCCCTATTCTGGGCAGGTGTGATGGCCAGGACCGATGGACCGTTGACCCAGTGATGGAACATCACAACCACCGTTGCATATTTTGTTTAGCTATTTTAAGTTATTTTTTTAAAGAGGTCTTTTTGGTCTTTTACCACCCCCTTTATACCTAGTTATATAAGACCAAGGCTCATAAATTCATTATCCACATACAACATCAAATTAGGGTTTTCTCTCAAAGATAATATCCAAGGACAAGATCCAAATCATTCTTTGAGAAACTTTGAGATTCAAGTTCTTCAAGTCCAAGAACTTCAAGAAACTCACAATCAAGGTATGTCATGTGTTGATTCATGGGCACCTTTCACCCATTAAGCTCAAGAATCTCTTTTCAAAATCGAAGATTTGTGTATTTATGAATGTTTATGATTTAAATTGAATTGAAATTCATGTTCATGATGTTGAGAGGTTTTGATTCATGTTTTAAATTACATATTTCGATGATTGACCCTAGTATATGATGGTTTGCATAATAATCATGATAACCCCTTCAAATTTGCAAATTTATTTTTGTAACCATGACAACTAGATGCATTGATGATGGTATAACCAAAGTATGCTCCCCATGTGTTTGATTAAATGCTTATATGAATGAGAAGTGCCATACTAGTATGATAATATGAAATCCTCATTCTTGTACAAGTTTATGCATGTCAAATGTTTGATGAAATGTCTTAGTCAGTGAATTATGGATACATGTGTAGCCCTTGTGGCGCTTTAGAACTTCTACTTTATGAAATCTCCAAATTATTGTATTATGGATTGTGATGTTGGTCATGTATTCAAGAAAGTCATGCTTTGCTAGTTTTATGCTATCGAGTCCTGGGGGTACTTATACCCAAAAAATATAGCTGTGTGCCTAGAGCCAGTGTTATGTTTTTTCATGATACCCTCAGTCAAGCCATGATCCATTGAATTCAGTCAGTTATGTGACCCAGGAAAGCTCAGTAATTCAATAATCTCAGTAGTATTCCATCAGTCAACAGAACTCCATGAATTTAGTTTGGTCCAATTAGTTAATCATGTTCAGTATCGATTCATATGGGAGTAGGAATTAGCACCGAGTGAATCCAAGAATGGGAACACACACTGTCAGATGAGGGTGTGATTCTTAGAAGTCATCCTTGCATTCTAAAACTATGTAGCCAGCATAGATTGAGATATCAACACTGTCTGATGAGGGTTGATAAGGTGGATAAGCACTGTCAGATGAGGGCCCCACCATTCTCTTTTGGGGACACTGTCAGATGGGGGTTGCCCAGAGCTTGTCCTTACCAATGGCGCAGTATTAGCACCCTTCCAATTGAGGTTACAGATTGGACCCCAACTAAGCTATAACGCGTTATTTAAGACATGTCGATTAGATGACTACTTGCCATAGTTTCATTTATAGAATTAGGACTATCAGATACAGTCATTCAGTTTCAGTAAAAGAACTCAGATAGTTCTTTAGATTTTAGGACTGTCAAATACAGTCAACTCAAAATAGTACAAAACTCAGCTAGTTCCATCAGACCCTAGACTGTCAGATACAATCACTCAATATCAGTTATTTAAGTATATAGCTATTAGTATCTCATGTTAGTAGTACTCAGACTCAGTAATCATGTTATCATAAACTCAGTTATATTTACTATGTATTTATGCATGTATTCTCATGTTCATGTTATCCAGTCAGTTAGTATAGTTCATGAATGTGAACCCTTTGTATTCAGCCTACTTCACATGCATACCAGTACATTCAATCATACTGACGTATTTGTGCAATGATGTTTTACTTTACACCATAGGTTTAGAAGCATGAGCTCTAGAGCATTAGTAGCATTCTAGTCTTAGTAGTCAGAGTTAGCAGTGAGTCCTCATCCTTTGAGGACATGATCATTACCTTATTATGTCATTACTTAGTTTATTTCAGTAGTTGGAGTTGTTTTGGGACATGTCCTATCAACTCCTTGTTTAGATAGTTTAGAGGCTTTCAAACTAGCATGTTCAGACAGTTATTTCAATTGTTTTGGTATTGATAGACCATATCTCCAGATGTTATGTTTTATCTGGTTTGAACCTTATGGCCTTTCAGCCTTTATTTTTGCATTTATACAATATATTATACAGTGTACAGGTACAAATATCAGTCATGGGTTAGATTATGGTCCTTCGGGGTCATAATCACCATGTAGCGCTTCGGGTACCAGATTCAAGGAGTTACAACATACTAGTCTGAAAGCCTCTAAACAATCTAAAAATTGTGGAGTTGGGGGGATATGTCCCCAACTAACTCTGTCTACTAAAACTAAAATAATGAAGCAATGAAATAATCATGCTATCCTCGAATGATGAAGACTCTCTACAAATCTACTACTGCTGGCTGAATCTAAAGCTAAGTGCAATTGGGAACTTGAGCATCCGAACCTATGGTATAAAACACAATAGCGCAGAATAAAAGTATGTGTCAGTACTTTTGAATGTATTGGTATGCAAAGTAAAGTAGGCTAAATTCATGGGTTCTTATGCATGAACAATACTAACTAACTGAATAATATGAATGTGAGAATACATGTATGAATACGTAACTGTAAGCAAGATCATGATAATACTGACTACTGAGTCTGAATATTGATAACATGAGTTTCGTATAACTGATATACTATTAACTGAGTGACTGTGTTTGACAGTCTTGATTTTGATGGAACTAGCTGAGTTTCGTACTGAACTAAGTGACTGTAGCTGACAGTCCTGAATTTGAAGAACTATCTGAGTGCTTTTACTGAGACTAAGACCGAGACTATGGGAAGTAATCATCTAACCGACATGCCCCAAATTTGAACTGGTGGGGGTCCAACCTGTAACCCCAGCTGGAAGGGTGTCAGTACCTTTCTATGGGTAAAGAAAATCTGTGAGTTAACCCTCTCTGATAAGGAGCTCTTTTGTCAACCCCTCCTAGTAGGGAAACTCAAATAAGATATATAATACCTAGACTCGTAGGGGTACATCTCAAACTACGCTGGTTACGTAGTTTTAGAATGTAAGGATTACTTTTAAGGATCATTCCCTTTACTGGCTGATAGGTAAGCCCTCATCCCTGGGTTTACTCGATGCTGAATCCTACTCCCAACTGAATAGAAACTAAACTGATTTCCTAGTTCATACTAGGCTTGATTAAGATATCACTGATCTTGTTACTAACTGAACTGGACCAATTTAACTAAAGTTTCGTTGACTAATCAAATAATATTGAGATCTAATAACTGACTGAGATTACGGAGTACTGTGAAGGTCTGGAATAATACTGAATTTACTGAGTTTTCTTGAGTCATGTGACTGACTAAACTCTAAGGATCATGGCTTGACTGAGATTATATTGAAAACTGACGCTGACTCTAGGCACATAACAAAAATATCAGGAACAAGTACCCCCAGGACTCGATAGCATGATACTGACAAGACATGACACTTCTTGAACACATGACCATAGTCAATAATTCATAGGACAAACGTCGGGGATTTTCATGAAGTATTTATATGTCACAAGCTTACATATGAATAGTAATACATATAAACATGTCATAATTTCATAAGTCTAATCTCATGAGCATTACACCAAACCATTAAAATGCATAACAATAACATGGAGGTCATTGTGAACATAAGGGTAAAGCATGGATTCATCAATTTGGTCGCAATTGAGTCATAAAGCTTAATTCTTATTCTTTTAGGCATTTTAGCAAACACCTTGCATGCATAACTTGAGGATTCGGCATGAACAATAAAATAATAAATTATGGAAATATTTTTCACTTCAAATACAAGAATTCCAACCACATGCTAACATAATTTCATTATATGTATTAAAGATTTCAACTTGGTAATCATACAACAACATAAACATGGATATGATTCAATTCATAACATAGAATTCAAAATTTATATTTTTGAAAGGGTTTCTTAAGCTTCGTGGGTGAAAGGAACCCATAAATCAACACTTTACATACCTTAGATGGAAGTTACTTAAAGATAAACGGTGGAATCTCCGAGATTAGAACCTTCAATTGAAAACCCTAGACTTGTTCTTGAGGGAATTTAAGAGAAACAACTATATTTTAGTGAAAACCTAGCTGAATCTTGTGTTATAGGCTTATATAGGGATGGGAAATTTACCCTTTTTCCCTTTAAGATATGGACATTTAATGACTAAAAACTGGGTATTAATACGATTGGCAATGCCGTGCGTCAATGACACGATGCGATACTCGACGCGTCGTGCCATGATCCCGCCAAGCCTTAGTACTTTTGGATATAGCAACCTGAAACAATGTTAACCAACGCGATAGTCAATGTGGCATGCCAAGATTGCGTTGATCCACTATTTTGGGACACTAAACGTGGTCTAAATAAGGTCCAAAAAATCCGAAACTTGTTCGGAAACACCTATTGACCTCCCTGATCATGAATTAGCAAGAATACCGACTATTAAAGGACATTAAGGTTGCAAAATGAGAATGCAAACTTTTGAAGAAAAAAATAAACTAAGTCTAGAAACTTAGCTAGAATTTTCTAAGTTTGGGACCCCCTTGACAAGCTTAAAGGACTGAATTAAGCTTAGGAATTTTGTAGGGTCTTACAATATCTCCATTTGAAAACATTCTTCCTCGAATGGGACTGACTGAGATGGGAGAACTGATAAGTTGAAGTACATACTAAACTTAAACAAATGAAACATAAGTACATGACTGACATGAGTGATAAGCTGAATTTATTATACCGAACATGCATATCTGATGCATGAATAGCTGAATCAATGAATGCATGACTGGGATTACTGGTAAGATGAATTTATCAATCTGAGCATGTATATCTAATGTGTGAATACATGACTAATCTGACACATGAACATATGACTGAATATGCAATGGTAATTAATACCAAGTTTATAATGCAAATCTGAGCATGAAACTGAATACCAAGTTTGTAATGGAGTCTGAACATGGAATTGAGTGAACTGATGGAAGTCTGTTACCTTAAATAAAAATATTGATGAACCCGAGATCACTTACTGGGCATGTGTGGATGGGAACATAGCTGAGCCTGAAATGTGGTATATAAACTGAATATCGTGATCTGAACTAAGCACCTTGAAAACGTGGCTTGCAGCTGAGGTTGGAGTTTGAAGGTCAACTTATGAGTACCCCTTACTCCTAACTGTATTCATTACGAGGAGAAAGAGTGGTATATTTATGTCATGAACGTTTAAGGGATTGTAGTGTATCTCCCCCTTGGGATATTAGGCCCCTCAAAGAATATAGATTTTGCTGAGATACTAAGGAAAACTAGGGCGATACACAAGGCATCTACGAACTGAATTGTGAATGAATATCTGGGATCTGAAACTAAGACCTGATACATGAAATAAGCTGAGCACGCAACTACCTAGTTGGTACATCTTAGAATGATCACATTCGTGAGACTCCGGATAGTGCAACTAGATGGAATAAAGGGAAACCACACCATCCGAACTTATTTGCCTGACTGCTAAACTGAACTACTGGCTGCTTAAAATAACTCATACTAAAAACTTATACTTAACTAAAGTACTTCTCTGGAACTCTTTCAACTATACTCTCCACCTTAGTACAACACATCACTCGAGACTATCGAAAATATTCACATGGGTACTGAGCATGAATGCTTAACTATATGCTCATCTGATTAACTGAAGGATTAATAACTAAATAGTGGGTCTGTAAGACTTAACTGAACTTAGTCTGAACAATTGGACTGAAACTGTAGAGTATAATGCCTAGAAGGTAATGACTGATTAGGTAACATGAGGTAACTGAGCATAAGTGAGTGAAAACTGTATTACCTTAAGAATGCAAGATCATACGTTTAACATGTTTCAGAAACATTCTATAAACTAGGGTACTAAAATACTAATAACTAAGTAACCGATGGCCATATGATATGGTCGGGAAATCCTGAAACTAAACTGAGTTATTGAACTGATTACTGGGCTAGGACTGGGACTGAGATTGTAGCTAAGACAGTAATTAAGACTGTAACCTTAACTGACACTGAATGATAATTTTTGATAATCGTGGTTTATGCTAGTACTGAAGTACTGAATTTGGATGGCTAAGTAAATGATAACTGAAAGCCATGGTCTTGTAGGACTATCTGAGTTCTTTACTAAATATTAATTACAGAATTGATATTGTAACTGAAGCCTGGGGGATAGAGAATCAACACCACAAATTCATAGAGGGATCTAAACTAAGAGTATGCGTGACATAATCTGAGTTTGGCTGATCACTAGGAGTGGAGCATGAGTCATGAGCTGCATGACCTGAGCCTGGAATTTTTGTATTCATGGGACATATTTGTAACACTGGGTGAACTAGAAATCCTCATACTAGGAACTTGAAACACACACTATTCTATGAGAACCGCGTGGATATAAGCTGTATTCGTGGGACTGAAACGTAAAGCATGCGTAAGTATTATGATGGTTGAAGTACAAAACTTTGCACTGAGGTAGGAATGGGTCGGGAATCATCTTTTCTTATGGATTTCCTACACATACTGGTATTACTACTGGAACCTAAAGGCCAAAATTTCTGAGATATCATAACCAGACAGTCCCTGTATACCTGCCGGGCTATGATGGGCTGACCCAATAGGTGGAGACTGAGAAATGTCCTGTTAACATTTGGTCTGACCTTAAAGTTGATTACTATGTAAAGAGTTACAAAAGAAAAATAAGCTCCTGAATCTGAAGAAACGTGAACATGTAAATGAGGGATTGGTAACATACCAGTGGTTGCATCAGAAGGATTTCTTGATTCTGTCGGGACTGAAGAGCATAGAGTCTGTTTGGGTGTTGCCCATTGATAGTTCTGGAATTTGCCCCCTGCTGATTCAGGAGACCAGACTGGGATGAAGGACGATCGTACTAACTTTGAGGGCCAGGTTTAGGATAGTCTTGGACCTTATGACCTGACTCACCACATTTGAAACAAACATCACTGTCTGCTCTACACCCTCCTTATGATATTTACCACACTCTTCGCAAAGAGGATTAGTAAAACTCCTGTTCTCACTACCCTGGGATTTGGATCTTAGCACCCCATCCCTACGACCATTTCTAAACATTGGTACGGGCGCACTAGCTAAGGGTAGAACTGGGACTGAAAACTTCTTACTATGCTGAGAAAGGTTACCACCCTGCGACCCTGGCTGAGAAAAACTATAGCTACCAGTTCTGACTCTCTTATTCTCACTCTCATTCTTCTTAAGCTTCTTCTCTTCAATTTGTTGAGCATGGACCATAAGCCTAGATATGTCCATCTCCTTAATCAATATCACAGACCTCCACTCCTTAACCATACTACCTGATACCCCAGAAACAAACTTGCTCATTCTAGATCTACTGTCTGCTACTACATGGGGAGCATACCTGGCTAACTGAGTAAACTTAAGAGAGTATTCTTTTACTCTCATGATACCTTATCTGAGATTGATGAACTTTAATAATTTGGATTCTTTCTACTATAGGGGAAAGAATTAGTCTAGGAACGCAGTAGCAAACTCTTCATACTTTATGGGCTCTGCATCTGTACCCCTGTCTACCTTCCACTTCTTAAACCACGTATGAACTACATCTTATAGCTGATAAGTGGCTAACTCAGCACTCTCATTGGAAGTCACTCCCATGATATCTGTGACTTTTTGAACTTGGTCGAGGAACTTCTGTGGATCCTCTTCAAATTTAGAACCTGAGAATTGGGGAGGATTCATTTGGGTGAAGTCCCGAATCCTGGCTGCAGGAGTATTGGACATTGAGTTGTCCAGAACAGTAGCTGGTTGTTCATTCTAAGCTATGACTGACTTGGCTAGAGTAGTGAGTGCAGTTCTATTCTGCACGGGAGATATGCTTGTCTAGGGGATCTGCCTGAACGTGCTGAGGGGCTGATTGATTTTTGTTTCTTCTTTTGGGAGTCATGTTCTATAAATGTAAAGGGAGAAATAGATTAGACTGAGAGTTAAATTTGAGCTCATTCTCACTGGCATGACATGAATACTAAAAGAAAGGAAATTGTTCCTAAAATATCTTATAGCCTTCTGTACATAAATGTGGCGCGCAATACACCCATGCATAAGACTTTACTTTTCAGACTTCCTAGGACTCTGTTGAACCTTAGGCTCTAATACCATGTTTGTAACATCCCAAATCTAAAACCCGAAATGCTACAGGTGCTAGCGATCTTGAAGGACCACAAGCTAACCCATGACTGATATCTGTAACTGAGCACTGCATAATATGCTGTATAAATACGGAATAAAAGGGCTAAAAGGCCATAAGGTTCAAATATCTTATAAAACATAACATCTGGAAATATGGTATAACAATACCAAAACTGAAATAAACTGTCTAAACATGCTAGTCTGAAAGCCTCTAAACTGTCTGAAAATTATGGAGTTGATGGGACATGCCCCCAACTAACTCCGTCTACTAAAACTGAAATAATAAAGTAATGAAATAATCATGCTATCCTAGAATGATGAGGACTCACTGCAAATCTACTGCTGTTGGATGAATCTGAAGGTAAGTGCAATCGAGAACTTGAGCATCCGAACCTATGGTATAAAACACCATAGCGCAAAAGAAAAATATGCGTCAGTACGTATAAATGTACTGGTATGCAGAGTGAGGTAGGCTGAATGGATGGGGTTCATAGGAATTAACAATACTAACTGACTGAATAACATGAACTTAAGAATAGATACATGAATACGTAACTGTAAATGAGATCGTGATAATACTGACTACTGAGTCTGAATACTGATAACATAAGTTTCGCATAACTGATATATTGTTAACTGAGTGGCTGTGTCTTACTGTCCTGATTTTAATAGAACTACCTGAGTTTCATACTGATATGAGTAACTGTAGCTGATAGTTTTGAATCTGAAGAACTATCTGAGTTCTTTTACTGAGACTGTGGGAAGTAGTCATCTAACTGACATGCTCGGAATCTAAACTTGTGGGGGTCCAACCTGCAACCCCAGCTGGAAGGGTGTCAGTACCGTGCCACGGGTAAAAATAAGCTGTCAGTTAACCCTCTTTGACAGGGAGCTCTTCAGTCAACCCCTCCTAGTAGGAAAACTCACATGAGATGTATAATCCCTAGACTCATAGGGGTACATCTCAAACTAATCTGGCTATGTAGTTCTGGAATGCAATGATTGATTCTAAGGATCACACCCTCTACTGGCTAATAGGTTAGCCCTCATCCCTGGGTTTACTCGGTGTTGAATCCTACTTCCAACTGAATAGACACTGAATTGATTTCCAAGTTCATACTAGGCTTGACTGAGCTGTCACTGATCGTGTTACTGACTGAATTGGACTGATTTCACTAAGTTCCATTAACTGACGGAATACTACTGAGATATGATAACTGACTGAGATTACTGAGTACTATGAAAGATTGGACTGATACTGAATTTATCGAGTTTTCCTGAGTCATGTGACTGATTGAACTCTAAGGATCATGGATTAACTGAGATTATATTGAAAACTGACGCTGGCTCTAGGCACACAGCTAAATTGTCGAGTACAATTACCCCCAGGACTCGATAGCATGATACTGACAAGACATGACATTTCTTGAACAATGACCATAGTTAACAATTCATAGTACAAACGTTGGGGATTTTCATGATGTATTTGTATGTCATAAGCTTACACATGAATAGGAATACATTTAAACATGTCATAATTTTGTAAGTCTAATCTCATGAGCATTCCACCAAACCATTAAAATGTATAACAATAACACGGAGGTCATTGTGAACATAAGGGTAAAGCATCGATTCATCAATTTGGTCGCAATTGAGTCATAAAGCATAATTCTTATTCTTTTAGGCATTTTAGCAAACACCTTGCATGTATAACTTGAGGATTAGGCATGAACATTAAAATAATACATCATGGCAATATTTTTCACTTCAAATACAAGAATTCCAACCACATGCTAACATAATTTCATTAGATGTATTAAAGATTTCAACTTGGTAATCATTCAACAACATAAACATGGATATGATTCAATTCATAACACGGAATTCAAAATTTATATTTTTGAAAGAGTTTCTTGAGCTTCATGGGTGAAAGGAACCCATGAATCAACATTTTACATAACTTAGATGGAAGTTCCTTAAAGATTAACGGTGGAATCTCCTGGATTAGAACCTTCAATTGAAAACCCTAGACTTGTTCTTGAGGTAATTTAAGAGAAACAACTATATTTTGGTGAAAACCTAGCTGAATCTCGTGTTATAGGCTTATATAGGGATGGGAAATTTACCCTTTTTCCCTTTAAGATATGGACATTTAATGACTGAAAACTGGGCATCGACGCGATTGGCAATGCGGCTCGTCAATGGTACCGATGTGATGCTCAACGCATTTCGCCATGATCGCGCCAAGCCTCAGTACTTTTGGCTATGGCAACCTACAACAATGTTAACCAACGTGATAGGCGACGTGGCACACCAAGATCGCATTGGTCCACTATTTTGGCACACCAAACGTGGTCTAAATGAGGTCCAAAAAATTCAAAACTTGTCCGGGAACACCTATTGACCTCCCTAATCATTAATTAGCAAGAATACCGACCATTAAAGGACATTAAGATTGTGAAATAAGATTGCCAACTTTCGAAGGCCAAAAATAAACTATGTCTGGAAACTTAGCAAGAATTTTCTAAGTCAGGGACCCTCTTGACAAGCTTAAAGGACTGAATTAAACTTAGGAATTTTGTGGGGTCTTACATAGACCCATCCTTTTTGTTCACAAACAAGATAGGCGCACCTCAAGGTGATACACTCGGTTGGATATCCCTTGTACAATGACTTCTTCAATTGATCCTTCAATTTCTTCAACTTTATTGGGGCCATCCTATAAGGAGAAATGAAATGGCCTTGGTGCTTGGGTCAACATCAATAGAAAATCAATATCATAATCCAGAGGCATACCAAGAACTCATGGACAACACAAATAGAATCTAAAGAAGTAGGTAAAATAGCACTAGTATCACCGATATGAGCCAAATAACCCAAACATCCCCTCTGAATCAAGCGATGAGATTGAAGGAAAGATATAACTCTCTTGGGAAACGAATGAAGAACACCCTTCCAAGCTATTCTTCACAAACTTGGTGAAGCTAAGGTCACGATCTTAGCATAATACAACATGACAACATGATAAGGAGATAATCAGTCGATACCCAAGATGACATTGAAATCTACCATTTATAAGACAATTAAATCTACCCACGTTGCACACCCAGTAAAATTTATAACACAAGATCGGTTCACCCGATCCACCACTAAAGAGTCTTCTATAGGGATCGATACAGAAATAAAAACAATGAGAGGCTCATTAGAAGAATCTAAACTTGAAGTAAAATATGCAGACACATAGGAGAAAGTCGACCTCGAATCAAAAAACACAGATGAAAATCTAAAATAAATAGGGACAATACCAATAATGATAGAATTGTAAGCCTCTACATATGGTATGTTGGGTATAACATAGCACTATCCACGACTACCACCTGATTAAGTATCCCCACAACCACCACCATGGTCACCACTACTTCTTCCAACCACACATTTAGTAGAACCTCTACCTTTCACAACCGATATAGGAGTATCCCTAAAAATATGGTAGGAACAGTCCTTGGCCAAATGAACAACCTTATCACATACATAGAAACCACTACAACCCAATTAAATAGAAAAAGGTACGACTAATCTAGAACAGCCACCGAAAGCTGTTGAAATAGAATACCCACTACTTGAATGCTGTAAGGATGCCTATACTAGTCTACCATGATACCCACTACAAACTCTAAAATCTCTACCTCAAGTAGTGTGACCTCTAAACTTGCCCTAACGATGCACCCTCTTGGCATCTCCTTGAAACCCTCAAAGAATAAACTCAATCATCCTTGCATGATCTACTATACTAAAAAATGATGCTCCATACACTACTATTTGAGTCATAGCTAGTTGAAGAGAAGCATCCAACCCCTTCATGAACTTTTAAAACTTACCAAACTCAGTATTAATATTATCATAATAATATCTAGACAAGAAATAGAAACAAAGATCCTTTATCCAAGTAATCAAACTCATCTCTCATCTGATCCCTCAAAGTGTATGGCAAAAACCTATCCAAAGGGCCTCAACAAACTGATCCCAAGTCATCTCTGAAGAATCAAGAGGTTTGCAACTAACAAGTGACCTCCACCTATCTTTGGTTGTATTTTGTAGATCATAAGTAGTGTAAGCAATGCCATACAACTCAAGCAAACTAAGGTTATGTAACTTCTCATGACAATCGATCAAGAACTCGTAGGCATCCTCCTCTACAACATCACTAAATCTAGGAGGACCCAAATGAGTAAATCACTCAAACATCTTTTGATCTTTAGAAGACATAACTATATTCACAATAATAAGAGACATAGTGAATCTGGATGGCAAAGATCCCACCTAAGGATGTAACATAGATAAATCCAAAACTCTTATTCTCAAAATACCATACTTAGATGCAGACACTGAAGGAGTAACAACACTTGGAGTCTATGGAGTACCATAATTAGACGTCGGTACCTTTGGAGGATCTAGACTCAGGACCAAAAAAACATTATAGCCAGACTCTGGCACAAACAGAGATATAACACTCAAAGCTGGAGGAACACCGGGTGTACTTAAAGGAAAACCCTTTAAATGGGAAAGCAAGTGAATGAATAACCCCTTTAATACCAGGGTACAAGAACGTTGTAGGACTTTGAGTAGGCCCTGAGGCTCAGGGTATAGTCCTCTAGTACTACCTCTAGATGAGGCAAATCCTTATGCCCATCCATGGCTATCAACTCACCCTTTAGATTGAAACCTCTCCTTAAATAATAGCTCTATATCTCTAGCCTCATGAGATTTAGTCATCACCATATGAGTAGAAAAGTATAAAACACTATTTAGAACACAAGGTATGAAAGATCCACACAATATGGATTCAAAAAAGAGAGGTTTCCTAAAGATATCTTATAGCCTCTCAAAGATAAATATGGGCATCTATATGTCAATTTGCGAGACTCTAATAGATATCCTATTCTTACACTGATGAAACTAATGAAACTTTGCTCTGATAAATATTTGTGATGACCCAAAAACCAAGTGTCATAATGGAACTTGTTGTGGTAAGCCTTGACAAGTAAGCATATCACCCAAACTAATAAGAAATGAGAAAAACAATATCAAAACCAAAGGCAATTCTTCTAGAATGAAATTAGACCACATAAATATGATAATAGCGAAAGTACAAATCCAAAGATACCATACAATATCATAAAACCTAGTGCCATAGTATAAGAACTACTAAATAGGGGTGAGAATGGTCTAAAAAGATCATAATTCATCTTTGAATAAAAAACAAGGCATGAAATAGATATGAAGAGGTAGAAGATCAACTCTGAAAAACATAGATCATCTTCTATCTTGAATATACTCCAGATACTTCCTGAATAAGCTATCGTGTGGTGCACTCATACCTAGATCTTCATAAAAGAGCGTGGTAGGGGTGAGAATGGTCCACTTGTACTTAGTATCATAGGCCAACTGAGCAAAGTAGAAAATAAAGCATATAAAATACACACAATGCGTATGTCATCTACCATAAAAAAATGTCCCAAATGGTAGCCTACACTGTCTCTGCTAATAGACAATATACATAAGTAATAAACACAAATATGAGAAAGAACCACAAACACTTATACAAATACAAGTATAGGAATAAAGTACAAATAGAATGATATCACATCATTCTAATAATACAACACAGAATGAACATAATATGTATAAAACACAATGAAGATGATGATGATATGACACTCGAGGTTGTCACACAATCTTCGTATACACCTACTGAGGTGTGCTTCCAGATAGGACCCATAGGGGGTTCATAACCTATGTACAATCCATTATTTGATACCAATATCCATGAGTTCTCTCAAGTATATCTCTCGACAGAGGGTCTATGAAGATGTCACAAGCCAGTATTTCCAATATTTCCACATTGATAACAATGTATTACAATGCATATATTATGAGGATACAATGCTCAAAACAAACCAAAATGAGAATTTTCAAAGCCAACCAATATACCAATCATGTGAGCCAAAATCTACTCAATATGCCAACAATTCATAAATTCAATATAATCATAATCCAATGGCGCAAAATACATGATAATATGCCATTGATACCAGATAAATCTCAATTTATGCTTTTCACCAAGAAAATACCATAATATATATAGAAATAAGGCCAACAACGTCATACAAGACCCCTACACAGTCACACATAGCAGATAATGTCTTAATACCACCAAATAATAATAACACAGGCCCCCCACAACCATATCACAATATTAATAGCCATTTCCATGATTGGTTCCAACACCCATAACATGATTTTTAAACCAATATTAACTACCCAACCCAGTCTAAAGAAAGTTAAGCAATAACCTACCTCAAATGTCATAAACCAGTACAAATAAACCTTCAACATCAAGATTCCACCTCACAAATGGACACAGAATAAACTAAAACACACAAATATAGAATTTATACATTAAAAAATCTAATGATACCTATGTAACCCATTTCTAGGTCGGGGTCAAAATGGACCCCCAAAATAAAGTTTCAAAAAAGAAGGGTAGAATCAAAATTTTTATCCAAAAATATATTTCTCGTGATAAAAGAAATATATATAAGAAAACCCAAGTGAAAATGGGTTGAAATCAGAGTTATATCGAGAAAATACCAATTTAGTCCTTCCAGACCAAAATTCCTAAATTCCATTTTCAAATTCAAGTTTTAACGAGATTTAAATAATAGTAATCAAAGAAATATAATCGAAATAGGTATTTGTAGCCTATCAAATCTTGAAAATAGAATAAATTGCCAAAAAATTCAAAATCTCAAGCTCCAAGTCTCAAAAATGGCGAAAGAAACTGTGAAAATAAGTATATATATATGGGTAACAAGTGCTGCTAAAGTGGTCAAATGACCGCTTTAGCAATACCCACCAATGCTTTCCAGTCTGCTAAAGTAAACAAGGACATCTTTAGTGCATACTGCTAAGGTGTACAGGGCACCGCTAAAGCACCCTCTATCCAGCTGGATCTAGCCACTAACCACTAAAGTAGCCAAAATAATGCAATAGTGGCTGAACCAGCTGACCGGTACACCAGCTGTGGAGACTTGGAAAATTCCAAGTCTCCATAGACCCCTCGAGATTCATCCAAAATCTCGAGAATGCAAATGAATTATGCTACCCTATAAAATTTAATGCTCTGACCTCAATGGCAATATCATATTTACAAAAAAACATTGTTTTCACAAAGTTGAACCCTAAAACCCAATTTTACAACTTTTTAAATCCATAATCAAAATGAGATGTAAAAGCCGTAAAACTACACCAACCATGTTACCAACCTAAAATTGACATTCTAGATCTACTAGAACAGTCTATTTTGCCATTCAATGGAAAGATCAATAAATATTGACCGAAGTTAACTATAAATCCTTTAGAACCACCAAAACTCATAATTTCACATAAATTATACTGAAATACATTAGAAACTATGTCAACTATCGCCACACCCTAGAAATACCACAATGCAACTATAAAAAAGGATAAAATGGTCAAATTATATGAAATGAATAATTCACATGAATTACCAAAAATCAAGTCATTACACTTTGTCATCATCATGACGCCCGAGTGATGGGCTTTGAATGATATAAAGAATGTCTTACATAACACTTCATTACTGTGGTGCCATACACTGGCTTATATCATGATTTAATAAAATTTGAGAGTATTTGAACTCATTTAATACCATTATTGAATTGATTCACTATATGATATTATTTTTATTATGAGCATACATCCTTATTTTATTCATTCATATGCGTGGAACTGGTACCATAGAGAAGCACCAATTTTGAAAGAAAATAAGATAAATTTATAAAACTCTTGATCAAATATTATGTCAGTAAGTTTTATTATGATATAAGATTGAGATTGTGAAAGTACATAAGTTGTGACCCCCCCTTCTCATGGTTCCAATCATGGAAGCTTTAGCTAGGAGGTGTATGCTAGGTGTATATGATAGCTTACGTTATTATCACTCTATTGCATTACATTGCATTATATTGTATGTTTGATATTGCATCTAATTATTTTCTTTCATATTGTATTGTCGTGATCGAATTTTATTTGCAATATTGTGTATTTTGCATCTTATATCACTATATTATATTGAATTATTCCTTTTTTCAGATGATTAGAGGTTGAGTATTATGATATTGGGAGTATTTTTATAGCTTGATCTATTTAAATTGGTGTGTCGCATCTAGTATTTGTGAGGGATACATCTCATCTACCTTAGCTTGGATAGTTGACTTAATATGGTGAGTGGATATCATATACTTAGTTGGTGAGATTCTCTTTTTATGTGACTTGTCTTTATTGCCATTAATATTGAACCTGTATATGCCTACCTTAATGCACTAATTTGATTAGCTTGATAAATGGTCTATCTGCTACTATAGAATGGAAATTTTTTGAGTATAGGTTTACTTGGGGTAAATTAGATGGTTGGTATGGTGGTCCTCGCCATCACTTTAGATCAGGGTAAGTTATCAATGATTCTTGTTGAGTACACTTATTTTGTACTCACCCTTGCTTTTTCTTTTCTTTTTTATACACCTCATACAAGTATTAATTTGAGTAGGAGAGCATAGATTATCTTCTCTTGGTGTTAGCATTATGGAGATTAAGGTAGCGGCTGATGGGTCTTAGAGTATACCCGAATCTCTTCTTATCTTATCTTATGGTTTATTTGCATTTAAGATACTTTAGATTATTTGATCATATTTTGTATTATAGCCTTATACTAGTGAAAGCCAGACCAATGTATCATTGAGATTATGCTTTTTTATATCATTTGGGATTTTTTTATTCTTTATCTTCTTTTGCTTTTGATTTACAATGAATATTAAGTTTGGGTTGGGATAAGCTTTCCTATATTATAGCATGTGATAGTTTCTATGATAGACTTAAAGGCTAAATAGAGATAAATGAACAGTGTGGGAAAGTCTTAGCAAATGGTGGGACCCAGTCTAAAATGGTGATGATGAAGCTATCCAAAACATTGATTTTTCCTTGGGTAGATTTTTGCAAGAATTGATTGAGAAATTATGATCCAAGAGTGGCTATGGGACCAAGATTAGAAACATGAAGTCGATGAGGGTCGACTTGATAGAATGTTACTAATGGTGGATGAATCTCTCAAAGTGTATGTTGAACGATGTCAATTGTGGATTCAAACTAATATGGCTGCCTAGAAATTGGAAATCAAATTGAATGCAAAAATTAAGGCGTGTCATGTTCAATGTCAAATGGTCAAGAAAACTTGTAATGAGATGGCTTCTAATGAAGATGTAGATGAATTAATTTTTAAGAATTCATGGTGATTTGCAAACCAACCGAGCCAAATATAATGAAGGATGTCGAAATTGAAGGAGTGATACTAGAGTTGCAAGGAAAAGTCAATCAAATCATTTATGAAGACTCTAGTTCATTTTGAGGTGAGAATATCAAAATACAAATTTAGAAGGTGAGTCTCAAACCTCATTCCAACCATTTTTGATGTTATGCTTGGTGGATATGATAGAAACTAAAATAACAGGTAAATGGAGAATTTTGAAGATGAGGAACAAAGTTCCTAAATTTAGATTTAGTCATCTCAAGAGGGAAATATGATGTCCCTCACTTGAAGGACAAGAAGTGCAATATTCCGTGTCGAGCAATTGTCCTATTGATTTTCTTACCAATGCCCAACAAACCCAAAAAAAAATTTTTAATGTGAAGTTGGGTAAAAAATTCAAGTATCCAAAATGCTACTTAGAGTTGGTATCATTGCATCCATACATTTATAAGTGAGTTTTATTAAAATCTTAATGTAATATTAGACCAAATATTCAATTCCTCAAAGTGGAGATATAAATTGTAAGGTTGCTTGCATCGTGCCGTGACGTTAAATTAAGCGCTTAATGGGAGGCACCCCATTGTTCTTAAAAATTTTGTATTTACTTTTGAAGTTTTAATTTTTCGAATAGTTTTTAATTTTAGTTTAAAATAATTCACAAAATTTAAAATTTTTTGAAGTGATTTGAATAGGTTTGAACACAAAAATTTGAGTGGGATGAAGTTAGGGTTGTATTACCTTGAAAATGAAAGTTTGAACACTTTTTTGGAGTGTTCAGATTGCCAAAATCAACGGTGTATTGCAAAAGTTGGCCTAATCATCACCGAAAATGACAAAATTAGTTCAGCTCAAAGAAGCCTTATATACCACTAAAATGGTTGTATGTCTGCTGAGGCAGAGGGGGCTAAAAGCATAAATATCTGCTAAAATAGATAGTCAAAACTTGGTCAAGGGTATTAAAACGGCTAATGAAAAATAAGTCTAGACTTTTAAAGCGGTTTTATGTCTGCTAAAGCGGCTCCCAATTGTCAAAATACCCCTGGATAAGTGAAGAGGGACAAAACATTAGTATATATTCCAAAAACTCAACTTCATATTTTCTTTACATTTCTATAAATTCATCGATCTCAAAACTCTTTGTTACTTCAATTTTTATTTCACAAATTAAGGTATATATTGTTAACTCTCTCACTCTGAGGTTTGTAATTTTTTAGGTTTTCCATTATACCTTTTATCTCACTATTTTAGGGTAAAGGTGGGTGCAAATATTGACTTTATATGCTAGAATTATGTAGATTCTATGTCAAATTTGGAATTGGAAAGTACATCTTGTTCACCTAGTTTTTGATGATTTATTTTAAATAAAATATTGTGAATTGTTCTTCATTTTCTTCATGAAAAAAGAAGAAAATTGGATTGTATTGCATATCTCGTGAGTATAAACTGCGTTTGCAGTATGTTATACAATAAAAGGGTCAAAACTCTGATTTGGGTGTACTGGGGATGAAGGGTCTGCTAAAGTGTCCTTCTAATGCTAAAGTGGAGACCGCTAAAATGGCCCTTGACTACTAAAGTGGATGTTCGCTAAAGTGACCCAAGACCGCTAAAACAATACTTGAGGCCTACTTTCAATAGGGTTTGAAAAGTTGAAACTTGATGTTTGAATCCCAAATTGATTGTTAACTCATTTATTTGGCTTCTACCACACATATTAGATTATTTTACATATTAATCTTATGCGCTCATTATTGTGGGATGTTTTTTGGTTTCAAAATCAAATATTGAGCAAAATTACATGTTGAATAATTAATTAGAGGTTGGAGGAGAGTATGATCACAATAGGGTATGATCAAAATTTCTTTCTCTCTCTCTTAAATGTTAGGACACCTACTAATCTGACTTGGCTATAAAAGTGTTGTTCCCCTAGTAGGGGATTTCTTTTGATTGGGTTCTCGAGACTCTCCCTGAATTTTATCAAAAACTGGATACTTTAAACTGGGTTTGTTTCACAACTGAACTATGAAAGGCCAATGAGCATTGGGTGAGATAGTTCTATGCTAATCTCAGTGTCGTCAATCTAAATAATTTGGTGATAAGAATTTGAGAGAAGACTATCAATTTTGGGGTCGAAGTGATCAATGAAATCTATGGGATGCAAAATCTCGACCCTTTAAAATTCTGTACAAAATATTATGCCTATATAATTGTTTGATCTCAAAGCTTTGCCTGGGAAAGAATGTATCTTGAGGTGTTACCAAAGCAGGTATTACAGCCATAAAATTTATGGTTGAGGCACAAAATTTGATATCCATCATTTGGAGTTGTGTTTTTCCATGTAGTAATGCATTCACTATCCCTTTTATGAGGTGCTAGATGGTATCTTTCATTTTGGGAAACATTTGTGTGAATGTTGGTCATATTTTCATTCTAGAGCAAAAGGAGTTCAAGGTACAAGATAGCCCAACTCTCATATTTCCTTTATTAATTACTGAGTTGAGTAGATGAGATAGAATAGATTAGTTCTGAGAAGATAATTAGGTTAAGCCAATATTACCGATCTTTTTATTAAAAAGTATGGTAAAGGTACTATTACAAAATGCAAGAAGAGAGTGATTGATTTTGAGAAGTAGCCTCAGGTAGAGACTAATTCTTATAGGCAATTTGCTGTGGGACCTTTGAGATATTGATAGAAGAGTTAAGGATTGTCAAAGACTTAGTGTCTAGACATCCTATTAGTAAATATGAGTCAACTAAGAGGCATACTACTTATGTCCAAAAGAAAGATTTTGACAAGTTCCTAGAGGACCAAAAGAAGTAGATGGCCCATCTTTTGAGATAAAAAAGGCATATACTGATCTAGCCAAGTCACATGGAGAGTGGAAGGAGTCCCACACTAAGATAAACATGAGAGATAAGTATAGAGAAAATTTTTTCGCACAAATGTAGAATGGTGTAAAAGGGTTGTGGAAGGTCCTAAAGCTTAAGAATCCATATCCCTCTTTAAGGCTAGAGAAAAATAATGATATTCACGCACAATTATTCCAATGATGATGATGATGAAAAGGATGTAGATTATGATGACACTATAAGGGACAGGAGCACATAATACAATTTTAAGGATCCATTACCTTCTTCCTACTTTATTTTGCTTACATTGGGGATAATGCACCATCGTTGGGGGTGGCTAGTTTTGATACTTATTACTTATGCTATGTTATTTTAAGTTGATACATTTGTGCCCCTTTAGGGATTTTGTATTATGTTTTGGAGACTATTGTGCACCCTTGTCAGGCTTTATTATCTTGCAATGATCTATTTTGTGCCCTAGCCAGGCTTGACATTATTTTGCCCTATTGGACTTTTCTTTTATATGTATTTTTGTGTGTACCTTTGTCAAAATTGCTCTATTTGGTTATGGGTACGTATGCCCTTGTCGGGCTTGAGCTTGATTTTGATTTTGTTGGATTAGTAAAGTCTCAGTAATAAATGCTATGGTGAAATTTGAGTAACCATGGCATTATTACCCTTGTTGGAATCAAAATGTGAGATTGTGCCGTATGTGGTACCAATGGACATAGTCTTGTATTTTGAAATGGTGAAATGAGCATACCCTTCCAAAACTTTTGTGAAAACAAGTACATTTAAGTGAATGATGTTAGTGACAACACTTTGACTCTTTTGTGACTCCGTACTCATTAGGTGGTGTAATATGGAAAATGAATTTTTTTTTCCTATTTAGAAAGTGAAACTAATCCTACTAGAATAGTTTGCATGCCATGTGTGGTATTTTTTTGTTTAATAATTCTTGTGCTTACTTGTGTCATGTGGAACTTACTTGGTTGGTCATCCAATACTAGTCTTAATTGTGTTTGGTTGGAGAGATGATATTAAGCATTCTTTATGGTTTTTATAACCCTTTTTAACCTTAATAGCCTACTCATGAATAAATTTTATCAGAAGTTACCCCATTTGAGCCTAATAACCTTTCTTTGGAAACCACATTACAAGCCTTGAACCTTTTGAAAAATTGTACCTCTCTTGAACTCTACCTTCCTTGAACTTGAAACTTGAAGCTAAAATCCTAAGTTGGGGGTGTAGTGAAACTTAAAATAGGTGATCATATTTCCTGATTTTGTAAGTGATTGTCTAAAGAAAACCAATGATTGAATAAAGCAAAGGAAAGAACGAGAAAATAAGAAAAGAAAAGAAAAAATAAGTGGGTGAACTAGAATAAAAAGGAAAAGAACTTGTCTTGTATGGAAATAAAGAGGCAAATTATCAAAGTTTGGATTGTAAAGTGTTTTGTAGAGTTCAAGGAGGGTGTAGTCACTCTCATCTTAAATACTTATCCTACCCTTCCCCAAGCCTACATTACAAGCTAAAAAAAGTCCTTCAGCATCTCAATCTGATGCTTTTGAGTGAAAATAGAGTGAAAATAAGGAAAAGCCTATGGTATGATACTTGTTTGGATTGGAAATTTTGTGTTGAGTGCGAATACTTATGCATTCACCCTTGTATAAATGTTGTCAATATTGTTAGTTTTGGGACTTTCTTTCTTGTGTGGGCATGTGAACTAGGATAGATTGGTGAAGTTGATAAATTCCCAAAATGAGTCAAGGGATCATGCTTGATGTACTAGTTGTCTTGAGTCACTTCTTGAGAATTAGTTGTTGTTACTTGATCATTCTGGAAATTCCATTGTGCTTTTAAAAGTGTGTTAGATTTTGAGAGAGTTTCTTAGGTAAAACTCATATGCATGTTCACTGATTGTTAGTAACCAACCAAAGTTATAGTTATGGTACCTAATTGATAAGTGTAAAGTCAAAGTGTTGGTGTTGGGTTTTGAGCTTAAATGGATAGCCTTTTTGAATTTTTATTTTATGTTTCTTAAGGACAAACAAAGACTTTAAGTTGAGGTTGTTGATAAGTGATAGTTTTGCCACTTATTTCTCTTTTCATATGATATTGTGTTGTTAACCATAATATGAGGCTAATTATCTTATGAATGGTGTTTATTTCAGGTATTTTCGGTTGACAAGGAGTTTTGATGGAAAAAAGTGCAAATGAGAGAAAAGAGCTAAAATAAGCTAGAAATAAATCTCAGAAATTGACCTCAGGTACCATTAAAGCATCCTAAAGTGTGCTTTAGAGGACCAATCTAACCTTAGTCAAAGAAGCTTTAGTGGCCTATTTGACCACTTTAGGGGATCGTTCAACCAAGTCAAAGTTGTTTTAGCAGCCAATGTGACCGCTTTAGAGGTTTGTTCATATCAAGTTAATACTGCTTTAGCGGTCCTCTTGCCTGCTTTAGTGGCCCATCCAAAGTCAACATGACTACTTTAGAGGCTAATTAAGAACTTTAGTGGTCATCAACATAGATTTCAAGGGAAAATCTAGAATTACACAAGGTTGAACCCTAAATTGCAAAAAATTGAATCCCAAGTTATTACAACATATCTATGTCTTATTTCTCAACTACTAGAGGCTAGGGTTCTTAACCCATCACCTTTGGATTAAAGATTTGGAAGCTTTGTAATGTTAAAATTCTTAATCCTTTCTTCATTTCCTTGTTTTGTATTGAAAAGTTGGGTGTAGTTAGATTCGTACTTTATTTGTATTTAGACAAAATACAATACCTATGTGTTGAATTTGGGTTTAGAGTATTATCTCATGCTTTTGTGTTAGTTTATTACTCCTAATTATAGGTAGGTTTTGTTTATATAGATCAACTTCATTCTTTAATCAATTTAGAAAGGGTTTAGAAAACCCTAAGACTCACCCATTTACCTCATTTAAGCTTAAAAGAGTTAGTTGAGGTTAAGAAAGATTGATTTAGCATGATTTGGGACATTTAACCCATCTAATTGAATTTGTTGCTAGAAATATTCAAATTCTAGTATAACCAAATTTGGTTTTGTGATTAAAGATTCTTAGCTTGGTTTAAAGAACAAGTGAGGACCAAATCCTCAATAGACAAAAGGACATTAGTGGGTGATTTTGAGTGATTAAAATTGAGTAGTTAATTGAATGTGATGGATCATTGATAGAATTGATTCCTTGTATCATTTTCCTTATTTTGCATTGTTGTTAATTCCATTGATAAAAACTTGATCATATTATTTTCTATCCACAACATTTTTATATTAAAAACCCCTAAAAACATTTGTATATTTTGTTTGGGTTATAACGATTTGATTTTTTTCCGTGCTTTCTCAATCGCCAATCTCATTATTCCCTGTGGGGTCGAACTTGACTCAAAGTTGGGTAAATATATTGCTAAAAGCCACGTGCACTCGTTTCTAGGGTGTATTTGAGAATTACCAACATTTATCCACAGAACCTTAATGGAAGTGACCTCTTTATTCCTCAACTTGCAAACCTGCCGATTAAGGATCTTTGTTGCCACATCTTTATAGGAAAGGATATCCTTCACACTAGAACTCTCTCAAGGAGCCACAAGTGATGGATCACCATTGTATTTCTTTAATAGTGAAACATAGGATACTGAATACACTATTACCAACTCTGTGGGCAACTCTATCTCATAAGCCACATTTCATATCCATCTCAAAATCATGTTGGGACCAATATAGTGAGTACTAAGTTTCTGATTATTACAAAATCTCATCACCCCTTTCATAAAAAAACTTTCAAAAACACACAATCATCAACATAAAACTTGAGGTCCCTTCTCCTTACAGTTGCATAGGATGCCTGATTAATCTAAGCAGTTTTCAAACTCTCCCTTGTCATCTAATACTTTTCCATAGCCTCATGTATAGAATTTGGCCCTATCAATCTAGCTTCACTGACTTTAAACTAACCAATAGGAGATCTACATCTCCTCCTATAAAATTTGTTAAAAGGAATATCTAGATGTTGGATGGAAATAGTTATTATCAGCAAACTCTATGAGAGGTAAATAATCATCCCAATTACCTTTGAAGTATATCACACAAGACCTTAATATATTCTCTAAAGTCTCTATGCTATGTTATGCTTGACATCTATCTATGTATGAAGTGTTGTGCTTAGATCTTCTTAGGTTCCACGACGTTTATAGATAGACTTTTAAAACTAAGATGTAAACCGATTACCCCTATCTGAAATGTTAGGTAGGGAACCCCATGAAATCTGACCAAATCATGGATATAGAGTCTGGTACAAGGTCTAATAAAGCATATACCTCATAAGAAAGGACCTGCAACATATGAGTGACTATATTTGGTGAGCTCTCTTAATCCTGGTGACATGCAAGTGCATAAAATAGTTCTAGCACTGATCATTGGCTACACGAGAAGTGGCACCCTACTCAACTATGTGACCTACTGGAGGTGCGGACAAAACCCATCCACATAAGTTGCCTTAGTTCATAAAGGGGAAATCTCACAACTAGTAACCAATCTGACTATATACAACACATTATTTTGCCTTAAAGACACTCTCATGGGTGCTTTTTTCCACACTTATTTCAAGTAGGGAGGCATTCTTTGCAATACTTTTATATGAATAAGGTCATGATGTTCTACCCTTATGATATTTTCTAGATTCGGGTGATGAAGATGGAGTATAAGTTGGCGATACTAGCCTTGATGATCTTTGTTGGAAAAAAGACCAACTTCTACCATCGATTCTCTTTTGGTGGAACTTAAGTTACCAATTATGGACCTTTTATTCTCTTTTTCTCTTTTCTTTATTTTCTTCTTCTTTATCTCTAATCAATATAGTAGTCTTACACTCCTTCACCAAATTTGAAATCCTAAAAATTAACTTACACATCTTGGCCCTCGGCTTGGACTCCATCTCTGGAGCATACTTGCATAGCTGAGTAAACCTCAAGCCATATTCTTTCACTGACATACACCCCTACTTCAAGTTCATAAACTCCTTATCTATCACGACCCTAGAATACCCCCTAGTCATAACATAGTGCTTAGAATCATAAGTGACCCTAAGCTAACCCATGGCTTGGCATCACACTAAAGATGTTATAACGATTGAGTAATATTGAGCGAAAATTAAAAGTATATATTCACATGATACTAATTAAATGAAACTCTAGTACTGAGTTAATAAGAAAACATCTAACACAACCACAAGCTAAAAACATGAGTCTGACTATCTGAAAGCCTCTACTACAGTGAGCTGCTAGGATAAGCCCCAAATAATTCTAACTATCTAAAAACTTAAATAAAATATTAAATAAAACACTATACTAGCCCTCAAATAATGAGGATGCACCAAACTCTGTTGTTGAGGTAATGTAAAATCGTGCTAACCATGATTTGGATGTTGAACATTTGAACCTATATTATGATATAATATAGCACAAATAAGTATGCAATTTTTACTTTGAATGTATTGAGAATGTGGGATATGCACTACATACACTACATGAACTGGATATACTGAAACTGACATGATAAGCTAAACATAGAGTTGAAATATGTAAATTGATATAATGACCAAGTAATAAACATATAACTATATAGTATACTGAATAAAATAAATACAAGGTCATATGAGGTTTGATTTAAATTTATGGGAGTTACTGTAGTTGACATAGACCATGTGACAAACATGGAATGCAACTTGTAGCACAAGTTAGGAGGGTGTCATATACCTTGCCAAAGGTAAGAACCATGATTGGACTGAATTCACTCATGATCCCATTTGGGAAAGCGAGACACTCTCAACTAATGATGACATATTTAACCTATGATGGCACATTGTTTGGGACTTGGGTTGTCTAAACTTGCGTCCTTTTGGTGCTACGTATTACTCTTAACTAAAAATAAATTAATATACTAAAATTCTTAATAACACTGATATTCTAAAGCTAAAGAACCGAGTATTCAACTGACAATGCATGATATCATAGGTCATCGAGTATTCACAACTCTCTACCTCTAAGGAATGCAACTAGTTATGGCAATTCTATAACCTATACAAGGTAGGGAATTCTATTACACAAGTCTAAAATCATAAAATTTACCAATATAATGAGAGTTCATAATTGTTGGGTATATAAAGACACTAAAATTCATGGAAAACATGTATGCATAGCTTAATTCAAGGCAAGAAATTGTAACTTAAAGAAATTCATACATTTCAAGGAAACCCTAAACTTGGAAAATGAACTATCTGAGTACTTGAATTAATTTTGGCACATAAATGGTGAAAAAATACCCAATGATGAGATTCCATATACCTAAATTTGGAGAATTCCAGGAAAAATCTAGATTCTTAGAGCCTTAGAGAGAAAACCCCTCTTCTTGTGCTCTAGAACCTTCAGAAAGAGGAGGATGTCTTATTTTGGAATGATTATGAATGACCTTGGGATGAATTAGGAAATTTAAAATGGATTAGGGAATTTTATAGGGAAAAAAGACAGACATGCCCCAAAATTTTAAAAATAAAAATAAAAAACTATAGGAACAAAGAGGTCGGGTGCACCACACAGGAGTGGTCTATCCACCTAATGTGCATGCCATGTAGTGGACAATTTCAACATGCTCTACAATGCATGGACAAATATTGAGGCCCGTGTGCGTAATGCTTAGCCTTTTTTTAGTTCAAAACATCTTTTCTCGACCCCAGACTCATACCAAACATTTGCAACCTCCATAAGGGCCAAATGACCTCATTTTATGACATTAAATATATAGAACACTCCCAACTGACATGCACGAGATCGGAGGGTGTTACATCAGTCTTTGCTTCCCTCAACTCTCTAAAAACAAACTGATGAAGAAAAGCATCAACAAAATAATTCCAAATTGTAGGAGCTGCATTTCTACTGTGATTTTCTTTCTAATAAAACCATAAATGAGCCACATCCTTGAGATAATAAGAAGCTAGCTCAACACTATCAACTTTATTTACTTGCATATCCTAGATAATCTTCTTCATTTTATCAATGAAGCTTTATAGTTCTTCCTTTACCTCTGACCCAAAAACTCTAGTAGATTCATACGAACAAAGTCTCTAACTCAGGAAATTGTTGATACACCATTTGGGTTAGCGAGAACTACTATTTGTTGATTCACTTAGGTTGTCATAGACTAAGCCAACATCTAGATTTCTTTGTGAAAAATGGCATTCGTAACATTATTATTTGGAGGTTGACTCACTGGTGTTGGAGATAACCGTTTCGACCATTCCTCTATTTGTTCCTTTATAGAGACATGATCTAAATGTGTAAAGTATGAGCTAAAGTAGGAAATAGAATTATACTCTAAATCTTGATAAAGAATATAAAAAAGGGAAGGTTCCCTAAAATGTCTCGTAGCCTCTCCCTCAAAGTGTGGTGTGCTTCACACCAATGAAAAAAGCTCTACTAAATGCAGGTCTTCATACATCCTAGGACTTCTAAACCTTGTTGTCCAATTCAAAGTTTGTCATGATAAGATCTACACTCTATATAAGACATAATACTTAGAACCACAAGTTAACCCAAGCAAACCGTTGGTACTAGCATAATGTGAAGATCATGTGCTTAAAATTATGGGAAATAATATAAACAATTACTATTTTAAAACAAAATATATGTTAAATATCCAACAATTGAATTGTCTATGTTCGAATAAAGCCTCTACTATTACAAAATGAGTCATTGATACAGGACCCCCACTAACTCCAAAATAACTTAAATAAATTGATGAAATGACTTAAAAATCTAAATACTAAAAATGATCCTCGGGTGATTAGGACTCACCAAACCTAGATCAGAATTTTTGCATATTAAATCTTGCCACAAGTTTAGGAATGGACCTAAATCTATATCATGATAGTATATAACGTAAAGAAAAATATGAAATCATTACTATTGAATGAAATAAGTAGTGAAATATGTAAATTTCATAAGTAACTCTTAAAACATCCTTTAAACTAAGTTTAGATGCATTAGACAAAACTGTATAAAAGTATCAAAATTTGTAGTACTATTACTAAAGGATGTAACATAAACTAGAAAATTTGATTGATAATTGCAAGTCATGAAATAACATAGATGGCCTTAAAATGTGAGTCATGTGCATATACCATGTTTTGAATCATTTCTAAACAGAGTTTCTCTCAACCGACATAAACCATGTGAGCAACATGATGTCTAACATACAACCTTAGTTAGGAGGGTACCATTACCTTTCCAAGGGTATTGAACCTATCTATCATCAATCCACTAATTGATCCCATTGGTCTAAAAGTTCAGTCATAACTAGTGAAATACCCTTATGTAGTGGGGATATGGTTTTAGGAATTAGGTTATCTGGAACCCGTGACTGCTCGGTCCTGAATAGTCCTCCTAACTAAATGACTATCTTGATCATAATAGATAAATTTTGGTCTAAAACTAAAGCATGACACTGGTTCAAATTATTGTTTTACTAAAATTTTGAAATACTAGAACTAGTAATGCTAAGTTTACTGAATTCTAGGATCGTGTATTCAAAACATGCCAAGTTTTTCTAAATTAAGATGAAATCTATCAAATCATGCTAAACTAATTTCCACAAATTTAAATTGCAATCAAGGCTATAAAATCATACATAGTTGTTTTTTAACAAGAAAAATAATCACAAGGAATCATCACTATTTATAAAATTGGTTATAAATCCTATGTCAAAAAATCATGTAAACCATATTAAAATAAAAATATGTAAGCATAAGGGTGGAAGGAAACACTTACTGAAATCTCAAAAACTTTACAGTTGGAGCATCTGAATAAGAACTTGGATTTGAGGATCTGAAGCTTGAACTTTGAACATGAAAGATGAATCCTATACCTGTGTATAAGAGCACTTTTTTTTTCTAACTTGGGAGTTTCTAATCATGAGAATAATTATTAAGTCAATTGACTAGCCTTTAATACCACCTAAAAGAGGTTAAAATGACATATTATTAGGCTTAGGCAATAGGAAAAAAACTAAAGTATCCTTTAGAAATTATTCTAATTTTTTTGTTAGTATTGGTACATGAGTCAATATATGAATCATGAATATGATACATGAGTCAAACCATAATTCATGGTTCTTGGATTCACTTCTAATCTAGTTAGTGGCATGTACTACCCATTTTATGGTTCCACGACTCGTACATTGAGTCATGGTTCACTCGTATGGGTCATGAGTATGATTAGTACAATGATACCATGACTCATATTCTAAGTCATAGTTTCTGGGAAAAAAGTTGTTGACCCTCTGTCTAGGTTCCATGTCTAATAATATGGCTCGTAGTCTATACTACGAGCTATATACTGAGTTATAGTAACCCACAATTTCACTATTTTGGGGAATGCCTTTCACGAGTCATATCATGACTCATGAAATGATACCACAAATCATATATAGACTCGTGGTTCACTGAGATTTGAATTTTTCATTTAGTTTTCTACACGAAGTCTAAACGCAGCATGGGAAAATTATAGGGTGTTATAGTACACTGTATAGGGCTATAGATTAAATTGGAGGGATGATCAACAAAGAAGGAACATGTGTAAATATTAACGATAGTTAAAAGGTAGTGCCATATCATGACATTAATCAGCTGTTGGTTAGGAGGAGACCCAATTTTCATTATTATAACTTCTTAGCTTAAATTACTTTTCACTATTATTTTTTTTTGCTTTATTTTTGTAGATTTTGGAGGAAGTATAAGTATCCAATGTTTAACTAGGGAACAAGGTTGAAGCATAATTGTGGGGTCATTCACCACTTGATGAAAGATTGTGATGATAAATGTGTCACTTGCTAGGCCCTAGAGGGCCTCAAGAAGTCTTCCTAACCACCTTGTTCTACCTTAATTGATGATTTATGGACAAACATGACTCTAAGTATAGGGTGAGATATCTTTGAATATTTATTGAGTGTGAAGTATAACTTGGAGCTGCTTATTTGTTTTTAATTGCTTGCCTTGTATAGGAAATTTTGTAAAAAGAATTGAAAAATTCAAAAAATACAAAAAGAATTTTCTTTTGTTCTTTAGATTAGATTAATTCTCTTTATTAGATCATATTTCACACACCCCTTGATTTTTTTTTTGATTCTTTTTCAAGGGGAGGACCTTTGAACTAACTATCCTTCTTATTTCTAAAGTAGGTTTTGTTTTATTTTTAGGAAGAGTCTTTGGGACCAATTAAATGTTGGAAGCTCTAGTTAAGTGTTTTAATTGATTGAATATTTCAAGTTGTATTTTAAATTCAAAATCATGCTATGATTTCAAAAAAAATAACAATTAATAACTACTTTTGAGACACCTAGGCTCTTCTTCTTGACTCCTATGTCTTAGCTTAATATTAAACTCTTTTTATATGCTTGAAAAAGTGTCTTGCATGGATCCCTTTTGAGTTGAACATCTACCATGTGTGTTAGGTATTTTGTTAACATTCCAAGTTTTCATACTGATAGCTAGAACTTACCTGGTGTGTCTAGAAAACAAAATGATGCATGTGAGTTTAGGAGGTGATATAAGGATTTTTTATTAGCAATAATTTTATCCTTCTCTTTACCTACCCACAATTGATTATCCTACTTAGCCCCTTTGAGCCTTTATCCTATTCTTGAGTAGTCATGTATGAAACTTAATCCTTTTGTTTTGGTTGACCTTTAATTAAATTTAAAACTCCTAAGCAATTTAAGTGTATGAGTTGAAAGAAGTAAGAATGAAAAAGGGGGGAAGGAGTTGAAGAAAAATCCATAAAAAAAGACTAAGGGTTCAATTTAATAACTCATGTGCTATTGATAGAGTGTGGAAAATGTGAGAAAGATAGAAATAACATGTGTTTGATATATTCTTACTAATGATGTGAGATACTTGTATAGGAACATGGGAAGATAAATAATGTCTTGGTGAGAAGAGTAGAAGAACAAAGAACTAATTGCTTGATGAAAGTGCTTAATGAAAAAAATTGTGATGTATTAAAGTACTTAGGAAAAATAGTCACTGTTATTGGTTAGACTAGTTATTACCCGTGCTTATCCTACATTACAGCCATGAAATCCTTACTTGATTTAAGGGTTTGATGTTCTTATATTAGTGGAGTAGTACACTGAGGAAAATTTAATGGTGCACCATTTGCTGCATGTTAGGTCTTTGTGGGAGTGAGAGAAATTTTATTCTTATACCCATTTATGTAATATTGTATACTTGTAAGTTAATATGGGTAATTCTCTTATAGTAACGACATATGATTGACAAAATATAGGTGAAGTTTTATTCCTTGATTAGATGACTTATGAGTGTCTGCTAATATCAGAGAGCTAGTCTTTGAGTCTAGGCGGTCTTGAAATAGTTATTTATGAGTTTTAAATGAACAAAGCATATATCATGATAACTTGTCATCTATTATAGTGGTTCTAGTCTTAGCTTGAGTATTCTTGTATTCAAGTGTATAGTTTGTGTTTGGACTCTCAAGGAGAGCAAGATTGTAAGTGTGGGGTGTTTATCTGAGGCTAAAAATCATGATTTAATATTATAGTTTGCCTCATAATTTTGTTGTTTTATTATGATTTTGAACTAACTTTGAATGTAATAAGCTTGTGTATCTTATCTTGATATGTATGAAGAACAATGAATTTCACACAGATTTTAAGCATATCAGAGTGCTAAGTGGGATTTAAAGTGTAAGTCGGAACCAAGGAAGGTGATCCAGGATATATCCAAGGATGGTATGGGAGCTTAACATAATCAAAATGCAAATAAAAAGGAGAAAAATACACTATAAAAAGGCCCTAAGTGCCACCCCAGGCTCTTAGAGTGCAAAAAGGAATCCTCAGGCTTATAGGCAAGGGGACTTTCCAAATGGCTTGCTGCCTAACATGAGATGAAAATACGAAAACAAAAAACAATATGGAAACAAAGGAAAACACTAAAACTCAAAAACACAAGAACAAGGAAACAAAGAAAACAAAACAATGAAAGTAAATGATAGATAGATTGACACAAAATGATGAATAGAGGACAACCAAAGGGTATATTAAATCCTAAGACCTTTCTATCAATTACCACAAGCACCAACCTCTTACGAGGACCTCATGAGAATGGAATCCCGAGCAACCCATATTTCTCAAAAATCCATAAAGCTCCCAACAAGCTGCAATAACTTGCAAATGTATCTCTCATATTCATCAACTACCCTAAAAGGAAAATGGTCCTAGATATTTATAGTTCAAAGTCTATTTATTACAACTTGGGCCCAAAAGTGACCCTAACTACTAATTGGGCCCAAAATTCTCCCAAAATCCTATATTAACACATTTCTATGCTCTTCGAGGACTAAGCTATCATCCAAGTTTGATGTTGATCCTTGCCCCTCGAATGGAATCATCAATGGTAGCTCTTTCTCAAGCTATCATCCAATCACGTATATGTTTCCCTAGGATGACCAAGTTGAGGATCCTTAGGTTTGGTCCTTGAAGCATTGATCCTAAAAGAGTGGAGCCAATTTGGCTTGTATCATCCTCTATTACTTGAAGAGGATTCAATCTCGAATTCAATTCTTTTATATACTTGTCGCATACTTTCCAAGATTGAAATCCTTTGGCACGAACTCTGTTAGGCCTTCAAGCTCATTTTCATAAGGCACCCTACTTGCATCCTTTTTTGAAATTAATTATTTACGATCCTGCACAAATGAAGGAGTGATACTAGGTAAAATGCTACTATCGTGGTTAGTGAGCCTAATGTGGGAATACTCATTGCTTAATTGGACTTGGATTGGTTAAACAATGTCTTGTGGAGGTTGGATTGTCTTTGTTTGGGTTGAGGAAACATGTTCTTGAAGTCTTGGAACACAATTATGGTGAATGATACCCGGGGAAGTAATAGTGGAAGTGTTTTGTTCGTTTGAGGCATTTTGGGGAGTAAGACATCTCAAATTTTCCATGTTCCCTTTCAAGTGTGACCGTTGCTCAATCCAATCATTCATATCTTGTCGCAAACCCATGATGACTTCCACTAAGGTGTCAAAGGTTGCTCCACCCCTGGATTTTAGTATATGGTAGAAAGGAAATGAAGCAACTAAGGATGACTCAATTAAGAAGTAAGGACTTGAAGTTCAAGATTAAAACTAAGAGTAAACTAAGAAGAACAAATAAAAAATGAACAAAACGAAATAAAAAGAATGACACGAAAGAAGAACAAACAAGAACTAATTAAATAATTAAGTAGAATAATTTTTAGTTGTTAATTAGTATCAAGAATCAAAGTGATGAAAAGAGGAACTAAGAGATGAATTTAATGGAATTGAACCTGAACAAATGAAGTTTAGAGAGTTGATATGTGTTCAATAGGACTTGAGGTGCGTTGGAGGTGTTTTAGGCAGCCTTGGCGCATATCAAACGCATGCCAAACACATCTGGGAGTTCCTTTACTGGTTTGACCTTCTTTGGATATGTGAAAGCATCCCAAATGCAGGCCCAAGGAAGCTCGAAGGTAGATGGTCCAAACAACTTGCAAACCGGGCAAAATTGTACCGTTTTGTACTTCCAATGGTTCCACTTTGGTATCTTCTTTGGAATATTCTTTAGGATCTTCAAAAGGTGCTTTGTACCAAAAAATTTGTAAACCTTTTTATTCTATTTTTAGGATCAAACACTAGCTTTGAAGAAAATTCAAGATGAAGATTTAAATTTTCCTCAAGAACATCAAGAACTTCAAACACTCTAACTTTTCAACCCTTGTTCGAAATGCGATGAAATTTTGAACCAAAGCTCTTTTCCACCTTGTAATCACATTACAAGCATCATTTTCTCAATTATTAACCAAAAATTCTAGATTTCAAAACCCACTTTCAATATTCAAACTTGAGCTTCTCAACAATGGGTAGATCCTTCAATTTAACTCTAATTGAGCTCAAGTTAAGATTCAGACTCTAATAGTGTTAGGGAATGAGAATATAATACTAAAACACAAGAAAAACAACAAAGTCAAAGACTTACAATTTGACCTAAGGTCGAAAATGTGAATACTAATTCTTTTTGAGATTTTTTATTTTTCAACACAAATAAACCCAAGATTGACTTTGTGAGAACGAAATCAAGCTCAACTCTGATACCAAATGATAAGAGATGAAAATACGAAAACCAAAAAAACATGAAAACAAAGGAACTAAAACTCAAAATCACAAGAACAAGAAAACAAAATAATGAAAGTAAAGGATAGATAGATTGAGACAAAATGATAAACAGAGGACAACCAAAGGGTATATTACACCCTAAGACCTTACTATCAATTACCACAAGCACCAACCTCTTACGAGGAACTCACAGAAATGGAATCCCAAGAAACCCACATTTCTCAACAATCAATAAAGCTCCCAACAAGCTTCAGTAAACACTAGCAAGTATATCTTTCATCATCATTCATCAACTACCCTATAATAAAAATGGTCTAAGCTATTTATAATCCAAAAGGCAATTTATTACAACTTGGGCCCAAAAGTAGACCAAAATCCAAAATTTCCACATTTCTATGCTCTTCGAGGCCTAATCTATCATCCAAATGCAATGTTGATCCTTGCTCCCTCGAATGGCATCATTAAAAGTAGCTCTATCCCAAGCTATCCTCTAATCACGTATATGCTTCCCTAGAGTGACCAAGTCGTGGATCCTTAGGTTTGGTCTTTGAAGCATAAATCCTAAAAGAGTGGAGCCAATTTGTTTTGTATCACTACCTTACCCTAGGCGCCACCCCAAGTGCCATAGGAGTGCAAAATCTGTGCCAAAATTGGCCTAGACCAATCAAGATGGTCCAGATCCTACCTAAACCCCCTTAAACCCTATAAATACTATTTTTTATCATTTTTAAGGGGGGGGGGGGTTAAACCAAGTTTAAGTATAGGAAATGCATGTAACTTGAGAGGAATATCTCTACTTAAGTTTTTCCTTTTTTTGATACTTTTAGTCATTGAATTGCTATCTATTCATAAACTCTTTATTTTTTAGTTAGTTTATGAGTAGCTAGACTTATACATGTTAGACTTATGGTTAGAACTTGATTGAATATAAAAAGGTAGAAGAATACCTCTACATGTTAGACATTGGTGCGAATATGATAGGAAATCCTTCATGCGAAGATCTAGAAAGACTTTTCAATTTGAGGAAGCCAAAACCCTCAATTAATGAGGCACCATATATTGAACTTAAACCTTTACCCTCTTATTTAAATATGCTTTTTTAGATAATGATTACTCACTACCTATAATTGTCATGACCCGAACCGAGGCCCTGGCCGCGACGAGCATCCCGAACCATGAAGGCTCGAGAGCTCTTTTATCTGGAAATCATATGCATAATTCATATACTATAAAAATGCATAAAACATAACAAAAACATGGAGATTTTATTATTTCAACAAAACCATACGGTTATAATTTCAACGAGATCCAAATCCATCTAACACCTGTCTATGAAATCTTTACTAACCGAAAGAAAACAACATCTGTTTGAAGATTGGGACAAAGCCCCTGGTCGGACCATAACTCAAAACCAACTGGAAACATCACATAAGAGCAAAATGCCTTTCAAAATAAAGAAGACTCACCAACTTTGAACATTTGTCAATGATCTACGGCTTAGCGGGACCCCGACACTGAGCCTCAGATTCTGAAATATAGGGGGTCAACACAAATTGTACTGGTATATGAAACAACCCAAAATAACACGTTTTTATACAAAATAGGTGAGAGAATTTCATAATAACAGTGAGCATAATATAAGTAAAAATACATGGGCATATTTAATAAACTTCAAATCAATTCTTGGCAACCTTGGCTCACTCTTTGTTATTATTCTAAGCTAGTCAGTACACCCTACAAATCTGTAATTCCATGAGCTATGTTGAATCCACCCCTGACTCGGTGGCTAATCCCCCAACCCAAGTTTGCCGCAAGGGCTGGAGTATCAGTATGGGAGACACTCCAGACCACAAAGCAGGTGCCAAAATTCTCAATTATAATAATATGTCATGGTAGGGCACAAAACTACAAAGCATTGATCCTAACAATAGTCCCAAGTTGGGAAGACATAAATCAAGCACACAAGACCACACAATATGGTGCCAAAATCCTCAGTTGGCAAACCACGGATTCCATCATGAGCCCTTACACTCAAACGCCTTCTTCGGGTAACCAAATAGCTCTCTTAAACCCAACTTTTAGTTCTTCAAAATCATGCTCATACTTTTAAAACATTCAATACTTATTCTGTTAAGGGCATGTCATCATCGAGTATCATCATACCCTGACTTACAAGTTATTCAAATCATATCATAATATATTTGTTGCCTTTTTCACTTATCATTATGTTAATGACCACCTAAAGTTTTTAAACATCAAGTGAGAGAGAGTCATGCAATAGATTTCTATTTGAGTTTACATCAAAGGTACTCTCCTCTCAAATAGTAGAATCATAAGGTGGCCAAATCATGTTTACATTATTCAAAACCCATGAAAATTGTTAATTTGACACAATAAACATTTTCCATTCAAAACACCCTCTCAACATGTCACAAACCATATCATTCCATGATCGTTAGTAATGAATTCACCCTCTAATTTTCTTTTAGAAAGTTCATGTATTTAAACAATCCACAATACTTGAAATCAAAGATATCATAAAACGAGAGGGAGTTTAGTTATTCATTCTCTCAATCAACTTTATAATACAATTGAAATCATATATACATAGTTATAATTCAACTCTATGAAAAATGGTTCAAGACAACATATATTTTCATCAAAACAATTCCATGATGCATACTTTTTGAAACAATATCAAAAACCCTTCTTTAAAAACATGACTAGGGATCTTTAAAGTTGATAAAATAGTAGAACTTATGCCCATGGTGTTTAGAGTAGTCCCACATACCTTAGTTACAAAGAAATTACAAAGAAATTTGACTCTTTAATCTTGAATGCCCAGACCCTAATTTGCTTCTCTCTTCTTATGTTTAAGGAAGATAAACTAAGGATTTGAGAGTGTTTAAATGTATTTAGGGACTTTGATTTCGTGTAAGTATGTTTAGGGATGATTATTAGGTACAAAAAGACTTTGTTGACCTTGAATTAACTCAAAAATGGAGTTCCTACACTTCAAAAACATAGGGTAGGCGATGCCTAACCCATGGTAAACCTTAAAGTTTGTTGCGCCTAACCCATGGAAAACCTCAAAGTTTGTGGCGCCTAACCCATGGCAAACCTTAAAATTTGTGGTGCCTACTCCATCACTAAATATTTCCAGTAAAGGTAGACAATGGTAAGGCGATGCCTAGCCAATACCTTAGCTATATTCTGCGATGCCTACTTAGTTTTGAGGTCCTTAAGAACTCCGAACACCTCCCACAACATCAATACATGACCTACCATCATTATGGGGGTCTTAAAGATCATTTTAAAAGCATCAAAAGAGTGTTACAACTACGGGGTATTCCATTATCTCCCTCTTGGGATCATACATCCCCGAATGATGGGTAGGGACTTGTTGAAGCTCTAAAAGTATGGAATAAGGAACATAACCTCACATTGAACTTTTTTGCTCAGTGAAATACGCAAAGGCATCGAATGAGATTCATGATAACCCCTAGTGAAATATATAAGCACGAAACGTGAAATAATAAGAATTGACTTAGAAATGATCTTGTACATGAGTTCTAGAATCATAATTATCACAACATATGGTATGAGTTTATTTGGCGATCATTGGCCTGATTTACATCGATACTTATCATAAAACAAAATTTCGCGAAAGATAGGAACAGAATAATTCTCCACCTTTCAAGATACAGCGAATAGACCTTAAACTTAGAAACACTACTCATCTATGCCCAAACAATAAATAACATACTTCATTATTTCCAACTTACAATTTCCCCACAAAACACATTGCTACAAGATCCAAAATATAACTATACATTGCTTCCATATATAAGCCGCACTCGGTGTAAAAGGTGCTAACTTAAGCTATGGGATCCTGTACTCTACATCCCATTAAGAAGATTTTTTCACCTTATCACTACTATCAAACACACTCGAGTTTTTAAATCAGGGAGTACTAACCACATAGAGCATTGGCTTATGTTTTCATCAATCACAACATTTAAGCCTCTCATTACTACACCCACTTCATGGATCTCCCCGTTAAGACTAGCAAATTCAATTACTCTTACAAAGATTTTCACCACATATCTCCTTTTTAACTATTTTATGTGAAGAAAGTTCATTTCCCTCTTTCCTCCTTCACCTATAACCTTAGCTAAATAAATCACATCAAAATCTTCACCTTCAAGAATATCTACTCTCCTACCTAATACATTACTACGCTTCCATAACCACCATCATACTAACATGTGGAGGGTCGTTAAGGGACCCGAGCACAAGCATCAATAATGGGAGAAAGACTATTCAATCATAACTCATATTTGTTGATCTACTCAAGGTGGGACATAAGGTGAAGATATGATACAATAGACACAAAGTGCTTTATATATCAAGTGTCTAGATCATAAGTAGAGAGTCATTCGGTATAAACACAACACATCATGAGTGCTTAGGATAGACCATAGTGAGAAACATGAGTGCTTACATCACGAGTCGTATAACATAAGTTTGGAATTCATGAAGTCAACGATTGAGACAAGGACTTCTACTCGAAGCTATCGGTTCTCATTTTTAGAGCTAAAATAGTCATCAGTTTGCATAACTTTATCATTTTGGCTAATCCCAATATAAAATGAATTAGTAACATATGAAAATATAGTTCCTTAGAACCAAGCATGATTTGGGACATAGATTTATGGGTCATGAACATCATAACACAGAGCTTGATTATACGAAAGACTGGATTACTGAGAGACATTATTGTTTCTATGTTGGAGGTCAGAACATGAACATAAGTCCATAGAGACTCGAACCATATGCATAGGCATGACTTGAATACATGACGTAAGACATTAGCATAATGACCTCTTAAATTGAAGTAGAAGGATTTTGCTTGAAGAGGAATTGATTTATCATGACTCTTTTCCGCAACTTGCCACAATGAGAAAATTTGGGAACTACCTTTATTCATCATATCCCCCTTAGATCAATGTCAGAATCCTAGATTTAGGACATATCTTCTCATTAAATCTACAAGAACAACACTCAACACAATGGGGTATCATCATACGCATAAAAGCTAAACTTCCCCTGATAAACTATACTTTAAAGGCATTGCTTTTCGGGAATACTACTCTCAACTCTAGGTAGACTCTGTAACTATCACCCTACAACTCACACCCTTATAAACACTGACATCTACACTCCTTATCATATAATGGTCCGTTCTTCACTACTCAACATTCAAACATTAGACCTCTAACCACATAACTTACAACTTAACAAAGTTTGCAAAACTATACCAAAAACATATACTGCCTATCTATATTTTCTTAATTCAGTTTTAAAAAACATCACACACTAACTCCTTAGCCTTTCCCATACTACACAATTTGAGAATGAGATCTAGGTATAAGGCACACTCATATATATCAAACTTTATCTATCAACATGCTACCTCTGGGTTCAACTTATTATAATATACCTAGCACCATTATCCTCTTAATGACTCAACCACACTTCATCGCTTCACCCTAGTCCTCATGTACAGATAATAATTATCCATTCTTTCTCCCATAAATTGCCAACTTAGGCCATTTCACGTCTCAGATCTAGCCCACTACTTCATTCCTACAAAATATGCCTCACAAACCTTAAGCTACTATTCTTACCACCATACCCACATCTAAAGTTCAAGCCTATAGTCTAACATCCATCATGTACCACCGATGAAGCATGGCACCTACTATACTAGTCCATCAAATTGGGAAAATGACCCAAATGCCTCATTTTACTTAACTACTACCTACAATTACATCCTTTCCATGGCATCACTACTACACCTCAAAATCCACTACATACCTTGTCACATAAAGTAATAGTTTACAACTACTAGAGAAAAGATAATCAAGGGGGGTAAAGTAATATAATAAGGATAGTTGGTCTTAATATTATAATATCCATTATGATCTTATCAACATGTTCTACTTTCTCACATCATATTTACTTACGCAAGCATACATCCCTACTGCCTTCGAATTCTATTTACACCAATGAGTCTCTACCCATAACTTATTGACTGATCTAACCCTTTCCATTCATAACCTACAAATGATTTCTACAACCACCATAATTATCCACTCTAAGATCCTTTCCTATTTTGAATAATTAACAATCATAGCCAATCACTTTCTCCACACACCACCATAAAATCTACAAATCTTGCTACAATATTAGCCAACCACCATGAATGAGAAAACCACCCCTCAATCAAAGCGTTAAACAACTAGAACTAACTTTCTTATGCAAAAGTCACCCTCATTTTGACTTCTAAGCTTGTGACCTCATATAACTAACATTTGGACCATCTTACAGTTTATAGGTCATGACACTTTATCACATACTACTACTCGGGTAGAAATGTAGTTCCAACATTCTGCTATATCTCACTACCCTTAAGTATGACATCTACAATAAGGATTTTTAAAAAGAGACTGAATACACTTCATACCTCAAGTTGAAAAACATGATTTTATCAGGATAAAGTAAACACTCAAATCAATACACCTTGAAGCACTAACGAACTCCTCTCAAGTCCTTGTATTATTTAATAATCTTTTATGACTCAATTAGAAAGGATCACATTATTTAGACTCTAAGCTTCTGCGCTTGAATCGATATGACAATGGGACCTAATCAATAAAATCAGAGTAAATAAGGGGTTTGGATAACTTCCAAATATACAACGCAATGGAATGATCTAGAACATAAAGAAAAGTGAAACATTCCTAAATGCCTAGCAGTTTTCTCCTTATAAGTGTGGCAAGCTTCACACCCATAAATTGGACTATACCCGATGCAACTTTGTAGACACCCTGGGACCGTGAACTATGCTCTGATACCAAGTTTGTCACGACCCTAATTGAGGCCTTAGCCATGAAGGGCATCCCAAACCATGAAGTCCTGAGAGCCCTTCTATCTGGCAATCACATGCATAGTTCATATACTATAAAAATGCGGAAAACATAACAGAAACATATTAATTTCATTATTTCAACAAAACCATACGCTTATAATTCAACCAGACCTAAATCCATCTAATACCTATTTGCAAAATCTCTACTAACTAAAAGAAAACAACATCTATTTGAAGACTGGGACGAGGCCCCCGGTCGGACCATAACCCAAAACCAACTAAAAATATCACATAAGAGCAAGATGCCTTTCGAAATAAGAGATGCTCACCAACTCTAAATATCTGTCAATGATTTACAGCTTAGCAGTACCCTGGGACTGAGCCTCAAATTCTGAAATTTAAGGGATTAATACAAATTTTACCGGTATGTCAAACAACCCAAAATAACATGTTTTTATACAAAATAGGTTAGGGTATTTCATTATAATAGTGAAAATTATCTAAGTACAAATACATAGGCACATTTAATAAACTTCAAATCAATTTTTGACAACCTTGACTCACTCTATGTTATTCTTCTGAGCTAGTCAAGACACACTACAAATCTATAATACTATGAGCCATGTGGAATCCACCCTTGACTCATCGACGAGGCCCCAACACATGTTTGCTACAAGGGTTGGAGTATTGGTATGAGATACACGCCAGACCACAAAGTAGGGTGCCAAAATTCCCAATCATAATATTATGTCATGTTAAGGCACAAGACTACAAAGCATGGATCCTAACCATATCCCAAGTTGGGATGACATAAATCAAGGCACACAAGACCATATAGCATGGTGCCAAAATCTCAAGTCAGCAAACCACAATTTCCAGCATAAGCCCTTACACTCAAATGCCTTCTTCGGGTAACCAACTAGCTCTCTTTATCCCAACTTTTTGTTCTTCAAAATCATGCTCATACTTTTAAAATATTCAATACTTATTCTGTTAAGGGCATGTCATTACTGATTATCTTCATACCCTGACTTGTAAGTCATTCAAATCACATCATAACATATTTGTCGCCTTTTTCACTTATTATCATGATAATGACCACCCAAAGTTTTTAAACATCAAGTGAGAGAGAGTCATGAAATATATTTTATTTGAGTTTACATCAAAAGCACTCTCCGCTTAAATAGTACAATCGTAAGGTGGCCATATCATGTTTACATTATTCAAAACCCATGAAAATTATTGATTTGACACAATAAATATTTTTCCTTCAAAACACCCTCCCAACATGTCACAAACCGTATCATTCCATGATCATTAGTGGGGCATTCACCCTCTAATTTTCTTTAAGAAAGTTCATGTATTTACAAAATCCACAACACTTGAAATCAAATATATTATAAAAAGAGTGGAAGTTTAGTCATTCATTATAATACAACCAAAATCGTATATACATAGTTATAATTCAACTCTATGAAAAATGGTTCAAGACAACATATATTTTTATCAAAACAATTCCATGATGCATACTTTTTTAGACAATATCAAAAACCCTTCTTTAGGGATCTTTAAACTTGATAAAATAGTAAAACTTATTCCCATGGTGTTTAGGGTAGTCCCATACACCTTAGTTACGATGAAATCGTGAAGAAATTTTACTCTTTAAGATTGAATGCCCAAACCCTAAGTTGCTTCTCTCTTTTTATGTTTAAGGAAGATAAAGTAGGGATTTGAGAGTGTTTAAATGTATATAGGGACTTTGATTTTGTTTAAGTATGTTTAAGGATGGTTATTGGGTGTAAAAAGAAAATGAAGTTCCTACACCGCAAAAACATAGGGTAGGCGGCACTTAATCTATGGCAAACCTTGAAGTGTGTGGCGCCTAACCCATGGAAAACCTTAAATTTGCAGCTCCTAACCCATGGAAAGCCTTAAAGTTTGTGGTGCCTACTCCATTGCCAAACCTTTCCAGTAAAGGTAGGCAATGGTAAGGCGATGGCTAGCCATCGCCTAAGTTCTATTCTGCGATACCTACTTAGTTTTGAGGTCCTTAAACACTCTCAACACCTCTCACAATGTCAATACATGATCTACCATCACTATGGGGGTTCTAAAGATCATTTTAGAAGCATAAAAATAGTGTTACGATTATGGGGTTTTAAAGTAATCTAATTTGGTTTTTTGACTGGTGTGTAGGTTGAGAAGGTGTTTATATTGTTCCATGATAACATAAAAGCTCTAGGGTGTTCAATAGATGATGTACGAGATATCAATAGTTCCTTTTGCATGCATAAAATTAAGCTTAAAGAAGACAATTGCACTAGTATTGGACAACAACATAAGTTAAATCTTATCATAAAAGAAGTCATGAAGAAGGAAGTTAATAAATAGCTAGACTCTTCTCTAATTTACCCCTTCTTAGATAGTCGTTAGGTGAGCCTAGTGAAATGCCTTCCATAAAAGGGTGGCATCCCACTAGTTGAGAATGCAAAAGTAGAATTATTACCCCAAATAATAGTTATAGGTCGGTGAATATGTATTGACAATAGAAATCTAAAAATTATAGCCCAAAGGTATAATTATCCTTTACCATCCTTGGATAAAAAATTTGATCAATTGGATAGGCAAGATTATTATTATTTTCTCGATGGACACTCTAGTTACAATTAACTCATGATTGCTCTAATGGACTACGAGAAAACAATATTCACCTATCCTTAGGTATGTTTGCCTTTAGAAGAATGCCTTTTGTCTTATGTAGTGCTCCTAGCACTTTCCAAGGATCCATGATGGTGAACTTTATTAATATGATATAAAACATAGTGAAGTGTTTTTAGATGATTTTTAAGTCTTTAGGAATTTGTTTAATGAGTGCTTAAGTCACTTGGATGCAACACTTGCTAGATACACTGAAACCAACTTGGTTCTAAATTGGGAGAAGTGCCACTTCATGGTTTGTAAAGGAATTTTGATAGGACATAAGATTTCATAGCTAAGGATCAAGGTGGAAATGACACAAATAAAAGCCAGCGAAAATTCTCCACCTTCTTTAAATATAAAAGGGTTGTATAGTTTTCTAGGCCATGTAGGATTTAATCAATGATTTATTAAAGATTTTTCCAATTTTTTTCTCTTATGTGCAAGCTTCTAGAAAAAATGCTAACTTTGGATTTGATGAGAACTATCTTAAGTTATTTATGTGTTGAAATGAAAGCTGGTGACCACATATGTGATCAATGCCCTAGATTGGACATTACCATTCATCCTTATGTGTGATGCGAGTGATTTTATTAGGGGTTAGTACATGGTAAAATAGAGATAAAAGCTTTCACCATATCTACTATGCTAGTAGAACCCTTGATAAAGCTCAAAAAACTATATCATCAAAAAATATAAACTGTTAGTTATAGTTTATGTGTTTAACATGTTTCGATCTTGCTTGGTGGGCACCAAAGTATAGTCTACATAGACCATATAGCGGTAAAATTCTTGTATTCAATGAAGGGTGCCAAGCCTAGACTAATTAGTTGGATTCTACTGCTACATGAGTTTGATATAAAGGTCCAAGATATAATAGGGCCTTGAAAACCAATTAATAAACCACCTATCCAGATTAGAGGACAGGGATCACATAAGAGAAGAAGGAATAATCATTGAAACCTTTCCTAATGAGAAATTTTTTACAATTAGTAACCCTAATTTTCTAAAGTAGGAAAACGTAGTAAACTTTATTATTATCAATACCTACCCAGATGTGCTTTTAACGAAAGTAAGAGAAGGATGAGGCATTCCAGTAAAAATTTTCTGTGATACGAGCCTTATCAATACAAAATAGGACTAGACGAACTTATAAGAAGTTGTGTGCCATAGAAAGAGGTTAGAGCTATTTTAGAAAGTTGTCACTCATATTCCAGTGGTGATTGAACAACTGGAAAAAATCTACAAGTAGGCTTTTATTGGTTGACATTATTCAAAGATACTCATTCTTTTGTGAGAGCTTTTAATTACAAAAAAAAAACTTGAAACATGTCTCGATGGCAGGAGATGCCCTTAAATGGGATGAACTTTTGATTGTTGGAGTATTGACTTTATGGGTACATTCATCCCATTTGGGGGTAAAAGGTATATAGTAGTTCTCATAGACTATGTGTCAAAATGGATAAAGAATTAGTACTTCCTACAAATGATGAAAATTCAGTAGTGAGATTCTTAAAAATAACATATTTACACGTTTTAGGACACCACAAGAAATTATAAGTGATTAGGGAATCCATTTTTCAATAGAATGTTCAACAATTTGTTGGCCAAGAACATTGTGAGGCATAAAGTAGTAACTGCGTACCACCCATAGATAAGTTGAGAAGCTATTATATCCAACCAATAAATCAAGAGAATCTTGGACAAAATGGTTAGCATAAGTCAGAAGGGTTAGGCTATAATGTTGGAAGATATTGGGCTTATAGAATGGCCTACAAAAATCTTATTAAGACATTCCCTTATAGGCTAGCTTTTGGAAAGGCTTGGCATCTACTTGTCGAACTAGAGCATAGAGCTTACTTGGAAGTAAGGAAGATTAACCCTTACATGGAAGTATCCAGTGAAAGAAGACTCCTTATAATTCCTTGAGAATACACCCTGAATATGACATAATGCTTAGGACTAAGAGTATCTCACAACTAACCTATGGTATCTAGCATAACACTAATCCATAATTTTTATATCATACAATCATAGCGGGAAACATATAGTCATAAAATTGAAAATAGACAACTTAAATCCATGGTCTATCAATACCAACTACAGACAGGTTGAAACATACTAATAAGTTGAAACATTCACTAAGCCTAGAAAAGTTTCTAAAATACTAAAGTGTCATGAGGACAAAACCTTTGTTGACTCAGAGTTATAAAGGACTGAATTGAATATAATATGAACTACTAAAAGAAATAAATATAGACCACATCCCTCAAAATAGGAGGATTCACCAATTAAACTAGAGTAGGAATTGGTGATCGCAACTAGTCGTGGGATTGAGTGTGAGTACCAAAACCTACCTCATGATAGGATGTTGTACAAAAAGTATGTGGTCAGTATAATAGAATATACTGAGTATATACATGAAATATATAAAAATAATAGAAATCATGTGATGATAAAAAGTATGCATAAGAAGTATATAAAGACTCACCATTTTTCATAAATAAATTTAAAATGGTAACATTATATATGTAAAGTGTACAAAAACATAATTTGACCAATCAAGATAGCCATATACACTTGACTTACTAAAATCGATTTGCTATGGGGGTTTCTCTTAACTGACATTCCCTATTTGAGGAAACATAAAGACCAACTAGTAACACTTATTGGGAGAGTGTTCAATACCTTGCTAGAGGTATAGGACCATGATTTGGCATAAATTCACTCATGATTCCATTTTGAGCGAAGAGAGACAGTCTCAACTTGAAACAACCTCCTCTTTAACCTATGGTGGAATGTAATTTAGAAATTTGGAATTATGTACAAAACACACATTTCCTCGATGCTAAATACTACTCCTTAAAATCTGAACAATTGCTCATACTAATGGAATTTACATGGAATAAGCATAAACTAGTTACTAAACTGAAACTAATCATGCTTCTATTACAATTTCAAGTGATCATAGAAAATTCCCTGATAATCATGCTAAGTCTGAGACCACAGGGCATATCATGTAAAATGGTTCAAATCATTCTAAAAATCATACTGTTCTTGCTAATTCCAATCATTCATGAGTCATTAGTTTAAATGATAAGAAATGAATTATGAAAAACCCATCGGATTCATAAATTCTAAAAAATAGAGAATTTAAAATCATGAGGAAACTTAATAATAAAAAATCATGCAATCCCAATTAATTTAATACATAGATTCTTAAGAAATTGAAGTTTTTAGGGCATGGAGATAAAAAAAGAGAATCCCAGTTGAACACCCACATACTTGAACTTTAGTGTAACGACCCAAAATCACCTCCCGGGACGTCACATGGTGCTTAAGGCTACAAGTGTCCCCAAGCTAACCCTTTGATCCTATTACTGCATATAATAACTCAATTCAAGATGAAATAAACAAAACACTGGTATTGTCATATCAAATGATAGGAAATACGAAGATAATACTCGGTCCAAACGACCACAAAACTGGAAATCTCAACATACTAACAATCCAACAACTAGTCTGACAAAGCCTTTACTACTCCATGAACTAGAGAGCCATTGGGACAGGTCCCCAACTGACTCAAACTGTTCTAAAAGCAATAACATATCTACAAAAATCCAGAAATGTCTGAAGATAGGTCCTTGAACCATGAGGACTCACTACTGTAGAGAAGTAGACAAAGGTACTCGAAAATCACTGACGAGGCTAGGATTGAGCACCTGAACCTACATTATAAAACAATGTAGCACATAGATATATATGTGGATCAACACTTGGGAATGTACTGAGTATATGGGGTGTATGCATTTACAGAAAATAATATCCATACTCTTTAATCAAATCATGCATGCAAATATGAATGACTCACATAGCTTGAATACGTCTACAATATAAAGCTCATAAATCATGTAGAATGAAGCATGTAAAACAAATCTCATGAGTCATTATACTTTAGCTTTAAAATCTGAACTCTTCTCTTATTCTCATTACTCAAAGACTAAAGAAAGCTTTAAACAATACTTTCAAACTCATGCATATATCTCATGGAGAGTAAAACTTCTTTAATGCTCAAGAACTTAGAACTCTTTTAAACTCAAGACACTTGGAATTTGGAATTCTATAACTCTTACTAGTAGAGAAAACAACTTTTTTCTTGGGAAAATTTTACTTCAAGAAACTATTTTGAAAATCTTACTATTAGGGAAAATCACTTATCTCGAAGCTTTAGGGAACATATTCTATCTCGAGGGAAAATACTTTAGGGAGGTTCTCTTAACTAACATAAACCATGCGAGCTACATGGAGTCCAACATCTTGTCCTCCTAAGAAAGAAACCGCACTTTTGGGAGAGGCGTCATACTCTTGCCAGGGAGTATAACCTCAACTCAGTGATCACTTATCTCGGCCTCGAGCCCACTTATCTCGGCCTCGGGCCCAAAATCTCAATCCTACGGTGGCACGTAGTTCTGGGGTAAGAAACTGTAGTAACTTTCCCAACTCGGTGCTAAATACTACTCCCTTTAGTTTATCTCGCTCATCTCATGGAAATCCACTTTAAAATAATCTCATGGTTTAATAAGAACCCAACTGTAAAATTTGTAATCTCATGTAGTAAAGTGGATTTCAAAGCTACTATGACCATTAGGTCAAAACTTTCTCAATGATCTCAAAATACTCAAATCATGGGTGCTTATAGCACAAAAGTTCAATAAAAACTAAAATCTCAAGTAGGGTTTAGTGACCCATAATCAAATCTCAAGTTAAGAATTTTCAAAATGCATACTAGATATCATATGGACTCATAAATCATATAGAAATCTGGAATTTACAGAAATTTGTCTCAAAATCTCAACGTACTCATTTACTTCAATTTCTAGAGCATTGCAACCATTAAATTCTCAAGGAATAACAATATAGGGTATAAACCCAGCTTCAATTTCTTAAGAAAACATGTAAAATCATGCTATTTGACTTTCAATTCATGGGAAACATCACAAGCTTGCAACCAATAACAATGGGTGAAAAACCCTAATTCAATTTCAAGTAAAATATCATAAATTGCAGAAAACTTATAGTTTAAAATAAGTCTTTGGGAACAAGGGTGAAATGATTACCCTTGTTTAAAACCCCACATACCTTAGATTGTGTAATTAGATGTACAAGCTTGTTTGAAACTCTTCCTCTTACTCTTTGAGAGAAGGTTCTTGAAGCCTTAGACTTGGGAGATAATGAGGCTATCTGTTTTATTTTGAATATATTAGGGTATTAAAGGGAAACGACCCAAAGATCCTTTTAAAAATAACTTAAAAATACTGAACGGGATTTGAGATGATCGAAGCGATAGTTCATCGTTAGTTTGACGGTCCGTCAGATCGTTCATCGTATGTTGGTTAGAAAAAGGCCACACTACCTTAGTTGCGACGATCCTAGTGATGGTCCGTCGATAGCTTGATGTTCCATCGTCTTGGCCGTCACACTTGGGCCAGAAGAGGGAGTCACTACCTTGGTTGTAACGGTTTGGGTAATGGTCCATCGCAAACTCGACGGTCCATAAACCTGTCCGTCGCACCTGGGCGGTTCCGACAACTCTCAGTAAAACAACCATAACTTCTCACCCCCATACCGGATTTGGATGAAATTGGTATTGTTGGAAAGTTAATTCAATTCTCTACATGACAAAAAGTCAATATTAGGCAAATTCTACACGGTTTAAAATATTTCACTTGGGAAGGCAACCCTTACTCTTCTTAAAGATGAAACTCGACTTAAAGAAAATTTGGGGTATTACAATATCTCCCCCTTGGGAATATTCGTCCTCGAATATCACTTGTTAGACCAAGAACACAGGAAAAACTGAGTGCATATAGCTGAAGAAATTTGCTAAATGGCTCAAAAAATCTTTCTAAACTTTTGACTACTTCAGAAATTCCAAGAACTCATGTAAGAATAGATATATAGCTGAACTTTAGATTTAGAAGGGCTGAAGTAAGGAAGAATAATACCTTGGGCTTGATCTGAACTCGCAAAAAAGAGGTGCGGCTACTTGGATCGTACGTCTGCTTTTGCCTCCCAAGTAGTGCCCTCAACTGACCGGTTCCGCCATAAAACTTTGACCAAGGGAACCTCTTTGTTCCTCAGTCTACGGATCTAAAAATCTAGAATCTCAATAGGAATCTCATCGAATGAAAGACTGTTCTGAATATCTGCACTCTCCGAAGGATACACTACAACGGAATCACCAATATGCTTCATAAGCATGGAGACATGAAAAATAGGATGAACGACTAACAACTCTACCGAAAACTCAACTTCATAGGCTACTTTTCCAACATAGCTCAAAACTCTATAAGGGCCAACATTACGGGGACTAAGCTTTCCCTTTTTACCAAACCTCTTCACCCCTTTTATGGGTGAAATCTTTAAGTACACCAAATCACCCACCTCAAACTCAAGACCTCTTCTCCTCATATCGACATATGACTTTTGACAACTCTGAGTTGTCTTTAACCATTCTATAATCAACTTCACTTTCTCCATAGCCTCAAACACTGCATCAGGCCTAATCACAGTAGCTTCACCCACTTTAAACCAACCTATAGGTGATCTAAATCTTCTACCATACAAAGCCTCAAATAGTTCCATCTCGATGCTAGCATAGTAACTACTGTTATAAGAAAACTCTATCAGTGGAAAATGCTCATACCAACTACCTTTAAAATCAATAGAACATGCCCTCAACATATCTTCTAGAGTCTGAATGATCCTCTCAGCTTGACTATTTATCTGTGGATGAACAGTGGAACTCAAATAAACTTGGGTACCAAGACCCTGTTGAAATGCTCTCCAAAATTGAGAAGTAAATTGAGTACCCCTATCCAAAATGATAGACAAGGAACCCCATGCAACTTGACAAACGCTCGGATATACAACCTATCATAATCCTTAGTTGTATAAGATGTATGCACGGGAAAGAAATATGCGGACTTAGTCAGCCTGTCTACAATAACCCAAATAGAATTATGATGATGATGCGAAAGAGGTAAACCAGTCACTAAGTCCATATTCACCTTTTCCCACTTCCAAGTGGGTGTACCAAACTCTTGCATCACACTACTGGGTCTTTGGTGCTCTACCTTAACCTGTTGGCACGTTGTACACTTTGCTACAAACTCATCTATATCCTTCTTCATACCACCCTACCAATAGATTTCCCACATACATCTTGGTAGCGCTGGGATGAATGGAATACTGCATGCCATGCGCTTCAGCCATAATCCTCTGCCTCAGATCATCAACACACGGAACACACAACCTACCCTGTAATCTCAACACGCCATCTCCCCCTTGGGAGAAAACCTCTACCTTTTGGTCCTTAACTGACTCCTTCAATCTGACCAAACTAGGATCTCGGTCTTGCTTCTCCTTCACTTTCGAAACTAAAGAGGATTCAGAACTACTTTGCACCAAAGTACTTTCCTCAGCTGAATCAAGCAACCTAACACCCAATCTAGCCAGACAATGCACACCATGAGCTAACTCTTTCTTACCTTCCTCTACATGAGCAATACTAACCATAGACAACCTGCTAAGGGAATTTCCCACTACATTGACCTTGCTTGGGTGATACAACATACTCATATCATAGTTTTTTAACAACTCTAACCACCTTTTCTACCTAAGATTCAACTCCCTCTAAGTAAACACATACTGCAGGCTCTTATGATCACTAAACACATTAATATGGACACCATAAAAATAGTGTCTCCAGATTTTCAAAGCAAAGACCACAACAGCTAATTCAGGATCATGGGTTGGGTAGTTCTTTTCATGCGGCTTCAACTGCCTAGAAAAGTAGGTTATAACCTTACCTCTTTGCATCAAAACACAATCCAAACCAACTCTAGAGGCATCACATTACACCACAAAAGCATCTGTACCATCAGGCAAAGTCAACACAGATGCTGAAGTAAGTCGAGTCTTCAACTCCTGAAAACTCTTCTTACAGGAATCTGACCACTGGAACTTAACTTTCTTTTGGGTCAACCGGGTCATGGGAGATACAATAGAAGAGAAACCTTCAACAAAACAACAATAGTAGCTAGCTAGACCAAAGAAACTCCTAATGTCAGATAGAGAGATAAGTCCAGGCTAATTTTTTATAGCTTCTATCTTTTGGGGATCAACTCTAATGCCTTCAGCTAAAAAAATATGACCCAGAAAAGCTACTGATCTTAGACAAAATTCATACTTACTAAATTTGGCAAACAATTGGTGATCTTTAAGAGTTTGCAAGATAATTCTAAGGTGATCTGCATGGTTGTTCTCAGTACGAGAGTACACAAGGATGCCATTTATGAAAACAATGAAAAACATATCAAGATATTGCTTGAACACTCTATTCATAAGGTCCATAAAGGCTGTTAGGCATTGGTTAGCCCGAAAGACATGACTAGAAACTTAAAGTGACCATAGCGGGTTTGGAAGGCTATCTTTAGAATATCACATTCCCGCACTTTAAGCTTATGATAGCCGAATCTAAGGTCTATCTTGGAGAAGTAAGTTGCACCTCGCAACTGATCAAACAGGTCATTAATTCTCGAAAGAGGATACTTATTTTTTACTGTGACCTTGTTAAGTTGATGATAGCCAATGCACATACGCAAAAAACCATCTTTCTTTCACAAGAACAGAACAGGTGTACCCTAAGGAGAAACACTCAGCCTTATGAAACCTTTGTCTAAAAGATCTTTGAGTTTCTCTTTCAACTCCTTAAGCTCTGACGGTGCCATGCGATAAGGCGGGATAGAAATAGGCTGAGTATTAGGAAAAAGGTCAATCCCGAATTCTATCTCTCTTTCGGGAGGTACTCCTAGAATATCTTCCGAAAAAACATCAGGAAACTTATGAACAATGTTGACTGCCTGAATAGTTGGAGCCTCAGACTTAGTGTCTTTAACTCTAACTAGGTGATAGATGCAACCTTTGGATATTAGCTTTTTGGCTTTGATACAGAAAATAAAATGACTCTTGGTAGATACCGAACTCCCGAACCACTCAAAAACTGGTTCATCAGGAAACTGAAACTTGACCACACGGGTACGAAAATATATAAATGCATAAAAAGAATGAAGCAAATCCATACCCAGAATAAGGTCAAAATCCACTATGTCTAACTCTATCAAATCAGCATATATGACTCTATGAAAAATAGTAACAGGACAATTTCTGTACACTTACTTAGCAACCACTGACTCCCCTACTGGTGTGGAAACTAGGAAAGGCTCAAGAATCTTTTTGGGACTCATTTCAAAATTCACAGCGACTAATGGGGCCACATAAGAAAAACTTAACCTGGGGTCCAACAATACATAAACATCGAAGCAAAAGACATGAAGCATACCAATAAAAACGTTGAGAGAGTCCTCTTACTCCTGAAGCGATGGTAAGGCAGAAAATCTATTTTGGCGCTGACCATCAGTAGTGCTAGATGAAGCACCCTGAACAAGGGCGGGATGAGGTACAAGAGCTGGTGCACTAGTAGTTTGTGCCTGAGGTCGAGAATCTCTGTTCCATTGCCTAGCATGCAAACAATCTATAAGTCTGTGGCCCAGCTTGCCACAACCAAAAAAACCCCTCAGATCTACTAAATACTCACCGGGATAATCTTTACCATACTTAGCACAAGGAGAATAGTGGGATTTGTTACTTACATTGTTCTGTGACCTAGACATAGAAGAACTGTTCCCTTGCTCCTGTCTGCCTCTAGGCACGGGAGTACTAGATGATGAAGGCACTGGCATAGAAGAACGACTCTGGAACTGTGGGCAGTTCCATCCATAGGACCTATACTTTATCTTATTCGATATTAGGGAAATTCTATATAGTTTAAAATATTACTCACTTGGGAAGTCAGCCCTTACTCTTCTTAAAGATGAAACTCAACTTAAAGAAAATCTGGGGTATTACATTTAGGATATCTTGAAAAGAAAACTTGAATTTGAACTCTAAAGCTGCTTCCTATTGATGAAACCCTTGTTTAAGTTTCTTGCACCTTAAGAGGAAAGAGAATCGTGATTTTTCATAAAGTGTTAAGGATTAAGAATAAAAATTAATTATAGAGGGTATTTTGAAATAGAATACGGATTTACCCTAACTAATTTGGGTGGAAAATAGAACATATACTCTACCTTGTAGACTCACCATGGCACAAGTTATACGTATCATTGTGAGTAAAATGGCATGAAGACAACAAGCCATAGTAGGTAGTATGGCATGGAGCCAACACGGACTATTGTTGTTTTAAGTCCTTAGCTCATGGCCTCTTGAGTGACTTGATTTCTCATCATGAGGTAAAACGAGATCCATATTGCTATATTAAGGATCGGGTCAAAATTTAAGCCAAGAATGGGCCCGTAGGGCTCATAAATAAAACCTAAGTTTAAAACCGTCATGAGGTCCCTTGTAGGACAAGGAAGTTATTCTCAAAAGTTAAGCACAAATGGAGCATAAATCGGGTCTCAAATCAGCCCTCAAAGTTCAGGAATCCAAGCCCTGATTTCTAAGAATTTTACCAAGAATTAGGATGGAAAGTAAAGAAAAATTAATGGGAAATGACCAAGAAGAGTTAGTATAGCTACCTTAACTCATGTGGTTAATTTCCCATGTTTTCCTATCTTTGAGCTCTTAATTTGGTGTAAACGATAGTGGAAGAAGTGATAGAAAATCGAGTAGATAAAGAGGGTTAAATAGTGCTAGGTGTCGCTAAAGCGACCACCCTGTCACTTAAGAGACAACCTCTAAGGCGACACTAATATCGCTTACGCAATCCGACTTTGGGGAAGAGTATTACTTAATCGATCCCCAAGACGCTTATGTGATACCCTCTTAAGCGAGCTAAGTGATTGCTTAAGTGGACATTGACCAAAGAGTCAATGTCGCTTAAGCAACAACATGTCGTGTTTATGGGGTCTGCTTAAGCAACACTATGTTTGCTTAAGTGGTTACATTAGTAACCTGATGCACCAGATTTTGCTAAGTCAAAAATAGACTTCGATCAGGTGCTCGAGATTCGTTCAAAACCCCATGCGTGCAAGAAAAATAGCTACCACGCCAATTTTGATGTTCTAGACTCAGTGGAACCATCCAATCTTTCATCTGAGATCATTTCAACTAAATATGGGACCCACACCTATGGTTTCATTTTTTTTACATAATCCACCCAATAGCCCAAAATAACTTTAAAAGCCTCGAGACCTGAACCAAAGGTCCCCCTGCCTAAAATCAATGTTTTAGAGCTAATGGTGTTGTATCTGAGATCATTTATTGGGAGTTTTGGTCTATGACTAAATCCTAAACAATAAAAGCTCCAAAATATGGAAAAGAGCCTAAAATCTAAATGAACTATCTGATAACCGAACTGGTAGTTTTGGCAAGTCATAAATGACCTGTAGCCACTGTGGGAAGACTCAAAATGCCAAAAATGCATGCAAATTGAAGAAATAACCTGGAGGGTCATTATAATATCCACTATTAAAAGAACTATCATTCGAACAAGTCAATAGATAGAAAGATCATAAAAGCTCAAAGGGGTGATGTACTGGGCTTGCATGCTTCGAGCACGACTTCCCAGATAATCTCCATAAATAAGTGATGCTTCCAAGGGATTTTTCCACAGATATCCCTTTTCTAACCAACTTCTGCACTTTTACTCTCAAACAACCAAAACTCAACCACCAACTGGCCTCCAACTGAACTGAGGAAGGCTGATACACGCAAATTCGATCCACGACACACTAATAACACATTGATATAAGCACACACAAATGAAAACTTATCCAAGTCATAGGCAAACCATGGCCTGAGTCATGTAACCAACTCCAAATCCAAATATAACATTTTTTTGCATTTCCAAAGCTGTTATCCGCCCAAACCAAGCTGAAAGTCACCCAAGTCATGTCCGCATAATCCCATCACAGTAAACCCAAAGAACAGACGATGATCGACAAAAACTTCATACTGTCAAGCATGAGAATAAGCTCATAAGAAGATACCTAGGCACACAAATGGAGATAACCAAGGTCTCCAATTTATGATGATGCTACAACTAGTCTAAATGACTGTTAAATATGGAAACCAGGAGTCCAAAGCATAACTACTCACCACTGAATGATCTGCTCCAAGACGTCCCGTCAATCGAGAATGATGCTATGCTGAATTTAACTCAAATTTATTACTCCTGCTGAGTAGATCATCCAAAAATCCCCACAAAAATTAAAAATCAAGGTCACCACTAAAGTAACCAATACAGTGCCAATCGACCTACCGGCTAAACACCTATTGACCATAATATATTTGAACAAAAAAAAACAAATAGGTAAATATAGAGTTGGCTTAGCCAGTCTATAGATAAAATCCCAACTGAGGCAAACCTGAAAATGAAGGTTGCACCCAAGCTCTTACAACCCTATACTAAATTCTCGATACCAAAGTTGAACTACTCAACCTCAAAAGCCCAAACCAAACCTAAAGATGGGTAAGCATCCCTACTCTAAATCTATCATAACCTCCAAATCGCCATTCCAAGGCATCAAATCTAAAATTGAGCCAACAAGCCTGAACTAAGGTCAAGTACTCATCGACCTTACTATCTAAATATAACATATCCTTATCGAACCATGCCAAGACAAAATTGAAACATTGATGAAGAACAAAATCACAATCGAGGACAAAGCACTAGCTAAAAACAAAAACAACCAACCCTATATCCACTAGAGGGCATAAAATATAGATGTATAATAATAACCACAAGGGAGGATTAATCAATGGTTTAAAACATAAACAACCAACACTATATCAACTAGAAGAAATGAAATATAGCTGCAAAACAATTACCACAAGGGAGGATAAATTATCTGTTGAAAATACAAACCAACTCTATATCCACTAGAGGACATGAACCACCAAAGCATACTTCGAAACTTACCAAGGCTACAAACCGTACTAGAGATAACCAAAGATCTAGCAACTTAGAGAAATGCAAATTTAGGTGGGAACTGATAAACCAAATACTCCATCTCAACAAAGAATGCCCATGGACACATAACACCAAGGATAAGAACTCCACAAAGTCTTATTAGGCCGAATAAATTTTGTAATAAGGATTTCTTGAATCCCTTCAAATAGGACAACCATAACCCAATCAACCTACGAATCACATCACTGAGGAAGAAAGTACCAATCTCGACACTAATGCTAGGGTCAAGACCATTATTGGAAAATAAATTGAGCAACTCAAGATAAGGAATTTCCAATCTGCCAACTTAGGAAGCAGTCATAGGAAATATAACATATATATAATTCACTTTAACTTTACATAGACAAGAACCATATTATGGAAATAATGGAGTATCCAACTCCATACCAATACCAAAAGGAAACCACCACCAAGAAACGAAACTAAAAAATTAGAATGACGAATCCAAGACTTGTTAAATCAATATTAAAACCACTATTGGGCAATAAACTAGCCAATTAGAAGAACAAACCCTAAACTGGTCTACCGCAAAAATAAGATACATAGAGAGGGATAGCTAATGCAATAACCTTTGCAACCTAGGAGGCAAGTCCAAGAATCCCAAACTCAAGAACGAGCAATATAACCAAATTTCAAACTCAAACCATTCTAGAACCATGAAAGGTCAACTTACCCTCAATACTATAATCCACTCAATAATTAGTCTATCATACTCTAAAAGAAAATAAATACGACCAAACTCACCCTACTATAAGACAGAAATCATCCAATACATCTAGCTGCTCAAGCCAACAAATAAGAATTGCGATAAAGAAAATTATAACTAGATAATGCTAGTCTAACTATTTCCGAGAAAGGAACAATTACATTAAACAATTACAATAATAACAATAGCAATATAAACATCAACATAAGGAATAGGTGGTACTAAAAAATGAAAATCACTAGCAAGAACCACTATAGGTCCATAAGAAGGCGAATATATCCAAATAAATGGGACGTGAACCCAATTGCTACACCCATAGGGAAAATATCAATACTGATCTACTACAAAAAGAAATAATCTATGGTATAGTCATATCATTATGAACTCTCGATCAAGGTACAAAATAATTGATAAAAACCTACCAAGGCATATAATTATTGATAGGTATGAGAACCCCGATACATACCAATGAAAAGGTAAAAGCATAAAATAAAAAGGAGTACCTATCAAAGTGAAATCTAAAGTCACATGCCTAACGTGCTCGAGGGAGGATAAATTTGAGTAGGTCCAAACTCAGACTGAGCATGTGAATCATCACTTGAGGTGCTAAATGTACTGCCTCTAACTAAAAATGCCATAATACCATGATGCTGATCTGAATAAGTTGAATAACTAATAATCCCACATCAAAGACACTCTTTAGATAGTGGTCGACCTCTATACAGTTGTAGAAAACCCCTTAAGCCATAAACTAGTGAGAAATATGAGTTAACCCTAAAAAGCTGGCGAACTGACTTTGAGGGAACTCCCTACTAAAATTACCTTCCTTTACACAATCTTAACACAACTCAAAGACTCCAAGCTAGTGAGAAATATATGTTAACTCTATCTAAACAACCAAATCTCATCTGAGGTACTCTCTAGACCAATGTCCCATCTTTTCACAACCAAGAAAAGCTCTTGGAATACTTTAAGATACTGTCTTCCTAAACTAGAATGGCCAGCACGGCCTAAAGACCCATACTGAAAACTCTACAGATTTTGACAAGAACTCTATCCATTGTGATCATCGTGACTAGTATGAGAGCCACCTATAATCTGAAATTCTACCTGTATAGAACCGATAAGTTTCAACTAAAGTTGACCTCTGTTGAAGGATCCTCACTTTCGAATATAATATCAATATCGCTATATTGATGACATAGCCTCTTACCGCCATCTTCATAAGTCTTAATACATGATTTTTCTATGTATATTCAATATCCCAAGTCTTTTTGTGGATACCTTATAGCTAACAATAACATCCATTTCTTTAACTAGTTTTTAGGCCAAAGTTGGGTTTGTTAGTGCTCAACAGGGTTCATTGTCAGTTTTTGAGTTCGCGATTGCTTTTCTTGAGTGGTACATATATATTCCTATGCTATATCCTTTAAATCATGACATGGTGTATGGATTTATTAGAGGATTAGCATTGCTACTCCATTTAGAGTTAGAGCATTTGATAGAAACAAGGTCTTCCTTCTCTTAGGTTATTGATCATGTAAGAGTCATAGAAAAATCATGTATTGAGACTTATGAAGGTGGTAGTAAGAGTACATGTTATTAATACAGTACCATTGGTATTCTATCTAAGAGTGAGAATTCTCCTAGTAAAGGTCATCTTTACTTGCAACCTATTAGTTCTATGTAGGTAGTATTTCAAAATACAGGTGGCTCTTAGATTATTCATGGTGATCATAGTGGGATAAGTTCTTATCAAACTTTGTAGAGTTTTTTATATGGTCCTTCAGGTTATGGCAGCCATTCTAGATCAGGAGGGGTAAAATCTCAAAGTATTTTAGGATCTTGCTGTGATTGTGGAGAGATTGGTCATTAGTCTAGAGAGTGCCCCATATGTGAGTTGGTTGTTAAGACAGAATTAGCATATGTTCCCCTCCGACCTGGAGTTCCTAATGTGTGTTATGACTGTGGATAGGATGTTTATTTAAGTAAGGAGTTCCTTCGGTATTGGTTGGTCAGCCAATTGGGGTCAGCTCTTATTTATTACAAGGTTAGGACTTCAGGGGTTTGTTACGACTGTAAAGATATTTGTCAATGGTATATAGAGTGTCCCTGACGTGGGATTATTGGTCATTCAGATTAGTCTCACAATGTTGTGGCATCATCTATTAGAGAAAGTGCACTTAACACCTCAGTTGGTAATTTAGATATTAGTCTGAGTTTGGACCCATTTAGATTTGTCCTCTCTCATACTCGTTAGGCATTTGACTTAGAAGTTTATCATATGAAGTGTACTTTTATCTCCTGCCTTTAACTTTTTACTTGTGTTTTTAGGGGTTCTCATCCTATCGATAATTGTATGCCTTGGTAGGTTTAAATCAATTTTTGTGTTCCTTGATATAAAGTTCATAATGATATGACTACTACCACCCCTAGATTATTTATTTTAGTAGTGGATAGATCAAATCAATGTTGATATTTTCCCGATGGGCGTAGATTTTAGGTTCGAGTCCCATTTACCTTTGCATATTTTTCATAACCCAATTTCCCTGGTCATGATGTCACCTACTATAACCTACCAATAGGCAAGCAGACCCATAGTCTAAAACTATTAGTAATGGACTACCAAGAGATATGGAAGGAAATGCAGAATAAATGAAATGAAAGGCTAAAATACATAAGATAGTCCTAAAACCTGGTGGAATTAGTACAAGAGCTTCTAATGTAATAAGACTAACAAAATAAAGTACAAAATAAATATACTGATATAACCCATCTCTAAATACAACATAGACACTAGTCTATTACATAAGAGGTGAAATAGTAATACTTTGAATGCTAGGAGCTCACCTGTGTCTCTAAACTATGTATGCTCCATATGATTCACACAACAATAGCGAGAACCCATACTATGATCTACAGGCTGCAGAAGTGTAGTATGAATTCCAAACACGTGGTACTCAATAGAAAACTACCGATTGAGCTCCAGAGATAATGCAAATATAAATAGCATGTAAGTAAGAATGTTAAATATACCCAAATATATCCAACAATCTACATAATAAAGCTAAGTAAAAGGATAACTACTATATTCATGCCCAAGAAACTAACAAAATAAAGCTAATGAAACCTTAAGGATATGCCATTTGATTTTCACCATACTTCAAGGCTTTACCACTATACCGTACATTACTAGCTAATAGTACAAATAAAAAGTAGAAGAAAGATATAACAGTATACAAGGCCAAAGAATGGATGTACAACATGAATAAATAAATGAAGGAAGGGATATACGATAACATCATCACCACATATATAGATAGGTATACAAATATTCAAGCTGATTCAAAGGTACAACCTAAGTAGTCACACTAGCATCTCAAGGCCACCTGTTAATACTAGGAACTAGTGCAAATATAATTAGGGTCTCTAATCCAAATGTCTATATATGAGATAATTGTCCATAATAAAGCAATCATAAAGAAAACAATTAGAATATCAGGGCCTAAAGCCATAATTCCTAACCATGGGATAATCATGTGTGATAATATAACCATAAGATGAAAGAATCAAAATCATACCTCAAATCTCAATACAAGACTAATAATAAACCTATCACGTACTAACTATAATAATAATAATAACAATACCTAACCAGGCCTTTCATAAACCACCACTATCATAGTCAAACAAGGTCCAATTTGAGCCTATACTTATGCAACCCCCCATAGGATGATAGATACAAGCTCCATAAAATATACTACAAGAACTACTTATACCTATACCTATACAACCTTCTTATAAGGCTGATAGCTATAGAGCATACTGGTGATAGGCAATGTGCATGCAAGAATGAATGCCAAGACATAATCCATAGTATCATGACTGATCTGAATTCCATAAAGTAACCTAGTGTATAACCTCATAACATCAATGTCATCATCAATTATTCGACTTAAATCAAAACTTATATCATCCGTATTATCATCATTCATCGAACTTGCGCTAAAACTCATATCATCTATATCATCATTAATTGCCAAACTTGAGTTGAAACTCATATCATCAATATCATCATCAATCGCTTATTCTTTCAGTACCAGAGATATATATTTATGTGTGCGTATATATATATGTAGATAAGTGCACGTCTAGATCCATGGCTAAAAGAGTGTAAATCTATGAAGGTAATAAGATTAAAGAAGTATAATAAATATTTCAACTTAAGGTCCAAGTACCCTTCTAACCCCTAAACTCACTAGGCTAAGGCATGGTGTTCTACCCACAATCATATCCTAACATCCCTATCTAATATTCAACATATATAAAGCATCATCTCAGGAAGAAGAGTAGATAGAATCCTACCTCGAAGTCGAACCGCAACCATTGAATCATCTAGAAATTGTCTTTCTTCACTCCATGATTTGGAACACCATCAGGCTATTAAACTAGTAATCTTCATGCCATTAGGAGTAAAATAAGACCTAATTTCTATATCAAGGGTTGGGTAAAAATTTGGATCAAGAATGTCATAAGGCCCACAAATGGAGTCAAAAATTAAACCTATCACGAGTTCCTTGAAGGACAAGGAAGTTTCATAATGGAGCACAAATCGGGTCTCAAATCAACCCTTAAAGTTTAGGAATCCAAGCCCTAATTTCTAAAAAATTTACCAAGAATTAGGATGTAAATTAAAGGAAAAATTAATGGGAAATAACCAAGAAGAGTTAGGTTAGCTTACCTGAACTCACGTGGATGATTTCCAAACTTTCCTCTCTTTGACGTATCAATTTGGTGTAAAAATAGTGGAAGAAGTGATAGAAAATTAGGTGGAGAAATAGGTTTAAATAGTGCTCGGTGTCGCTTAAGCGACCACCCTGTCTCTTAAGGAATAGTCACTTAGGTGACACTAATATTGCTTACATAATCTAGCTTTGGGGTTGGGTATCGCTTAAGCGATCCCCAAGCTGCCTAAGAGATACCCGCTTAAGCGAGCTCAATGATATCTTAAGTGGATGTTGACCAAATAGTACATGTCACTTAATTGACAACATGTCACATACCCAGGGTCTACTTAAGCGACTCTATGTTTGCTTAAGAGGTTGCATCAGTAACCTGATGCACCAAATTTTGCTAAGTTAAAAATAGACTTTGACTGAGTGGTTAGGATTCATTTAGAATGCCAGGCATGAAAATAAAATATGCTACACACCAAATTCAATATTTAAGACTCAATGGAACTATTAAACTTTTAATTAAGGTCATTTTGACTAAATGTTGCGCATATGCCTTTAGCCTCGGGATCTGAACCAAAGGTACCCTAGCCTAAAATCAATGTTCTAGAGATAATGGTTCTTTTGGAATTCTTATCTAAAATTATCTAGTAGGAGTCTTGGTCCAAGGCTAAATCCTAACCAGTGAAAGCTCCAACCTAAGGAAATGAGCCTAAGATCGAAATAAATTATTTGATAACTGGACCGACAGTTCCAGCAAGTCAAAAATGACTTGCAACCATTGTGGGGAGACTATAAATATTGTAAATTCATTCAAATCAAGCAAATAACCTAGAGAGTCATTACAATATTGGCCTTCTTATGGCCCTAGAGTGGTACTTGTTATTAATTTTTATTTTTGGTATCTCCAATTCCTTTATATTGGAATTATATCAATGTTGATATTATTGTCATTATTTGATGCTATCAATCTTAACTTAGTATACAACTATACTAGTAGTACCTAATTAGAATTTCCTTTATTGTGCTTCTTATTCATTGGCTTGGGCAACTAGATTGGTTAAAAGATCTCTCTCTTATAGCAAGGTGAGGTTGATTGTTTTTATCTTTAATTGGGTATGCTATATTATTTGTGGAAATGATTATGGTATTGAAGGTAAGTAAAACACCTAGACTTAGAACCATTGAAAAACTTTATCTTTTGGTATCACTGGGTGGGTACAACTAGGGGCTTAAGTCGTACCCCTTACATACGAGTCGTATCCTTTGGATATGACTCAAAGGTTTATGGTCATATCCTTAATAATGTTTGTTACCTAGGAGAAACCTAGGGTATGAGTTAGGGTACCACTCATACCCTAGGGTACGACTACTTAAGTGAGTCGTATGGTGAATCATACCCCTGGGTAGGTTCAATTTTTAGCTTTTAACTAAGGGCCTTATGGTTATTTACTATATCTAAAACCCTAATACCTCTCACTATATAAGTATGTGTATCCTCCTAAACACCCATTTTGATAGATCAAATACCCTAAATATTCTCTCAAGCTCATCTGTAAAGAATTGAAGGCTAGGGTTCCAACGATGATCTTTAAAAGGCAAAGAGGAGTCAAATTATCAGTGATTCATCTTTTTTAAGGCATGAACCTCCTACACTTTCTAAATAAATCTAAACCCATGTATTTCACACTTGGATTAGTAAGTGTACATAGTAGTTTTGAAATCAAATGAAAAGGTTTTTATTGCCTGATGATGAATAATGATGATTCTTGCTTAGTCTTATATTTATACATATTATTGATGGTAGTTTTCATATGTGAATACTTTTTAAATGTGGTCTAACATATGGGTCTTGATTAACCCTAGTCTTGATGATTTCTACCGTAAAATTAGCCTTGGTAAAGGCATGTACACAAGGTGTTTGTGAAAATATTTAAGTGGTGTGTCTAGTTATATGATGATGATTCTTTAACTAGGAAATGGGCCAATATGTATGAATGCTTGATAAATGATATTGTGAAGGTAAAATGCTCCATATACTGTGTAATTGGTGACCTTGAAAGGGGTTAAAGTCCCTAACATAAAGATGAACTTGAATTGTATGTTGAACTAAATTATAGTATAGAATTGCTAATGAAGTGTGAATGTCTTGTAAGGGTCTTAAGAACCATAGTTTGAATTGTATGATGAGTTGAATTAAGGTATTGGCCTATTGAAATAGTGGAGCAATGAAGTCCCCCATGAAGACCATGTGGTCATGTGTGGTGTTGAATTGGCTAAATGGGTTAAAGTCCTTATATGAGGAATTAAATATATGTAGTTGCATAGACAAAGGGTTATAGTCCCAATGTTGACTAATAATAGTCGTGATGGCTTGAGTTTAAAGTCCCTTGCCTAATGGAATTGCTTGTGGTTAAAGTCTCTTGCATAATAAGATCTCATGAGGTTGAAGTGCCTCTCCAAATGAATTGTCTTGGGGTTAGGGTCCCCTATCTAATATGGGATGAGGTTAGAGTCCCTTTCCTAATGTATAAGCATGTATTTAGAGTCCCTTACTTAAATGAATGTGTGTGAGTGGTTAGAGTCCCTCACTTAAATAGATGTGTGTGAGGTTAAAGTCCCTTATTTAATAATATATAAATATGGTTAAAGTCCTATTCCTAATGATAAATGCATGAATCTATAAGTGTGGAAGGTTGGAGTCCTCCATTGCATGTATGATAAAGGAGTGCTTCCAAAGTGTTGATAAGCTTGTCCCCTTGATTAGCATGTGATATGTATATATGTATGGATAAGTGTATGAATGTAACTGAATATGATATATTGTTTGTTGTTGAATAATGATTCTATTTTATCCTTATCCTTGAGTTACATGTTAGCGTTCCAACCGCTAACAGTCTTCGGACGCTATGTCCTTATGCGACATAGGGGCCATAGCATCATCTTCTCTTCCTGCACATTGATTAGATAATTGAAGCAGTTTGTTCATTGACTACGGAGTGGTGAGCTTTCTTATTTTGGAAGATATTTATTTTTGGTCCCCTATCTTTAGACTTAGTCTTATTTTGACTTGGTTTGGCTATTGTCAGGGGCTTGTCCCAACATATACATTTCTAACTTTGGTTTATATAGAGGTATTATGGATGACTGTGGACTTGGGTATATTGTTTAGTGTGTTGATATTTATAAAGTGTTTAGACATTTTTAAGTTATGAGTTGTAGCATATTTTCTGCTATCTCATTATAATGTTGGGATTCACCCGACCCATGTGATTGTTGTGTTTATTATGATGGGCTATTGGGGTGACCTCCAGTTCATGTGGGCTTGAGGTTCCCCTACTACATGGCACAATTTTGGGGTATGTCAGTAAGTTAGCTTTTCATGGTTCTATTATGGTTTTAGAGTTAGTGATTGGGTTGGGTGGCTCATTTCCAAGGTTGACTACTTTGGGGTTTGTCCTTCCGACTTGACTAGTTCATCACTAAGTAGTGGTTTTGATATTGATATAGAGAGGTTTGTATTCATCTTTCAGAAATAGTCATCCTCTATTGATGATTTATTCTTGGTATTGGTGTGGAGTTAGATATATTATTTTTGTCATGATGTGGTTCTTGTCTTAGTGGTGTTTGTTGAGTTGGAGATAGGTGATCTTTCTTGTGACTGCTTCTTAAGTTGGTAATTAGGTATTCATCGCCAAGTTGGAGTACTGGATTGACAAGTTTTCACCTAAGATTGCATTTCTTTAAGTCGCTTGAGTTTTGGCTATGACTAGTGCATTTTGCATCCTTGGTGAGTTCTTAAGTATGCTTTGGTGGTTCATGTTATTTAGTAGATGTGGAGTTGGTTGTCTATGTTTTCAGCTAGTGATTTATCCTTTGTTGTGATTTTGTTCTTCAGTTATGTTTTTATTTTGGCTCTAACATTATCCAGAAGAGGTATGACTGATTTAGATAGTAAGGTTGATCTGGGTATTCAACCTTAGTTCAATCTTGGTGGCTTAGTATCACATTTAATGTCTTAGAATGACTACTTAGAGGTTGCAATAGATTAAGATTATGTATGATTACCCCCCTCCAGGTCAGGTTTGGATAGTGGAGATCAAGCAATTCAACCTTGGTATCGATATTTCATCTTTGAGTTTTAAAGCTTAGGTTGAACCTTCATTTTAAGATTTGTCTTAGTTGAGATTTCATCTATAGGTTGGCCAAGCCTACTCTTTACCTACCTATTCAGTCTTATTTAGTTCAAATGTATTGTGGTTCGTAGGTGTTCAGATGGTGGTCTAATAGGCACAGTATTGGTTCCTTCATCTTTGACAAGCTAAAGTTATCATTGGGAATTTTTTGAAACTCAGTGGGAGTAATATGCATGAGTTAGATTAAGCATTGATTCATTCTTAAGTGATGGGACATCCAGGAGTGTATCATTATTTGGTAAGTATGTGTGCTTCAGACTCTTGATCATCCATTTCAAGGGTCATCCAGACCAATTGTAGCATTGGCATAGATTGTAGACTTTGGTAATCTCTATATATAAACCCAGCTAGCACCTTATGAGCTTATTCGTATGCTTCTTATTTTGGATTTTTAGTGGATCAACTTCTGCTCTTCGAGGTTACTATGATGGAATTGCTCGGATAGGACTCGGGTGACATTCTTCTTATTTTAGAGTGGATAGCAGGTTTGGAAAGGCAAAAAAACGTTATATTTAGGTTTAGAGATGGTTCCACAACTTATATGTTAGTTTGCCTTGTCTTAGATGCATATTCATTTGATTGTGTAGGTATTAGCGTGTTATTAATGTGTCATAATTTGGATTTATGTATATCAGCCTTCCTCGATTCAGTTGGTAGCTAGTTGGTGGTTGAGGTTGAGTTTTGGTTGTTTGAGAAGGGAAGAAAAGAAGTGGGTTAAAAAAGAGATACCAGTGGAAAAATCCCCTGAAAGTGTTGTCTCATCATGGAGGTCATATAGGGAGTCGTTCTTGGAGCATGTGAGCCCAGTACCTCATCTTTTTTAGCTTCCGTGGTCTTTTTATCTATTGAATTTCACAGAAGAAATTCCCTTTTAGTAGTGGATATTGTAATGATCATCCAAGCCCTTTCCTTGATTTCCATGCATTTCTGGTATTTCGAGCCTCCGATAGTGGCTAAAGGCCACTTATGACGTACCAAAACTATTGGTTCAGTTATGGATAGTGCGTTTGGATTTTTGGCTCATTTTCTTATTTTGGAGCTTTCGTGATTTGGATTTGGTCTCAGGCCAAAACTCCTAGTAGATGACCTCAGAAAAGAATTCTGACAGCACCATCAGCTCTGGAACATTGATTTTAGGTTAGGTGGACCCTTGATTTAGGTCCTAAGGATTCTAGACTCATTTTAGGCTATTGGGTGGAATATGTATGAAAATATAGATGTTGGCCCCACACTTGGTCAAAAAGATTGTGCATGATAGTTTCGATGGTTCCATTAAGTCTGGACCATTGAATTTGGTATGGTAGCATATTTTGTTTGCACACATGGGGTTCCAAACAAATCCCAACCACTCGGTCAAAGTCTATTTGGACTTACCAAAATCAGGTACATCAGGTTGTTAGTGTGACCTCTTAAGTGATCATATAACTACTTAAGAGGTCATCGTGTATGCAATATTGTGTTTCCTAAGTAACATTAACCATCTAGTCAATGGCCGTTTAAGTGATGATTTGATCGCTTGACCTGGGAGTCGCTTAAGCGCTACCCGACCAGGCTTGCCAGATCACTTAAGCGATGCTGGAGTCACTTAAGCAGTTGTCGCTAAAGTGACAGGGTTATAGCTTAAACGACACCTAGAGACTTTCAATGCCCTCATCCCCAACCAATTTTCTATCACTTCTTCCACTATTTTTTACTCCAAATTGAGAGTTCAAAGAGAGGCAAAAGTGGGAAATCATCTATATAAGTTAAGGTTAGCTAACCTAACTTTTCTTGACCATTTCCCATTTATTTTCCCTTCAATTTCCATCCTAATTCTTGGTGAAATTCTTAGAAATTAGGTCTTAAATTCCTAAATTTTAAGGGTTGATTTGAGACCTGATTTTTGCTTCGTTTGTGCCCAACTTTTGAGCACACATTCCTTGTCCTTCGAGGGACCTCGTGATGGTTTCAATTTTGTATTCTATTTGTGGTCCTCACAAGCCTGTTCTTGACACAAAGTTTGACCCGATAGATAATATAGCAATATGGGTCTCATTTTACTTTTAATGATGTGTAGGTTAATATTTTGATAGCTTGACGACATTCTGAGATCATGGAGTAAAGACGGATGATTTGTGGACAATTCAAGGATTATGGTTCAGCATTGAGGTAGGCTTCAGTCTACTCTTCTTCTTGAGATGGTGTTTTATATATTTTTCATGTTAGATTGGGATGTTAAGATGTGATTATAGGTAGAATAACGTGACTTAACCTAATTTATGAGTTTTGGGGCTAGAGGTAATTGACCCTTAAGGTGGAATACTTATTATGATTCTAGAATCTTATTACCCTAGGTTGTAAGTATGTTAGATATAGTTGAGACTAATGAACATTTATCATGATGATTAATGGGTTGCTCGATGAATTGTGATAGTTTTCCTCGGATTATGATGGTACGAATTGTGCCGGATATATACTATTGGATCCAAGGACATATTATGATATCAGTTGGATTATGAAAAATGGTTTACCCTTGTAAAGGAATTTTCCATAGTTTATAGACATTTGATGCTTATGATTGCATTGTTTAGATATTGGTGATGACATGTATAGATTTAGTGTATTCATGATCACTTAAACAGTAAATGGTACAATTCAGACTAAAAATATGATTTTATTATTCGTTTCCCTAAAAAGGGATTTATTCCCAATTTTCACTTTTAAGATGAATTTCTTCATGACGGGAATCATACCATAATAATAAATAACTTATGAGCCTTTGAGACTAAAACTGATGTTTTAGAGATTTGACCGATATAGATTCTGAACCACAGTTTTGCTACTAGTATTTACCTTGATCGTGAAAAATTCCAACCCATTCTACACCTTTATGATGATTTAGTCCTGAAGTTTACCCTGGACAATAAAATTAAAAACTTATACTCTTTTAGCTACAGTTTTAGCCCGTGTATGTTGTATATGTTTGTGTATATATATATGGTACTAGATAAAGTAGAATTGGTGATAATGATGATGATGGTTATTGGAAATCCTAGATCGGGATCAGTTCGGTGTATACGGATACTGCCAAACCCCTAGGGGGCCCTTCGTATGTAAGCCATCATGCCGGAGAAGAGAGCTGATAACGCTCAATCTACAACTCTTGTTTGAGTGTAAAGCGGTCGTTAGCAAATATAGAACCCAACCTGGGTTGGGTATCGATCCCACAGGGAATAGCTTGGTCAACAAGTAAGCAAAATTGCTAAACTTTTGGTGCAAGTCTCGTAAGAAGGGGGATTCTTGTCGTGCAAGTAATTAAATAAAGTATCAAAATAAAAGCTGAAAATAAAAAGAAAGAATGTTACGTGAGTTGTAAACAATGAGAATTGAAGCGTTGGGGTTATGTCCACCTTCTGAGGTATACGTCTCTATCGGCTATGAGTGTGTAGAGTCTTGACATGCAATTGCTTATAGAGAATTGTAGTCGATGGTAAATCCAAGCGTCTCTCGACCTAAACAAGGACTATTTCACTTTAACTCTCTCGAGCTTAAAGTGTGTCTAGCGGTACAAATTCTCCAAGAGGTTAGTCCAGTTACGGCACTAGCTTTTTAATAGGAAAGGGTGTCCTACTACCTTGACATTATCTCTTTTCCAGACAAATAACCTTTCTCTCGAACAAGTTAAATGTTAGACTGGCGTTGGTCTATGCGTCTTCTTTTCTAGACAAATAACCTTTCTCTCGAACAGGTTAGATGTTAGAATGGCGTGTTCTTGTGTTTGAACCGCAAAGGATGTAGATTTAAGATGAAGAGAATAATGATATAAGCAATATACGTGTCTTAAACTCACAAGCTCATAGCAATAGATAGTAACTCATTCGGCTTCCATAACCCCAACTAAGAGGTTTAGTTACCCATGAATGCGAGGGATATCACGTTTTGCATGGTGAATGGCGTGAATATTAGGTGTTTGGCATGTGATTTTGGTGATTCCGTAGCAAGTAACGATTCTCTTGTTGTGGAATTTAAGAGTTGAATGTTTGTGGTGGAAGATGAGAGAGATGGAAGAAAATTAATAGTTTAAGAATGAATTTCTTGAATTAAGGGAGGAGTTGCCTCCACTAAGGGAGGACTTGATTAAAAATCTCTAGCATGATAGGGTATTTATAATACTCCTATCCTACTCCTACTATGCTAATGAAATAAATAACCAAATCCTACTAAACTAAGGAAATACTTAACCCATTTGTACTAGGTTAATGTAACATTCTCCTAATCCAAATAAACTAATGAAATACATAACCCAATTGTACTAGGTTAATGTATCATTGCCAAAATCCAGCTTTGTGTCTGTAAGTCCCCAAAGTCTTCAGAAATGCTGTTTTAGCCCGGGACAGATTTTCCATGCAGCAGTTTTGGTCCTTAGGCGTGTAGACTTCCTTCCCTTCCTTTGTGAGCTTTCTTTTGCGTCAAGTAAGCCATAAAATGCTGTATTTTGCATCATTTATACCTGAAACTTTCCTAATCATGTTCGTTAGCTCATTTACAGGAAAAAGGACTAAAATTGCATGAAATAGATAATTAGTTCTCAAAACTAGGCTAAAATATGGGCAAAATATATTGATATAGGCGCGTAAATTCGCCTATCATCAACACCCCACACTTGTAGCTTTGTTCGTCCTCGAACAAAATATCATGTCCTTCTAAGAATCGACTTAAGGTTTTACAGCAACAACACAAAACTTTCTTCAAGACAAGCTAAAAAATTATCAACAAAGAGTAGTTTTTCGATTATAAGTAGAAACAGTTTAACCTCTAGCGTAGACTAGTGATGGTGATCAAATCGCATGCAAACGTTAAGGTACATAGAATCATATACAACTATCCAAAGCTCATCAACCATGTGTGTCTCACAATATAGTACCCATAATCACTCACAAGTATAGCATATTTTTCAAACATGGTTATCAACATATCCTTGCTCTCACTCTCGCAAAGAATTCATATGTAGCAACTGATGACCATAGGCTTGCCCTTAATGTAGTACTCCACTAAATGTCGGAATGTTAAGATTAGGATCAAGTAGGTCTTTTGATGGTTGTAATGTAGGCTAAGGGACGGGTAGGATCAGCTATTTTGGCCAGAAATAGTGACTAGGTTCCTAAGCACTTTAATACATCACATTGTATCATTGACACTTTTTTTTTTCTTTCAACCTTTCTTCTTTCCTTTTTATTCTTCCACCCTTGTTCTCCTCTTTTGTTTTTCATTTTTAAGCACAACTTACTTTTCAGCTTTCTTTTCCTTTTTCTTTTCACAACATACCTCTTATGATAGCACTTTCTTTTTCATAACACATTCAAGCACCATTACAATTTAAAGCATCATTCTTACCCAATTTCCTCTTTATGTTTGTCATATGACTTTTTCTCTTTAAAGCACTTAGGAATTTGGATCAAATTGTGGTCTTGAAAGAAATGGATTAGGCTTACATACAGGGTTGTCAAAGAAATAGGCTAAAGGCTCAAAAGGGTTTTACGAGGATGATGTCAATGGGTAGGTAAAACTGAAGGTAAACAAATATAGGTTGCCAAAGAAATGCCTAAATCATATCCTAAACTACACTCCTTATTTTCGCTTTGCATACATACCAGGCAAGTTCTAGCATCAGCCACATACATAGAATATACTATTATCTCACACACACAAGGCACATGGTCGACTTGATTGGAAGTAATATAGACTCTTGACCCAACAAGTGAAGGAATTGAATCATACAATATCACATAATGAGTCACAACTAGAGCCTAAACATCTCAATAGTCACAATTGTAATACATACTCTTGTTATAATCTCATGCTGCCTATCAAAATAATTTCATGCGAAGCTAGAAAAATTTTACGCCTAAAAAAAACTAAAAAAAACGTCAAACGAAAAAAACAAAAAGAAACGAACTCAAATAAACAAAGTAAACAAACAAACATAGGTGCAAACAGAGAAGTATAGCATGCAATGCCACCCCACACTTAGACGGGACACTGTCCTCAGTGGAAAATAAATACGAGGAACCTGGTCAGTCGGACTCCTCCTCTATGTCTGGGGTCATACCCCTTGCGTTGGGATCATCATAAGAGTCATCATCCTCATAAGTTCCGCATAAGTATCCCACTCAATTCCAAGCGTGAGTCGAGGTGTTTGCAGCGAGGAGGGTTCTCCTTGCTCCTTGCGGCCTCTTTTCTTGCCCTTTTGGGAAGTGGTAGCCTTCTTCCTTGCCTTGTCTCTCTTTAGGTGCCATTGTACCTGAGACTAGAAATAGTGTTAGTTGCAGCACAATCTCACTTGATACAATCTATAAGCAAGTACTAGGGGTACCACCCCACACTTAGTTTTGTTGCACAAATCAGCGAGGTGAACGTAGTCGATTTACTCAGATTTCGTCGACATACGTTTTAGGATTGTATTCCAACAAGAAAATCAGCATTGTATCACTTATTTGCAGCCATTGGACTACTTTCATGGTAGATATAGCAACACTACGACATAGGGGTTACCACATGGAATCGTTATTCTTACAACAAGCACAACCTCCTAAGTCGATAGGCACTATAATCTTATCCCGATGGCCGGGATAGTCTAACATGTAAGCATCCAAACAACACTCTTAAGCAATATTCATAGCCATATCTATTCAGCAAATATCATAACAATGCTATTGAAACCAAATTCAAGTCGGAAATAAGTCAAGAATTCCTACGTATATGTTCACTCACATGATTATGCAACAACAATTCAAACACATGAACATCACCAACAATCTTATATGATTTAGCAATTTATAATAAGCATAGCAACGTAGTACTTACGATAAATAAATGAAGAATAAGAGAGTACTTACTTGCTTGAAGCTTGTGGAGACGGTGTTGTGAATTAGAAGAGCAAAAGAAGAAAATTTTGAGAAGATTTGGAAGGTTGTGTGGCGCCTTTAGGGTGTTTTCTAATGTGGTTGTGTTGTAAAACTATGTCCCCTTTATATAGGAAGAGTATGGGTCGGGTTATGACCCATTTACAATCGGTTTTGGAGACAAAATCACCCCATATGCGGCGCATATCCCTCGGCATATCACTTACATATGCGGCGCATTGTCCATGGCATAATGGGACATATGCGCCGCATTTCCTATGGCATATCTAGACATATGCGGCGCATATCCTATGGCATTTGGTCTCAGTATCTCAAATGCCATAGCATAGGCGGCGCATAGTCAAAAGCACACCTAGGAATAGGCGGCGCATTGTGTATAGCACACTAGATTCCGAGTCTTTAGGCTATAGAATAGGTTGTGCATCGTTCGTGGCCTATTTTTACCAAGGCCTAGCCTTCCTCGAAGCCTATTATGACGTGAGAAAGGCTCACTTAATAGCCTTATGCATCACCATTCCTAACTTACCGACTTTACCATACAATGCGACCAAATCGTCAATTGAAATCAATCTCCTCGTTGCATACTTCTTGCACCTATTTTTGCTCAAAACCCAAATGAAAACGATTAGTACGATGGGTTGCCTCCCACCAAGCGCCTTAGTTTTGGTCGTGGCACGACTCTTATTTTTGGTTTTTTCATAAAACAAAACAAGTACTAGGATGAAAGGAAAAACGATAAACGATAAAATGATAAAACGATAAAACGATGGGTTGCCTCCCATCTAGCACCTTATTTATTGTCGTGGCTCGACGTAGTTACCTCGAGTACTCAGACTTCGTCGAGGTAAGTGATGGATCATTTTCTGAAAGGATTTAGACGACAATGAGGCTTACCTGTGGTCACGCGATCTTTTTCGAGCTGGTTCATACGTTTCTCCGGAGAGTCACCAATTATATCATCAATAGTCCAACCCATAGCTCTCTTGTATCTCCTCAGAGCAGAGATGAGAGCTTCTACGTGCTGTTCACTTAAATCATCTGCTCTCTCAGGAAGTATATTTCTACTTTCCAGGAACACATACTTTAGATAATCGGGAAGCTCTTGCGATTCTAGCATTGGTGGCTCGTCAAAGGGAGTATTCGCTGTTGGTCGATTCTTGAGTTCACAATCCGGTTTCTTAGGAGTATAAGACTTTATTTCTGTTAGAGCACTCATAAGTTCTTCATAACCTTCATTATCTTCATGCTCAACTTTCAGTGGCACAGCAGACAATGGCTCAACAGTAGGTTGTTTCTCTATAGATAATGCTTTCATATCCTCATAATGAACATCAGCTACAGATGACTCATTCATATCGCTGGGCTGCTTCATTGTTTTGCATATATCAAACCGTACCACTTCGTCAACCACTTGCTTGCCTTTTGCTGAAGTTTCCAGCACCTTACCACTTCTGGTAGTTATGGCCATGCATGACCCATCATTCCTTGGGTTTTGCACAGTATCGCTAGGTAAAGTGACAGCCTTTCTTTGATTGAATGCTGCTGAAAGTTGGCTCAATTGCTGCTCTATTTGCTTGATAGAAGTGGAATGAGAATCAACTAGTTGCTTCATGGAGGACAAATCATCAATCACCTCCTTAACTCCTGCGCTCGTTGCTTCCACTCCTTTCAATAACTTAGCCATCATGTCTTCCATACTCCTAGAATTAGATGTGGTGGTATCACGTCTGCCAGGGGGAACGTACAAACCACTCTTTTCATTATTTTTCTTCCAACTACCTTGGTCTTTGCTTCCAAATTTATCATAATAGTTCCGACCTTGGTTTCCTTGGGCATTCCCACGAAAACCCCTCTGATTGTTCAAGTAGTCGGCCTCCGCTTCAGAATCAGATTCGTCTCTTCCTTTTAGCGCTACAGCTTTCACTTTTTCGGTCTTCCCTGATAATAAGTGCTTGGTAAGAAGATCCATCTGCATTTTCATGTGAGCCATGTCTTGGTCACGATCCTTTTGTCTTCGCCTCTGCTCTGCAGTCATGCCAAAAGATAAAGTGGGGCTTGTTACCTCAGAATCCCTGGTATGCCAAGCTCTACTTTGCTTTGTCATCCGATCTAGCATATGGCTTGCCTGCACAAAGGTGAGGTCCATAAAAGATCCTCCAGCTGCATTATCAACCACTGACTTAGTCACCGAATTCAAAGCTCTGTATAATATCTCCATCAAGTGGACATTGGTCATATGATGGTTTGGGCATCGCATTAGCTTTGTCTTGAACCTCTCCCATGTTTCGTGAAGAGCTTCAGATGGAAGCTGACGAAAGTTGCTGATTTCATCTCTCAATTGAGCCCTCTTGGATGGCGGAAAGAATCTTTCTAGGAAAGCGTCTCTCAATTGCCTCCAATTTGTAATAGAATCAGGAGTCAGCCCATTCAACCATAGAGTTGCCTCCCCAGACAGAGACAATGGAAATAGACGTAATCGAATTGCATTCTGTCCAACGCCCGGATTGTCGAATGACTTGCATGTGGAAATAAAGTTGATCAGATGCATATTCGGATCATCGCCTGCTAGTCCACCAAATAATCCCTTGAGTTGCAAAAGCTAAATCATGGCGCTAGTGATATTAAACTTTGCTCTGAGTGCCAATGGCGGAAGAATAATAGCTCCGGTGGCACCAGGTCCATCAAGATCACCCTCATCATCATCAAACGGTATATGCACAGCTCGCCGTTCGGGCCTATATCTTGCTTGACGATCTCTTCTGTTTGCTGGTGTCGCCATCTCAGCAGTATGCTGTGGGTTTAGTAGCTCTTCATCGCCCAGATCCTCATCGTCAGGATTTGTTGCTCGCCTACGATTATCAATATTTTGTTGATGCACTTGAGCAGCCATCCTTTCAATTTCACGTTGTGCCTCCATTGATGCACTGAATAAACCTAAAAAAAACAAAAAACAACAACTAAAAGTAAAAGTACGAGAATCTTTGACCAAAAGGTCTAGTAATTATCACAAACTTGATTGACACTAGTATTCCCCGGCAACGGCGCCAATTTTTGATAACGCTCAATCTACAACTCTTGTTTGAGTGTAAAGCGGTCGTTAGCAAATATAGAACCCAACCTGGGTTGGGTATCGATCCCACAGGGAATAGCTTGGTCAACAAGTAAGCAAAATTGCTAAACTTTTGGTGCAAGTCTCGTAAGAAGGGGGATTCTTGTCGTGCAAGTAATTAAATAAAGTATCAAAATAAAAGCTGAAAATAAAAGGAAAGAATGTTACGTGAGTTGTAAACAATGAGAATTGAAGCGTTGGGGTTATGTCCACCTTCTGAGGTATACGTCTCTATCGGCTATGAGTGTGTAGAGTCTTGACATGCAATTGCTTATAGAGAATTGTAGTCGATGGTAAATCCAAGCGTCTCTCGACCTAAACAAGGACTATTTCACTTTAACTCTCTCGAGCTTAAAGTGTGTCTAGCGGTACAAATTCTCCAAGAGGTTAGTCCAGTTACGGCACTAGCTTTTTAATAGGAAAGGGTGTCCTACTACCTTGACATTATCTCTTTTCCAGACAAATAACCTTTCTCTCGAACAAGTTAAATGTTAGACTGGCGTTGGTCTATGCGTCTTCTTTTCTAGACAAATAACCTTTCTCTCGAACAGGTTAGATGTTAGAATGGCGTGTTCTTGTGTTTGAACCGCAAAGGATGTAGATTTAAGATGAAGAGAATAATGATATAAGCAATATACGTGTCTTAAACTCACAAGCTCATAGCAATAGATAGTAACTCATTCGGCTTCCATAACCCCAACTAAGAGGTTTAGTTACCCATGAATGCGAGGGATATCACATTTTGCATGGTGAATGGCGTGAATATTAGGTGTTTGGCATGTGATTTTGGTGATTCCGTAGCAAGTAACGATTCTCTTGTTGTGGAATTTAAGAGTTGAATGTTTGTGGTGGAAGATGAGAGAGATGGAAGAAAATTAATAGTTTAAGAATGAATTTCTTGAATTAAGGGAGGAGTTGCCTCCACTAAGGGAGGACTTGATTAAAAATCTCTAGCATGATAGGGTATTTATAATACTCCTATCCTACTCCTACTATGCTAATGAAATAAATAACCAAATCCTACTAAACTAAGGAAATACTTAACCCATTTGTACTAGGTTAATGTAACATTCTCCTAATCCAAATAAACTAATGAAATACATAACCCAATTGTACTAGGTTAATGTATCATTGCCAAAATCCAGCTTTGTGTCTGTAAGTCCCCAAAGTCTTCAGAAATGCTGTTTTAGCCCGGGACAGATTTTCCATGCAGCAGTTTTGGTCCTTAGGCGTGTAGACTTCCTTCCCTTCCTTTGTGAGCTTTCTTTTGCGTCAAGTAAGCCATAAAATGCTGTATTTTGCATCATTTATACCTGAAACTTTCCTAATCATGTTCGTTAGCTCATTTACAGGAAAAAGGACTAAAATTGCATGAAATAGATAATTAGTTCTCAAAACTAGGCTAAAATATGGGCAAAATATATTGATATAGGCGCGTAAATTCGCCTATCATCAAGAGCTCATCATAGATCCTTTTCTTTGTGAGCCGTCGAGCTAGAGGAGGTGTATACACTAGGTTATATATGGTACTTAGATTGATTATAGTATTATGGACTTACTTAGCATTCATTCTTAAATGCAAATTGCCTATCGCCAGTATGCATTATATCTATCAGCCTTATGGGCGGTTGCATAGGTATAGGTATGAGTGCCACTTGCAGTATGTTATGCGGTGATTGTATCTATCATCCTTATGGAGGGTTGCATAGGTATAGGGTTTGACAGTTGTTTGCTGAAAGCTGGTTGAACCTTCCGAGCCTATGTCGATGGTGGTTTAAGAAAGGCCCGATTAGGTATTTTTTGTCCGGGATAGACGGTTACTTTACATTGTCATTGTTAATATTATGATTAGTTCGTGATGGGTTGGTTATTAGACTAGTAACATGATTCAAGGTATGATTATGATTCCTTTCTTTTACGGTTATTTTGTTATGGATAATTATCTCATGCTAGACTATGAATTAGAGGCCATGAATATGTTAACATTAATTTCTATTATAATTAAGAGGCGTCGAAAGGCTAGTATGATTACTTAGGTTGTACCTTTGAGTTAACCTTGTTATAGTATATATATATATATATATATATATATATATATATATATATGTATATCTATCTATGTACAACTATGGTATTACTATATATCGCTTTTTTCCTTCATGTATTCATATTGTATATTCATCCCTTGGCCTTGTATATTATTATGTGTATCCTTCTTCTGCTCTTTATTGTATATTAGCAAGTGATATATGGTATAGTGCTTTAGACTTGGACTATAGTTGGAATAGGCTAATTTATCCTTATTGTCTCGTTAGCTTTACAATGTTAGTTCTTCTGAATATTTGAGCATAGTTTACATTCTTGTTGGCATGTTATATATATTTGCATTGTCTTTGGAGCTCAGATGGTAGTTTCCTACTTAGTACCACGTGTTTGGTAATCATACTACACTTCTACAGCCTGTAGATCATAGTATGGGTTCTCGTTGTTACTATGTGCATCGTACGGAAAAGCTATGGTTGGGAGACGTGAGCTCCTGGCATTCGGTGTATTACCATACTCCCTTTTATGTACTAAACTAGTCTCTATGTTGTTTTTAGATATGTGTTGTACCATTATATTTATTTAGTACTTTATTATGTAGTCTTATTACATGAGAAGCTCTTACACTGATTTCACTGGGTTTTGAGAATATCTTATGTATTTTAGTCTTTTACGTTATTTATTTTGCGTTCTTCATTCTTTTCTCTTGGTAGTTCGTTACTAGTAGTTTCAAACTATGAGATTGGCTTACCTACTGGTGGGTTATAGGAGGTGCCATCATGACTTGAGAAATTGGGTTGTGACCTTAGTGATGACCGCTTAAGCGGCACCTAGGAGGCCATTAAATGCATTTTTTGCTCAATTTTCTCCCCATTTTTTACAAGTCTCAAGAGCTTGGAGCATTACAAAGTGTAGAAAATTGAGAGAATGTTCATTGGGTATTTTAGGATGATACAAGCAAAATTACATCTGGACCTTTTGATGGGATATGTATGATGTTCGAGGTGTTTAACGACTCCTTAGTACTATTAAAAGATGACACATGGATGAATATTACCATTAATGAGGGTCAAAGGACTTTGACAAGATTGAAGGAGTGTAATACGAGGCTCGAAAGTCCATTGGAAGGGACATGCATCCAAGGCACTTTGGATCCGCCTATGATCCACTCTAGCATTTCAAGAGCTGGTCAAAATAGCCCCTAGTGGGCCTTTTCTTGCATTTAGGTCACTTTTGGGCCCTAATTGTGTAATAATTATCCAAACTATAAATACTTAGGAGCTAGCTTATTTCCTTTGTTTTGATTTTGATGATGATGCATGAAAACTCTTAAGAGAGTGATTGAGATCTTGGAAAAGAGTTTGTTGACATTTGTTTAGAAATGTTGGTTGTAAGGGCATTTTAATTCCCTTACGGTCAACGTAAGAGGTTTGGTGCTTTATTTGGTTTAATTGATTGAGGATTAAGGGTTTAATATACCATTTGTCTGCTTTCAATTTCTTTCATTGTGTCAATCTATCTATCTTTCTGTCATCTATCTTTCTTTTCCTTTTACTTTTTGAATTTTAGTTTAATCATTTCTTTAGTGGTTGCTTTTGTTCTCTTCGTCATAGATTACTCTTATAACATGGGGTGTTTTTGATTTTGGATTTCTCGTTTCCTCATTGAAATCTTGGTGAGTTTCTGTTAAAGTTTCAAAATACCTAAATTTTTTTTAGCAGACTGAGGTATTGTTTGAGATAAAAAATTTTCATTCTTGAGGGTAAGTGTTCCTTGAGCATTGAGAGAGTGTAGATAGTTTCGAAAGTGTGATTCCTTAAATGGGCCCTACATGAAATTTTGACTTGATTTTGGACTTGAAGCATAAAAATGCAATAGGGGTATCGTTGTTCTCGTATTGATAAGTAGATTACCATTTTGATAGAGTGACATCATGCAGAAGCTTCTCGGAAGGGGAATTTAATTATTTAGTGGACTTCACCAGGCTTTCTTCGGTGTCAAGGTAGACTAGGCTTACCTTTCTCTTAGTTTGGGTTTAATTATAGTATGACTACGATATTATGCTAGTTTTGGGATGGAAATTAGGTTTAGGGGAGGGGGGTATATTTAGCATGATTTGGATCTTTTATCCAATTAAAGAACTATAATTAGACATAATTAACTTAACTACTCGTTTTTTAGGTAGAATTGCTATCTTAGGACTAAAATGTGACTTATTAATATCTAGTAGTGAAATTAGACACCTTAGCCTAGTTTGGGGTAGGAATTACCTTAGAACAAATTTTGGGGTTAGAAGTGGGCCCCTTCAGCCCACATTAGACCAACATTGCTATTAGTTCTTTGTAGACTCAATACACCTTGAGCATCACTTGATTTACATTCTTTCACCCGAAAAGGTATAGATACATGACACTTTACTCTAGATTAACAGTTGGGAGATGATATTAGTTCTGGTTTGAGTTTGGTGATTTATGATATTAAGACCGGTTCAGTTTTGACGTTATTCAAGAAATTATTTCTGATTCAAGTCTAGCAAATGATGATACGAGTTACGATTCAAGTCTGGCATTAAGAGGTTGTTTATGATGGTCATGAAACCAGTTTGAGTCTGGTGTTTTAGGGTATGGCAGGATCTACAGTTATGCTTTTGGGATATGGTTAATTGGCATTATTCTTGTTATTATTTCTCCTTGATTGCACTCTCTGGACTTATGAGGGCCCGCATTGGGTTATTTATTTTATTCGCACCTTCTAACTTATGGGGGGCATTTATTTAGAAAAAGTTATACTTTTCTTTATTATTATTATTATTATTATTATTATTATTATTATTATTATTAGTGTTGTTGTTGTTGTTGTTGTTGTCATTACTGTCACGTCCTATTTTGAACCAGTCAAAATAGCGCACAACATGGGGTGGCGTTGTCGTGACTCTCGGGTTTTGAAAATTTCGTTTTTGAGTCGCCACCTTGATTTTTTAGGAAAATTAGGAAAAATTATTTTTTGTGTAAAACTCTATTTTGGTCTATTAGAAATATTTTGAGATTTTGAATAAGGATTTTGGTTATGCAAAGAGAAGGTATTAGGCACCCCTCAAGCCTATCCGAAGATAATTCTTAAACTCAGTTTAGAAAAATATTTGGAAAATATTTATTTTATTATTTGCGACAGCGATGGTAACTACACATAATATTTATCAAAACTTAAAGAAACACACAAGGTACATAAACATATACTTCCGATGTATGAAAAAGTGACGTAATTTATTGTCAAAATATACATGCATGTTTCAAAGGAATATGAAAATGCAGATAGAAATTCACTATTTTATTACGATATGTGTATAAATAAAGTTTCATAATTTATAAAAAATATGAAGTCTAATGGCATATAAAATAAAGTATATCAATAAAATCTTTGCAAAGTAAAAGAATAATATAATATCTATCTGAAAAAACTTATTTGTTATGAACTAAATATGTATATCAAAGAGTGAAATAAAAATAAAAATAAAAGTAATAATTAAAATTAGATTAAAATGAATGTAATAGTGAAAATAGTATGAAAATATAGTTGAAATAAAGTAATAATAATTTCTTTTTTCAGAAGGTTAAATAAATAGAATATCGATGAAAATATTTTGTATACGGTAGTCTGTGTGTGTATATATATGTACCTTCAATTTTTGAGACTTTGAAAATCGAAGACAAAAAACTTGAAATGGTGTTAAGGAATAAATATAAAATGCAATGAACATTTGAACCATATTAAGTCGCATAAACATTACATTTTGATAAGTGAATCGCTTGCGAATATAAACGGAGTAACTAATTGAAACTTATTTATAGAGATTTATTTGAAAAAAATTAGTTTAAGATGATAAAAATGTTAAGGAATATTTTTTCAAAATGAATAGTTAATCATTTTATTCAACTGAGGAAAAAATATTTTTTATTTGAGATTTCATTTAAAACCTAAGTTTGCCTCTTTTATCCTAAAAAATTAATTCATGAGCTAACAGTTAAGCGAAATGTCATGTTATATTTATAAGAACCGAATGAATGAGAGGTTAGCTAAAAGAAACATACTCTAGGTGATTAAAGCTAAATGAAATAAATAAAGATAAAACAAAACCAAATTCGATTAACTATATAAAAACGCATATTCAAATACACACAAGAGTTTGTAAAGCATGTACAAATAATAAGTGATTGAGGAAGGTAAGGAAATCGATACTATAAGTTTCTACTGAAGGAATTGGCTCCTAGAAATTTAGACCCCGAGTCCTGTAATCCTATGGCAGTTGACCCGATAGTTGGGTTGAGATGGTTTTCAATTGAAACTCCAACTCCTGAATGTACATGAAATGAAAAGATAAAACATATAAAGGTTAGAAACTAATTAAACAACAAGATAAAGTAAAGTACTGATTGAGGGGAAAATACACTAAGACAATCATAATAAGGTATAGATTAAGCTGGGTTATTTCAAAAGGCGTATAAGCACATATTACATGTTGCTATAATGCTTGAATTAATTGTACGGACTCGGCGACATCCAAACGTATAAAATTCCCTTAAGTCGTAACGGGTCTGTTAGCACTTGAATCGATCATAAGTTTAATTACTTTAAAGAAAAACACCCATTGATGAAAACAACGAATTGCTCACGAGAACACATTTAAAGGGGCTACTTGGTGTCCTTAAATCACGGTTCTTAATATTGACAAAACGAGACTCTTTTATTGTCTATGGTTATAGGAAAAGACACAGTTAGAGCGACTTAAGTAATGGAAGCCTACAATAAAAGGACACAACCGTACATTCCTACCTTAACAATCCCTTTACCTAAATCATTTTAGATCCTAAGAGAATTACATGTAATACATTTTAATATTCCAGAGAAACTACAATCAAAACAAGAACAATAATTTAAAATGCAAAATCACGGCAAAGTCCTATATTTCAAATCAGAAAAATGAGTTAGAGGAGAAACAATTTTCACACAATCACATGTTTCAAGCTGGAGTAAAATGAACGGAAGAGAATTTTCGCATCTTGTACAACTTAAACTTTAAAAGGACCGTATATTGAAACGAGTTAAGACAAAAAAATCATATTTGAACTAAATTTGAAGACCAAATAATAGTTTCGCATTAAGGCTCAAAATCAAAATTACATATTCATGAAATTAACGTGTCCAAAAGAAGGAGACGCATACAAAATAAAAAGGGCTGATTTTCCATTCCTCATAGATATTACGGAACAACGATGTTATAGCCCCAACGGAAAATAAAAGAAAATCAAATATTTACCCAGGAATCAATTTTTTAGAAACAAAGACAATATAATTGAATCAAAATCCCATATAAACCCATTTTTGGAATCAATAATGAAGACACAAACTTGATAAAAATTTACACACGAATTCATTTTTTCTTAGAATAAACAAAAATTCTTAAATTCAATAAAACAACATGTTCATATACAAAACAGACCCATATACACACAAAATAAAATTTTATATTCAAATCACACTCAATCGACGAAATTCCAGAAGGTCACAACAAATTAATAGTCTTAAAAAAACATAAGCACATGTATTCACATATCTATAAACCCATGTATTCAACGCCATAGGATTTTTCAGAAACATAAATTTTAAACATAATCAAAGATTCATGGAAATTGGAAAAAAAATAAAAGAAAAGGAGATGAGAGTTGAATAAGAGAGGGAATTCACACCTTTTATTAGGCAGCAAGCCTGGGGCTTCGACGTCAAGTTCTCCGGATAGCAAACTCGAACAAGTGATCAACAGAAAAATTGGAATTTAACCGATTTCTTGTGAGTTATCCTTGATTTCATCATGAATATTTTGACTGGTTTTTTTCACATCTTTTTTCTCTTTTTTTCTTTCGGGTATTCAACTTCTAGCATAGAGGTGGAAATACTATCATTTATAGGTGAAAATTCAAACTTGAAAGTCTGGATTTGAAACCTTAAAATTAAAAAATAGAAAAAGAAAGAGGGGAAGATTTCAAATTTCTAATTGTTGAAACGAATCTTCAACTTTTTCAAGCCACTAATAGCATCTTTGAATCGATCTTCCCCGTTATTTATTAATTTGGAAGTAGTTTATATGATTTCTATGGTTTCATGGGATGGACAAGCTAGAAATAATCGAATCTGGGTAGAGCCTAGCAGCTGACAGTGACAACACAGTGTAGGGCAAAGTTTTCAAATTTGGGTGATGGTAGATGGGGTGAAGAAAGAGAAAAGAAAAAGAGCTGGTGGTTTGTCATTCTTCTTTTATAAAGAAAAGAGAGATATGTCGATGGTCTCTTGGAACAAGTGTTATGCGTGATTGATGTTGTTGGGCAGAGAAAATCCGTGTCTTTTCTTGGTCAATTTGATCCGTCCGATCTATTAATCAGACTGCTAAAAATTATTTTAGAAAATAATAATAGTAAATAAAAATTAATATGTATATATATGGGGATAAATATATGAAAAATTGATTTTAAAATAACTATTTTTTGCTCCATCCGGTTTTTGATCGGATAGTTCAGACTTAAAATAATAAAATATTATGTATATATATATATAACTAATAATTTTGGGATCCTTGGATTAGAAAGTAATCAATGGATTGGATTAATTCGAGGATGAATTTTGTTTTTTTTGTTGATGAAGTTGTGTGTGATTGGTTGATATTGTGGAGTGGATTAATGAAATGGATATGGATATTGGATTGGATTTTAGGCTAACTTTGAGGCCTCTTGGTTGAAATTTATAAATAAGAGTTGGGTTTGGATAAAAATTAAGATTAAAATTGAGTTGTTGTTAGCCCGAATACTCTTTTTTCTACTGAAATTAATTTTATCGATGTTTTCTACTACCCTAAAATTATTTTGGCACATGCGTATATAAATTACAGACATAATTTGTATAAGTGTCCTAATTTAATATCTTTTGTGATTTAGTATTAAAAAAATATACCTATATATATTTATATTTAAAAACAAGAATATGATAAATAACATATGTACATACTTATAAAGAATATATATTTTAAATAATAAGAATATACATATATATGGTCACAGTATCGTCTGAAAAAAATAAAATTAGAAAAATGCGAATGCGGCTACCAAAAGATATATTTAGTAATTTTTGACAATAAAATATTTAATTATATTAGAATAATTTATAATGATAGGAAAATAAATTCTTTTTTCTATTCATTTTAAAATTCATAGAAATAGAAATAAAAATATGAATTTATTTTTGAAAAATTATTTAGGGCCATGAAGCATCAGCAAAATAATTAGAGGAAAAAGAGCGAGCAAAAATTGGGTGTCAACAGTTGACCTGATTGACCGAAGATTAGTGTGAAAATCTTTGGATAATCACGTTGATGTAACCAATTTTGTTTTGGATGAAAAGAAATTTTGAAAGATTATAGTCGAGCTCTGGTTTCGAAGCTGCCTATATATCTCATGTTTCATGAGAATCAGTCTATTTGTAGTTCAAATCATTGCAAATTTTGACTGATCTCAAAATTTTCCCCAGTGTAGAATTATGGTGACACTGAATTCCTTCGAGAATGATAACAAAGATTTCAACAGGAATGAAATGGATATGGGTGCATTTATCCCTGAATTGGTTGTTTGAGATAGCTGGGAATGAAGAGACGTTGGATAGCAATATCTGCTGAGGATTATGAGAACGAAAAGGGATCATGGATTTTCAAAAATTGCCCTAGTGTCAGATTAAGACAGCTCTGGGCGATCACACTAAGAAAAAAATAATTGAACCAAGTTGAGTCTAGTTTCTTTTCCAAAATCCTTAACATAGCTAGGGATGATTGACATTCCGCTAGCTTGTCTCGGTTTACTGCTAAGAGGGTAGATCCATATTGTAATGCATTGTCCTGTGATGAATGGTGATTTTACCACTCATTTGCACCAAATATGTGTGCACACTGCCATGCTTTGTATAATAAAATGAGACATCATCATGATTTAAATGCACTAATAATCATATTTTGCAGGTATATAGTTGAGAAGGAGAAAATATGTGGATCAAAGCTAAAAAGAGGTCAAATAAAAACAAAAAGAGTGCAGTTGGAGACTTAGAGCAGTTTAGCCTCAGTTACCGTAACTGTGGTCCTCAGGCCACGGTCGCGGTCAGCCAAGATGGTCCGCATAATATAATCACGGAGCGCAACTGCAGTCGCATAGCTGCGATCGCATTCAAATCTGTGCGGTCGCGGTTCAAGAGGAATGTGGCCCAAGGTAGTTTTGTAAAATTGTATAAACGAATCCCAAATCATATATTGGCAAAAAACCCTTACTTCTTTGGGTATTGCTTACCTCATAGATATTTTTTTGAATTAGAAGGAAGAAACCCTTATTGGGCAAGTGTGTAACTACTCTTAGAGGCTTAATTTCTTAGTAATTTTGTAAAGAATAAATGTTTTGGATAATACTTATGGTATATCTCTCTTTAATTTCTTCATGAGTAGATAAGTAATTTAGTCTTGGGATTATGTTAAACTAAAGTGTAATTGTGTGTGGGTGTTGTTGTGTTTCCATGATTTTTAGTTGTTGAGTATGGATTCCACTATTGCTTGGGTTAAAGAGTTGGGATTTGATGAGTGAAAACCCCAAATCTCCAAATGGGTTTAATGGGTGAAAACCCCAAACTCTAAAAAACCTTCATCATACTTGAAAGGGGGATGAAGGTGAACTTGAGGTAACCCATAACATCCTTAAATGAGGGTTATATCCAGACAAGGTAATGGTGGACAATTGAGCCTGTGGTTTACTATCTTTTGCAATCTTAGAAATAAGTGTATTTGGAGTGTAAATCATGTCAAAAGCATCATCCTAGAAATAAGGATGCTTGATTGAGGTTTTGGGTTATTACGAATTGCACACTTGTTAGGTGCTCGTAAGAGACAATAGGTGAAATCGTTGTAGTTTTATTGAAAGATTGACTATAATGACTTTCGACCTAGCCTATCCTTTGGTCAACAACTAAGTTTCATGCTAAACCATCATCAACCCATATGATTTACCTTTAGGTAGACATAATCCCAAAATTATCTCTAGTCTTGATTCTAAATCAAAAGTGTCATATTCTTGCATTGGTAGTGAAAAATCATTACAAACCAATCCCCCCATTTTATTTTACATGTCTTATTTATTCTCATTTCGGGTAACCTTTTAGTAATTAGAGCATCCATAGGACTTGAAATTTATAATTCACTCCTTATGGATTCGACCCCGACTCTAGTTGGATTATTAAAAATGATCACCTCATCCCTCAATCATGGGAGTAAGTTGAGCATTATCATCCTACAAGATAGGTAAAAAAGGGTGAAAAGTACCTATTGTTCAAAATTATAAATAAGAATAATAATGTAAAGAGTAGAGTATAAATATTCAAACAAATATTAGAGTCTCTGTCGTGATGAGTAAATGTATTGCAAGTATTGGTTGGCGATGCATCTTGTGCTGCAGAGGTTTCTAACTGATAGGGTTGTTGCTGAAATTATAAAGTGCTCCATTTGGCAATGCAGTTCACTGGAGAAGTAAAGTTGTGTCATATGCCCTATTGTTAGGGGCAGGCTTGCCCTATCCGATTGTTCAGGAAAGACTTTCCCCTGTCCTATTGTTCGGGGTGGACATGCCCTGTCCTATTGTTAGAGAAGGACTTGCCTTGTCCTATTGTTCAAGGCGGTCTTTCCCTGTCCTATTATTTGGGGTGGACTTTCCCTGTCTTTTATTTGGGGCAGATGTGCCCTATCTTATTATTCGAGGCATATTTCCCATGTACTATTGTTCAGGCCAGACGTGCCCTGTCCGATTGTTCGGGATGGACTTACCCTATATTTATTATGTTAGAGTTTTATGGAAAATTGGTTAGTACATGATAGATGAATCTTGATAGTTATATCCTTTTAATGTGACTTGCAAAAACTCAAGAAATTTCTTTTAAAGTTAGAAAGTTTTAGCAAATGAATTGACAACACCTAGCCTCCTAGCTTGTGATACTAATGGGATGTTGAGTTTCTGATAGAATATCGTAAGATGCTTGATATGTGCTTCCTTGGGCACTATCATGACTTACAAGATTTAAGAAGAATCTTTAGACTTTTAGAATAATTATGGATAAACTGATGATACCTGCATGCTTATCTTGTGATGGTGAGGCGGTACTTGGGCTTCCAATATTTTAAACTATTACTATAACATCGTTGTTCCCGCACTCAAAGAAAGTTTCTTAGTTTAGGGAGGGGGTGTTAATTCTGTATTGATCGAGAACTTGGCCTAGTAGTTATCTCATCCTTCTACCCTTTAAAAAATAAAAATCTATTTGGTGGATTCAAGATATGGAGTGGTGACGCTTCCTAACTTCCTATGATGTGCTCATATGGGTATATCTTCTGATAGGGGACTTTCTCTATCTTGCTCTTTTCTTTTGGACTTTTGTCAAACCGATATGATTGATATGGCTTGAGGTGATAAATGAAATTTTGAAAGGCTAAAGAAACTATTCCATTGATTTGACTGAGCCTGTAATACCCCGTATGTTTCTAAGCTAGGAGATAAACCATTTTTCCGACATATGAAACCTCCTATCCTGTGAGTAGAATTTTAGTTCATGACTTACAATGAGTATCCTAGCTATGATATAGCTTATGATGTGTTAATCATGTTTATATGAGTCACTTAAGGTAACACAAGCTAAGAGTTTTTGAATCCATCAAGTTTTAGTGTTCGATTTTGCAAGGGTCATCTTTGAATGAGTATAACTTGATGTTATTGTGGTATTTCTGCATATTTCTATCCACCAAATTGTAGATAATTGAATTATCTTTTCAACGATACCAATTTCGCCTTAATCCAATACCCAAGCGAAAAGTTATGCCATTTTTGTGAGAGACAGTAAGGATAGGCGATTAGTTAGACGCCGCCCAACCAAACTTAGGCAATTGGTTAGGCGCTGCCTAAGTCAGTTCCAATGCCAAAAACACTCCATTTTGAGTTATTTTGAGGGTAATTAAGTCTTTTAACACTCTTTACACGTTCCTAAACTTAACCCTACGAAATATATAGCTTCTAAACACATTACAACCCTATTAACATCTCAAAGCTCATCATCCAAGAGCACCATAGGAGAAAAACAACTAGGGTTGCACAATCAAGCTTGAAGATCAAATTTCAAGGAAATTCTTCCGTTAATCATCAAGAACCTCCCTTTCAAGGTATGCATAATGTTCATCCACAAATTCCTTTCGTCCGTGGAGTTCAAGAATCAATCTTTAAAATACAAAACCTTGGTTGATTGTGGTGATATGATCATACCCATGTTGATGCTTGTTTGTTTTTCTATATAATAGTATCGTGACTGTATATCTCATGAAAGTTATGTTGTTAGTTGAAAAACATGATCTTTAGATGGACTGATAGAATGTAAGTATAAAATCCACCTATGCCTTAAGGAATGCATGCAAGGTGTTCGATAAAATGCCTATTATGTTAGAACTTCATATTTACATGATTTCATGATATCTAAATAACTAGTTCATGATAGTCATACACTCCAATATGAATTTCCATGCAAATTATGTATTGTTATTGTTGTGGTATAAAACATGTATGATAATGGAGATATAAATTATGTACACAAAATATATCCATGCTTTCCCTACCATGTTTGAGATGTTGAATAAATACATGAAGTATAATATCCCCAAATCATTACAATATGAACTAAACGTTACATGTTGTCGTTCCCTTATGCTTGAATGGTTTCCATGCGATTGCTATGAATAGTATATGTTGTCGGAATGCCCATGATATTAGAATATGAGATTTATGACTTGATTATAAGCATTCCTATGTATGATAGATATTATGATGACCATGTACTTCATGAAATCCCCAACTCATGTATTAAGGATTTTTATTGATGGTCGTGTACTCAAGAAATTCAAGTTGTGTCAGTTTTCTTCCATCCAGTCCTGGGGGATAGTTGTACCCAAAAAATATAGCTGAGTACCTAGAGCCATGTCATGTTTTCACGATACTCTCAGTCAAACCATGATCTATAGAATTTTGTTAGTCATGTGACTCAGGAAAACTTAGAAATCTCAGTAATCTCAGTATTCCAGTAATCTCAGTAATCTCAGTGCTCAATAAACTCAGCAACCTCAGTATTCACAGTCAATCTCAGTAACTTCAGTACTCTCAACTAGTCCTCAGAACTCAGTACATTCTGTCAGTCATCAGAATCCAGTAAATCTAGTTTAGCTATGCTAAACAATACCACTAGTATTAGTCCAGTTAATCAGTATCAATTTAGCTAATCAGTTCAGTTCAGTTATTCAGTTCAGCTTAGTTATTCAGTTCAGTGTCCTTCAGATGGGAGTAGAAGTTAGCACCGAGTGAACCTAAGGATGGGAACTCACCTGCCAGTTCAGGGTGTGATTCTTAGCAGTCATCCTTGTGTTCCAGAACTATGTAGCCAGCGTAGGTTGAGACATCTTAACCCGTCAGACTAGGGTTGATGAGGTGACTTAACCCGTCAGTTTAGGGTTCCCATGCTCATTTGAGTACTTTCTAGTGTAGGGTTCTCACAGTTGTCCTTACCAGTGGCACGGTATTGACACCCCTCCAGTCGGGGTAGAGATTGGACCCCAGCTTAGCTATTATAGCATATTTAGGGCATGTCGGTTATATAACTACATCCCACAGTTTTAGTTACAAATTTTAGGACTGTCAGCTATAGCTACCCAGTCTTAGTAAAGAACTCAGATAGCTCTTCAAATTTCAGTATATCAGGGCTGTCAGATACAGTCAACTTAGAAATAGAATAGAACTCAGATAGTTTCCTTCAAATTTATAGACTGCGAGATATAGTCATTTATGTTATCAATCACAAAAGTTATCAGAACTCATGCTATCAGTACTCAACTTTAGGACTGTCAGATACAGTCAATCAGACCAGTTCTTTATAATTCGAACTGTCAGAAACAATCATTCCTTTATCAGTAATATAGTATTAGTCTCCCAGTATTCAGTAATACAGTATTAGATCCATCACTTATTAATGATTTACATATCAATATCAGTAAACTCAGTCTTTTAGAATCTCATTATCAGTACACTCATGTTGCCAGTATTCAGACTCAGTAGTCAGTATCTCCACGAGTTCAGTTATAGTTACGTATGTATATATGTACTCTTACGTTCATAACAGTCAGTATTTTTCATGCATATAACACTTTGCATTTAGCCTACCTCACTCGTATACTCAGTACATTCAGATGTACTGAAGCATTTGCGCTATGGTGCTTTCTCTTATGTTACACCATAGGTTCAAAGGCATGAGCTCCAAATCAGCAGTAGATTCCAGGATCAGCAGTCAGAGTTAGACGTGAGTTCTCATCCTTTGAGGATATGATGATTTCATTTCTATTTCAGTTTTCACTTTATTTCACTAGTTGGAGTTAGTTGGGGACATGTCCCATCAACTCCTTATTCAGTTCAGTTAGAGGCTTTTGGACTAGATGTCAGATTAGATGTTCAAACTTCAGTGTTTATGTTCCTTTTTGGTATTGTTATACCATATTTTTCAAATATGTATTAGTATTGAATCTTATGGCCTTACAGTTTATGTTTCTACATATTTTATGAGATATTATGCAGTTTATAGGTACAGATATCAGTCATGGGTTAGCTTGTGGTCCTTTGGGGTCATGAGCACCATGTATCATTTCGGTTCAGAAAATCGGGGCGTTACAAACTTAGTATCAGAGCCTAAGGTTCAACAGTGTCCTAGGAAGTCTGAAAGCTACATCAAGTAGAGTCTGAAAGCTGCATCAAGTAGAGTCTTGTAGATGGGCGTGTTGTGCATCACACTTATGTGCAGGAGGCTATGAGATGTTTTAGGAATAGTTTCCCTTCTTTTATGTCTCAAGATCGTGCTATGGTAAGTTTCTCTAAGGAACCCATGTAGATTCATATCATGCACCCCTCATGTTTACTTTACCTTACTTTTAAGGTAACAAAAATAGTGAAGTTCAAATTCCTAAAGATAGGGCTTTCTCAGACAGTCCCTTTAGATAGCCTTACATTTGCATAGGACTTTTGGCAACTTTAGACAGCCTTACGCCTACCCCGAATTACCTTCACATTTTCCATAGCTTGATAGAACAAATCCAAAATGAACATATCCACCTCACAAAGCTCTAACCAACCAATAAGAGATCTATATCTCCTATCATACAATGCCTCAGAAGGGGTCATATCAATACTAGATTGATAGTTATTGTTGTAAACAAACTCTACCAAAGGTAGATGCTCAACCCAATTGCCACCATAATCAACCACACATGACCGAAGCATATATTCTAATGTATAAATAGTTCTTTCTAATTTCCCATCCATCTGAGGATGAAAAAAAGTACTCAGACTCACCTTAGTACCCAATCCATTCTAAAAAGATAGCTAAAAATGAGATGAAAACTACAAACTGATGTTTTATCTTTTGACGGAATATTTTAGGCCTTTTTATTAGGATAATTATATGTTTTCATGTAGCCATTGTTGTACTTAACATGGTATTTTAGTGTTTTTAAGAATAAAAGAGTGTGAAGAATAACTTGGACAATCTTAGAAAAACAAAGGAAAATGAGCAATGACGGCTTATGCGATGGACCATCGACCTTGAGATGAACTGTCGGTCTAAACCATCGACCAAAAGTAGAAGTCAAAGACTCTTATAAAGTTATTTATAAACATCAATATATCTTTGATTTCTGATATGGAGATTAGTAGCTAAACTCCCATAACTAGGGTTATGGGAGCCTTGATGTAGATAACTGTTTGGGGTTATGAATCGGTTTTGATTTCTAACATTTTGTTGAATTGCATAAATCTTTCTTCATTAGAATGACATCTCTTGGTTGCAAACTTGAGAAGAGATCCCATGAACACCACTTGTCTGACAATAAAGCGATATTGGGAAAAGAAGTGATTCACATGAAATCCATAAGTTTACCCTCTGGGTTGATGGGTTGATGTCTTAACAAAATTAACTCCTATGAGAGTGTTATTGAATAATGTATGTATCCTTTAAGTTGGAGAGAAGTAAAGGGTGAAACACCTATTAGGTTGAGAAACATATGGGTAATTCTTAGAATTTAATAATTTTTGCAATTGAACACATAAGATAGAACTCGAGCAAAAGTTCACAACCTTAACATTTTGAACATCTTGGTGAGCATAAATCTAGTTAATTCATCCTCATTGAAATTACATCTACATTAACTCTCATTAGATGGACTCTTGTGTAACACAAATACGAAGGAACACTGTTAACATTTCAAAACCCCCTTTATTTCGGAACATTCGATCAATAGTCTAATAAAAACCACAATACTTAGTGAACACAGTATTCCCAATGGGATTCGACACCCAACCATCGCTTTGACAACAATCGCTTACATTCTTATAAGAGAGTTGTAATTTGGGCGTATCAAATTTTGGCACTGTTGCCAGGGAATACGGTTGTCAATTAAGTTTTTGTTTGTTGTTTGACCTTTGGTTAAAGTTTCCCAAAATTTTACTTTTTATTTGTTATTTTTGTTTTGTGCAGGGTGACCATCTTGTATGCCAAGTACTCACAGATCAGCTAAACCTTTATTACCTATTTATCTGTAACCTCAACTTATTAGCAGAATGGATGGTCAACAAGACCGAGAAACAGTAGCTGCTCAACTGAAAGCAGCTAGACTAGCCGCTTTGGCAGCTGCACAAGTGAACCAGCAAAATACAAATAATATAGGCCGACGACAAAACCCAATTGATGAGGATCTAGGTGATGATGATTCATTAGCTTCAGCCAATGTGAGGAGTGCAGATAATTTGCAAGCACCACAAAATATGAATATCAACAGAAATTGCCCTGTTAGGGAGAGACCAGAATGCCAATCCGCCCAATTTAATCTAGAGGAGGATGATGATGACTTGGATGAAGCCGGTGCAATAGGGGCTATTATTCCCCCGCCTTTAGCCCCCAAAGCTAAGTTTAATATTACAAGCACTATGATCAAGCTATTACATCTCAAAGGATTATTTAGTGGACTTGCGGGTGACGACCTGAATATGTATTTGGTTAATTTTATCTCAACATGCAAGTCATTTGACAACCCAAGGGTTGGACCAAACATTATTCGGTTGCGGCTATTTCCATTGTCTCTATCTGGAGAGACAACTTTATGGTTGAATGGGCTAACTCCCGACTCTATTACTAATTGGAGGTAATTGAAAGATGCTTTCCTAGAAAGATTCTTTCCGCCATCCAAGAGGGTACAGTTGAGAGACAAAATAAATAATTTCAGACAGCTTCTGACTGAAGCTCTCCATGAGACTTGGGAGAGATTCAAGAAGAAGCTTATGCAGTGCCCAATTCATCAGATAACCAATGTCCACTTGATAGAGATATTATATTGGGACTTAAACTCTGTGACTAAGTCAGTGGTAGAAAATGCGGCAGGTGGGTCATTTCATGGACCTCACCTTCCCTAAACCAGCTGACATACTTGATCGTATAACAAAACAAAGTAGATCTTAGTATACCAGGTATTTTGAGGTAGCAAGCTCTACAGTATCCATAGGCGTGACTGCAGAATAGAGGTGAAGAGAAGAAGAGCGTGACCAATATATGGATCACATAAAGACACAAATAGATCTTCTTACCAAGTATTTGTTATCGGGAAAGATAGAGAAGGTTAAAGCTATAGCATCACAGGGAAGAGATGACTCTGATTCTGAGGGGAAAGACAATTACTTGAACAATCAGGGAGGTTTTTGAGGCAGTGGCCAGGGAAACCAAGGTCGGAACTATAATAATAAATCTAGATATAAGGACTGTGATCAAGGCAATTGGAAGAGTAAGGGAGACAAGAGTGGGTTGTATGTCCCTCCTGGAAACTATGAGGCCACTGCACCTAGTTCGGGGAAGATATCCATGGAGGACATGATGACCAAGTTATTGAAGGAAGTAGAAACAACAAGTACCGGGGTGACTCAGATAAAAAGTGAGATATCCTTAATGAACCAGCTAGTTGACTCGCACGCTACTTTCATAAAACAGTTGGAGCAGCAAATAAATCAACTTTCTGCTGCATTTAATCAGAGAAAAATTAACACCCTCCCAAGCGACACAGTGCAGAACTCAAGGAAGGATGGGTCATTTATGGCAGTCACTACTAAATGTGGTAAGGTATAGGCAATCCCTCTTGTGGCCAATCCTGTGGTTGATATTATAGCAGATGATATTGAGGAATCAGAGATTAATCATTTGGTGGAGTCTAAGAACTTAGATGAGGTTATTGATAATGCACTATCCAACAGCCAATAGGTTGATGAGTTGGAGAAGAATAAGGGAAAAATGGCAGAAGTGGTGGTTACCACTCTTCCAAAACCACCTCCTCCATTTCCCCACCGGTTGAAGAAGAAGGCCGACGACACTAAGTTCAGAAAATTTATGGCCATGCTTAAGCAGTTAAAGATTAATCTACCATTGGTGGAGGCATTGGAGCAAATACTCGGGTATACAAAATTCATGAAAGATCTTATCACGAAGAAGCGGTCAGTTAGTTTTGACCCGATAGACAATTCTATCATTGTGGTGCTATTTCCACAAGGTTTGTAGTGTAAAAAAAGGTAGATCCGGTAGCATTCTATCCTATGCACTATTAGGCCTCTTGACTTTGGAAAAGCTTTATGCGACTTGGGAGCTAGCATAAATCTGATGCCGCTAGCTATTTATAAAAAATAGGGTTTGGGAGACCCCATACCCACTAACATGCGACTTGTGATGGCGGATAGGTCAGTAAAATAGCCTGTTGGTATTTTGAATGATATACTGGTGAAGGTTGCTAGCTTCATATTTCCTATGGATTTTATAATTCTGGATTTTGAGGTGGACTTTGAGGTGCCTATAATCTTGGGTCGACCTTTCCTCGCAATCGGAAGTGTGCTGATTAATTTGTGAATGAATGAGCTATTATTTAGCCTGAATGATGAAATGGTGCGATTTGATATGCGCCAATCAAAGAAGCATCAGAAAAAAATGAGTATGTTCTCAATTATCTATGTATATTATGCGGGTGAGCAGGAGGTATAGATAAAGGAGAAATTTATTGTCAAGCCCTTAGCTGCAGTGTTGATGAAATTTGATCATGGAGGTATTGAGGTGTATAAGGAAACTGTTTGTGCATTGACAGGGATGGGATCTTATTCTTATGCTCCTAAGAAGCTGGATCTTGATCTTAAAAACTGAGCAACACCACCGACTAAGCCATCTATCGAAGAGTCACCGGTGTTGGAATTGAAGGAACTTCCAGCCCATTTCTGGTATGTGTTTTTATGACCGATGTTGGAATTAAAGGAACTTCCAGGCCACTTATGGTATGTGTTTTTGGGTAGCGAAAATACTCTACCAGTGATTGTTTCAGCGGATTTGGGCAAACAGCAGGTGGAAACACTTATTTTGGTGCTTCAAAAGTATAAAAAATAATAGGCTGGACTATTGTAGATATTATTGGTATTCCCTATGGTATTTTTACTCATAAGATACAACTTGAAGAATACTGTACTCCAACCATCGATCACTAATGACGTCTTAACCCACCGACGCAGGAGATGGTTAAGAAGGAAATTATTAAGTGACTTGATGCAAGAGTGGTTTACCCTATTTCTAATAGTAAATGGGTAAGCCCAGTTTAATGTATACCCAAGAAAGGGGGCATGAATGTTGTTGCAAATGAAAAGAATAATTTAATTTCCCTTAGGCTCGTGATCGGGTGGAGGGTTTTCATGGGCTATCACAAACTAAACTCATAGACGTTGAAAGACCATTTTACTATGCCCTTTATGGATCAAATGCTTGACCGGTTGGCGGGAAGGGGATGGTATTGTTTCTTGGATGGTTACTCTAGCTATAATCAGATCTGTATTGCTCCTGAAGATCAGTAGAAGACTACATTCATATGTCGTATGACACTTTTGCATTTAAGCGGATGCCAATTGGGTTATGCAATGCACCCGCCACCTTTCAATGGCGCATGATGTCTATTTTCTCAGATATGGTTGAGGACACCTTGGAGGTGTTCATGTATAATTTTTCTATGGTTGGAGATTCATTTGAGATATGTTTGGCAAACCTAAGTAAGGCTTTGCAGAGGTGTGTGGAGTTCAACCTTATCCTTAACTAGGAAAAATGCCACTTCATGGTGAAGGAAGGCATTGTGCTCGGTCATCAAATTTTAGATAAAGGCATTGATGTAGATAAGGAAAATATTGAGGTGATTGAGAAACTACCCCCTCCTATCTCAGTCAAAGGGTACGCAGTTTTCTTGTACATGCAGGGTTTTACCGCAGATTCATAAAGGATTTCTCAAAGATTGCAAACCCACTTTGTAAACTCTTGGAGAAAGAAGAAAAATTTGCTTTTGATGATGACTGCAGAAAGGCCTTTGAATGCCTTAAGTAAAATCTAGTGGAAGCTCAAATTATTATTGTTCCTGATTGGATGAAGCCGTTTGAGATTATGTGTGATGCCAGTGGAGTGGCACTTGGAGTTGTTCTTGAAAAAAAAGAAAGAGAAGCTATTTCATAAGATATATTATGCAACAAAGGCCCTAAATAGGGCTCAGAATAATTATACAGTGATAGAGCAGGAACTTCTAGCAGTGGTATATGCTTTTGAAAAGTTTCAAGCATATTTGCTAGGTACCAAAGTAGTGGTACACACTGACCACGCTGCCTTAAGGTACCTAATGGTGAAGAAGGATGCTAAACCAAGGTTGATCCGGTGAGTATTTCTACTTTAGGAATTTGACTTCGAGGTCAAAGATCACAAGGGATGTGAGAATCAGGTGGCTAATCACCTATCCAGACTCGAAGGCGAGCAGGCAGAAAAAGATGAGCTTGAGATTGATGATTCCTTCTCGGATGAGAAAGTATTGGTTGTAGTGCTCAAAAAAGTACCTTAGTATGATGACTTCATGAACTATGTGGTAAGTGAAGTAATGCCGAAGAATTTTTCCTTTCATCAAAGAAAAAAGTTTCTCCATGATATGAAACATTATTTCTAGGATGAATGGTATCTGTTTCGGCGATGAACGGATGGAATTATTAGATGATGCTTTCTGGAAGTGGAGATGTGAGTGTACTGGAAGCGACTCATGCTTCCCAATTGGAGGTCAGTATGTTGGTGATCGTACTACCAAAAATTGCTTCAAAGCGGCTACTATTAGTCCACTTTGTTCAAGAATGCTTACGAGTTCATACAGAGATGTGACCAATGTCAAAGGCAAAGGTCTATCTCAAAGTTCTATGAGATACCAATGTCCAAGATGTTGGAGGTAGAATTGTATGATGTCTGGGGCATTGACTTTATAGGGCCCTTCGTGAGCTCATTTAGTATGAAATACATAATGGTAGCCATTGACTACGTGTCAAAATGGGTTGAGGCAGTGGCTCTAGTAGATAATGAAGGGAAGCGAGTCGTTGCATTCTTGAGCAAAAACATATTCTCTCGCTTTGGGGTACCACATACAATCATAAGCGATGGAGGGTCACACTATTGCAATAAGATATTCCGAGTTGCGTTGAAAAAATATGGAGTTAAGCATCATAAGGTAGCCACTCCATATCACTAACAAACAAGTGGGTAGGTAGAAATCTCCAATCAGGAAATCAAGGCTATCCTTGCCAAGACTATGAATGCTAGCAGAAAGGATTGGTCTAGGAAGTTGGACTATGCATTATGGGCATATCGAACAGCTTTCAAGACGCCTATTGGAATGTTGCCATACCAATTGGTTTATGGCAAGACATACCATTTGCCGATTAAGTTAGAGCATAAGCCAATATGGGTACTGAAGCATCTTAATCCTAACTGGAATGAGGCAACAAATATGAGATTGGTGCAGCTTAATAAGATAGATGAGTTCCATCTCGAAGTTTATGAAAGAGTTGATCTGTACAAGGAACGAATGAAGAAATAACATAATCACAGAATTGAAAAGAGGGAATTTCAGAAAGGTGACTTGGTGCTTCTGTTCAACTTCAGACTCAAACTGTTCCCAGGTAAACTTAAGTCCATGAGGTCAGGACAGTTTAAAGTTAGTCAAGTCGACTCATCTGGAGTAGTCAAACTTGAAAATGAAGATGGAAGTGTCTTCAAATTCAGCGACCAACGAGTAAAACTTTATAACGGTCTAAAAGACTCGATAAAAAGTATTGCTACTTTCTATCTTGATGAAGTCTGAGTAATCGAGATAACTAAGTCGTGTCGTGATGATAAATCAGGCGATAGTGGGAGGCAACCCACATGGTGTTACTGTATAGCATTGACTTTAGTTTTTTTGTTGTTTGCATTATTGATTTAGGCAAGCTTAAGGGTTTATCGAAGTGTGCAGGTATAATAGTCCAGGGAAAACAAAAGCAGAAGGAGTTTCAAGTGACCGACGAGTTACCCGATAGACCCTCACAATATCAATGTACCATCATGGTAACCTCGCAACAAAGTCCAGAATATAGTAAATTGGAAAAGTAGCAATGGGTTGACCGAAGGTCCATCACATGTTTGACGGCCCATCGCATGAACCATCGCTAATGAGTCAAAAGGTAGGTTCACTGGATTGGGGCGACGGTTTGATCGATGGACAGTCGCATACCCGACGAATTATCACGCTAACCGTTGCATTTAACCCTATTTTAGCGAGTCAGATCAGATCGATTTAAATATCCAAATTTTTTCGTCTTACCTGACCTAAAATGGTTTTAAATAGATGATTTGAAGCGGTTGAGTAAACCCCAAACTATTCAACATACCTGAACCCTTTCATTTTCTCTGAAAACTTTCCACTTCCCTCTTCCCCATCTATTTAAAGTCTATCTTTAATTTGTTGCCTCAATCTCAAGCAGCAAAAATTTCATCTCTAAAACAAGGTGGCATATAACGTCCTATTTTAAAAGTCCAAAGTCAGAGTAGTGTCCTATAATAACAAGGTATCATGGAAAACAAATTACAAACCACCAAAGGTAGAGGTAGAGGCCACGGGATGAGGCAAAGGCAATCACAAGGTGAGGACGCACCGACATGCAACACCTGGCTACATCGCCAGGTGATTTCTTCATCCTCCCAGTCTAAAGAGGAATGTGAAAGCAGTAGCAGCAGCAGATCAAGCCCAATTCTGGTTGAGGAAGGGGTTAAAGTGTCTAACCCCATCCAAGAGGAAAGTCTAGAACAAGTAGACCCAAATTTGGTTCGGCGTAAGAATCCGCAAGTATCGAAAGCTATGCGGTGGTAGATTGAGGGTAAACGAGAGCACTTCTATAAAGGGTTGGCACCAATGCAAAAGGTACCCATAAAAGGGCTATTTTTAGGAACATCAGATCGTGATAAACTCCTTGCACGACTATACTGAGCTTGACCCCAGATTAAATGAGTATGGATTGGCATGGATGAGTAGGACACTCGGGACCTATCAACGAAATATGGTATGCGAGTTTTTTGCTTATTACTTAGAGTTGCTTGAGAAAGATTGTCCCAAAAGAGCATCAGCTGCAGACATGAACAAACTTGATATAGTCCCTGTGCGAAAAGTTGACATAGATATCTCGGAGTGAACATTAAACAGGTTCTTATTTAGGCCAGAATATCAGATACCGAGGGCAATTCTAGAATTAAAGCACCGACAGTTCATAAGAGCTACACAAAGGCCGCGGTTAGCTAGAGTAATGACAAATGAAGGAGAACTGGCCTGGTTACACAACCCCCATGAACGAATAGCTAAATCATTCCTAAGTTTTAGGGCCAAGTTCTAGTGAGCTGTTATGAGACTGAGGTTGATGCTGACAGGCGGTAATGACCGCTTAGAACTTATGAGAGTCGTGATAGTTGCTGCTTTGGTTGAGGGATTGACTGTTGATTTTGGCCACATTATTTTTGATAAAATATTCTTCTGTGCTCATAAAACTCAGACTACATTGCCATTCCCATACGTTATCACAAAATTGTGCAAGCAAGTAAAGGTTTATTTGATTAGCAGAGTCGATAATGAGATCCATACAACACATAAGCAGGATATTAAAAAGATGAGGGATGAATCAAAGTTTGATATACGAGTTAACAGGCCTCCAGCTCAATAAACTCAGTCCAAGCCAGTTCCTAACTCAGTAGAGGGTCCTTCAAGTATGCCATTACCACTTGATACATACGTACCTCTTGCTACTTGTACAGGTTCAGTTTTGATGCCCATGGAGGGGACGACAGATTTTGCATCAGTTCTGCCCCAATATATAGAATACAGGCTGAACCAAGAAAACTTCACAAAAGCAATAAGAGCACAGAAAAGGATTGACAAGCAGATGGCTATATGAGGGGCAGATTTTAAACCCTTTGTTAAGAGAATTATGTAAGAAATAGTGTGCCCATTCAGAAATATCCAACTGAAAATGGATAACATGGAGGAGCGGATAAACAAGAAGTTGGATGCCATGTCCATCCCAGACTTTGCAAAGTTGATTGAAAAAGTTAGACAAATCCAGGCTGATGTGGATAAGATAAGTCAGCATCCACAGCAGACCATATTTAATCCAGTTCAGATTCCAAGTGACAAGGATGAAGGACTTGTTGATTTGATGGGGTAATTGATTAAGGAAAAGGGTAAGAGAGCAGCAGAAATTGAAAAAAAATTGAGAGAGCTACAAAGAGAGCAGAGAAGAAAAGAAAAATTGTAGCCATGACACCAGAAGAATTGGAAAAATACTAGATGCAGAAGACGATAAAAGAGTTGAGAAAATCAGAGAAGAAGAGGAAGAAAAGAATACAGGATGAAGCTGCAGGTATTTCCACAAGCTCTACCCCAGACAAGAGGCAACTTTTAGACACTGTTAGATAGGTGATACCTCTAATTTTGGAGGGAGAGATTTTGAGTGCCCGTACCACCATAGGGGATAATATTGCACCTGGTGAGGACATTGTAGCCTCACCACACTTCACCGATGCCTTAGATAAATAAGAGGCACTGCAAGTATTTCCACTCCTCTGTACTAAATTGTATGCATTGAAGATAAAGTATTATTTTCTGTAGGGGGATGTGCTTGTACTTTTACCATGGGGGTTATGTTGCCGATATTCTTTTCCTCCCATGTGCTATCTAGGAGAATCGACATGTCTAGATTGTTATTAAGTTGTTGCATTTTCATTTCTTATCTAGGATCGAAATTTCTCTTTTCATAAGTTATGTTATATTGGTAATGCTATTCCATGAAATGAAAGTGACATTATGTTAGCATCAGATTATACATGTGAATGATAAGTGACTGAGGCAAAGTATTTATGTACATGTGTTATATAATTAATTCTTCTTTTCCTGTTGGTAAAAGTCTTGTGTGACTATCTGTGACCCTGAAACTGGCATACGAATGTAAGTAATTATAGCCATATGTTACGAACCCAAAGAGTTAGTAAAATAGGAGTTAACTTAGTGCTTGTGTGTGTGAGTGTTTGTGTAGTTCCTACATATATGCTACACCCAAAACATGCCCGATTTATTTGATGTTGTTTTGTTTCTGACTCAATAAGATAGGATAGTAGGTCTCCTTGTTTGTTAGTCCATTTAGCCAAAATAATGACCCACCAAAATTTTTTTGTGTTTTTTTCCGTTGCAACCGTGTTGAGCCTTGTTAATGTTTGTTCTTCCCGAATAAATAGTGATTCACTCTCTAGTAAATATTAGCATTTAGCATTGCCCCTGGTCTGATATTGGACATTGTGCACTTTAACTTAGGCAAATTGCTTAAGTTGAGGGTGGGTACTGCTGAGTTGTTGGCAACATAGGAGGCTGATTCAAGTTTAAATTGTGAGTAAGGAAATGGCCCTGGTCTAATTAGATTTCTAAATAGATATTATGCACCTCACCTGATAGCATCAGCATAAGTTGAGAGTGGCTGATGCTAATTATAAAAAAAATGAGAGAGACAAGAAAAGATGTTGTTACAAGGATGGATGAACAGTATGAGCTAAAATGACAGAATGAAGTTATAGTCTTGGCGAGTAGCTACCTAGAAGGGGGAAGAGAGTGAAATTCCCTTGTTTTCAAGTCATTTTTCCCTAAGGATGGATGAACAGTATGAGCTAAAATGACTGAATGAAGTTATAGCCTTGGTGAGTAGCTACCTAGAAGGGTGAAGAGACTGAAATTCCCTTGTTTTCAAGTCACTTCTCCCTAAAGATATATCCTCACCGAGCCCAACACTTCATTATTGATCCTAAAAAGTCCTGCTTGATCTTGGCGAGTCAGTCATAAGAAAACATTAGATGATAGGGGAAAGCCTATGGGTGTGCGCTATGTTTGCAACTATTGTTCTGAGAGCGAGAGTAGTAATTTTGTCAGCAGGTTGATTATATATAATAAGAGATGGACTTTGTTAGCTGTAAGGGAACAACAACTATCCTTAGATTGTTGATTACTTTTGGTATTGTATTTGTGGCTATAAATATGCTGAGTGGTAGTTAGTACCAGTTATAGATCCTTCTGTGTTAGAGCACTTAGCCGAATGGTCAGTTGAATGATTGTATAGACGTGCTGATATGACTGTTGAGTGCCCGTCATGATGTTGTTCGTATATACACCTTGGTGTTGAGTTGCTTGAGGACAAGAAATTGCCTTGAGTTAAGGATGTTGATGTTCCGACTTTTGACGAAATATTTTAGGCCTTTTTCTTAGGATAATAGTGTGTTTTCAAGCAGCTATTATTGTATTTAACCTGGTATTTTAGTGTTTTTAGGAAGAACTAAGTGTAAAGAATAACTTGACAACCTGAGCAAAACAAAGAAAAATGAGCAACGACAGCTTATGTAATGGACCGTCGACCTTGCGACGAACCGTCGATCTAAACCATCGACCAAAAGCAGAAGTCAAAGACTCTGGACATCCTGCGACGGTCTAGGAGATGGACTATCGCCTCTGCGATAAACCATCGGTCTAAACTATCCCCAAGATACAGAACACATAATCACTTAAAGTCCTGCGATGGTCTAGGAGATAGGTCATCGACCTTGCAATAGACCATTGCTCTACCCGTCGCCCAGAAGCAGATAATGGAATTACTCGAGGTCCAACGATGGTGCAGGCGATGAAGCATCGCTTGACCCGTCGATCATAAAGCAGAAAATCTGAGTTTGAATTTTAAAACCCCAGTTCGGGAATCATATAAATACCAAGTTTAAGGGTTTAGTCTTGACTCTCTTTTGGGTGATTAGTTTCATACTTTCTCCTCCAGTGAGGGCTTTTGTAATACTTTTCATTGGGATTTGAATCTAGGGATTGAAATCTTATTATTAGTTTTGATATTTTCCATTGAAGATTGAGAAGAATAATATTGTGACTTTTGTAAGTACTCTTCTAAAGTTATTTATAAGCATCAATACATCTTTGATTTCTGATTAGAGATTAGTAGCTAAACTCCCATAACTAGGGTGATGGGAGCCTTGAGGTAGATAACTGTTTGGGGTTATGAATCGGTTTTGATTTCTAAAATCTTGCTGAATTGCATGAATCTTTCTTCATTATAATGACATCTCTTAATTGAAAACTTGAGAAGTGAACCCATAAACAACACTTGTCTGACAAGAAAAGGATGTTGGGAAAAGAAGTGATTCACATGAAATCCATAGGTCTATGATGATAGACGAATTTACACGCCTAAAGTACTATATTTTACCCATATTTTAGCTAAGTTTTGAGGACAAAATATAAAATTCATGCACTTTTAGTCCTTTTTCCTGTAATTGAGCTAACAAACTTGATTAGCAAGTTTTCAGGTATAAATGATGCAGATTTCAGTATTTTATGGATAACTTGATGCCAAAGGAAGCTTCACGAAAGAAGGAAGGGAAAGCTTGGACGCCAAGGACCAAAAGTGACGCATGGGAAACCTGTCCCGGGCAAAAACAGCAATTCTAAAGACTTTGGGGACTAGCAGTAACTTATTAGGATTAGGATAATGATGCAGTAACCCAGTAGGATTGGGTTAAGTAATGCAGTAGCTTGGTAGGAATAGGATATGGGTGTTATAAATACCCTATTTTGCTAGAGATTTTTATTCATTCTACTTCTAATTCATTCCTCTACTATCCGAAAAATTTTAATCTTTTCAACACTTTCAATTCTTATTCTCTTCATCTATTCAATTCTTAATTTCCACAATGAGAGAAAAGCTATTCTAAAAGGAATTCCCGCCTAAAACCATACCACACCATACTACACGTAAGATCCTTATTGTGGTATAATGATAATGTCTATTGTGATTTCCATCGCACTCATGAGTAGCTAAACTTCTCTGTTGGGGTTATGGAAGCCGTATGAGATACTATCTATTTCTATGAGTTTGTGAATTCGCGACACGTATGCTGCTTATATCATTATTCTTTTCATCTTAATGCAAATTCTTGTGGTTGCAAACGCATAGAATACGCCAGTATAGCATTAACTTGTTCGAAAGAAAAGTTATATGTCTGGAAAAGAGATAATGTCAAGGTAATAGGGCACCAACCCCTGTTAAAAAGTTAGTGTCGTAATTGGATTAACCTCTTGGAGAATTTGTACCATTAGATACTCTTTCAGCTCGAAAGAGTTAAAGTGAAATAATCCTTCTTAGGTCGAAAGACGCTTGGATTTACCATAGAATACAATTCTCTATAAGCACATGCATGTCTGAATTCCGCATAACTCATAGCCAATAGATATGTACAACTCATAAGGTGGACATAACCCCAACTCTCAATTCTCATTGGTTAAACATCTTACTAAACATTCTTTCTTTTTACTATTGCTATTTTCCGTTTTTACTTAGTTATTTTATTACACTATTGCACGCTACAAAAACCCCCCTTTTACGAGACTTTCACCAAAAGTCTACTAATCTTTGCTTACTTAGTGACCAGCTATTCCCTGTGGGATTCGACACCCAACTCAGTTGGGTTCTATATTTGACAACGACCGCTTACACTCTTACGAGAGCTGTAGTTTGAGCGTTATCAGTTTATCATCTGGGTTGATGGGTTGATGTCTTAACGGGATTAAGCCCCATAAAAGTGTTATTGAATAATGCATGAATCCTTTAAGTTGGAAAGAAGTAAAGGGTGAAACACCCATTAGGTTGAGAAACACATGGGTAATTCTTAGAATTCAATAATTTTTGTAATTGAAAACATAAGTTAGAACTCGAGCACAAGTTCACAACCCTAACTGTTTGAACATCTTGGTAAGCATAACTCTAGTTAATTCATCCTTATTGAAATTACATCTACATTAACTCTCATTAGCTAGACTCTTACGAGACACAAATATGAATGAACACTGTTAACATTTCAAAACCCCTATTATTTAGGAACCTTCGATCAATAGTCTAAAACAACCACAACACTTAGTGAACACAGTATTCCCTGTGGGATTCGACACCCAACCTAGTTGGGTTCTATATTTGACAACCACCGCTTACAGTCTTGTAAGAGAGTTATAATTAAGACGTATCACATACCACAATCAAAGATAATCTAAATAGTTACACCATGCAGCTTCACAATATTCTGAAGATATAACTTTGCATAATCCTCTACCAAAAAGGTTGTTGTAACGACCCGGGACTACACTCTAGTCATCACACGGTGCTTACAACCTCGAAGGACTACAAGCTAACCCATGAATGGTATCTGTTGTGAGCACTAAATAATAATACTGTAATTAATGTAGAAAAATAAGTTGAAATGCCATAAGGTTAGAAACATCTAAAATACTAATAAAATATAACATCTGTAAAACTGAATATTGTTTGAAAATCTAGTCTGAAAAGTCTCTAACTGAATCTATCTGAAAATGGAGTTGATGGGACAATCCCCCAACAAACTCCATCTACTGGACTACTACATCTACTAAAATATGAAATAATAGAATATCCTCGATAGATGAGGACTCACTACTGGATATGCTACTACTGGCTGAATCTGGCTAAACGCGGTCAAGAACCTGAGCGTCCGAACCTATGACACAAAACATCATAGCTTAGAAAAGTATGCGTCAATACGTGGAACTGTACTGGTATGCTATATGAGGTAAGGTTGAATGCAAGATTTCATATGCATGAACAGTAACTGACTGAATGATATAGAGTAACTGAATATGAGTGTACATAGATAACTAAACTACTGTAAATATTATGTAATGTTGTGCATATATGTATACTATAACTGAGATTTTCTGAAGCTAAGTACAGAGTTCTGATAATTGAGTAACTGATATCTGAAGTTACTGATAACCGATTTACTGATACTGATGGACAGTGTCTGACAGTTCTGATTCTGTAAAACTAAACTGAGTTCTAAACTGAAGACTGAAACTGAAACTGTGAAAGGTAATTATCTTACTGACATGCCCCAAATAAGATAAGATAACTGAGTTAGGGTCCAATATATAACCTTAATTAGAAGGGTGTTAGCACCGTGCCACGGGTACAAACAACTACTGTGGAGTCAATCCTAACTAACAGGTGACCCTGAGATCAGTCTTAAACTAACGAGTGATCCCTGAGTATGTCAGTCCTATCTAATGGGTGACATCTCTTAACCTACGCTGGCTATGTAGTTCTGGAACTTAGGGATTGCTTCTAGGGACCCAGGCCTAGCTAACGGGTGAGATCTCATCCCTAGGATCTCTCAGTGCTGAATCCTTCTCCCAACTGAAAGACATTGATTTGATCATACTGAACTAGACTGATACAGAGTTTACTGAGTTTTCCTAAGTTCTGTAACTAACTTAGTTTTACTAAGTTCTATAACTGACTGAGAGTACTACTGATCGTGACATGACTAATACTATCTTGTCACTGACACTGGCCCTAGGCAAACAGCTAAATTATCAGGTATTAAATACCGCCAGGACTCGATAGCATGAAAAGTAAAGGAAAGCATCATCTTGAATAACATAACAATGTTCACTTGGCCATAATTCATTCATAGAGACATTTCATCAAACACTTAAAAAGCATACATGGTTCATTAAATCATAAACACTTAGGGTTAACATGGTTACAATAATCAGCTTGTAAATTGAAGGGCTTATCATGAATATCATGTAATTCAACACATACTAGAATCATTTCTTGGAACTTGTAATCTAATCATAGATTAAAACTCAAACAACATCATGAACGTGAATTCAATCTAATTCAAACATGAAAATCATAAATTATAAATCTTGTATTTTGAAAAAGGATTCTTGGGCTCCATGGAAGGTAAGGAACCATGGATGAACATCTAACATACCTTAATTTGAGAGTTTCTTGGAGTTCTTGAAGAAATTCTTGGGATTGACCTTGATTCTTAAGAGCTAGAGTTTGTTTTCTTAAGAGAGAATTATCTTTTGATTTTGGAGAAAAGTGAATAATGAAGGGTTTAAACATTTTTAGGGATTAAATCCCATATCTGGATGAATTAAAATCATGGGGAAAGACTGTTTTAACCATGGCGCAACTTTAAGTTTTCGTGCAATTTTTTCGATCTGGACCCCTAGCGCAAAGCGCCACTATCGCGCCAAGCCTCTAGAAAATGACAACTGGGAAATTACATGGTGGCGCAATGCGGTAGAATGTTGTTGCCACCTTAGTTGTGACATGGAAGTTCACTGCGATGTGGTGGGATCGTGTTGGAACACTGGAAAAGGACCATTGCCATTTTGAGCCTTGGCAAGACGCGTCATGATCACGGAGTCACACTGGAAAGTGACAATTGGGAAAAAAGCTAGTGGCGCGACACGATGGTATCGTGTTGTCTCACTAGAAAATGACAAATGCCATTTGGAATGCCTCCAGGACGCACTAAAGTACCAGGTGGTACACTATCTTACTAAAATGGCTCCAACTCTCGCCCGAGTGTCGAATTTCGACAAATTTGGTATCGATGGAAAGATTATTCAATTTCCTACATAATTTAAAGTCAAAATCTTGAAAATTCCACATGTATAAAAGTGTATGCATCCTTAACTCAAGTCTTTGACATATTTAGAATGAATTTAAGCTAGGTAAAAGTATTGGGTGTTACAGTAGTCCTCACTGGCAAGAAGTAAGCAGACTTTGTCATCTTAACCACGATGACCCAAATCGAATCATATTGATTTAGAGACCAAGGAAAACCGGTAACAAAATCCATCTTAATTACCTCCCATTTCTATTTAGGCAAAACAATCTCTTGATATAACCCACTAGGTCTCATGTGGTCAACTTTAACTTGTTAACACACCAAGAACTTGGCAACAAAATCAGCCACGTCCCTTTTCATACCATTCCACCAATACATTTCCTTGAGATCATGATACATCTTTGCTGAGTCGAGATATATAACGTAGGGCGATACATAAGATCCTTTATCGCAAACTGTCGACATCAGGGATGCACAATCTTCTTTGATATCGTAAAGTACCGTCGCCACTGATCACAAACACCATTACCTTCTTAATACCCACATTACTCTTGGTTTTCATCAAGATAGGATCTAGCACTTGTTGTTCCTTAATCTCTGCACCAAGAGATAACCGAACCACTTCCTGTACCATCACCCCACCATCCTCAGAGTCTAAAAGACGAACTCCAAGATTTACCAAACGGTGAATATCCTTCACCAATTCATTCTTTTCTTCCTTCACATGAACTAAACTCCCTATTGATAACCTGCTAAGAGCATCAACAACAACATTAGCCTTACTTGGGTGATAGTAAAGACTCATATTATAGTCTATGAGAAGGTCTAACCATCTCCTTTGCCTAAGATTTAGCCCCTTCTGAGTGAACACATACTGTAAACTCTTATGATCAGAAAAGATGTCTATGTCCATTTTATACAAATAATGCTGCTAGATTTTCAAAGCAAAAACCACCGCAAATAGCTCCAAATCATGAGTAGGATAATTCTTCTCATATACCTTCAACTGCCTAAAAGCATAGGCAATCACCTTCCCATGCTGCATCAAGACATAACCATGTCCCACCCTAGATGCATCATAATAAACCACAAACCCCTCACATCCCTCAACCAATGTTAAGGTCGGGGCCGAAGTTAGTTTATTTTTTAACTTCATAAAACTCCACCCACAAGTATCTGACCAAGAAAACTTCACTATTTTCTAATTCAACTTAGTTAAAGGAGTAGCTATCATCAAAAATCTCTCCACAAACCGCCGATTATACCCAGCCAAACCCAAGAAGCTTCGAATATCGGTCAGAGACATGGGTCTAGGCCACATTCTAACCACATCCACCTTTTGTGGATCCATTATGATACCCTTGCTAGAAACAATATGACCAAGAAAAGCAACAATGTTCAACCAAAACTCCCACTTGGAGAACTTGGCATACAACTGTTGTTCCTTCAAGGTCTGCAATACCACACGGAGGTGATTAGCATGATTTACCTCACTTTTGGAATAAATCAGAATGTCATCAATAAACACAACGACAAAGAGGTCCAAGAACAACCTAAAACCCTATTAATTAAGTATATAAATGCCACTGGGGCATTAGTCAAACCAAATGACATCACCAAAAATTCAAAGTGCCCATACTGAGTACGCAAAGTCATCTTAGGGATATCCTCCTCCCTAATCTTAAGTGATACCCAGACTGAAGATCTATCTTAGAAAAGAACTAGGTACCCTGCAACCTATTAAACAAGTCATCTATCCTTGAAAGAGGATACTTGTACTTGACCGTTATCTTATTCAACTGTAGATAGTCAATGCACATCCAAAGGGAACAATCCTTCTTACGCACGAACAACACCGATGCCCCCCATGGGGATACACTAGGACAAATAAACCCCTTATATAGAAGATCCATAAGTTGCTCCTTAAGTTTCCTCAACTCGCCCAGAGCCATTCTATACGGAGAAATAAAAATTGGACGAGTGTTCGGAACTAGATCAATACCAAACTTGATTTCCCTATTCGGAGAAACACCAGGAAGATCATCCGGAATGACCTTAGGAAACTCATTTACCACCAGAATTGACTGTAAAGAAGGACCTTCCGAGTTAGAATCTTTAACCCAGACCAAGTGATAAAGACAACCTTTAGAGATTAACCTTCAAGCTCTAAGATAAGAAATAAACCTACCCTTAGGAGCAAGGGAACCACTCTCCCACTTTATAACTGGTTCACCAGGGAACCTAAAGACAAACTTATGTGTCTGACAATCCAAGGATGCGTAACAAGAGTGTAACAATCCATCCCAAAAGTAACACCAAAATCCACCATATCAAGTTCAAACAATTCCACCAAAGTCTGCCTACCACCAACAAATACCACACACCCCCTATAGACTCTCTCAGCAATAACCAAGTCACCTACCAGGGTAGAAACAAAAAAAGGATCCGAAATAACCTCAGAATCAAAACCAATACATACAACCGTAAATGGGGTCACCTAAAAAACAATGGACCCTGGACCAAGCAGATAATACACGTCATGAGAAAAGATTTTTAACATAACAATAATGATATCAGGTGATGCCTCAGACTCGTGCTGAGATATAAGAGCATAAAAGCTATTTCGGCCAGTACCGGTACCAGAAGTAGGAGCAGACACTAAAGCCACACCATTGAGCATAAGAGCGGAAGATAAAGCAATCAAAGCTCTGACCGCTCCTGAATATCCCTTGCCAACTGGATAATTCTTGAGCATATGGCCTAGCTATCCAGATTTACACTTGTCCCTTCCTTCATCACAATAACCCTGGTGAAGACGACCACAAAATCAGCTAAAAGGGCATGAAAAAATAGGCTGACCCCTACTTATTTGAGACTGGGCACCCTATGCCCAAAAATTATCACCACCTTGCAGATGCCTATCACCCAATTTCCTTAGGTAAGAAGCACAAGATAAAGAGAAGGAACCAGAACTCCCCCATTTCTTTTTAAGACATTTACCTATATCCCAACCACCTTGCAACTGAGCACCTCCCTGATAAAAAAACCTATTCCTCTTACCCCACCTATCTCTGAACTTCACCTATTTTCTCTTTTTATCCTCTGCCTATTATATGTGGACAACAAATATCGAAATGTCCATATCCTTGATCAGCAAAGTAGTCTTGCTTTCAAAGATCAAATCATGAGATAGTCTAGAAGCAAACTTTCTCATCCCCGCTCTCATGTCAGTTACCAAATCAGGAGCATACCTTGATAACTGATGAAATTTCAGGGCATATTCCTTGACAGATATTCTTCCTTGCTTAAGATTCACAAACTCTTCCTTCTAAGCTTCTCTCAGCTCATGAGAGAAGAAATGATCCAAAAAAGCATCCCATAAGGATAAATCCTACACATCATCTTTATCCCTATCCCACTCTTCGTACCATTAATATGAAATATCCTTGAGTTCATAAGGTGCAAAGTTTACACCCTCCACATTAGTAGCCTACATCACCCTGAATATCTTCTCCATTTCATCCAAGAAACCTTGAGGATCCTCCTCCACTTTCACATAGTTTCATAAACTGACCAACCCTAGTAGCCTCAGTAGATAACCCACCAGACACATCCTACTCTACCTGAGCAACAACTAATTTAGCAACAGTATGAATAGACTGGTAAAATTTCACATTAGTCACCATACCCTAAGGATAGTAGCAACTGGAGAAATTTTAGAACAATCAGGGATAGGACCCTGAGATCGAAGACAAACTCCAGGCGTAGGATGCACCCTATCAATATTGTCCCCAGATAGGACTAAAGAGTTTTGTTGTGTTTCAGATCGTCAAGGCATAATTTGAAAAGTGAACAACCAAGGATTAGAGAAGAATTTCAAGACTTAGACTCCAGGCATGAATTAGAATACCAAGAAAGTGAAACATTGCTAAATGCCTTGTAGTATCACTCTTATAAGTATGGCGCGCTACACACTCTTAAAAGAGACTCTACCAAACACGGCTTTGTGGACTCCCAATTGACCATGAACCTAAAGCTTTAATAGCAACTTGACATGACCCTACCTGGGGCCTTGTTGTAATGGGCGTCCCAAGTACGACTAATACTGGAGACAATCCCCGTTACTCAACCCAACCTTCAGCCGTCTACCTTGGGTTGGCTGAATTTTGAACATATAACAATATAGCATAACTGAACAAGGAATGACTTTAGGATAGGTCTATACCTAGACCAGCCTTACCAAGTCATCTCATCCACTAATCTGTACCAACTAAACCACCAAGCCAAACCAATACCGAGCCAAAGGCCATAAACTAGGCCATAAACAAATAAGATCGAAATGATAATATGATTAATCCCAAAATGAAAAACAATGGAACAGTGCAAATTATGTCCAATGATGTTGATGTTAGGCGTATTTATACACCTAAAGAACCTTAATTTACCCATATTTTAGATAAGTTTTGAGGACAAAATATATAATTACTGCACTTTTAGTCTTTTTTCCTATAAGTGAGCTAACCAACGTGATTAGCAAATTTTCAGGTATAAATGATGAAGATTTCAGCATTTTATGGACTGGTTGACGCCAAAAGAATCTTCACGTAAGAAGGAAGGCAGCTTTTGGAAGCCTATGGACTGAAAGTGATGCATGGAAAACTTGTCCGGGGCAAAAACAGTATTTCCAAAGACTTAGGGGTGCAGCAGTAACCCAGTAGGACTGGGACACGGATAAAAACCCTATTTCAGTAGGACAAGGATAAAAACTCTATTTCAGTAGGACTAGGACAAGGGTGTTAGAAAAACCCTTATTTGCTGAATTTTTCAGCATTCAATTTATTCCTCCTCATTCTTATTAATTCTTTCCGATTACATTACTACTCTTTTATTCGACTTTTAGTATTCAACAATTTAAGTTACTAACAGAGAACCACGGCTCACTTGAGGCATGGATAGAAGAAGAAAAAACGTCCGAATCTAGTTGACGTTAAAATAATCCATTGCGAAGATTATTCTAGATTTTGGTATGATGATGATGTCTATTGCGATTTCCGTTGCACTCATGAGTAGCTAAACTTCTCTATTAGGGTTATGGAAGACTTGTGAGATACTATTTATTGCTATGAGTTTGTGAATTCTTGATACGTATGTTGCTTATATCATTACTCTCTTCATTTTAATTGAATTCTTGTGGTTGCAAACATATAGAATACGCCAGTATAGCATAACTTGTTCAAAAGAAAAGTTACATGTCTGGAAAAGAGAGAGTGACAAGGAAATAGGGCTACCAACCCCTATTTAAAAGTTAGTGCCGTAACTGGATTAACCTCTTGGAGAATTTGTACCATTAGTTATACGCTTTAAGCTCGAAAGAGTTAAAGTGAGATAATCCTTGATGGTCGAAAGACACTAAGATTTACCATAGAATACGAAACTCTATAAGCGCATGCATGTCTGAATTCCGCATAACTCATAGCCAATAGATACGTAAAACTCATAAGGTGGACATAACCCTAACTTGCAATTATCATTGATTAAAATCTTACTAAACATTCCGTTTTTACTTTGCTATTTTGATAATTTTACTTCACGCATAAAATCCCCCCTTTTTCCACAGAACTTTCACCAAAATTCTATTAATCGTTGCATACTTAGTGACCGAGTATTCCCTGTGGGATTCAACACCCAACCCAGTTGGGTTCTATATTTGACGACGACCGCTTACACTCTTACGAGAGCTGTAGTTTGAGCATTAGCAAATTTTGGCGTTGTTGCCGGGGAATACGGTTGTCAACTAAGTTTGTGATAATTACTAGACCCTTTGGTCAAAGATTCTCGTACTTTACTTTTAGTTGTTGTTTTTGTTTTCTGTAGGTTTTTGTTCAGTGCATGCCAAATACTCGAAGTTTGGGACAACTATTATTACCCATAAACCTTGAACCGCAACTTATTGGAAGGATGGATGCACAACGTGACATTAAGAGAAGGGCTGCTCAATAGGAGCAGGCTAGACTAGCTGCATTGGCCGCTGCCCAAGTACATCAACAGAATATTAATAACCCTGGGCAGGCAACAAATCTTGACGATGAGGACCTAGGTGATGACGAGCTACTAAACCCTAGGCGTGATGCTGAGGTGGCGACACCTGCAAATAGAAGAGATCGTCAAGCCAGATTTAGGCCTGAACGCCGCGCTATGCAGATGCCTTTCGATGATGATGATGACGACCTGGACGGAGCTGGTGCCACAGGAGCTATTATTCCTCCGCCCTTGGCACCTGGAGCCAAGTTCAATATCACCAGCACAATGATTCAGTTGTTGCAGCTAAAGGGCTTATTTGGTGGATTTGCAGGTGATGATCCGAATATGCATCTGATCAACTTTATCTCTACATGCAAGTCATTCGACAATCCAAGAGTGAGACAGAATGCAATTCGGTTGCGCTTATTTTCATTGTCTCTATCTGGAGAGGCAACTCTATGGTTAAACGGGCTAACTCCTGACTCTATTACTAATTGGAAGCAACTGAAAGACGCTTTCCTAGAAAGATTCTATCCGCCATCTAAGAGAGCACAATTAAGAGATGAGATAAGCAATTTTCGATAGTTTCTAACTGAAGCTCTCTACGAAACATGGGAGAGGTTCAAAAAGAAGCTTATGAGGTACCCAAATCATCATATGACTAATGTCCACTTAATGGAGATATTATACAGGGCGTTGAATTTGGTGACTAAGACAGCGGTTGATAATGCTGCGGGTGGGTCATTCATGGACCTTACTTTTAATGAGGCAAGTGGTATGCTAGAGCGTATGACAAAGTAGAGTAGAGCTTAGCATACCAGGGATTCTGAGGTAGCAAGCTCTACTGTATCTATTGGCATAACTACAGAACAAAGGCGAAGAGAGGAGGAACGTGACCAGGATATGGCTTACATAAAAACGCAGATGGATCTTCTTACCAAGTATTTATTATCAGGAAAGACCGAAAAAGTCAAAGTTGTTGTGTCACAGGCAAGAGATGAATCTGATTCTAAGGAGGAAGCAAACAACTTGAATAATCAGGGGGTTTCCAAGGCAATGCTCAAGGAAACCAAGGTCGGAACTATTATGATAAATCTAGAAACAAGGACCGTGATCAAGGTAGTTGGAAGAATAAGACTGACAGGAGTGGTTTGTATATTCCTCCTGGAAATCGTGAGGCCGTGGCGTCTGGGTCTAGGAAGATCTCAATGGAAGATATGTTGGCTAAGCTGGTGAAAGGAATGAAGGCAACCAACACGGGAGTAACTGAGGTAATAAATGATTTGTCCTCAATGAAGCAATTGGTTGATTCGCATTCTACTGCAATAAAACAGCTGGAGCAACAATTGAGTCAACTATCAGCGGCATTCAATCAACGAAAAGTTGGCACTTTACCTAGCGACACCATGCAAAATCCAAGGAATGATGGATCATGTATGGCTATTACTACCAGGGGTGGTAAAGTGTTGGAAAGTCCGTCCAAAGTCAAGCAGGTAGTTGATAATACAGAGGAGAATGTTATTGATGAAGCAGAGTTTGAAGATGCCGTAGAAGCTAAAGTGAGTGCTCATGATGTTACACCTAGACGTCACCAGCCTGAAAAGAGTGATAGTCGGAAACAAGATAAAAAGAAAGTGGTAGAGAAAACTATTCCCCTTCCACCACCACCTTTTCCTCAGAGACTGAAGAAGAAGGCTGACGACACTCCTGAAAAGGTTGATAATCGAAAGCAAGATAAAGAGGAAGTGGTGGAGAAAATGATTCCCCTTCCACCAACACCTTTTCCACAGAGGCTGAAGAAGAAAGTTGATGACACCAGGTTCAGCAAATTCATGACTATGTTGAAGCAGCTGACTATTAATGTTCCTTTGGTGAAAGCGCTAGAGCAGATGCCTGGATATGCTAAATTCATGAAGGACCTTTTGACAAAGAAGCGGGCAGTAAGCTATGAGCTGGCAGATAATGTTCATCATTGCAGTGCAATTGCTACAAGATCGCTAGTTTAGAAAAAGGCAGATCCTGGTGCTTTTACTATTCCTTGCACAGTTGGAACTATGAATTTTGCTAAGGCATTATGCGATTTGGGAGCTAGCATCAATTTGATGCCACTATCTATTTACAAAAAGTTGGGGTTGGGCGATCCAACACCCACCAATATGCAGCTCGTGATGGCAGATAGGTCGGTAAAACGACCTGTGGGTATCTTGAATGATGTGTTGGCGAAGGTGTCTACATACATTTTTCCTGCAGACTTTGTGATTTTGGATTGCGAGGTGGATTCTGAAGTTCCCATCATCTTGGGATGTTCTTTCCTTGCAACAGGAAGTGTGCTTATTGACATGAGAGCTAATAAGCTTTTATTTCGGTTGAATGACGAAGTGGTCCGTTTTGATGTATGCAAAGCAATGAAGCAGCCCAGCGATATGAATGTGTTCTCTGTAGATGATGCTTATTATGAGGATGAAAAAGAATTATCTATAGAGAAGCAGCTTACTAATGAGCCATTGTCTGCTGTGCTTTTGAATTTTGAGAGTGAAGATGTTGAGGATCATGAAGAAACTATTTGTGCTCTAACAGGAATAGGGTCCTATTTTCATGCCCCTAAGAAGCTGGACCTTGATCTTAAGAATCGACCCTCACCAACAGTGAAGACTTCCATTAAAGAGCCACCAGTGCTAGAATCTGAAGAGCTCCCCAGTCACCTAAGGTATGCGTTCTTGGGAAGTGGAAATACACTTCCGGTGAGTGTTGTGGCTGATCTAGGTAAACAGCACGTAGAGGCTTTCATCTCTGCTCTAAAGAGGTATAAGAGAGCCATTGGTTGGTCTATTGATGATATAATTGGTATCCCACCTGGGATATGTATGCACAAGAGTCATCTCGAAGAAGATTGCATGCATATAAGTAAGCAGCAGCGTCGTCTGAATCCATTCAGAAAACGATGCACCATATATCTCGATGAAGTCTAAATAATTAAGATAACTATGTCGTGTCGCGACAATAAATCAAGCGCTAGATGGGAGGCAACCCATCATATTTAAATTATTTTGTTATACTAGGAGTTTGTTTTTGTAGTCGAGCCACGACCAAAACTAAGGCGCTTGGTGGGAGGCAACCCATCGTTCTAATCATTTTTGTTGTTTTGAGTAAGTGTAGGGGCAAGACGTATAAAGGAGGAGCTTGGTCTCAAATTTTGATTTGAAAGTGAGCAATGTTAAAGGTGGTAAGTGAGTAATGAAGGAGCAAAAGGCTTTCGGTTAGGCATTGCCTATACAAATCTACGCAATAAACAAGGCAAGGCCTATGTAAATCTAGGAAATGGACAAGGCAAGGCCTATGCTATGGCCTTTGGTCTCTGAATCTAGAATGTCATAGCATAGGCGCCGCCTATGCCAAAGCCTTTGGTCCAACAATGCCATAGCATAGGCGCCGCCTATGCAAAAGCCTTTGGTCCAACAATGCCATAGCATAGGCGCCGCCTATGACAATGCCTTTGGTCTCTGAATCTATAATGCCATAGCATAGGCGCTGCCTATGCTCAACTAGGCAAAGCATTAGGCGCCGCCTTTGCCTCCCAAATCTCTCAAAACTTTTATTTTTGCTCATCTAACCTTGCAAGATCATCTTCCGAGTTCAACACCAAGTAAGTTCTTCGTTTATATTCTGAAGTTGTTACAATCTTACGCTTATCATGGTATTTTAGATCTTAAAGTGGTGTTGGTGATTAGAATGTGTTGATTTGTATGATATATCTAGTTGAGTGAAAGAATACGTATGGGTATTATGGACTTAGTACCAACTTGTATTTGATTGTTATACACTGTCTTTTTTTTTAGAAATCGAAATGGTGAAGCTAATTGCATACTCTTCAAAGTTGAATGCTTGAATGTTTGAATGACTCGCTCATCGAGATAAAGATCATGATTGAATACAAGCATGAGATGTGATTATTTTTATGCCATAACTTGATATGATCTCTATGTAGTAGTCTTGTTCAAAAGGTGCATTAATCCACACATGAAAGTGTAGTCAAGATTACATGAAATAGAGTTGGAAAGGATAGTAAGATGACATGAAAGTATGACTGTGCTAAACATATTGTTGGAACATATCCCTTAAATGTATGTCGATGAAGTCTGAGTAATCGACATCATTCACTTAATTAGTTTGTGTCAACAAATTAAGTGTGGGGTGGCACCACTATTGTCTGTTTGTCGATTGAATCTTCCGAGATAAAGCTAACATGACTCTATTTGGATCTCAGGTAGAATGGCCTCAAAAGGACGACAAGGAAAACAAAAAGCGCCCACCTCACAGAAAGATAAGAAAAGAGCAAGCTGAATCCTCCTCACTACAAATACCTCGACGCACTTTTGGCATCAAGTGGGGTACAATTTGAGGAAACTCTGATGATGACGACTCTGATGATGATTCCGATGCAGGGGGTATGACCCCAGACATAGAGGAGGAGTCCGACGAATCAGGTTTTCCTTATTTATTTTTCACTGAGGGCAGTGTGTCTCGTCTAAGTGTGGGGTGCTGGTACTTGTATGCTATACTTTTTTGCCTACATTTATTTATGTTTGTTTGTTTGGTTTAGTCGTACAATTTTTTTTAGATTTTGCATGAAATTGTTCTGATAGGCGACATGGTCTTATGACAAGAGTTTGTGCTAAAATCATTACTGTTGAGACGTTTAGTCTCTAAGTGTGACTCACTGTGCGATATTTATGTGGTTTAATTCCTTCATCTATTGGGTCAAGATTCTATACTGCTCCCAATAAAGTTGACCATTTGCCTTGTGTGTGTGAGATTATAGTATATTCTGTGTTTGTGGTTGATGCTAGAACTTGCCTGGTGTGTATGTAAAGCAAAATAAAGAGTGTGAGTTTAGGAGATGATTTAGGCATTTCTTTGGCAGCCTATAATTATTTACCTTCTTTTTACCTACCCATGGACATTATCCTAGATAACCCCCTTTGAGCCTTTAGCTATTTTCTTTGACAGCCTCATATGTAGCCTAATCCATTTTTTCAAGACCATAATTTGATTCAAATTCCTAAGCGCTTTAAATTGTAAAGTCATGTGACAAAATAAAAGGAAATTGGGTGAGAGTGATGCCTTAGAAGTGTATTGGTACTTGAATTTGTTATGAAAAAGAGTGGCTATTATAGAGGTGTGTTATAAAGAAAAAAAGAAAAAAAAATTGAAAAGAAAAATAAAAAGTTAATTCTGTTTATAATTGAATAACAAAATAGGTGAAAAGGGGTGGTAGATGAAAGGAAAGTAGAGGGGTTATTTAAAAGAGAGTGTTAATGGCATAATGTGATGTATTAAAGCGCTTAGGGAACATAGTCACTATTTCTGGCCAAAATAGTCCTACCTGTCCCTTAGCCTACATTACAACCTGTAAAAGACCTATTTGATCCTAAGCTTAGCATTCTGATATTAGTGGAGCATTACACTAAGGGCAAGCCTATGGTCATCAGTTGCAACATATGAATTCTTTGTGAGAGTGAGAGCAAGGAAAAGCTTATACCCATGTTTCAAAAAATGAAATACTTGTGAGTGATTATGGGTGATATATTGTGAGACACACATGGTTGACGAGTTTTGGGTAGTTGTATATGATTCTTTGTGCCTTAACTTTTGGATACGAATTAACCATCATCACGAGTCTAGGTTGGAGGTTGAATTGTTTCTAGTAGTGATCAGAAAACTACTCATTATTAATAATTGTCGTGCTTGTCTTGATGAATATTTTATGTTGTTACTGTGAAACCCTAAGTAGATATTTATATGGACATGATATTTTGTTCGAGGATGAACAAAGCTTTAAGTGTGGGGTGTTGATGTTAGGCGTATTTACACGCCTAAAGCACCTTAATTTACCCATATTTTAGCTAAGTTTTGAGGACAAAATATATAATTCCTGCACTTTTAGTCCTTTTTCCTGTAAGTGAGCTAACCAACGTGATTAGCAAGTTTTCAGGTATAAATGATGAAGATTTCAGCATTTTATGGACTAGTTGACGCCAAAGGAAGCTTTACGTAAGAAAGAAGGCAGCTTTTAGAAGCCTATGGACTGAAAGTGATGCATGAAAAACTTGTCCCGGGCAAAAACAATATTTTCAAAGACTTAAGGGTACAGTAGTAACCCAGTAGGACTGAGACAAGGATAAAAACCCTATTGCGGTAGGACTAGGACAAGGGTGTTATAAAAACCCTTATTTGCAGAATTTTTCAGCATTCAATTCATTCCTCCTCATTCTTATTAATTCTTTCCGATTACATTACTACTCTTTCATTCGACTTTTAGTATTCAACAATTTAAGTTACTAACAGAGAACCACGGCTCACTTGAGGCACGGATAGAGGAAGAAAAAATATACAAATCTAGTTGACGTTAAAATCATCCATTGCGAAGATTATTCTAGATTTTGGTATGATGATGTCTATTGCGATTTCCGTTGCACTCATGAGTAGCTAAACTTCTCTGTTAGGGTTATGGAAGCCTTATGAGATACTATTTATTGCTATGAGTTTGTGAATTCTTGATACGTATGTTGCTTATATCATTACTCTCTCCATTTTAATTGAATTCTTGTGGTTGCAAATATATAGAATACACCAGTATAGCATAACTTGTTCGAAAGAAAAGTTACATGTCTGGAAAAGAGAGAGTGACAAGGAAATAGGGCTACCAACCCCTGTTTAAAAGTTAGTGTCGTAACTGAATTAACCTTTTGGAGAATTTGTACCATTAGTTATACGCTTTAAGCTCGAAAGAGTTAAAGTGAGATAATCCTTGATGGTCGAAAGACACTAGGATTTACCATAGAATACGAAACTCTATAAGCGCATGCATGTCTGAATTCCGCATAACTCATAGCCAATAGATACGTAAAACACATAAGGTGGACATAACCCTAACTTATAATTATCATTGATTAAAATCTTACTAAACATTCCGTTTTTACTTTGCTATTTCGATAATTTTACTTCACGCATAAAATCCCCCTTTTTTCCGCAGAACTTTCACCAAAGAACGATCCTGCCCATTTCAACCCATAACAGTGCCAACCAAAGCCTCTAACCAAAAAAATATCAAAATCCAATTGGGACATGCCCCCAACTATAGACAAAATCAATATCCATAAGTAAGTCAAAGTATAAAATAGCATCCATCAAATGGAGCCTTTTAAATATATGAAAGCTCATTTCTTCAATCCAAATGTTGACCCCAAAGTCTGAAATGCTAAGTAGAAGGAGTGAAATAGTCAGTTCCTACATCACGTGGGGATACAGCGCCCGAAGATGGATTAGCGTGTGAACACTAGCATGAACTCTGTATAAGAATAAAATAATATCATTTATAAAACCAAACAAAAACCATCCATATACATGCAACCATACATACATATAACCATGCCAGGAAAGGGGAACAGGTTTAGCATGTCATTTAAACCTTTACCTGGGTTGTGTAGCTATGTCATCCTAAACCACTTACTAGATATATGGGTTCAGCTCACCCTGCTGAAAGGGCCCAATACGTGAAGTCGCACGACCAGGGAAGAAAAACTGGGTGACTAGTACATCCCTCAAATATATAACATGATATTATGCACACGGTCACTAGGACCAAATCTTACATCAGCAAATATGAGTTTCCACTTTAAATCCCCCCGAGACCTCTACCTTCCATGGCTTTGCTACATCTCCCTCTTTTAAGCCTAATTAAAACTATTTTCCATTCAAACCATTATTCCATTATTATTAACCAAGGCTATTAGTAGTGGTATTCTCATACCAATAATAACTTGCAAGTATTGTCCTTAGCCAAACCTTTTTAGGATCACGAGATTTTCATGTACCCATAGAACATATTCAACTAAAACCATGGCCACCAAGACATTTCCAATCCATTTAAAACCATTTAAACCATTCATATCATTAAGGGTTCCATTACCAAGTTTAAACCATGCATAAGTTCCATTGAAAAAACCAATATTATAGTAGAAACATTATTAAAGGTATTTTATCAAACACACTGGGGGCATAGTATTTTCAAAACCAAAGTCCATTACCAAAGAACCATTCCCATGCAACCAATTGTCCAAAACCACCATTAATGTATATAAAATAATAATTAAAACATGAGAAAACCATAACCAAGCATTTATAACCAAGACCCCCAAATCATATTAGAAAACCCAAAAGCATACAATATTCAAATCATGAAAACATCATATAAAACCATGCCTTTAGTTGGAACTAACAATAAGGGAAGAGAACAAGCCTTAAACCAAGATGATGATGGAGATAAATCACCAAGACAAACCCCAATTTACTCATTAAGATGAAACCCTAGCTTCTTTTGACCAAGAACACTGGAGAGGATTTAAGAATGTTTTCCATGTGTTTAAGAATAGAATAATAGGGAAAATAACCTCCCAAGTACAATATAAGTTGTGTGACCTTAATAGTATAAGTGGGGAAGTCTCCAGAATACCCCTACTTAAGTTGCACAAAAATCTTGTCACGGAGATACGACTGACCCCTATGAGTCGTATCCTCCCTGTACGACTAGTACCCAGCACTCATATCCTTAGCCTCCCCCTTGGACCAAATATTGTCCAAGGTATGACTCATCCAACTCAAGTCGTATCCAAGTGTATGACTGGTACCTACAAAACGTACCCTTGGCAGAATAGAATCAAGGAGGTTTGAACACTAACCACCATAAGAGTCCTGGTTACGACTCATACCCTGCCTTACGGCTCACAGTGAGCCACTCGTACTCAGATACAACTTAAGTGACCAAGTCTAAGATTAAGCTAATCAAAAACTAAACTAAACTATCCATATCCGACCATATGGCTCGTACTATTCAAGTCGTACCCATTCTAGTAACCAAAATTCATCCCACCAACCAACACTAGTCAGCATACGACTGGACCATACCATTCATACCCTAACATATGGCTCATACCCATGAGTTATATTGGGTATAGAGACCATAATTCCAAGAAATTTTCAAAGGTCCAGAAACCAGGGTGTTTCACAAATCAACATCTGGGTGGATACATAAATCTTTATAGTCCAAACTGCCTTGAGTTTCTTGGAGGTATTTTATCATCCACTTTAGATTAAAAATCTCATTTACGATTATGTCATCTTTTTTTTGGTCCTTGAATTTATCGAAAACCTACTTCTTGCAGGTATGGTGAAAGCTGGTGTTTTAGTCAGACACATTGGAGAAATATATTATTCCTGAAAGGTAGCATGATTTGTTTGTTGCATATCATGAGTAGATGTGACAACATTGGGATGTGGGGTGCAATGAAGAAATTTATGGGAGTTGATAGGTGTGAACGGAGATGATGGATTTGTTAAGCCAATAGTTGTTGTGGGAGATTGCGTTGACGAATAGTATTTAGGTATCAAAGTTTCTAGTGATAGAAAAAGAGGAGGGGCGGTAGAGTAATCATGGATGGATGTATGGGGTCCTTCCTTGGTGTAGTTCTCTTCTTAATGTCTCGAGTTGTTGCTCCAAGAGAAGGATATGTTCATCCTTATCTGCATCATCTTGTCTTTTGAAAGTCCCTGATACGTTTGCTAGTGTTGGAACACTTCTAGTCGGGCCAACGACATTAGCGTTCATTCTTGAGTTATAGCTTAAGTCTGCTAGTTCTATCGATCAACATAATCAACCTCTGTCGAGGAATAAAATGCAAATAAATAAATAAATAAAATGTAAAAGGTTAATTCATGTCATTGTATGCATTCAGATAACGTCAAATAAACGCACCTTATAGTTTGATGCCTCTTTTTGCCAAAGATAGGTCTGCATCTATACAAACTAACACAGATGAAACTAGATTTTGACATATTTTGTATTCAAAACATTTTGAAATTTCTTGAATAGGGAATATATCTAACAAGTATGGCTGAGAGAGGCCTTGATGATGGTAACAAAGATGTACAATCAGTATGAATTGGTAGGAGTGAGCTAAAATGGTGCTTTTAAAAATAAAGTATCTCAAGTCTTATTATTGAGAAATGAGCATCTTGTGATAGAGATATCAATGTAAGAAGAGTAATGACGATATCTTACACTCGTTGGCTGGAAAGAGTTAAAAGTTAGTAAAGATGAATAATAATTCTACATTGATTTTCATGAAGAAAGACGTCAGGTAAATGTGGAGTTTCAGAAAATACTCTTTTCTTGTTGACTAGAAAGAGAGAATCGGGCATTGGAAGAATGCTTGATGACGTTTTAATAGTATTCTATATATTTGGACTTGAAGACAAAGTTGGTCAGAAGCAAAGCTTTTGAGAACATTGGGCTTTTATGGACTTTGAGAAAGGCGTTCGGTGAAGCAGTGTTTTAACGATGCTCTGTATTTTGAGAAAGGACTGTCAAATATTGGCGAGTTTGTGTAATACTCTATATCTATTGACCTGAAAATGATGTCGGATGAAGAGATGGTTTTGAAAATACTCCATATCCATTAATGAAATTAGAAGGAGATTAATCCTGTTGTTCTGAATCCATCAATGTTCGATTTATGGACTATCTGAATTAGTTCTAACACAAAGTGTATCATAAAGGTTTCATAACCTTTTGACAAAAGGGTAGATTCCTAGTTGCGAAGACGATACCTTAGACCGTCTCACCTAAGATTTATGCAGCATGACCGACAGCTAGAGTAAGATTTTTCCTAGATATTTCAGAGTGGGACTGAATAATTGTGAGAAGGTACACTAACCTAATTGCACCAACTCTGGAACTAGGAAATTCAAAGAAGGTTAGGGGAGTGTGAGACACCCCCCGCGTGAACCACAGTATGTGAAGTGTGTAAGGCCAAAGACGTGATAGAAAAATGCAAGTGGGAAAGCAGCAACAAGTAATGTTTCCAAACAAATAAGGAATGCAAGTTTGGATTTGGCTTGCGTTCTTTCATATAAAGCATAATATAAACACAAATAAGGCAAGGATCTACTAAAATAGACAAATATCCTAAATAATATTCCTAAACTAAATTTTCTAAGATCAAAGCCCAAGTATTTCCTAGTAGAGTCGTCATTCTATCACACCCTATTTCAAACCGATCGAAACAACGCACAACATGTGGTGGCGTTGTCGTGACTCACAGGTTTTGAAAATTTAGTTTTTAGAGTTGCCACCTAAATTTTTTAGGAAAATTAGGAAAATCATTTTTTGTATAAAATTCTATTTTGATCTATCAAAAATATTTTGAGATTTTGAGTAAGGATTTTGGCTACTCGAGGGCAGGGTATTAGGCACCCGTTAGAGTGTAGCCGAAGATAGTCCTTAAACCAAGTTTAGAAAAATATTTATTTTATTATTCGCGACAATGGTGGTAACTACACATAATATTTATCAAATATTAAAGAAACACACAAGGTACATAAATATATACTTCCGATGTACGAAAAAGTGCCGTAAATTATTGTCAAAATATGCATGCATGTTTCAAAGGAATATGAAAATGCAAATAGAAATTCAATATTTTATTATGATATATGTATAAATGAAGTTTCATAATTTATAAAAAATATGAAGACTAATGGCATATAAAATAAAGTATATCAATGAAATCTTTGCAAAGTAAAAGAATAACATAATATCTATGTGAAAAAAACTTATTTGTTATAAACTAAATATGTATATCAAAGAGTAGATATAAATAAAAATAATAATTAAAATTAGATTAAAATGAATGTAATAGTGAAATACATATGAAAATACAGTTGAAATAAAGTAATAATAATTTTTTTATATTAAGTATTTTCTATTTGAAAAATAATAAGTTATAGCCCCAATAGAAAATCAAATACTTACTCAGGAATTCAATTTTTCAGAAACAAAGACAATATAATTGAATCAAAATCCCAAGTAAACCTATTTTGGAATCAACAATGAAGACACAAAGTTGATCAAAATTTACACACGAATTCATTTTTTCTTAGAATTAACAAAAATTCTTAAATTCAATAAAACGTCATGTCCATATACTTAACAGAGCCATATACGCACAAAATAAAATTAATATCCAAATCATATTCAATCAATGAAATTCCAGAAGGTCATATCAAATCAATAGTCCTAAAATGAGATAAGCACATGTATTCACACATCTATAAACTCATATATTCAACACCATAGGATTTTCAGAAAGATAAATTTTAAACAGAATCAAAGATTCATGAAAATTGGAAGAAACACAAAAGAAAAAGAGACGAGAGTTAAATTAGAGAGGGAATTCGCACCTTTTGTTGGGCAGCAAGCTTGGGGCTTCAACGTCAAGTTCTCCAGTTAGAAAACTCAAACAAGTGAACATTAGAAAGATTGAAACTTAACCGATTTCTTGTGAGTTCTCCTTGATTTTCGTCATGAATATTTCAACTATTTTTTTTAACATTTTTTTCCTCTTTTTTTCTTTCGTGTTTTCAGCCTCTAGCATGGAGGTGGAAAGACTATCATTTATAGGTGTAAATCCGGACTTGAAAATTCGGATTTGAAACCTTGAGATTGAAAAACGAAAAAAAAGAGGGAGATTTCAAATTTTAAATTGTTGAAACGAATCTTCAGTTTTTGAAGCCATTAATGGCTGTTTTGAACCGATCTTCCTTGTTATTCATTAATTTGGGAGTAGTTTCTCTTGTTTCACGGGCTAGACCTACTAGAAACGAGCGAATCTTGGTAGAGCCTAGCAGCTGACGGTGACAACATAGCCTTGGGCTAAGTTTTTCGATTTGGGCGATGGTAGATAGGGTGAAGAAAGAGAGAGAAAAGGTTGGTGGTTCGTCATTCTTTTTTAAGAAAGAAGAAAGAGATATGTCGATGGTCCCTTGGAATAAGTGTTATGCGTGATTAATGTTGTTGGGGAGAGAAAAACCGTGTCTTTTCTTGGCTAATTTGATTTGTCTGATCTTTTGATTGGACGGTTAAAAATTATTCTAGAAAAATAATAATAGTAAATAAAAATGAATATGTATATATATGACGATAAATATATGAAAATTTGATTTTAAAATGACTATTTTTTGATTCGTCCAATCTTTGATTGGATGGTTTATATTTAAAATAATAAAAGAAAATAAAATATTATATATATGTGTGTGTATATATATATATATATATATGCGTGTGTATATGTGTGTGCGTGTATATATATATATTATATGTTTGTGTGTGTTTGTATAAACACACACATATATATATAACTGAAAATTTCGGGATCCTTGGATTAGAAAGTAATCAATGGATCAGATTAATTCACGGATGAATTTTATTTTTTCGTTGATGAAGCAGCGTGTGATTGGTTGATATTGCTGAGTGGATTGATAAAATGGACATGGATATTGGATTGAATTTTGGTCCAATTTTGGGGCCTTTTGGTTGAAATTTATAAATAAGAGTTGGGTTTGGATAAAATAAAAATAAAAAATTGAGTTGTTGTTGGCCCGAATACTCTTTTTTCAACTGAAATTAATTTATTGATGCTTCCTACTATCCTAAAATTATTTTGATACGTACGTATGTAAATTACAGACATAATTTGTATGTGTCCTAATTTAATATCTTTTGCGACTTAATATTAACAAATATATACGTATATATATATTTATATGTAAAAACAAGAATACAATAAAAATTATGCGTACATACTTATAAAGAATATATATGTTATATAATAAGAATATACATATATATGGTCACAGTATCGTCTGAAATTTTTTTTAGAAAAATGCGAATGCAACTACCAAAAGATATTTTTTATGATTTTTGACATTAAAATATTTAATTATATTAGAATATTTTATAATATGATATGAAAATAAATCCTTTTTTCTATTCTTTTCAAAATTCATAAAAATAGAAATAAAAATATGAATTTATTTTTGAAAAATTATTTAGGGCTAAGAAGCATCAGCAAGATAATTAGAGGAAAAAAGCCAGCCAAAATTGGGTGTCAACAATTACAGTTGTCTACCTTTAGCATTTGGAGTGTTATTCTAGGTTTGTCCTTTTTTTCTTGATTTAGCTTATTCAACTCGCATGTTATTATATTTATATTATGATTTAGCTCAGTTGACCGATAATGCCTACTTCTTACCTGTGGCTTTGGTACTCATACTATACTTCTGTACCATTTTGGTGCATATTCGAGTACCAGCAGCCGCAGTTGATGCCACAACTTGTGTTGATCAGAGTTAGAGATAAGGTGAACTCTCGGAGTTGGAGTTGACTTTTTCTCCTTTCGCTAGTCTTTCCATTTTCGAGACTATTGTATATTGACTTGATAATACTTGTATTCTTTTGTATTAGAGGCTCTTATACCGACAATACTAGGTCATGGGATGCTATTATCTCTCTTATTTCTCTTCAGTTATATTATAATCCTATGATTTATGGCTTGCAATTCTTTTACTTGCACTTTTCCGATATTTATGCCATTTTTCACCAATTAGCCCATTACTTATAGTTCTGGGCTACGATTTGGCTTACCTACTGGCGGGTAAAGTAGGTGCTATCATGACTCAAAAACTGAGTCGTGATGGATGGATTAGGTATAGGGGCACAACTTACAACTGCGACTCCGAGAGTAGAGATTCCACCAACACTGGTGGTTTCACAGCCAACGGTAGCCTAGCCACTCATGACTTCTGAAAAGTAGAAGATACTTGGCTGGTTTTTGGACTGGCACTATCGAGGTTTACAAGGGCTTAAAGGGAGGATGCATTTGAGTTCCTTACAATCTGTGAGGAGAGTTTGTTTAATCTAGGTTCAGTTGAGTCGCATGGTGTGGATTATACCACATTTTAGTTTGATAGAAAAATGAGGCAATGGTGGAGGGGATATATTGATTGTAGGCCAGCTGAATCTCCTCCCATGATATGGAGTCAGTTCTCCAAGGCTTTTTTGGAGAATTACATTAGGGACTTGAAACTTCTAAGAAGTGTTTGAAGTTGTTGAGCAATATATTTATGGAACTTGCAATCAACTCTACAACTCATTAGGTCATTAACAAAATAGTTGTGAATGATGCCAAACTTTTCACTTCTAAGGTGATGGTTGAACATGGGGTTATGCCGTAGTTGTTACAAAGTCCTGTTAGGTAATCCATTATTGGATTTGAAATTAAGAGGACGTTATGTAGAAGCTAGTAGTTGCAAATCATAGAGACAACAATTCAGATGACACATAAAACAATACTAAAAAAGTTATATTATTGTTATGATTTAACTAATTGACCTACATATTAAAAACTAAATAAAAATATAAAAACTATTCGAGAGAAAATCTCCCTAAACAAGACTCTTTAAATGACTATATTGTGCATCTTATTGTGTTAAGCTATGAGAATAGGAATCTTTTATTTATAAAGTTTCAAAATCTTTTCTCCAAGAAAGAGGTTAGCCAAATATGAAAAAGTTTTATATTTTCCTTTTAAAAAAATAAAAATATTTATAATTACTTTTAGTTTCCTTACAAGAAAAAATAAAACTTAATTTTGATATAAAATCAGAACAAAAACAAAAAGGTATGGAGACATATGATCTCCCGACCGAAGTCCCCTTTTTGTTGCAAATATATAAGTGAATCCACCATTTCTTTTTGTCGCTTATTAAGTTATAGTCAATTTCGTCTTTTTGCACATTATTTTATTTTGATACTTCCTTCGTTTACTTTTTACTTATCCATTATATTAAAAATTAATATTCAATAATAATTATAGATAATTTATCATTTTTTGTTTATTTTATCTTTAATATTAAAAGATTACTATTTATTATCTAATAAATTTTTTTAAATATTAAATTTATTATATTATTTAAAATATAATACAACCTAATACAACTAATCTCCAATTTTGATTTTCTGGCAATACCCCTGCGATTCTTCAGCTGTGGCACAAAAACAGTGAAAAATAAATAAATTACGGAGCAGAGGTACTATATGAGCTTGACTGTTTGAGAGCATAACATAGCATGACCAGATTTCCACTTTCCAGCACAACCACATTTTCCAATTCCAGAGAATCAGTTTTTCGTCATTGAACCCCAATTTAGATTTTCCTCATTGTAAATGGCTACTTCAATCCAAAATTTGGTACCACCATTTTTTTGCTATAAGTCGTCGTTTCCATCCCTTTCTTCTCCTATCGCCATTTTCCAAAGAGGGAGGAGCAGAAATGCAAGAAAAATGTTGAGGGTTTGTAGAGCTATGGTTGAGAAGACAGTACAAGGGGCTTCTTCTACTTTTGCTAAAGACATGGAAAGACTTTCAGCGAAGGAGTCTCTGCTTCTTGCAGTGAGTCCTTCTATCTTTTTTATACTTTCTTACTAATCTTGCAGTATTCAATCTTCTAACGCGTGAAGATCCAATTTGTTTCTCTCTGTTATATGAATGATTACAAGTGTCCATGTTTTTCTAATTAATTATCAGAAGAAACAGGTACTTACAGATGATAATTTATTAATCAACTGGTCATGTAAAAAATCAATTACATCTTATAATTCGATGTGAGTTTTGCAAGCATCACTAGTTTCATACCCAGGTGAAAGAGGGCTATGTCAACTTTATGGACAATAGTTTTAACTATGATTAATCATAGAGGTGGCAATTGGGCGGGCTGGGTTAATTTGGACGTGCCAAAACGAGTCAAGACCTAACCCAATCCAAATTTGTTTGGGTCAAAATAGGTTGGTTCAAAACGGGTTATAACCCAACCAATTCTTACTTTTTTTTTAATTGCTTTATTTGTTTTCTTATAAATTTTTATATCGAATAAAATTACTTTTTTCTTTATTATGACTATATATAACATATCAAATTAAAAAAAAGTCTTTTTAAAATATTTTAACAGTTACATATCAACCCAATTTCGATGGTTTAACATGAGTTGAGCTAATAAATAGACGGGTTAACAAACAACCCAAACTTAAACGCGCTGGGTCGGGTTGGGTTTGATTTTGCCGCCTCTAATTAAATCATGTGAGGATTGATTTACTGTTATCCGGAAGAAAGAACTAAGAGGTCGCTGGGTTTGAGGGATAAGGATAATAATCTCGGGATAAGATGCAAGATCCAGCGTTTGGTTAGGGGTATTAGTTAATTTCGACACTAATGATCCCACCATTTGTATTATAATGATGCGATAAGTTATCCCATATATATGACGGGATAACTAATCCCATGGGTTAACTTTGGTTATCCCATCACCTATACCAAACAACCCGTGAACTAATTAAATTATGGAATATCTTCAAAATTTTATCAAAAGGGATGAATTTTTAACATTTGCTTTCTACAATTTTTGGGGTTGTCTTTCATCCTTTTACATTAATTTTGGGAATACACAGTGGGACGTCAGTATATAGAGAAGATGCTAGATTCTTCACCTCTGTAGCTGTTGGAGTGACACATATCGGTTGAAGGGGAATGAGTTGTTGTCTTTTTGTATGGTTTTGAGAAATTCTCATTTCACGAGTTAGATTTTGGGTTGAGTTAGGCTCAAAGTTCATTATATTAACATTGTATTGTATTAGTGCCAGAGTCATCCCCATTCTTTTGGTTTAACCAATGTTGGCCCCATGTTATGTTGTCCACGCTTCGGATATCCGATCCTACACATGATGGGACTGTTAGAGTGTCTCACATAGTTATGTGAATGAGTTGTTGTTTTCTTATATGTTAGTGGGATTTCCTCACCTCATGGGTAAACTTTTTGAGTTGAGTTAGGCTTAAAGTCCATATTCTTAATTGTATTATGTTTATGTTTGAGTTGCTTGTTTTATCTCAGAAACAAGCTTTCTACCTCCCAAAGTAGGGTAAGGTCTGCGTACACACTATCCTCCCGAGATCACACTTATGGGATTACACTAGTTAATGTTGTTGTCGTTGTTGCTTGTTTTAACTTAAAGAGTAATTTGTAAATCCAATTTGTATTAGGTAAGCTTAGGGGTCTTTTGGGACTCTGAGGGACATTCTCTGTGCCACTTGTAAATTATTATCTTGTATATTACTTACCCTCCGTCCCAAATTATGTGTCGCCATTTCCTTTTTGGTCCGTCCCAAAAAGAATGTCGTCTTTTCTTATTTGGTAAGTTTGTAAAGACACAATTACAATTTTACCCTTAGTGGTCCCACTTGATTTTAAATACTATTACTCTTTTTTTTATTTGTTTTTTCAATTAAAAGTGGTCCCACTTGATTTTAAACACTGTTACTCCTTTCTTTAAGAAGGGTGATTTTGTAACTTTAACAAAATACTTATTTCTTAAATATCGTGTCCGGTCAAATGGCGACGCATAATTTGGGATGGAGGGAGTATTTAATGTCCCATCCTTTATGTCAGTTGTCTTAAATGACAGGAGTACATAAACATAAGAACTAAAGGAAAAATGATGGTGTAGACTGACAGAAAAGGTTTACTCCTGTTGTTTCATTTTACTTGACACTGTTTCTTTTTTAGCATGTTCCAAAAAGAATGACATCTTTCTATTTCTGAACACATTTATACTTAAAACTTCTCATTTTACCATTAATAACATGATTTTATAGCCACATAACTGTGGTGACATGTTCAGGGCCACACCTTCCATAACTCTTTGTTGTATAAATTCTGTGTACACGTTCACATAAAATAAGACAGATTATATATCCTCTTGTCTCTTTACATTTTTCCTGCAATTCATAATTTTCTTTAGATTAATTTCGTTCACTGTTTCTTCTATCATCTACTCAATCAAAGAAATGGCCTTGAGTAAACTGAATGATTATGTATGTCCCATTTCAATTTGAGAAAAGGCTCAGGGAATGGTGAGCAGAGTGCCATGGTAGATGCAAAGTTGTACAAGAGGGTTAACGTGGTGGGGCCTGGGAGCTTTGGAGAACAACATTATGGTTACTGTAGACCAACATTATTGATTATATTGTTCTATTTATTTTCAAGGAATTGCTATTCTGTTATTTTCTATGTGTCCCTTGAGCAGTAAAAAAAAATAATTTTCTCTGTTATAGTTCAAAGATGCTGGTGGATTTGAGGCACTGGTCACTGGGAGGACAACAGATGTACAATGCATTGACGTGAATGAGAGGATCATTGGTCTTGAGAGGCTCAATCCGACACCTCGTCCCACAACGTAATGTGTTAAATCTTACCAGCGAACTTCATTTTCAAGATTCTTGACAAGGTATTCATTGGTGGTTTCATTGCCAGGTGTCCTAATTTGGAAGGTCGATGGAATTTTGAGTGGTTTGGAGTTGGTAGCCCAGTTCTTGTCTTAGCCAAATTGTTTTTTGGGTAAGTTCTATTTTTCGGGATAACATTCACTTTTATTTTCCCTATTCCAACTTACATCAACTCTTTAAGGTATGAACTAAGAAAATGAAATAAAGTAGCTGTGCAACAACAAGAGTAACAACATACCCAGTAAAATTCCACAATTGAGGTCTGGGGAGGGTAAAGTATACGCAAACCTTACCACTATCTCGGAAAGGTAGAGAGGCTATTTCCGAATGACGCTCGGCTCAAATGTAGCAAATCCAAGTACAAAGAAGAGAAAAACAGTGAAGAAAATATGACAACTAAAAAAGTGAAATATGTTTCTAAAAAGCCAAAAGTTGATTCAAAATCCCAATGTATTTTTTTTTTTTTAAAAAACCCTTCTCAACCCAAAACCTTATCGGTGGTCCTTTTGATCACCGGAATACCTCCTTTACTTCATCTTTCTCTCAATCCTTCCCCACCATAGTCACCATCACCCACCTGCGACCTAGTCCCAAAAAACCCACCAGCGGAAACTCTCCCACGCGCCACCCAATTTCCCCAGTCACCGACGTGCCGGCGCGTGACACCCTTCAGTCAGTTTTCCAACTTATCCAGCTTCAACGACACTAATTTTCGGATACTACCAACAGAATCAGACCTTTATTTCAAGTCAACAATAATCACCCACTGTTTCCTTTTCTTTTTCTTTCCACCAATACTATGGGCGATGACACCATCTATTTCGCCGTTGGTTTCAAATCTTATGATATCACCAGGGTAACTTCCAGAGCTGAAACAGGTATGATTGGGTAGAGAGAGGTCGCAATATGATGACAAGGTTGTGTTTTAGCCTGAAGACAATGGAGTGGCTAGTATACACTCTCAAGGAAGCATCGAAAAGTCATGGATATTCTGTACGCCGATGGAAACGTAGGGATCACTTTGCAGAACTTTTTTGCTCAAGAAACTACAACAAATTTGATCGTTATATTAGCATTATTAAGTTGCAGGACAAGAGAAGAGCTGTCATCATCATCCCTGAGTGGTCATTAAATTCTGGATGGATGGACATAGCTACCAAAATATCAGTCTTCATAAATGCTAAAGCCCAGAAGACAGGTGGAACATCATACAGGAAAACGGAGGGGATTTATTATTCTCAGACACTGTCAGGAGCAATAAATGGTCTACAATAGAATTAAATGGTGCCAGGATTCAACAAAAAGGGAATACGCTTTCTATCTCAGGAAAAACTCCTACTACTCAGGACGAGTCATTAGCAAAGAGCGTCTCGGTACCCTCCCAGAGATCCCAGGTGTCACTTTATCGGAGATTCGACGTTGGGTTGCCAGCACCTGGAGACACTATCATGGTATCAATATCTACAATTTGGGGGGTAACCAGTTCCTTTTCGAATTTCCCAATAGAACAACTGCTGATCACATAATAAGGGGAAATTGGTTCTGGAAATCCCACAAATTCAATCTTCAGTGGTGGTCGCTGACCTCAACTGCCATTCACCAGCAATTAGATCAAGTAGATCAAGTCTGGATCAGAGTAGTTGGATTACCCCTCCAACTTTGGTCCCAAAAAGTCTTCTGTGAGATTGGAAATTTCTGTGGAGGATGGATCCGAACTGAAGAAGAGACGGAACTACGTAATCACCTCAAATGGGTGAGACTCAAGGTGCGTGGAGATGGTGAATCGGTACTGAGCTCAGTGGACTTGAATCATGAAGGTTTGACCTTTAAGTGCAGATATGGGTTTAGACGCCGGCAAGAGTGATCTCCGATGAACTTAACGTTGAACATATGAATATCCGATGGTCTGAAGAAGAAACTGGTCACAAGGGGGAAGATAGCCTTATAGGGTCTACTGAGGTGATAGGGCATGTGGGTTCTTCGTATGATTTGGAGATTTCAAAATGGCCAGCTATCCCAGCACGTGTAGCTGCATGTGTGCCAGTGATTAATGACAATATTCCTTTTAAGTCTGTGAATAACAGGAAACATTTGGGCCCAGATCTTTTGGCCCATTTTATTTCAACTGGGCTTCCTGTAGAGAATTCCTTTGGGAAAATTTCAGAAATAGCAACTTTCTAGCCTTAATTATAACTTTTATAGCAACAATTTCATACAACAACAACAAACCCAGTGTATTCCCACCTAGTGGGGTCTGGTGGGGGGTAAGATGTACGCAGTCCATACCTCTACCTCTAAAGAGGTAGAAAGGCTGTTTCCGATAGACCGGGCTCAAGACACAAGACACCGCACAAATACATAGATACATAGTAAAGCACAGAACAAGATTTCATTTCATAAAAACGGCACCCATAAGTAATAAAAACAGAGAAAAGCACACAGGATCGTAATAAAACATGGAACCAGGTACCATAGCAAGAATAATACCCCCACCAAGTAATTCCCTACACTAGCGACCCAAACTGGCCCTAGCCTTCTGCCCTAATTCGCGTCCTCCAGATCTTCCTATCTAGGGTCATGTCCTCGGTGAGCTGTAACTGCTCCATGTCCCGCCTAATCACCTCACCCCAGTACTTCTTCGGCCTACCCCTACCCCGCCTAAAGCCATCCAACGCTAGCCTCTCACACCTACGAACCGGGGCATCCATGCCCCTTCTCATCACGTGTCCGAACCATCTCAATCGGACCTCCCGCATCTTATACTCCACTGGGGTCACACCAACCTTCTCCCTGATAATCTCATTCCGAACTCTATCCCCTCTAGTCAGCCCACACATCTAACGCAACATCCGCATTTCTGCCACCTTCATTTTTTGGATGTGGGAGTTCTTAACTGGCCAGCACTCCGCTCCATACAACATGGCCGGACGGACTACCGCCCTGTAGAATTTGCCTTTAAGCTTGGGCGGCACCTTCTTATCGCACAACACCCCCGACGCGAGCTTCCACTTCATCCATCCCGCCTCAATACGGTGCGAGACATCCTCGTCAATCTCGCCGTTACCCTGGATCACGGACCCGAGATACTTGAAACTATCCCTCTTACATACCTCCTGTGATTCCAACTTCACTACCACCTCATTCTCCAGCCTCACGTCATTAAACTTGCATTCTAAATACTCTGTCTTGCTTCTGCTCAACCTGAACCCTTTAAACTCAAGCGTTTATCTCCACACCTCTAGTTTGTTATTCACACCCCCTCACGTCTCATCAATCAAAACTACATCATCTGCAAAAAGCATACACCAAGGCACCTCCCCTTGAATATGCCGCGTTAGCACATCCATCACCAAAGCAAACAAAAAGGGACTAAGAGTAGATCCCTGATGCAATCCTGTCAAGACAGTGAAATGGTCTGAGTCTCCTCCCGCCGTCCTCACCTGAGTCTTCGCTCCATCATACATGTCCTTAATTGCTCTGATATACGCCAGCGGGACTCCACTCACCTCCAAGCATCTCCAAAGCACCTCCCTGGGGACTTTGTCATATGCCTTCTCCAGGTCGATAAACACCATGTGCAGGTCCTTCTTCCTTTCCCTATACTGTTCCACCAGCCTTAGTACCAGGTGGATTGCCTCCGTCGTCGAGCGGCCAGGCATAAATCCAAACTGATTTTCCGAAATAGACACTATCCGTCTCATCCTCACCTCGACCACTCTCTCCCAAATCTTCATAGAGTGACTCAATAACTTAATCCCCCTATAGTTATTGCAACTCTGTATGTCACCCTTATTCTTATAGAGAGGGATCATGGTACTCCACCTCCAAGCCTCGGGCATTTTTGCCGTCTTGAAGATTTCGTTAAACAATCCAGTCAACCACCTTACACCAACCTCTCCAGCGAACTTTCAAAACTCCACCGGAATCTCATCCGGCCCCATCGCCCTACCCCCTCGCATCCTGCGAACAACCTCTCTAACCTTTTCTACCTTGAAACGTCTACAATAACTAAAATCCCGGCACTCCTCTGAGTGCTCCAGCTCCCCTAGCACAATAGCTCTATCCCCTTTGTCATTCAAGAGCCTATGAAAGTACGACTGCCATTTATTCCTAATGTGGCCGTCCTCCACCAGCACTGTACCGTCCTCCCCCTTAATGCACCTCACCTGGTCGAGGTCGCGACCCTTCCTCTCCCTAGCCTTAGTGAGTCTAAACAACTTTTTCTCCCCTCCTTTCCCCTGTAACCCTGCATACAAGCTCTCAAAAGCGGCCGTTTTAGTCGCCGTAACTGCTAACTTAGCCTCCTTCTTAGCTAGCCTGTACTCTTTCCTGTTCACCCGCTTCTCTACTTCGTCCTTACTCTCAACCAACTTATCATACGCCTCTTTCTTGGTCCCCACTTTCTTCTTCACCTCTTCATTCCACCACCAATCCCCCTGATGATGCCCAGCTCGGCCCCTAGAAACACCCAGCACCTCCCTTGCATTCTCCCTGATGCACCTAGCCATCCTATCCCACATACTATCCACGTCCCCCCTACACTCCCACACCCCCATTCCCGCCAACTTCTCCCCTATCTCCCACGCATTCACTGGCGTCAAGCCGCCCCCACTTAATTCTAGGTCGACACTCCTCACCCCTCCTCTTTCTGTTCTTCTTTATACCCAAATCCATAACCAGGAGCCTATGCTGGGTCGAAAGGCTCTCACTCGGGATGACCTTACAGTCCTTACACAACACCCTATCCCCTTTCCTAAGCAACGAAAAGTCAATCTGGGTCTTGGCTATCGCGCTTCGAAAGGTGATCAGGTGGTCGTCCTTCTTCGGGAAGCCTGAGTTCACCACCACCAGCCCAAAGGACCTCGCGAAATCCAATAGAGTAGCCCCCTCTTCATTTCTCTCCCCAAAACCAAAACCACCATGCACATCACCAAAGCCTCCCGGTAACGCCCCGATGTGCCCGTTGAAATCTCCTGCTACAACAATCTTCTCCGAGCTAGGCACGCCTCTCACCACCTCATCCAAAGCCTCCCAAAACCGCCTCTTCTCCTCCCCCTCCGAGCCCACTTGCGGCGCATAGGCACTACACACGTTCAGGGTAAACCCCCGAATGACCAGTTTAATAGCCATCAAACTGTCGTTGATCCTCTTCACCTCTACTACCTGACCCCTAAGCTCTTCATCTACTAAGATGCCAACTCCATTCCTATGCCTCTCGCTCCCAGAGTACCACAGCTTGTAACCATCCACATCCCTAGCCTTAGACCCCACCCATTTGGTCTCTTGAACACACGCAATATTAATCCTCCTCTTTCTAAGAATCTTCACAAGCTCTATGGACTTACCCTGAAGGGTCCCTATATTCCAAGACCCAACCCTCAGCCTACCCTCACTATCCCCACGTCTTCCTCTACCGCCCCTGAGGCCAAACCTTGGTCTCCCTCCCACTCCCGCCCTTTCCTCACCCCCCGCCCCCACAACAGCCCCACGCCCCACCCCCCTCGGACATGACCCTATCCAACCATCACCGTCCACCGCCACTACTACAAGCAAATATAAGAGAATATAACCAGTGGTAGTAGTAGTAGCAAAGCAGCAGCAAGAATACAAGGCTCAAACAAATACGAAGAAATAATAAAGAAACAAAACTAAAGTCAAATAGAGAGCAAACACCACTGGGCTCAACACCCAAAGCCCCAAACAGAGCCCCGAGCCGCTAACCCAATAGACGCAGTGCAAGAAACGACAACAGGCAACAGACAATATCAACAAATCAAACACAAGTCAAGATACAGGAGATAGCACTAGCATAATACGAGGAATGAAATACTGAAAATAACAAAGGTTAGAAGTCACCGGGTTACGCTTGTAGGCCAAGTCGGAAACCAAAATCCAACGTAGATCGGACTCTGGTCGCCGGTGCTGAGACGGAGAGGGCGGCGGTCGCCGGTCGCCGGTGCTGAGACGGAGAAGGAGAAGGCGGCGGTCGCCGGTGCTCCGGTCGCCGGTGCTGAGAGGGAGCCATGGCTGCTGAGAGGGAGCGGCGGTCGCCGGTGCTGGGAGGGAGCGGCGGTCGCCAGTCGCCGGTGCTGAGCCGGAGAGGGTCGCCGGTCGCCGGTGCCAGTGCCGGAGCCGGTGATAGGGTTTACGGCGGCGGTGGCCGGCTGTTTCTGTGGCGGCGGCGGCGCTGTCTCGCCGATGGCGGCGCCGGGTGCCGGAGATCGGCGGTCGGCCGAGGGGGGGCGGGTGGGGGCGGCGACGGTGCGCCGGGGGCCGGAGGTCGGCCTAGGTTTACGTTTAGAGAGAGAGGTAGAGAGAGAGAGAGAGTCTAGTGACTAGTATAGCAACAGTTTCATAATTACGAAAAATAGCAAATTGTATTTGTATTTAAGTAAAATGTTGCTATATAAATACATATACAAATATATATGTATTACTCATAAATGCACAACTGAAAAATACATATTCTTCTATTATTATGAAGTGGGTAAAATATTGCTAATTTTGCTATAAGTTGTAATTTTGAAAAAGTGTTGCTATTTATTGTTATTATAGTCTTAAGGATGCTAGTTTCTGTAATTTTTCCAATTCCTTCTCTATTTTATCGGACCCACTTACTGTGGAACTTGAGGCTAATTTAATTAGGCCACAACCCCACATCAGATAAGAGGAGAACGTAACAAAACAGGTGATATTGTCAAGGGAGAAAGAAAAACCTCAGGGGAAGAGAGTAATAGAGACAGTGATGGGAATTAATCCAGATGCCCTGGAGGTATTTTTGCCACTGGTGAACACATGCATGTCAGGAGACTGTTCGCAGAGAACTGAAGCAGTCAACACTAGTTTGACTACTTTTGAGGAAGCTCTGTTCCCTTAAACCAACGTAGCCAGAGGAAGGAGACGATCCAGAGTTCGAAATTCCAATTTGGATCCACAAGAACATCAACAACTTGGCCAAGGATTTTGGTGTGGACATCAAGGGGTGTAAAGAGGAAGCTTTATTATTATTCATGAAGATCGATAGTTTGAGGAAAAATACCACTGATGAGCGGGAGAGTATCAGTAAATCAACACCAGCAATCAAGGGGTCTAAAGAACTGAAGAGTTTAGAGTGTGGGATCAATTTCAGAAGCAACGGCACAAGAAGCAAAGGGGAATGCACTGCTCCAAGTTTCCAATGACAGTTAAGATAATCTCATAGAATGTGAGGGGCCTTAACCAGGCAAACAAGAGGTATTTTATCAAGAACTTAATCCATGGATGGAAAGCAGATGCGTACTGTTTTCAAGAGACGAAAATTGAGGGAGACATCAGAAACATTGTTAAAGACTTGTGGGCTAACAGAGGGGTAAAATTTTGTCAACTTGAAGCTAGAAGAACCAAAGGGGGCTTTTTAATTCTATGGGATGGGAAAGTCTGGGATGGAGATGTCAGTAGCATAGGAGCTTATTCTATACCCTGCAAGTTCACGGCCAAGAATCAAGATTTTGTTTGGCTACTTACAGGCAGTTATGCTCTAAATAACAGAGTAGAAAGAGAAGATGTATAGTGGGAGGTTGGATCAGCAAGAGGTTTGTTCAATGGTCCTTGGGTGGTTTGCGGAGACACTAACACAGTTAGGTACCCTTCTGAAAAGAAGAACTGCTCCAGAATATCAAAAGCAATTAATGATTTTTCTGAATTTATTGTAGACCTGGAACTGCTGGACCCTCAACTAGTTGGTGGTAAATATACCCGAAGGAAAGGGGATAGACATGATGTTGCTGCTAGACTTGACCGGTTCTTAATTTCTAATGAATGGGATGAAGGATTCAGAAACATTAAGCAATCAGTTTTACAGAGGGTAACATCTGATCACACGCCTATAATGCTGCAATGTGGGAGTTGGGATCCCATGAGGTCTTATTTCAAGTTCGAAAACTGGTGGTTGCATACAGAGGGGTTCTTGGAAAGGGTCAAAGAGTGGTGGACCTCTATAGTCTGTGAAGGAAGGCCTGATTTCGTCTTAGCTTTCAAACTTAAGGCATTGAAGTCCAAATTGAGGGATTGGAGTAAGACAAACCAGGGCAACCTAGCCTTGCAGAAGCAGAGCATACTCAATCAACTTGCTGATCTTGAGGAAACCCAGGATCAAAGAGCTCTAACTGAAGAGGAGACGTACTCAAAGGCTGAACTTCTCCTAGAGTTTGAGAACATAGCTAAATATGAAGAGATAGCATGGAGACAAAGATCAAGGCTTAAGTGGTTGAAGCAGGGCGATAATAATACCAAGTTCTTTCATAGAACCGCCAATGCACATAGAAGGCATAACAATATTGATGAGCTAAATGTGGGTGGAGAAACCTATCAAAGATCCTAAAGTTATAAAGAAAGAAATAGTGGAATTCTACCAGAAATTATATACTGAAACTGAGACATGGAGACCATCAGGTGGATGCAGGGAGGAGCACAAAATTTCCGAAGAAGATAATTTTATGCTACAAAAGAAGTTTGAAGACCAAGAGATATGGGATAGTGTGAAGCTTTGTGCTGGAGACAAAGCTCCTGGGCTTGATGGCTATACCATGGCCCTCTATAATCTTTGCTGGGAGGTAATAGGTGTGTAGGTGATTGCTGCTGTTAGGAATTTCCATGACAGATGTGTTTTTGAGAAAAACTTCAACTCTACTTTTGTGGCTTTAATTCCCAAAAAGGTGGGTGCAAAGGAGCTCACCGATTTCAGACCAATCAGTCTAATTGACAGTGTGTATAAGATCATCTCCAAATTGCTCACCGAAAGACTCAAAAAGGTGATGCACAAGTTGGTGGACACTCAACAGCTGGCCTTTATTAAAGGAAGACAAATAATGGATGCTAATAGCTCATGGAAAATGAGTGTGTAGATTCTAGAATCAGAAACAATGCTCCAGGTACTGTATGTAAGCTGGACATACAGAAAGCGTACGATTACCTTAATTGGCAGTTTTTGTCGGAAACCCTCTCTATAAGAGGTTTTGGTGGCAGATGGCTAAGATGGATGAAGTTTTGTATTACAACACCCAAATTTTCAGTTCTTATTAGTGGCTCTCCGACAGACTTTTTCTCGGCTCAAAGAGGTTTAAGACAAGGTGACCCGCTATCTCCTTTTCTTTTCATCATTGCTATGGAAGGACTAAATGAGATGTTGAAGATTGCTCAAGAAAACCTTTGGCTAAAGGGCTTCAGAGTATCAAATAGAATGGGCTTTAAACTGGAGATCAGACATAGACAATACGCAAATGATACTCTCACCTTCTGCGATGCCAACAGAGAACAACTGAGGATTTTGAGAGTGAAATTTATTCTTTTTGAAGCAATATCTGGACTTCATATTAACTGGAACAAGAGTTTCTTATATTCAGTTAATGTAGTCCCTAATCTACCATCTCTGGCGAGGACCCTTGGTGGAAGAATCGGTGACCTCCCTACGACGTATTTGGGGATGCCTTTTGGAGCTAAAAGCAGGTCTATAAGTATTTGGGATGGAGTGATTGAAAAATGTGAAAAAAGATTGGTGAATTAGAAGAGTCAATACCTGTCCCGAGGGGAAGACTAATGCTAATCAATAGAGTCCTGGATTCCATGCACACCTACATGATGTCCCCTTTTCATATTCTTAATGGTGTTATTGAAAGACTGAATGCTATGAGAAGAAACTTCATTTGGGAGGGAAACAGTGAGACCAAAAAGTTCCATTTGGTTAAATGGAAGGTTTTGACTGGGAGCAAACAGGTTGGCGGTATTGGAGTGAGGAATTTGAAAACTCAAAACCAATGTTTATTGATGAAATGGCTGTGGAGGTTAGCATCAAATGTACAAGCACTGGGGAAGGAGGTAGTCCAGTCAAAATATGAAATGGAAGAGCACTGGACAACTAAAATGGTTACCGGCATTTATGGAACTAGTCTTTGGAGAGCCATAAGAAACCTCTACCAAATTTAAGAGGAAACTGGAAAATCAAGATTGGAAATGGTGTGAAGGTATCTTTCTGGCAAGATATGGGAAGATATTTGGCTGGAACAAGGCTCTTTGAAAGCCCTTTATCCAGATATATGTAACCTCAACCAACAGCAAAAGGCCTCTGTGGCAGAAGTCTAGTCAAACCAAGGATGTAATTTGAGCTATCGAAGACCTTTAAATGATTGGGAGATCCAAAGATTAGTAGATTTCTATCGAACTTTGGAACAATTCAGAAGTGATATTAATGTCCAAGAAGGGCTTACAAGAAGTTCAATCCTTGTATGAGTCAGATCAACGGGTGGCCCTGGAAATTGATTTGGAAAGCCAAAATTCCCTATAAAGTGTGTTGCTTTACCTGGTTGCTTTCTAAACAGGCTGTTTTGACTCAGGAAAACCTTATGAAGAGGGGTTTCCATTGCTTTACCTGGTTACTTTCTAAACAGGCTGTTTTGACTTAGGAAAACCTTATGAAGAGGGGTTTCCATTTTAGTCCTAGATGTTTCCTATGTGTGGAAGAGGCTGAGACTGTTACTCACCTGTTTCTTCACTTTAGGATTACCAATCTTTTGTGGGATCTTTTTTGGGTGATGCCAAGGAGAGTAACCCAGACCCTGAAGATATGGAGTAGTTATGCCAACATCTCTGGAGATAAAGATAGATAGAAAATCATTCCAGCTTGTTTATGGTGGTCAGTGTGGCAAGAAAGAAACCTTAGATGTTTCCAGAACAAGAGCAACACTATCCAAAAGTTGAAGATGAATTGCTTGGTGTTGTTTCATTTTTGGTGTAAACAGGAGTATATGGAAGATCTAGAATCAGTTATGAACGTCTTAGGCTCTTTGTAATTTTAACTATAGGGTTGAAGATCTTCATGTATACTCTTTTACTTTTGTAATTAGGAACTTGTAACATGTTGTGGCAGGTTTGAATTTTTTGAAATAGAAATACAAGTTGTTACTTTATCAAAATAAAAATAAAAATATGACAACTAATTAAACATAGAAAAACATTAATCAACCACAAAATAAAATAGTGCGGTAATCGAAACACAATAAATAACAAAATGATAGATATCTACGAGTGAACCCTAAGCTACCATACTACGGTGCACGACGACACTCCTACCCAACTAACTTTCTACTCTAATACGCATCTTCCATACCCTCTATCTAAGGTCATGTCCTCGGTGACCTGAATATGCTCCATGCCCAGTCTAATCGCCTTACCTCAATACTTCTTCGTCTTACCTCTACCTCGTTTAGCACCACTATATCCGGATTCCCACACCTCCTCACTGGGTTTCTGAACTTCGCCTCTTCACTTGTTCAAATCATCTCAATCTCGCTTCCCTCATCTTGTCCACCATGGAGGCCACTCCCACCTTATATCGAATAACCTCATTCCTGATCCTATCACACTTCGTATGTCCGTACATCCATCTCAACATCATCATCTCTGTGACATACATCTTATGAACATGAGAGTTTTTGACTGCACAATACTCCATCTCATATAACAATGTCGGTCTAACCACCACTTTATAAAGTAGATGTACAAATAATGAATCTATTGTACGTGGAGTAGTTTATCCTTTTCCTGAAACCTGTATGTGCTGCTGATAAACAATTGGCATATTCGAGATCATATAGAGACCATTTCTTGAAGACTTAACGGTTTAGAGAACAAAGTTTGAACCATGGATATGATGGTTGCTTTCCATTATCTATAGTGCTTGCTGAATGTTTAAAAATCTAATCATTCCCTCCATACTTTTTTCCCAATGGCAAATTAGTCGATAGTTGATTGAGCAATTGTGCCTACTGAATTGTGATGTAATTACACTATATGCCGGAGCTTTTGCGTAGAATTTGAATCTTTTCCATCTTTGAACCTGATAATTTCCTAGAAGTCAGAGATTGGTAGAATAGTTTTATCTAAGGTGTCTTCATCAGGGAAAAAGTAAAATGCTAAAGAAATGCCTATATCTTGCTTCATCCATCTAGAGGCTCCTCCCTTTTTCTTTGCCTTTTCTTTATTTCTTCCATTTCAGATGCCACGTAATATTTGAATTACTTTATTTTTTTAAATGCTCTTTGTTTATGAAAGGAAAGACAATACATTTACCTAAGTTGCTCGGACTCTTTACTTCGGTGCCACACCTATATCGACACGATGTGGGTGTGGGTATGGAATCTGTACCGGATATGGTCAACTGATTTTGGGTATTTTGACCAAAATTGACAGGCAAATACAAGATAGATACTATCATTTTTGCAATAAAAACAAAAGCTAAGTTGAAACTAAAGAAAATGGAATACCTTATATATACAAATTTCTATGTTTCTCATTTTTCTTATATCTCCTTCTGGAATTCTTACCTTGATCAATATTTTCTCTTTACTTCTAAGTTTTCTACTTAACATGTTATGATTTTGACATATAACTCTATTTTTAAATATTTGATTTACTTTTAGCCGAATCCCTGCACCCATACCATAGCCGGAAGGGATAGCGTATCCACAGAAGAGAGAGTACGGGCCCTTGCCCAACAACCCCTTAGAGGAAGAGCCAAACAGGGGGGACAGCGGGTAGGAGAAATGGAGGTATGAGGCCGGAGAGTCGGTAACCTGAGATCGCCTAAGATCGAATGGAACTGTCTTTGATTGAGACGGTGGAGCCTCGAAAAGCACTGTTGAGAGGAAGATCCTTGGCCCCTCTTCATTCTCTACAGGGTTCCAAACCTTTCTTCAACATAGGTGACAACGAGCCAGGCCAACCAAGGGCACCCCTTCCTAGTCCGCTTTGTCGGTTGAGTAAACAAACCCGGATTCTCTCTTTCTTAGAATTCAACATTTATGATATGTTTTGCATCTTGTTCGCCCACTCTGATAGTCGCTGCAGGATCAATCAGAAAAAAGTTTCAAAACAGTGGAGCGCCGGAGTGCGGAGGTTGTTCCCATCATTGAAGTCAGGGTGTGGGACTGAGCCTTCCGAATGAGAAAGAAGAAACTACTTCTAGTAGAAGTGGTAGAATTATTCCAAGTATTTCAGCTGGAACAGCTATGCGCTACCTTGCCTCGCACGCAAGCAACCATTGCAAGCGCCCGGCGCCATTTCTGGACCTAGCAGCAGACGGGCGGGCCGTGCCTGAATTCAGACCGGACCAGACTCTTCTTTGTTTGAGCTGCTCCCAGGCACGCAGACCCGAAGGTATTCGTGCTTGGATGGCGGCTCAAGATCAGCCTCATGAAAACCTTATATTTCCTGAGGAGTTTTACCACGTGGAAAAAAGATCCAAACCTTCTTCTTCGGAGCGGAAAGGGACGTGGCCAAAACATATAAAGATCGGTGTAGTCGCTCATAGGGACATATCTATCCGGATAGAGGATAGTCTAGGGTCCGGCCTGCTTCCCGCCCGAAAGAACCGCTCACTAGCTAGCCGGACTAGTGGGGGCCCTATCTGGAGACATACTGAAAACCATGCCTTTCGAACCGAACGCTAACTTGCTCTCAGGCAGAAGCACTAGGAGCTATGGAATTAGGGGGCCAGATGAAGGCTACTTTAGAGTAGATCCAGCTTCCCTCCGGGTCTCAATTAGGGTATGTATCTGCATTTGGACCAACAACATACCTAGTATATTCCCAAAAACTAGGTTCTAGGAAGCGTAAAGTGTGTGCAGTATGTACCACTACCTTAGAGGTGAGGTAGAGAGACTGTTTTCGAAAGATTCTGGTTCAAGACAAAAATATTCCTGGGAAGAACTTAATATAAGAACAAGAAATAATAGATAAAAACAAATAACATATACTAACAACTGAAAAGGTGCAAATATATCCCCGACTATGATAAAGGGTACGTATATACCCTCTGTCATACTTTGGGTACACATATGCCCCTACCGTTAATGAAATGGTATTTATATGCCCCTCACATTAATGGTAGGAGCATATGTGCACCCAAAGTATGAAAGAGGGTATATACTTACCATTTATCATAGTCGGAAGTATGTTTGTCTCTTTTCGGTTTAATTTTTTTATTCCAAATAATTAACCCACTACCCAACCCAATAAATCCAGCGAACCCGATTTCAAACCAACTCGATCCGACTTTTATTTTTTTGTTCCGAACTCGATGCTTCCTCTGTTTTTCTCTTAAATGTGAACTCCAATCAAATTACAGTGATTGGTCGCTTATACTTGTTAATCGTGCTGGTCCGGTTCAAATCGGCACCGGCCTATTAAGTGTAACCGATCTGTGGGGCGGTCCGGTTCAGGCCCAGTTCTTAATGGTTCGGTCCGAGCCCAACAGTAAAAATTCCCCAAATAGCCCGTGATCGACCCACTTAGTCTAGATCCGGTTTTAACTGGTCTGGACCGGTTCAGCCCGACCCACTTAGATAAATGGGCCGGTTATCGATCCTTTATGTAAAAAGAAAAATTAAATTAAATTCGGATTTACATGTTTTTTCCAATATATACTATATATACACACCTATATACATTTTAAATATGTTAAACAATCAACATATAACATATATACATTATATATTATATTATTTTAGAAAACATATACACATGTATACAATAAATATATACTACTTTAGAGTTTAGATTTTAGTCTATATAGAAAATATACACATATAATCATATATACATACTATATAATTTATATACTACTATTTGCCAAAAACCATTTTTGCAGTTAATTTTGAAAAGTTAGTTTTTCCTTTAGCAAGATTAATAAGATTGTTTTTGTTAGAAATAAAATATCCATCAAAAACACAGTTTTTGTTAAGCTCTTTATAGTTAATAACCATTCGAGCTTTACCTCTTTTTTGCTTGTGTGATTTCTCACCATGAATGTGGGACTGCTATGTGGGCTTCTGCTAGGTCTAATTAACTTTAAGTTAACTAGCTCTTGAATCTGAATTTTGAATTCATCGTTATCGTCTTCATTGTAGAGCATGGGTCTTACTCTTATAATGATTCTTGGATCTTTGAGGGTTAAAATTGCTTCTTCTTGATTTTTTTTTCCAGTTTTCTAAAGGATTTTCACCATAAGATTTTTGCAAGTTATTTTTTATCCATTCTAGATTAAGACATTTGCGATAATAAGTTTTTGGATTTTCTAAAAATTTTCTTTTGAATTTTTTTTTCCTTTTTCCAAAACATAAGATTATGTTTTCATGGAATTTTAATAAAATGATTATATGGAGTTTTGAAAATAACCATGTAAATCGTTTGATGATAATCTTGAAATAGCTAAATAAAATCATTTCCCAGAAGTAGGTCAATTTCGAATGAGTTTATCATAAGCATAAACTTTCTTTATAGAAACAATTTTTGATCCCGAAATTATTTCTACATTTTCCTTTGAATGTGTCAGCTTTTCTCTGTCACTTGTTGTACCTACAACTGAAACGTTAGTAGCATTGATGTCCCAATCTGTTAAAAAGAAAGATTTTGCCAAACTGGCTTCAGATCCATTATCAATTTGACCACAAATAGTCAATTTTTGGTATCGTAGGCAGTAATTTCTATGAAAACTGATACTCGAAAGGAGGTTTCTTTAGGCATTAGTGACATAACATGGAATAGTAGTTTTGATAGTATCTAACTGTATAGGTAGTTTGACCATTTCTATACAGCTATAATCATTACCTTCAAAGGTTTTGTAGGTGTATGGTCTACCTTTATAGATGGTTAATCCGTCCAAGATACTTTTCTTGACGTGATTTGCTGGTGCTCCTGTTGGTATCAGGATGCGTTGTTTACACCAATCGCTTCCACTAAAGAATCTACTGCAACTTTGGTGTCATTAGTTTTTATTTTCTTTTGAGAATACTTTGGTGATATTTTTTTTCTTATGGAATTTCTTCCATAATCTAGGGAAAGTCTAGAATTAGTGCTTGAGCTTCCTATTTCCTGTGTTTTTCCAAAATGAATTTCATATTCATCTGGTATATTTGCTTGTTGAATATCTGCTACAGTTCTGACAATTCCTGCACATTCATGATCAATTTCAACCATACTTTTACTTTTATAGACATTGCCATAATTTGAATTGGTAACTGTATATAGAGCCTGGTAATAGATGCTCATAATATCGTTACTTTGTTTGAACAAATCCTTTCTTTTTACCTGAAAATGCAGACTTAAGACATCATTAAAATCAACGTCTTTTAGTGATATACAATATCTGTGATAATAGGTAAATAGTAGTTTGGTGTATGCCAAATTTCCTTTTATTATTCCTAGATTTCCTTCTCTGGCATTTAGGAATCTTCTATATGAAAGATTAATAACTATTGGGCAATTAACCCCTTCTTTAAATGTCAGTTTGACTAAAATTTGAATTCCTCCTAGATGAATGTAATTTATCTTTGTACTTTTTCTGTCGGGAATTTTTTTTAATATGAATGTAAAATCAAACCAAATCAAGCCAGATAAAAATCAATTTGTTTAATCGATTTGGTCTGATTTTTTTTGGCTTGGGTCAGTTCTTATCCAAATCATGAACGTCCCTAGCAGGCGATTTCAACCCATATTAGTGAATGAGTCCACTTAATCCATATTTAATGAATTGGATCGCTCATATTTTTATTAGGTAAATATGGGTATCAACCTATTTTAAAAGCCCATAAAAATACGGACACCCAAGGGTGTGGCCTAGTGGTTCAATGAAGGTAGGATGAGCACCATAAGGTTTTAGGTTTAATTCCCAACGGAGACAAACAGTAGGTGACTTCTTCCCATATGTTCTAGCCTTAGTGGACAAAGTTACCTGGTACTTGTTGCTGGTAGGTGGTGGCAATCTCGTGGATTTAGTCGAGGTGCACGCAAGCTTACTCGGATACCACAGTTATAAAAAAGGGTAAAATATGGGTATCTATATATAGACCCATAACATATCGCTCACTTCTTCTCAAAATATAATTCCATGGTTAAGGAATTTAGAATTTTGATCTTCCATTCTCCAAATTGGAATAAATTAATTAATTTGGGTTTGTTTAGTGCTATATGCCAATGAATTATTCACTACTCTTATGAGTTCCAACAATAATTATAAAGTCAACTTTTCTAAAATTTATTTAATTTTATTTACTTCTCTCATCTATTGTGTGTGTCCAGGAGAATAACTAGGTAGGTTCTAAGGCTAGGGATGTGGATGAGTACAAGTTGTGGTATTCGGTTAGTGAGAGGCGTAGGAATGGTGTGGTATATTAGTGGATGAAGAGCTTAGGGAGCAGGTAGTGGAGGTTAATAGGGTTCGCGATAGGGTGATGACTATTAAGTTAGTCATTGGGGGGTTTACGGTGAACATCTGTAGTACTTATGCGCCACAGGAGGAGAAGAGGAAATTTTGGGAGGTTTTGGATGAGGTGGTTAGTAGCGTGCCTAGCTCGGAGAAGATTTTCATAGGAGGGGACTTAAATGGGCACATCGGGGCTTTACCGATAGGATATGGGGAGGTGCATGAAGGCTTTGGCTTTGGGGATAGGAATGATGCAGGAGCCGCTCTTTTGGATTTTGCGAGGGCCTTTGAGTTGGTGGTAGTGAACTCTTGTTTTCCGAAGAAGGAGGAGCATCTGGTTTCTTTCCATAGTAGGTTAGCCAAGACTCAGATTGACTTTTTGCTGCTTGGGAAGGAGGATTGTAAGGTCCTTCCGAGTGAGAACCTTTCGACCCAACATAAACTTCTGAGGATGAACTTGATTATTAAGAAGGGAAAAAAGAGAAGGGGTATGGAGGGTTGGCCTAGAGTCAGGTGGGGTGACCCCGGCTACTGCTTTGGAGATAGGGGCGAGGTTGGAGGGGATGGGAACGTGGATAGTATGTGGGATACGGCTGCAAGTTGCATCAAGGAGAAAGCTAGAGAGGTTTTGGGTGCCTCAAGGGGTTGGTCTGGCCGGAATCGAGGGGATTGGTGGTGGAATGAAGAAGTTAAGAAAAAGGTGGAGTCGAAGAAGAGGACTTACGTAAAATTGGTTTAGAGTAAGGATGAAGAGGAAAGACGGGTGAGCAGGGAGGAGTACAAGTTAGCTAGGAAGGAGGCTAAGTTAGCGGTCACCGCTACTAAGAAAACCACGTTTGAGAGATTTTATGAGGGACTAAAGGAGAAGGGCGAGGAGAAGACGCTGTATAGGCTTGCCAAAGCTAGGGAGCGTAAGGGTCAAGATCTGGACCAGGTTAAGTGCATTAAGGGAGAGGATGACAGAGTTTTGGTAGATGACGTTCTTATTAAGAAAAGATGACAGTCGTATTTTCGTAGGCTCCTGAATGATGAGAGGGACAGAGGCATTGTACTAGGGGAGTTGGAGCACACTGAAGAATATCGAGATTCTGGCTATTGTTGGCGTTTTAAGGTGGAGGAGGTCTGTGAGGCTATTCGCAAGACTCGAAGAGGCAGAGCGACCGGCCCGATGAGATTCTGGTGGATTTTTGGAAGTTAGCAAGCGGGACGGGGTTGAGGTGGTTGATCGACTTATTCAACAACATTTTTAAGTCCGCTAAGATGCCTGAGGCGTGGAGATGGAGCACGATGATTCCTCTTTATAAGAACAAGGGTGATATTCTACCGAGGTATTAAGTTATTTAGTCACGCGATAAAGATTTGGGAGAGGGTGGTGGACCGGAGGTTGAGGAAGATAGTGTCGATTTCAGAGAATCAGTTTGGTTTTAGGCAATTCACCTAGTGTGGAGACTGGTGGAGCAGTATAGAGAAAGGAATAGGGACCTGCACATGGTGTTTATTAACTTGAAAAAGGCGTATGACAAAGTCCTTAGGGAGGTTCTTTGGAGATGCTTGGAGGTGAGGGGGGTCCCTGTGGCGTACATTCATTCGTTTAGGGACATGTACGAGGGGGCGAAGACTCGAGTAAGGACTGTGGGAGGGGATTCCGAGCATTTTTCGGTACTTACTAGGTTGCACCAGGGTTCGACTCTAAGTCCATTTTTATTCGTTGTGGTAATGGATGTGTTGCCACGGAGTATTCAAGGTGAGGTGTCATGGTGTATACTTTTTGCGGATGATGTAGTCTGGATTGATGAGTCTCGTCGAGGTGTTAACGATAAGTTGGAGGTTTGGAGACAAACCCTGGAAACTAAAGGTTTCAAGTTGAGTAGGACAAAGACGGAGTACTTGGAGTGTAAGTTAAGTGACACGAGATAAGAGGACGAGGTGGTAGTGAAGTTGGAGTCTCAGGTGTTTTGTAAGAGGGATAGTTTTAAGTATCCTGGGTCTATGATTCAGGAGAATGGAGAGATTGGCGAGGATGTCTCTCACCGTATTGGGGCGGGTTGGTTGAAATGGCGGCTCGCCTCGGGAATTCTTTGCGATAAGAAGGTGCCTCCCAAGCTTAAAGGCAAATTCTACAGAGTTGCAGTTCAGTCGGCTATGTTGTATGGCGCAGAGTGTTGGCCTGTTAAGAATTCTCACGTCCAGAAGTTGAAGGTGGCAGAAATGAGGATGTTGCGTTGGATGTGTGGTATCACGAGGGCTGATAGGGTTGGGAATGAGACTATTCGGGATAGGGTGGGAGTGACGTCGGTAGAGGATAAGATTCAGGAAGGGAGGCTGAGATGGTTTGGGCATGTGATGAGAAGGGGCATGGATGCTTCAGTTCGTAGGTGTGAGAGGTTGACCTTGGATGGTTTCAAGCAGGGTAGGGGTAGACCGAAGAAATACTGGAGAGAAGTGATTAGACATGACATGAAGCAATTACGGGTCACTGAGGATATGACTCTCGATAAGAAGATTTGGAGGAAGAGTATTAGGGTAGAGGGATAAGGGGTGTGGTCAAGTCATAGGCGGGAGTTAGGTGAGTCTCGTGTCGCTTGGTTGGTAGTGCTAGGGTTGGGGGGAGGGTGGTGCCTTTTGTTGGTTAATGTACTTTTTGTGGTTGTGGTACCGTTATTTTATCATGTTGTATGCTTGCGATGTTTGACTAAAGTCTTGGTCCTTTTTCTTGAGCCGGGGGTCTATCGGAAACAATCTCTCTACTTCTTCGGATGTAGCGGTATGGACTGCGTACATTCTACCCTCCCCAGATCCCACTATGTGGGAATATACTGGGTTTGTTGTTGTTGTTGTTACTTCTCTCGTCTCATTTTAGCTGATACCTTTTTTTAGTCTGTCCAAAAAAAAAAAAAAGATTACGTTACTATAATCAATATATAATAGTAAAGCTGGATAACCAAAAAGTGAGGTGGCATGTCTCATTGGACAGCATTTTCTCAGAATTTTGAACTTATTCCTTTGCTCATTAATTATTACTCCCTCCGTCCCAATTTATGTGATGTTGTTTGACTTGGAACGGAATTTAAGAAAGAAAGGAAGACATTTGAAACTTGTGGTCTAAAATAAGTCAGAGATTTTTGTGTGGTTGTAAATCATTTTAGCAAGGGTAAAGTAGATTTAGGCAAAGTACAACTTGCAAAGAAACGAGTCACCACCTCTACAATATCTGTTCCCACTATGATCCAGCCAGTCTGGACAAAGTGCCCTGTGAAACCATCAGGGGTCCACTGGCACTATCTTCACTCAGCTCAGACACCACCTTTTGAATTTCTTCCTGTTGGCAGAGTTCAGAAACTGATTTTCTTCTTATGTAACAGTGGTGGTAATATTATTTAGTAAAGTTCGCTCCACATTATCAACCTCAGCAGTGAATTGATTTTCAGCCCAACCTCCATCCTTTTTACCAATTCTATTGATGTTCAATCTTTCCTTCTACCATTTACTATTATGAAAAAACTTAGTGTTCCTGTCGCCCTTAGCAAACCACTGAATTCCGGTTTTTGCCTCCGGTACTCTTCCTCATAATGTAAGTACTTCTTTAGTTCAGCCTGTGCCTGTTGTAGAACCATCCTGTTTTCTGCAGAGGGATGTTCTTCAAATAGATCTTCTTTAATCTTCACAATGTCTTTCCTGATAATCAACAACAACAACAAACCCAGTGTATTCCCACCTAGTGGGGTCTGGGGGGTAAGATGTACGCAGTCCATACCTCTACCTCTAAAGAGGTAGAAAGGCTGTTTCCGATAGACCCCCGGCTCAAGACACGAGATACTGCACAAATACATAGTAAAGCACAGAACAAGATTTCATAACATAAATACGGCACCCATAAGTAATAGAAACAGAGAAAAGCACACAAATTCCTGATAATCAGTTTCTTAAAAATATCTTCAGACCTATCCCTACTCCATTTTGAAAGAGCAAGCTTAGTATTCATCATCTTTTGCTTCAAGCTAATAAAAATATCTTCTGATCCAGCAGACCTCCAATTCTTCCTTACCACATCTTTAAAATCTTTAAAATCAGTAGCTTCAGTCCAGAATTTCGAAAATTTGAAAGGCCTAGCAGCATGAGCTGTCCCCCACTAATTAACGGCAAGGAGCATGATCTGACTCTGTTCTGGCTTGATGCTCTAACTCTACGTTAATAAATAATCCCAGCCATTCCTGATTCATCAACAAGCTATCAAGCCTTTTAAATATACAGTCTTCAACAGCTTTCCCATTCCACCAGGTAAAAGGACGTCCTTCAAACTTGGTGTCAAACAGCTCACATGAATTCACTATGATAATCTTCATGCAAATAAAATATAAGCGATAATATTTCACATTGTCGAAAATCCCACGTTACAACTCCAAGAAGCCATATAGTGACATAGTTTCCTGATCACGTTTGTGCATATTGTTCCACTAAGGTACCTGCCTGCCCCCTTATGTTTTCTATGAATGCTATCAAGCCACTGATCAAATCTATAAGCTCCTAGAGCCATATTTCTTCATTTAATTAAATAACCATATAACATAACAAATGTTGCTATATAGCTCCTGTTACGATCATTGGTCTCTATTATGACAAAAATAAAACTAAAAATAAGATTCAACAAATCCATCAAAGAGGCGATACACACTACATGTTGCTGAAAGAAATGTGTAAGCTGGATGAGCTGTGAATGAGAATCTGTAGGCTTTATTCTTTATTTTGCATAACATTTGTCTTTATGGGGTGTGGAGTCTTAGAAGTTCTATTCGGCACCTTACTAAGTGGAGTGAGCTTTCATGCTTGTTCACTTTTAGCCAATATGCTAATTTTTGTTGATATGTTCTCAACATTGAAGTGAATGATCGTGGTTTTGCTTTTACTTTAGTTCGATGAATGTCATCTTATAATAATTCCACTGGAATCATGCTGTTTCAGGAGAATTCCTTCAACACTAGCAAATTTATCAAAATTGGATGTGCTGATCAAGGATGGATGTGGGACTGCTACCGCACAATTCAAATTACTGAATTCGGTAATTTATCTTTGTCAGGAAATTTGATATGTAAAGTCCGTGCTCTAGTATTCAGAAAGTAATCTTAGTTTGCTAGTTAGAGGTTGAAAATAAAGCAATACTATTGTTTTAAGTTATCTACAAACAAAGGAGTTGTTTGGTTCACAAACTAGTTATTCTGGGCAATAACATAAGGATTGTTGTGCAGTGAATCATAGTGTAGTGATTTTCAGAACATGAATAATAATCTATGAACTGTTATACAATGAATACTAATATAATGATTGTTATGCAATCATTTGCTACTTTAACAACAGTTTTATCCTTAGATACTTTTTGTCCAGGTATTGCTAATATAATATTGCCATTGTATATTCTGTCCTTAGAGCTTGTATGCAGGGGAAAGGAGGGGAGAAAAAGTTGTTTAGACTCGCTAAGGCTAGGGAGAGGAAGGGTCGTGACCTCGACCAGGTGAGGTGCATTAAGGGGGAGGACGGTAGAGTGTTGATGGAGGACGGCCACATTAAGAATAGATGGCAGTCATACTTTCATAGGCTCTTGAACGACGAAGGGGATAGAGCTATTGTGTTAGGGGAACTGGAGCACTCAGAGGAGTGTTGGGAGTTTAGTTATTGTAGACGTTTTAAGGTAGAAGAGGTTAGAGAGGCTGTTCGCAGGATGCGAAGGGGTAGGGCGACGGGGCCGGATGAGATACCGGTGGAGTTCTGGAAGTTCGTGGGAGAGACTGGTGTAAGGTGGTTGACTGGATTGTTCAACGAAATCTTCAAGACGGCAAAGATGCCCGAGGCTTGGAGGTGGAGTACCATGATCCCTCTCTATAAGAATAAGGGTGACATCCAGAGTTGCAATAACTATAGGGGGATTAAGTTATTGAGTCACTCGATGAAGATTTGGGAGAGAGTGGTCGAGGTGAGGTTGAGACGGATAGTGTCTATTTCGGAAAACCAGTTTGGATTTATGCCTGGCCGCTCGACGACGGAGGCAATTCACCTGGTACGGAGGCTGGTGGAACAGTATAGGGAGAGGAAGAAGGACCTGCACATGGTGTTTATCGACCTGGAGAAGGCATACGGCAAAGTCCCCAGGGAGAGGGAGATGCTATGGAGGTGTTTGGAGGTGAGTGGAGTCCCGCTGGCATATATCAGAGCAATTAAGGATATGTATGATGGAGCGAAAACTCAGGTGAGGACGGCGGGAGGAGACTCAGAGCATTTCACTGTCTTGACAGGATTGCATCAGGGATCTACTCTTAGTCCCTTTTTGTTTGCTTTGGTGATGGATGTGTTGACGCGGCGTATTCAAGGGGAGGTGCCGTGGTGTATGCTTTTTGCAGACGATGTAGTTCTGATTGATGAGACTCGAGGGGGTGTGAATGACAAATTAGAGGTGTGGAGACAAACTCTTGAGTCTAAAGGGTTCAGGTTGAGCAGAAGCAAGACAGAGTATTTGGAATGCAAGTTTAATGACGTGAGGCTGGAGAATGAGGTGGTAGTGAAGCTGGAATCACAAGAGGTATGTAAGAGGGATAGTTTCAAGTATCTCGGGTCCGTGATTCAGGGAAATGGTGAGATTGACGAGGATGTCTCGCACCGTATTGGGGCGGGATGGATGAAGTGGAAGCTCGCCTCTGGGGTGTTGTGTGATAAGAAGGTGCCACCCAAGCTTAAAGGCAAATTCTACAGGGTGGTAGTCCGTCCGGCCATGTTGTATGGAGCGGAGTGTTGGCCAGTTAAGAATTCCCACATCCAGAAAATGAAGGTGGCAGAAATGCGGATGTTGCGCTGGATGTGTGGGCTGACTAGAGGGGATAGAGTTCGGAATGAGACTATCAGGGAGAAGGTTGGTGTGACTCCAGTGGAGTGCAAGATGCGGGAAGTCCGATTGAGATGGTTCGGACACGTGAAGAGGAAGAGCATGGATGCCCCGATTCGTAGGTGTGAGAGGCTAGCGTTGGATGGTTTTAGGCGGGGTAGGGGTAGGCCGAAGAAGTACTGGGGTGAGGTGATTAGGCGGGACATGGAGCAGTTACAACTCACCGAGGACATGACCCTAGATAGGAAGGTCTGGAGGACGCGAATTAGGGCAGAAGACTAGGGCCAGTTTGGGTCGCTAGTGTAGGGAGTTACTTGGTGGGGGTAGTATCCTTGTTATGATTCCGTGTTCCATGTTTTATTACGAACCTGGGTGCTTCCCTCTGTTTTCTATTACTTATGGGTGCCGTATTTATAACCAAATTTTTCGTGTTTGTATACTGCAAACTGAAACCTTCATTAGTTATGTAAAGTTTGTACTTTGTACCGGAAACTAAACGTTATATTAGTTATGCAGAGATTATATTAGAAACACAGTTATGTGTTGCAAATCAATGTTATATTAGTTATGTGAAATTGAGATTAGTATTTCTTATGTGGCCAACGAACAGCCGCAATGTGATATAACTGGTCAGTACCAAGTACAGTATAACCTCGATAAATTAATACTGTTGGGACCGTCAAATTTTATTAATTTAGCGAGGTATTAATTAATCGTATAAATTAATAATTATTAATTTATAAATTATATACTTTTTGGGTCCATATTATGAATGTACCTAGGTGTAAGTGAAAACTAATTTCTACATTGACTATTAATTATGCATACTTAACCAAATTCATGTATTTTTGCTGATACATTTTCAATATTCTATGTATATCTTAATAAAATATATAAATCTACTTAATTATTAATGTAGTTACATGCTACATTCATTAAAATGTATAAATCCACTCAATTATTAATGTAGTTACACGTACATACATTAACTAAGTTACTATATAAATAGATGTATTATGCAAATCTTCAAATCAAAAAACAAAAAAAATAGCTTCTCATCTCAAAGGTGTTAAAAAATCAACCATGACTAATGGTATACGTAGAGAACTGTGTGAGTATAAACAACAAAATCTAGCATGCACTCAAAAGCAATTGCAACAATGGATGTTAGAGAAGTTTAATTTGCAAGTGAGTCAATCCACAATATCAAACACGATCAAGAGGTCAGCAGAGTATCTATCCGCAGCCGACATTCCAAAAGATGAGGCTAAAAGACATAAAGCTGCCAAATTTCCAGAATTAGAGAAGGCTCTGTTCGAGTGGTATATTCATTACCAAGAGCGTGTTAATATGAATGGGGAACTAATTGTAACGAAGGGAAAAGAGCTTCTAAAAAAGATGTATCCCATCGATACACCTGATTTTTATTTTTCTCAAGGCTGGCTAGAGCGTTTTAAATCAAGACACGGTATCAAGCAATATCATCGTTTTGGAGAAAGTGGATCAGTTAATATGGAGGCCATGGAGAGCAATTTACAATCCATCAGAGAGAAACTTGATCAGTTTGCTAAGAAAGATGTTTTCAATATGGATGAAACTGGATTGTTCTTTAGGCTACAACCAGATCATTCTCGTGCAACGAAGCAACTTGAAGGTAAGAAACAAGATAAAGAAACACTTACAGTTGTTATTTGCTGTAATGAGGATGGTTCTGAGAAAATTCCTTTATGGATCATTGGGAAGTATTTAAAACCACGTTGTTTCAAGAATGTGAATTTGGGAAGCATGGATTGTGAATAATGATGGCTTACAACAATTGCATTGTAAACTTAGGTTGTTAGATGATGAATCCTTGGAAAATCAAGAACAGTTGAATAATGATGGCTTACAACAATTGCAGAATCTAATCAATGGATTGAAGTATCGAAATGCAATGAATGCTGAAGATGTTTTGAATTATCCGGGAGAAAATGATATGAGTTTTGAGCTACCTACGGATGAACAAATAATTGAGAGTGTTATGGAAACACATAAAGAAGATGAAGTGGAAGATGATAGTGTGGAATTAGAACAAGTTTCGCGCAAAGATGCTCTGAAAGCAACAATCACCTTACATCACTTCCTTTTGCAATATGAGAAGACTACACCTGATATTCTTAATGCAGTAAGAAGGGTTAGAGATGAGATTCAAGGTGATATTGATTTCAAGAAGAAACAAACAACATTAGATTCATATTTTCAGAAACCTGTTTAGTTTACTTATGTATTATGTATGAAATATTTTTATACAGATGAATTATTAATTCATATATCAAATGGGACCTATATGAATTTTTTTTTTGTATTATCTTATAAATTTAGCGAATTATTTTTACCACGTTGATCCCGATTCGGGACCGAAGAAAATTATTATTTTAGCGAGGTTATTAATTTATCGAGTATTAATTTATCGAGGTTATACTGTATCTTGCTTTCTCCTCCTTTGATGTCACACATTTTGTTGATAATTGGTACACCATAAAGACACATTGAAAGCAAGTGACATTTTGATCATATTACCCTAGAAAAGCTGGTGGGATGAGATAACAAGCGCCGGATGCATAGCTTGACACTTTGACATTATTACACTACCAACTTACTGAAACATATTAGAAAGCAGCTTAATTACAATAACTTAGTAATTGAGGCTATTAAATGGCTAACAAGGTGGTGATGGTTTTTCATTTGCATGTAACTTTTTTCTTTAAATCCTTATTTTGTATGGCCATGTCTGTTTGGTATCTTGAATATCCTATTGCAACAGAAAGTAAAGTTAAGGGGAATGATATCAGAAAAGCTTGGCTTCATGGGGACCACCATTCTTTTAAGGTCTATGAGCTTAAGCTGTTTGAAGCTCTAGACAATAGCACCTGATCGGCCCTTCCACTTCACATCTAAGTGGGAGCCTAGAGTAGCTCATGCTGGGTGACCCAAAATTTCTTCCTTTTGTACCTGCTTGCATTGAAGCCACGGTTACATGCTTAGCATAAACTGACTAGGAATTAGGTTCACAAGCAACATACATGTCCGTTCTCAAAGTTTGCAGAAGTCTTGAGCTCGTCATTTTAGGTCAACTTTTCTCAGACCATCTAATTAAGAATTTCATCAAGTAATTTTGTATAGCTAAAAATTTCCACAGCCAGTGAAGTATCAGGATTACATGAGGACATCAATTATATTTATTTAAGTTACAAGCTCAAATTCTAGACTTGCATACGGTTGCCAAAAGAAAAAAAAGAATTCAACATCAATAGTACCATATGCTATTAACAAAAGGAGGAGAAGATGACCACAATGCTAGGTCTTAATAAAATCTAAATGAAAACTAATTGTTTTTTTTACGGTGGTAACAAGGCTAGCTTGCGCCACACCTCAACTATTTCACTAGGTGCCTACTACCTCCAACCAATAGATAGCTGGTAATTCTTGCTCACACAAATCGGAAGAAATTGCCTAGGGACGATTTGGAAGGCCACAAGAGAATTGGAATTGCGCGTAATTGGATTAATTACCCAGTTTGACTTGTTAGTTTGACCAAGTAGTTGCTAAGTCAGAGGGGAATTGAGTAACTGGAAGGGTGTAATCAAACTCTCTAATTATCAAGGGAGGATTAACAATTGGGAGTTATTACATGATATAATTATCAGGTACTTTTAAATTTCTTCCTTTTTGTTTTTATCCTAATTTCTTTATTTATTTAGTTTTTTTCTATTATTTTAGTTTTTGTGAAGAGGTGATTAGATAGGACATATCACAACTTTGTATTACTGAGGATGACTTTAGAAGGTTGCGTATTAGGATAGAAGGTTAGTAGGTGGTAGAATATTGTCTCACTTATCGAAGGTTTAGGCTTGATGGTGTTTGTTGTGGTACTAGTCATATTCTTATAGTTCTTGCTTTCTAAATCTATTGCCATATGTTGATTATTGTTTATTATTTACTGTGTATCGATTACCATATTATTTCGATGTTGTTAATATCCCTTTCTTGTAGGCTCTGTACTGTTCTCCTAATTAATTACTATGCTATCTTCACTGTTTACTCCTTTTATGTGGATTTGTTGCACTTGAGCCGAGGATATTTTGCAAACAACTTCTCTACCTCCACGAGGTAGTGGTAAGGTCTGCATACGCTCTACCCCCCAAATCCCACTTATGAGATTTCGTTGGGTATGTTGTTGTTGTTTGCTCTTTGCGGATTTTTAATTTTTTTTTTTTCATTTAACATTATTTATCTTTCATTTCCTTTTCTCTCAATTCTTATGATTCACTCTACTTGCTCATACTTTTTATTTCATTCTTTTATTTTCTTCATTTAGCATAATCCCGTTATTATTCTAATGTTTGAATTAATTTAGAATTTCATTATTAAATGAGATTATAGACTTATGTTTCATTTTATTGAAATATATATACTTAAGTTACGGTGAGCTTATTTTTGTTATGTTTGAATTTGATACAAGAGTATTATGTTATTTATTTGTTTTTTGAATTTTTACTTTATATCCTTTTTTCCAATTTATTTGCTTTGGCAGTATGGACTTGTTATATTCCATGCTATTTATTTTTTTAGTTAGAATTGATAAATTATTTTTGTTAAACATTTAAATAATTTTATGGCGTTATATTTATAATTATAATAATATTAATCTTTTTGACAAATATGCCACCAGGACGTCCTTATAAAATGTGTACTTTTAGATTATAATTAATTTAAATATTATTAATTTAAAAAATAAATAATCAATTCTCTTTTTACAATATTAGTTATATATATATATATATATATATATATATATATATATATATATATATATATTCAAGAAATAATATGTATCTTGAATATCTAACTTTGTATTTTTTATGAAGGCACATATTTATCAAATATTAGAGGGATGGCCTTGGCTCAGCGGTAAGCTTGCTTACCGTGGTGTGCCAGGGTCGGGGGTTCGAAACGCCCCTCCAGCAAAGCTGGGGTGAGGGCGCTTAGGTCAGGCCCGGAGTGGTCCCCCCCTCCCCGACACCTACGGAGTAGGTATGAACCGGGTCGTCCCTCCCTTTATATTTATCAAATATTAAATTTTTATAATTAGCTTTTTGTGTTAAAATTTAATTTAACTAAGTATTTACACCCGTGCAACAAAATAGTATGCTTGTAATTACTCTGTAATTTCAGTATTACAAACAAACAGGTCATCGTAATTATTATATTGGATAATTACTACGGTATGTAATTACTACCTTAATAATTACGCCAATTCTAATTACCAGGTGACTTTCCAAACAGACCCCCTAGTGTTTTTTGTCTTAGCTATGATTTGAAAACTATATGAGAAGTGTTTTAATAAAGTATGGTCAGTATTATTTTTAACATACAACAACATACCCAATAAAATGTCGAAGGTAAGGTCAACAGTACTTAACATTCTTATTTTTAATGGAGCAGAAGTGAGTTTGGGCTGGTTATGTATTGGTTCTTGATTTATACTCAGTTTGAAACTTAGGCTCATGCTCAGTTGCCTTGTAATCACTTACACTTGGCCCCTGATTCTTTCAGGATGGCAATTGGTTCCAAGCTGGTCAATATCAGTTTGAGTCGTATTCTTGAAATTGAGTCTTACATAAGGACTCAAGTTGTTGCTTCTTTCAATTTATTTTTTGAGATCGCTGTGAAATGTTAATGAATTTATTAGTATGTCTGATCATCTGCATCTGAAGAAGTGAAAATACTTCTTGTGAAATGCAGATTGAGAATAAATTTATCATCTCCACCAAGTATAATGTTGAAGGGCCTCTTCGTATGAAAGAAGAGTATGTTGAAGGGGCATTTGAATCTCCAAAGGTCAATCAGGAAGCTGTACCTGAACAACTAAGAGGTGCTTTTGGCCAGGCTTTTAATACCGTGCAACAAATTCCTTTCCCCATTAGAGATGCTGTGTCCAGTGGCATGAAAGTTCCTCTTGGTGAGAGTTCAGTATTTTTGTAGGATTTGATCTTGGTTATCAACTAAAACATGCTTCTTACTCGATCTAAGTATATTGTATCTTTCTAAGGGAGCTAAATCTTTCATGTACCCATATTGGTAAATGGGCTAATGCAGTTTGATGTCCTTGTATTACATGAAGTGTGATCACACCTATGAACATCCTTTACAGTGACTTCCCTTTCTCTAATATGATAACCTAGTAGCACTTTAAATGTCTGTCAATTCTGTTTGAAACCTCTTTGAGGTGCTGGCTATTTGAAGCCTCTCAATCCTGTTAATTTTTCAAAATGTTCAAATCTATCTCTGGTAAAAGCAATTCGAAGTTGATTTTCTGCCTGATTTTTCCTTCAAGCAAGATTTGCTTTAGGTTATTTTTATTTTTGATCTTATTCAGCTTATATTTTCATTTGTATTAGTCCCTGCCTTTCGAGAACTCGTTTGTGATTCAGCACATTGATGTTCTATTTTGGTTACTTTTGCTTCTTAAAGGCTTCTTCTTTTTAGTTCCTTGGGTATATCGCAATGTCCTCAAAACACAAAGAAGAAACAAAAGTAGATACGAAAGCAGATTGAAGAAAATAGCTTTTCTAGATTTATGATAGTGCCACTTTTAATATTTATTTGTGTTGCTTCTCACTCTGGGCTGTTACGATTTCAGGCGGGACCTTCCAGAGACTTATTCTGATTTCTTATCTTGACGACGAGATCCTGGTGAGTCCTCTCACTATATTCTTTCTCTTTCTAAGAGGCACCATTACTTGAATTTTTCATACATCTTTAGCATATAACCACAATAACTTCACACAAGTGCTGGAATACAGCTATCAGTGATTGTTTTAAGTAACCTTCTACCTTTCACAAGATTGATATTGAGATTACTCTTATAACATAGCTTTTTCTTATAATATCAAGGAAAATAGTTATTGATTCTAGAATCTGCAGAAGTTGTATGTTATTCACAGAGCTCAGATTGTTGTGGCGTCGCATGATTCCATATAAACTATGAATCAAGCATTGCTCCTGTTACAAGCCAAAAGTTAGATGAATTGAACCTCCATTTTTAAAATCCTGCTCTAATAATCTGCTGGTTGAGCGCAGATTGTAAGGAATACTGCAGGAGAACCTGAGGTTCTAACAAGGTTGGAGGCAGTACCTGATCCAGAAAAGATAACCGAATACGAGAGTTAAAAGTATTCTAGGCATATTTCACATGAAAAAAACAACTTTCTTTTTTCCGTTAACGTTTCTATGTAACACAATACGTTGGCAATACCTTGCACATAAAAAAAATCATACCGTTAACACCTGATAATGCCACATCAATGAGCAACAAACATGGGCCCACTCCATAGTGGAAAGAATTGATAGAACTTACGATGGTTGTGTGGAGGAGTCTTCTTGACGCAAAAAAAGTGGCTGATGTAAGACATAGAAGGGTTGTTATCATCGTTGGTATTAAACATCACCATCTTACGTTTGTATGATCTTTTTTTCAGTGACCTGTTTGGTTCGCACATGTAACTAACTATAGTTTGACAAGATTATATTCTCATAGCAATAGTGGGCCACGATTCATTAGGTAGCCAACTTGTGTAGTATTTTAGCTGATTTAATTTTCAGATAAATCTTGAAAATTGCTGTCTTTGTGTGAAATGTGAATCAACTTGACCGGGTCACTTGACTTGGGTGTCATAGCAAAAGCATTTTTTACATTATCATTATTTTGTTTTTGCTTTTGTTAGTCTAGTGATAGATAATTATAGTTAATTTATGAGGCAGTAAGCGGATCTTGCAACATCTCTTATTCCACGGAAAATTACGTGGGATGGCTTTATAGTGGATGATTGTAGTTTTTGTCCCCCATAAGAAAATTTTATAAAGATTAGTCTTCCTTATCGAGAAAATTGAACAAAAGGAGTCTTTAAGTCTCCATTTAAATGTTGGTGACATGGACCAAAGGCAAGGGCCAAAAGCCCTTTAAATAAATTGATTAAGTTAATTGGGATTAAATTAACATTTTTAAAATTTGTTAATCTTTTCAATCCACAACTCTAATTAATGTGTAATAAAAAATGAAGGGCAATCATTTCCCATCAGATGCGAACACCAGTTTTTTTTTTTAAAACTCTTAAAACGGTTCCTCTTCTTAATAACTCAACTCTCTTTTCTAACAAATTAACTCAAACCTTCACAGCAGATCAATTTTTTGCCTTTTTCCATCACATCAGTTGCTTGAGAGAATCCACATTCGATTTTTTTCTTTCCTTCTAGCCGTCACTTTCTCTCTCTTTACAGGTTGACTTTTATGTTTGTTGTTTTTCATAAAACTAGAGATTTTTAGTTAAAAAAAAAAAAGAATTTTAGTTGTATTATCTTCAAGTATGAGTTAATAATTTTGAGTTTTGATGCTCAAAAAAAGAAAGAAGAATTTGGGAAAATCTTAATTCATGGTATTTGTTCTCTTAATATGGTGGTTGATGTAAATATGATATCTTTTCAGAGTGAAATATGATTTTTTTTTTTTTTTGTTCTTGTTCTCGAACATTGCTTTTAAAATAGCACAAACTTGAACTTTTACCTTTTTGGAGATATTTGTTGTGACAATTTTGTTTTGTTTGTGTTGTATTGAATCACTTCACTTGGTATTTGTTAGTGTTGTTGGTGAATGTTGGTGTTGTTTGTTTGTTTTGTTGGTGTTTGTGTTCTAGGTATATTTTATTTTGTTGGTGTTGTTGGTATTGTTGTTGTTGTTGGTGTGTTGGCAAAAACAAAAACATTATTGTTGTTCAAGTGTGGTGATATAATAGTTTGGTGTTGTTGTTGTTGATGTTCTTTTTGATATATAATGTTGCCCAACAAATGTGTGATATGTTGAAAACAATTATATATCTGTTGGTTGACTGGTTTGATTTATTTCAACAGATGATCAATCTGTCTGCTGCAACAGATGGATCATCTGTGGGAAGAAATCAAAATAGTAGCAAGTTTGTTTTGATTTCTTCCAATAGATGACTCATCTATTGTAACAAACGAATCATCTGTTAAAAGAAATCAAAACAGGTCCTGCTATTGGTTTGATTTCTTCCAACAGATGGCCCATTTATTGCATCATTTGTTGGAAGAAATTAGAACAGGTCTTCCAACAGATGACCCACCTGTTACAATAGATGGATCATCTGTTGGAAGAAATCAAAACAATCTTGCTATTGATTTGATTTCTTCCAACAGATGACCCATCTGTTGCAACAGATGAGTAATTTGTTGCAACAGATGGGTCATCTATTGAAAATATTTTTATACTGTGTTGTATTTGTTAAATTTTTAAGTACTTTTTTTAATGATGCACAAATCAATAATCTTTTTTTTTTCATCTTGTTTGTAGATAAAAAATGGCTCCCTACCCTAAAAAAAAAAAAGAAAGTGAATCAACTTCTGGTAAAGCAACCAAAAAAGCTAAATTACAAACACAATTAGAAGAGCTTGGTGAACAAGCTCTTTTCACAAACAAATGAAGTGTTACCATCTGTAGAGAATGAAGATGTGGAAAGATACACTGAACAATATATTGAAGGAGATTCAATTGTAAAATCGAGTAATAATATAGAAAATGAAGTTGAGGGAGAAGAAAAAGAGATTGTAGAGGGAGAAGATAAATATAAAAATAAGGAAGAAGATGATAATGATGAAGAAAGTCATAAAGGAGATGAAGAGGAAGGTGAGGATGAAGGTGATGATGAAGAGAAAAAAGAAAGTAAGAAAAAAGATAGGGAGGAAGAAGATGGGTCTGTAGAGGAAATGAAAGAGAGGATGAAGAGAAAAGAGATGATGATGATGTTGATGATGATCTTGTTATATCATCGATCAATCGTCAACGTACATAAGAAAAATCAGTATGATCTTGTCAAAACTTTAGTATTTACAAGTTTCAAGTTGAGATGCCTATAAATAACCTTGTAGTTAAATCTATCATGGATAAAATTTTTAATAAATTTAGGAGGATTTTGAGGAATGAAAAATTTGAGGATTATTTTAAGTCCAGCTGCTTTGGATACTTTCTTAATTTGTGGGAGTACAATAATCCACGCTTTCAAATGACCATGGTGTATGGTTTTCTCAAATGCAGAAGCAAGTATAAGGGTGATGACGAAGAAACATTGAAGGATGAAGACAAGAAGATGAATGAAAACTATTGTGGTATGTCGGTTTGTTTTGGCATGAAAGAATTTGCCATATTCACTGGCTTGAGATGCCATCTTCCATCTAAACCTCTTCCCACAGTAACACGCTTAAAAAAGTCAAAGGCAAGCAGGATACCAAAATCAGTTAAGACATTAAAAGGAAGGCAAGACACTAACCTAACTACCTACCAAAACCAACAAAGGCGAAGGAAAAATAAGAGTTATTGGCCATTGTTGGACCTAGCTACAAAGCCAGATAGTTAACAGTTGATCTCCAGAATAAAAGATTTTTGAAGAAGCACAAGGAGTTATTGTACTTAGTTTAGTTTGTGCATTCCAGAGACACCAACAAAGTCATAAAACCAGAATTGTTGGTGCTTGCTCAAGATTTGGAGGCATTCAAGAATCATCCACGAGGATATAAAAGCCGTTTATTGATTGTCAAATATTTATTGACAAAGTTATCTCCAAAGACGATCAACTTATACAGTTTCCCTTGGGATTTCATGGTAAACTTCATCCTTATTTCTTTATTGTTTAATTTATTTATGCTATTGAATAGTTATTCTGACTTATTTTTTTTGCATCATGTTTACATTTTTAGTCTTGGACATTTGAAGTCACTCCTCACCTCTGACAGTAGGTTAAAATCTACTTGAAAGAGGTTTCTCATTCAAGATTCCTTAGGTGATTGTCTGCCAAGAATAACTCAAATATGAATCCTCTTGATCTCTTTAACCCTCTTAATGATGCAGTAGGCTTCTTTTAAATATAATATTTTTGCTCAAGTGAACTAGTTAATACATTGCAACAAATAGTTCATCTGTTGTAACAGATAGTTCATCTCTTGCAACTTATCTCTGCAGATTACCCATCTACTGCAACTTATGCAACTAATGAATAATCTGTTGCAACAAATGATTCATCTTTTATAATGGGTGGTCAATCTGTTACAACAAATGATTTATCTGTTGCAAATCTCTTGCAAATTATAGACTGATTTTAATATTTCTACTTTTATTTATAGGTTGTGCATCCTTGGTCTGTACCTACTGAGCAAGAGTTGGAGATGTCTGCCTTTCTTACTCTAGGTATTGTTTAAACAAAATTAGAATCAAGGGTGGACTTGATAAAGAAAGAATTAACTGGACCAACAACCATCAAAAGAGAAGTAGCTAGGAGGTCAGCTTGTTCTTGCTGAGTCTGTTATTGAGTTTTTTTGGTGATATTGCAACAGATTTGGGTGCTGGTGTTAATGTTGGTACTGGTGATGCTGTTGGTGCTGGTGCTGGTGATGGACTTGATGATGCTGGTTATATTAGTGTCAAGGATAGTGAAGAGCATGTTGATGATGCTCATAAAAATTTATTTAAAAAAAGAGTTGACCATGATGATGGTCATACTGGTGGTGTCTATAGCGGATATGGTGGATTCACCCTTTTAGTGGGCATACCACCTCTTTTGATCCCTCTTCAAGTTATGTTCTGCATACAAATATCAAGAATGCAAGGACAAACATGAGAACTTTATTTAAAACATTGATGCTCTGATTGTTGCTGTCAAGGAATTGACATCTCTTTATTGACATCTAAGAGAGATGTCATACCATCAAGGAAGTTGATAGAGCCATTCACTCCATTGGAGGTTAAGAGGATGAAAACAAATAATTTTAAAGGTACTATCAGGTATTGAATCAGGAAAAATTGCAACCCCTCTTTCTTCCATTATTAATCAAGTTCAAGGGTCATAGGAGAGTAGGGACAACTAAAGAAATTGAATATCTGCAAGTTGGTGAAAGCCACTAAGAAGTCTAAGTTGAACATATTGATCAAATCCAAAAAAGCCTCAGAACTCTACTCCATGCATGAATTTGGGCTAAAAGACTTCAAGAACATGATAGATATGGAGCAGTGGTATGAGGACTGGTAAGTTTACTTTTTCTAACCTTCTCAGTCATCCGTTGCAACATATTACGTATCTATTGCATTAGTTTATAGTAGATGGGTAATCTGTTAACACGTTCAGAACCTATGCAACAAATGACTTATTTGTTGCAACAGATAATCCATCAATCTTTTTAATTTTTATTATAAGTTACTAACTTATTTAAATTGTATTCTTATATTAGTATGTTGATGAAATTCTTTACCTCATGCGAGAGAGGCACCTTAAATTCACTAAGTACTACAATAACTTTTTGTAATGACCCTTCAGGTTATTTCCTTAATTTGTATGTATTTCCATTATTTTAAGCTTTCCCATAACGGCTATAGGTCATTTATGACTTACAAAAACTATTGATTCGGTTATCAGATAGTTCGTTTGGATTTTAGGCTCATTTCTCTATTTTGGAGCTTTCGCTACTTAGGATTTGGTCTCAGACCAAAAATCCTAGTAAATGTCATCGGAAGAGAATTTCGACAGTGCCATCCACTCTGGACTGTTAATTTTAGGCTAGGGGAACCCTTGGTTTAGGTCCCGAGGCTTCCAGACTTGTTTTGGGCTATTGTCTGGATTATGTGAAAAATGGAACTATAAGTGTGGGCCCCTTATTTAATCAAAACGATCTCAGGTGAAAGTTTTACTGATTCTATTGGACTCGGAATATGTTTTACAATCAAATTTCACTATTGGATCATGTTCAAAGGGTTCCAAATGAGTTTCTGGGGTCAAAAATAAGTTTTTGACTTTGCTGGTGCTAGTGTCACTACTAGAAATTAGCCCTATGGAAATGGTTCAAAAATCATTGCAATAGATGTAAAAACCGTTGCCATAGAGGTATCGCAACGGTTTTACAAGCATTGCAATAGATCTATCGCAATGACTTTTGCAACGGTTACAACAACCATTGCAATAGATAAACCTATTGAAATGGTTTTTTGTCTCCTATTGAGATGGTCATGTTGTCTATAGCAACGGTTAAGAACCGTTGCAATAGACTATATTGCAATGATAGAGAAGCGTTGCAATAACCCTATTGCAACGATTTTTCACTACCTATGGCAACGATTTTTGATACCTATTACAATGGTTTTCAAATCTATTGCAACATTTTTTTTACCTATTGTAACTGTTTTAATTAGTTATTGCAATGGTTTTTGTCATCTATTGCAGCTGCTTCTAATACCAATTGATAGTTTATATGAAATAGTCACCCAATAGAGTTGTTAAGAATCTATTCTGCTTTTCTATCAAGGAGACAACTTCTGTTTAAAGATAAATAGCTGATGGTCATCATAAATTCAAATACAAATGCATTACCCATTTGGTTTCAGTAAAACAGGAAAGGTAAGAGAAGTTATGGTTCAACAGATGGTATACTACTACTAATACTACAATCATACTACTACTAATACTACAATCAGAAAGATAAGAGAAGTTATGGTTCAACAGATGGTATCCTGTATATACGTAGGCTTGGACATTCCATCAGAGAGGAGACGAACTGCACTTGGAGCTTATATTGGACAGATTTACATCAGAGAGGAGACAAACTGCACTTGGTATCACTGTGTATCCACAATTGGTCTTTCTCTTGCATCATCTGTACATTAAATCATTTTCCAATATTAGCTATTTAACCTTCAAAAACTATGGTATCCAAGTAATACACATTTCAGTGTTGCCAACTAGTGAAAAAAGAGGTAATCTACACATTCGTTCGAAACTCAAAAGCCGAAGAAATTTGTAATCAGAAACTTGCATACATGTAATAATTTCTCTATCTTAGCCTTTGAGTAAGGTACAGTCGCCCCATTGTTGACAACGCTCTCCACATCGGCAACTAGAATTTGTTCCACATGTTGCAAGTTCCTGTGCCTACCAAGTGTTGCACTGAAAGCTTGCAATCTGCAAGTTCATATTTGTTAGATTCCATAATTGACATCTACCACGGAGTACAAAGAAATGAATGCAATAATCAATTAGTTAATTACACAGACCTCTTAGGAGATATGCAGATTTCAGCTGCAGGAGTATCATCAGTTTCCATTGCATCACTGCCACTTTACCAAAAGAATGCAAAAGAACACTTTAGAAACATTAATATTAGAAGGAAACATCGAAATAGATAAAATGAACTAACACCATATAGATAGATCATCAAAGGAATTAATAGTGAGGGAGTTGCAATAAATAGATTTAGCAAGGATGATGCACCTCGGAACCTTCTTTCATTTTTTTAGTTCCCATCCCACTACATTTGGCATGTTCTCATGACCTCCCCTCCTAAGCAAATTCAATTATGGTTGTAGACAATGACTTTCACTATTTATAATGTTACGTATAAATCAGAAACCAAAACCTATTACCAATAGATCTACCTTGTGAAAGAGATATTTCAGCTTCTCCAACAAGTGACAATCCCAGATCTGCAAAACAACGGTTCTCACGGTAGCAGAAAAAGTGAATCTTTCCAAGGCCCCGCCTTGAACAGATATAGGCAAGATAACTGCGAAGTGGCCATCCAGGATTATTTGGAAGATGACAAGGGTCATAAAAAACAAAAAAGACCTGCCATTTATGTCAAAAAGCCCTATGCCATTAATATCACAAGTATGTAATAAAATCAGTGCAGCACATTTAATCTTACACAATGACTATACATCCTTTATACTAGTTAAGATTCCAAACAACATTAAGATCGAACACACAAACCTTTTGACTATTCTTTAAGATTTTTGGCATCAAAAGAAAAAAAATGGTGCAATCTAAAGATAATTCAGAAGTCAACTTCACTATTCCAAAGATTAAGTTCACAAAGCTCTTCATCAATGGAGAATTTATGGATTCTGTTTCAGGAAATACATTTGAAATGATAGATCCAAGAAATGAGGACATAATTGCAAGAATTGCTGAAGGTAACAAGGATGACGTTGATTTGGCCGTCAAAACTGCATGTGAAGCTTTCGATAATGGCCCTTGGCCTCGCTTAGCACCCAAGGAGAGGAGAAAGATAATGTTGAAGTTTGCGGACTTAGTTCTAGAACACGTGGAGAAAATAGCAGCCTTGGATGCAATGGATGCAGGAAAGTTGTTTAGTGCTGTTAAGACATTAGAAGTACCAAATGTAGCAGAAGTTCTTTGTTATTATGCCGGTGCAGCAGATAAAATTCATGGAACGACTCTCAAGATGTCAAGCGAGATACAAGGATACACGTTGTTCAAACCAATTGGTGTTGTTGGACACATTATTCCTTGGAATTTCCTGAGCCTGTTGTTTGCGTATAATGTTTCCCCTACATTAGCTGCTGGTTGCACCATGGTTGTTAAACTTGCTGAACAGACTCCTCTTTCGGCTCTGTATTATGCGTATCTGGCTAAGCAAGCAGCAATTCCGGATGGAGTGATCAACGTGGTAGCAGGATTTGGACATACTACTGGTGCTGAGCTTAGCTCTCATATGGATGTAGACAAGATGTTTTACTGGGTCAATAGAAGTAGGACGTCTAATAATGCAAGCTGCAGCTACAAGCAATTTGAAATCCGTATCACTAGAACTCGAAGGCAAGTTGCCTTTTATAGTATTTGATGATGTAGATGTGGATAAAGTTGCACCACTTGCTTTTGATGGAAAAATATAAAACAAGGGAGAAATTTGTGTGGCTGGATTGTACCTTTTCATCTAAGAAGGAATTTACGATAAGTTGTTAAGAAATTGGAAAAGATAGCAAAAATATGGGTGGTTGACGATCCTTTTGATCTAAATACTCAAGATGGACCACAAATCGACAAAAAACAGTTCACGAGAGTACTTTCTTACATCAAACATGGAAAGAAGGAGGGCGTACCATTGTTAACTGGAGGCAACACGTTGGATAGGAAGGGCTATTTTATCGAGCCAATCATATTCATCGATGTCACTGATGACATGAAAATTGCAAAAGAAGAAATATTTGGAACTTTTTTATCAGTAATGAAGTTCAAGACTGCGGAGGAGGTAATCAAGAGAGATAATAGTACAAAGTATGGATTAGCAGCAGGTGTAATGACCAACAACTTGAACATTGCTAACACAGTTTCAAGATTGATACACCCTGGTGTTATCTGGATAAACTGTTACCTTACTTTGGATCCAGATTGTCCATTTGGAGGATACAAAAGCAGTGGCTTTGAAAGAGATTTGGGAATTGGAAGGACTTCATAAGTAGTTCAAGTTAAATCTGTAGCCACTCCTATTTACAACTCCCCTTGGCTGTAAATTTGCAGAAAACAAAGTGCAACATATTAGACAATATTACTATTGTCATAGAGAGTCAGGGTCTATCAGAAACAACCTCTCTATCTCACATTTGAGGTAGTGGTATGGACTGCGTACACTTACCCTTCTCAGACCCCACTTGGTGGGATTATACTGGGTATGTTGTTGTTGTACAGAAACCTTTTGACCATTATTTTGGCAGGCTTCCAAATCCCTTAGATTCTTGAGGGTAACACTCAAATTTCAACTAATGGTCACAAAAAAGAATGGTATATCTGCATTCAACTAATGCTTCAGGTCCCCAAAAAAGAAATGTCATGGATTGAAACCTTTAAAGACTATATGATAGTTAACTTTTTACCTGCGGTGAAGCTCTTGCTATACCACTCATTACAAGCTCTAGATAGAGATTCAGCGTCACTCTTAGCTCTGTGTTTACGAGATAAAGCAAAATCTTCAGGTATAAGCCAATATCAGAAAAAGGCTAATATCTCTTTAACATATCGTTTCTGACCATAAAAATGATTTAAGCAAAATTTCAAACTAAAATAGATAACAAGCGAACTAATCCCAATATCTTCAGGTATAATCCAACTATTATATTTCAACAAAATAAAATTGTTCTTAATCATTTCAATGATTAGCCATATCCTTTATTGGTGATTAATCCCAAATTCCAACTACAACAGGAAACAAAAGCCAAATATGCATCATATTATTAGACTTCTAACTAAAACAAATTCAAATTTAACTTTCAAATTAATGAAATAGTATTGATGAAGGTAAAAGGAAACAAAAAGCACACCGTGATGCTGTGAATCTCTATGAACGGAGCGGGATGATGGATTACGCCTCACTCGAGTTCCAAAGAAGCCCAGAATTTGCACACGATAAAGCTAATGAAAAAGTCAAAATCCAATCGTACACAAACGAAAATAGAGTAATAAGGAAAGTAATTGATATACCTTGAGAGGAGGAGTGGCGGTGGAAGAAAAAGGATTTAGAAGAATAAGTAATTCCTACAGTGGCATCTTAGAAGGTAATATGGAAAAGTAGGGTTTATTTTTGGCGAACTTGGTAAAATTTTTGTGGTGGGAATAAATAAACGTTGCTAAGTTGGTGGAGAGCAGGGACGAAGAAGAGAAGCGGGTAAACAGGAAAGAGTACAAGCTAGCTCGGAAGGAGGCTAAGTCAGCAGTCACGGCAGCTAAGACGACCGCGTTTGAGAGCCTGTATGCGGGGTTACAGGGGAAAGGAGGGGAGAAAAAGTTGTTTAGACTCGCTAAGGCTAGGGAGAGGAAGGGCCGTGACCTCGATCAGGTGAGGTGCATTAAGGGGGAGGATGGCAGAGTGTTGAAGGAGGACAGACATATTAAGAATAGATGGAAGTCGTACTTTCATAGGCTCTTGAATGACGAAGGGGATAGAGCTATTGTGTTAGGGGAACTGGAGCATTCAGAGGAGTGTCGGGAGTTTAGTTATTGTAGACGTTTTAGGGTAGAAGAGGTTAGAGAGGCTGTTCGCAGGATGCGGAGGGGTAGGGCGACGGGGCCGGATGAGATACCGGTGGAGTTTTGGAAGTACGTTGGAGAGGCTGGGGTAAGGTGGTTGACTGGTCTGTTTAACGAAATCTTTAAGACGGCAAAGATGCCCGAGGCTTGGCGGTGGAGTACCATGATCCCTCTTTATAAGAATAAGGGTGACAGTGTTGCAATAACTATAGGGGGATTAAGTTATTGAGTCACTCTATGAAGATTTGGGAGAGAGTGGTCGAAGGGAGGCTGAGACGGATAGTGTCTATTTCGGAAAATCAGTTTGGATTTATGCCTGGGCGCTCGACGACGGAGGCAATTCACCTGGTACGGAGGCTGGTGGAACAGTATAGGGAAAGGAAGAAGGATCTGCACATGGTGTTTATCGACCTAGAGAAGGCTTACGACAAAGTTCCCAGGGAGGTGCTTTAGAGATGCTTGGAGGTGAGTCGAGTCCCGATGGCTTATATCAGAGCAGTTAAAGATATGTATGATGGAGCGAAAACTCAGGTAAGGACGACGGGAGGAGACTCAGAGCATTTCACTGTCTTGACAGGATTGCATCAGGGATCTACTCTTAGTCCTTTTTTGTTTGCTTTGGTGATGGATGTATTGACGCGGCGTATTCAAGGGGAGGTGCCTTGGTGTATGCTTTTTGCAGACGATGTAGTTCTGATTGACGAGACCCGAAAGGGTGTGAATGACAAATTAGAGGTGTGGAGACAAACTCTTGAGTCTAAAGGGTTCAGGTTGAGCAGAAGCAAGACAGAGTATTTGGAATGCAAGTTTAATGACGTGAGGTTGGAGGAAGAGGGATAGTTTCAAGTATCTCGGGTCCGTGATACAGGGTAACGGTGAGATTGACGAGGATGTCTCGCACCATATCGGGGCGGGATGGTTGAAGTGGAAGCTCGCGTCGGGGGTGTTGTGTGATAAGAAGGTGCCGCCCAAGCTTAAAGGCAAATTCTACAGGATGGTAGTCCGTCCGGCCATGTTGTATGGAGCGGAGTGTTGGCCAGTTAAGAACTCCCACATCCAAAAAATGAAAGTGGCGGAAATGCGGATGTTGCGCTGGATGTGTGGGATGACTCGAGGGGATAGAGTTAGGAATGAGACTATCAGGGAGAAGGTTGGTGTGGCTCCAGTGGAGTGCAAGATGCGGGAAGTCCGATTGAGTTGGTTTGGACACGTGAAGAGGAGGGACACGGATGCCCCGGTTCGTAGGTGTGAGAGGCTAGCGTTGGATGGTTTTAGGCGGGGTAGGGGGAGGCCGAAGAAGTACTGGGGTGAGGTGATTAGGCGGGATATGGAGCAGCTACAACTCACCGAGGACATGACCCTAGATAGGAAGGTCTAGAGGGCGCGAATTAGGGCAGAAAACTAGGGTCAGTTTGGGGCGTTAGGGTAGGGAAGTATTTGGTGGGGGTTTTATTCCTGTTATTCTTCCTATTCTTATTTTATTCCTATTTTCTATTCTTCTTCTTGTTATGCTTTCGGTGTTCCATGCTTTATTACGAATCTGGGTGCTTTCCGATGTTTCCTACTACTTATGGGTGCCGTATTTACGTTATGAAATCCTGTTCTGTGCGTTACTTTATATTTGTGTGGTGTCTCGTGTCTTGAGCCGGGGGTCTATCGGAAACAGCCTTTCTACTTCTGCAGAGGTAGAGGTATGGACTGCGTACATCTTACCCCCCCAGACCCCACTAGGTGGGAATACACTGGGTTTGTTGTTGTTGTTGTTGTTGTTGCAATAGCTTTTTTCCTCTAATAAAGCATTTCCACAGATAATTTTATGACAACGGTTCAGATAACTGTTGTGATAAGACACCCTATTGCAACGGTTTTTAAACAACAATAACTGTTATAGCATCAAATAATTCTATTATAACAATTTTTTTTTTGCAACGGTTAGACCATTGTAGTAGGTCCTCTATTGCAATGCTTTTGAAACCATTGCCAAAAATTTTGTTGCAATAGGGATAATTTCTGGTAGTGTGTGTTCGCGAAAGAGAACCTTTGAATTTGTGACCTGGTCTTTTAAGCAACATTTTACCCTCTGATTAGGTCGTTTAAGCGATCAAAGTGTCGTTTAAGCGACCATCATTGAGTATAAGACCCTATATTCATATTTTAAATATTTTGGGAGCTAAGAAGCTCCAATTTTGATGATTTTTGATGTATTTTTCTTGTATAATCCTTGTCTATCAATTTAGAACTCTATTTTCCCCATTTCCCACGAAATTATATTTTATTTTTCATGATTTTCACCCAAATTAAGAATCAAAACCCCATATTCACTATTTTTGGGGCTTAAGAGCTCGGATTTGGGCAAATTCAAAGGAGCTTTTGAGATTCTTCTATCGGTAAGTTTTTGAATCTTATAATTATCATTTTCCCCTTGATTTTATCTTCAAAACAACTTCAAATTCTTGATTTCAAAATGGATATTTGGGTTTTTGTTGATAAAGCTTGAAAATAGTTTTTCTTTGATTTGAACATCATTTTAAACTCATTTTTGCATGGTTTTCTGCTGTAGACTCCCATGAGTATGGAAAACATATTTCAAAAATAAAATTATGGTTTTACCCTTTTTTATTTTCAAACCCATTTTTGGGGTTCATTTTTAGACCCATCTTGAATATAACAATATAGGCCTCATTTTACTCCTAACGATGTGTAGATTATAATTTTGATAGTGTGGTGGCATTTCGAGATCGTGGAGTGAAGATAGACGATTTATGGATGATTCAAGGAATTTCATTTTGGAATCGAGGTAGGCTTCTGCCTATTTTTCTCCATGAGATGGTGTTTTATAAATGTTGCATGTTAGATAGGAATGTTAGGATGTGATTTTAGGTAGAAAATCATGACTTAGATTAAACTATGAGTTTGGGGGCTAGAAGGGTGATTGACCCTTAAGGTGAAATACTTATTATACTTTTATGATCCTATTACCTTGTTCATAGATTGAGTGAACTCATAAAATGATTATGATATTATGCTAGATATGGGATGAGATTTAGGTATTGGAAGCGTAATTAGTATGATTAGTTTTATTTGGAACGATTAGACTATCTTGGAACTACAAATTAGGTGAAATTGACTTAGTTACCTATGTTTTAGGTGAAATTGCTACCTTAGGACTAATTATGGCTTATTAACATTTAGGAATGAATTTAGATCTGTTAGCCTAGTTCGGGGTAGAGATTGCCTAAATATCAATTTTAGAGATTAGAAGTGGATATGATTAGTTTTATTTGAAATGATTAGGCTATCTTAGAACTACAATTTAGGTGAAATTGACTTAGTTGCCCATGTTTTAGGTGAAATTGCTACCTTAGGACTAATTATGGCTTATTTAACATTTAGGAATGAATTTAGATCTCTTAGCATAGTTTGGGGTAGAGATTGCCTAAATATCAATTTTAGAGATTAGAAGTGGATCCTTCTGACCTACCTTAGGCCAAGACTTGTGTTAGACTTTGTGGACTTATTTACGCATGTTAACATAGTTGAGACTAATGAGCATATCATGACTCAATTTATGAGTCATCGTGGAACCTACTCTATCTCGCTAGTAGGTAAGCTGAACCGTAGCTAAAAATAATTGGAAAGGGCTAGTTTGGTGAAAAATGCCTCAAAAGGGAGAAATACCACTCATAAATAAGCAAGGCAATAGGAATAGTTTGAAAGGTAACCATAGCATAGAAATTGTCGAGTCCAAACTTGATTTCATTCAAATTGTCGAGTTCTTCCTGGATAACTTCAACCCATAATTCATCACTAAGAGCTTTATCAGTTTTCTTCAGTTTGATATGGGACACAATGGAAACTAATGCTTGTCTTCTCAATGACCCTTTGGTTTGCACTTTATCTTCTAAATTTCCAATGATGATTTTATTTGGATGGCTTGCATCATGTTTCCATTATATTGGAACATTCGATTTCACTATTTTTGCTGTGAGAGACGACTCTGTTCGGGGTGTAGTTGACTTATCTTGCGATGGTTCTGAAGTTGTGTTGTGATTTTTTCTGGTCTGTATATTACTCACCTATTCTTCATCAACACTTAAACTCGTAGGGTGGTGGTTATATTCATTATTAACAATGTGCATAGATTTCTCAACACATAGAGTTCTTTTATTAAAAGCCCAGTAAGCACGACTACTAGAAAAGTACCTAATAAAAATACCTCCGTCACTTTGTAGATCGAATTTTCCTAAGGTATTCATACCATTATTGTGAATAAAATATTTACAGCCAAAGGGATGGAAGTAGCCGATGTTGGGATTCTTTCCTCTCCAGAGTTCATGAGGTTTTTCCTTAAAAATAGGTCTGATCAGTTACTTGTTGATGATGTGACATATTGTGCTAATCTCTTCTGCCCAAAAGTGATCTGGGAGATTATGTTCTAATAACATTGTCTTGGCAGTTTCCTAAAGGGACTGATTCTTTCGCTCTACTACAAAATTTTTTCCTAAGTTATTCATACCATTATTATAAATAAAATATTTACAACCAAAGGGATGGAAGTAGCCAATGTTGGGATTTTTTCCTCTCTAGTGTTCATAAGGTTTTTCCTTAAAAATAGGTCTGATCAGTCACCTGTTGATGATGTGACATATTGTGCTAATCTCTTCTGCCCAAAAGTGATTTGGGACATTATGTTTTAACAACATTGTCTTGGCAGTTTCCTAAAGGGACTGATTTTTTCGCTCTACTACATAATTTTATTGAGGAGACCATGGTGAAGAGAAGTTCTGATAGTATCTATTCTGAGAACAATACTCCTTAAATGCCTTATATTCAAATTCTCCTCCATATAACTATGGATATAAATGATGAGGTATCTAGCTTCTCTCTATACTTTTCTACAAAAAATCTCAAAGCTTGTGAAAGCCTCATGTTTATGTGAAAGAAATATAACCTAAGTAAATCGTGAGTAATTATCAACTATGATATAAACATATCTTTTTTCACCAATTTTTGCGGTGTTGGTGGGGCCAAATAGATCCATGTGGTTTGTTTTAAGAGGCTTAGTAGTAGAGACAATGTCTTTGACTTTAAAAAATGTTTGAGTTTGTTTACCCAATTAGCAGGAGTCACATGTGATCCTTTTCAAACTTGAGTTTTGGCATATCTTTCCCCAATTCAAGTCTAGAAAATTTCTCAATGATATGTATACTAGCATGCTCGAGCTTCCTTTGCCACAACCAAGTATTATTGGTTTGCATAGTGAGGTTGGTTATGGTAGAAAAATTAGGACTATTTAAGACATAAATGTTATCGACCTGTTCATCGATAAGAGAAATATCTCTTTTGTCATGTCTGATAGAGCAATTTTCAATTTTAAAGAGGACTTTAAATCTGGTATGACATAGTTGACTGATGTTGAGCAAATTCTATTTATGATCATCTACTATGTATAGTTCAGTGAATTCACATGATGAGCTGTCTCTCACTGAGACGACTCCAATGACGTTGCCTCTGACATTGTCATCAAATTTGATTGATCCTCTATCTAGTTTCATTAGGGAGGAGAAGTTCTTCTTTTTGGTCATGTGTCTGGAACATCCACTGTCAATGACCCACATTCTCCTCTTATAGATCTTGTGGACCTGTTCCTACAAAATAAGAAAATTAATTTCTTTTAGGTACCCAAGTGGTCTTGGGTCCTTGCGGGTTAGATGTGCTTTCTTTGGGCTTCTAAACCCATACACTTTTATGCTTATGCCTACAGCTGTAGGATCTGTGCCCTCTCTGTCCATAGATAAAGTAGATGGGTCCTTGAGAGGAGAAAGAGGTCTTAGCTAATTTAAACAACCCTGATGAAGAACTTAAATAGTTTCTGAAAGAGTTTAATATAACGAAAATGTGGCTTGGGGATTTCTTAAGATTGTTCAATTTTATTTTTGCATTACCAAGATCTTCATGAAGTAAGTCAATTCAACTTGACATGCTTCAATTTCTATTTGCCAGTTTCGTCGTTCCTCTTTGAGTTTTTGTTTAAATCTAGCTTCACAACTTTTTTTCTCTTGAGCGAGCTTATTATATTTATTTATGATTTTTTGAAGTTCATCAATATCATATCCAGATTACATTCAAGAGTGTTACAGTTATGACAGTCATGTGACTTACCTCACTGGTTCATCTGTTTTCGTAAAGCACATATTGGAAGCCTCTATTTTTTTTTTAGTTTCATCTTCATCGCTCCAGGCTTCAAAATTTTGATTTTCTCTAGGTGATGGTCATCTCAATTCTGGAAAGTTTTGTTTGAAATATTCTGGCTTCCATAGTAGTAACAGAGATCATCATTTCTAGTGCAGTTATTATTTTTGCCTTCTGGGGATCTTTATTGTCTGTCTCATGATCTGACTTACCCCTCGGTTGATGAGGCCATTTCTTTGCTATAGCATCTTCCAAAATGTCTTCCTCTCCGATTGGAGTAGCGTTGAAGGCTATTGGTTTCTTCTTTTCATCCTTGTGAAACCTATTGATATATGCGATAAGGTTACCTCATAGTTTATCATATGCCATGTTATGAAGATCTCCATCTTCTAGAATGGCGGCCTTGGTTTCCCAACTCTTTGAGAGACTTTGGACCAGCTTCTTGACTTATAGGTTGTGTGGATAGATCATTCCCAGTGATTTCATTTTGCATATGATTTTGTTGAATCTTGCATATATTATTTCAATGTCCTCATTTTCTTCTATTTTTAATAGCTCATATTCATTGACCAGGGCAATAATTTTTGACTTCTTGATTTTGGTGGTTCCTTCATAGGTTACCTCCAGTTTGTCCCACATTTTTTTTGTGGTTTCACACATTGATATTTTGTCGTATTTTTCTCCACCAATTGTATACAAAAGCAAACTTATAGCACGTGCATTAGTTTGAATTATCTCTTGCTGTTATTTGGTGACCTCGAAGCTTTCAAGGTCTTCTTTATTAGAACTGCTAGATTCTTTATCTTTGTCCTTTGACTTCTCCTTGAGTCCTGGAATTGGCTTTGGACCCTTCTTGATGACAACCTAGGCTTGGAAGTCATTTGATTGGACAAAGATTTTGAACCTATTCTTCTAGTAAGAGTAATATTGTCCATTAAAATATGGTGGTCTTATGGAGGAGTGACCATCCTAAAAAATAGCATCGGGAATTTGATAATTGGCCATTTGATCTTTTCTTAATTACGGTTAAGCAATGCTTTCTATGAGACTTTCTCTAATACCAATTGAAATTCAAGAAGGGGTGAATTGAAATTTTCTTCTGTGGGTTGACTACTGACTCCTTACAGTCTACACTCTTATAGATCAGAACACTTTACAAATAGATTAAATTTAGAATAGTTAAGTAAGTAAATAACAAAACGTAAAGTAATAACACAAAGATTTATCCTAGTTTGGAATACCAATGTGTTGCCTACGTCTAGTCCCCTTGGGTTTCAAAGTTTCCTAAGATTGTTGAATGTTTGGCTAAAGTACAATGGTAGGAAACAAGTTCTGAAGACTTATTTTTCTCTTCAAATTTTGTGACACAACTTCAATTGATGTTATAAAGTTTACTTGATCCTACTCTTTATATCACAATTGTAAACTAGAGTTACAAAGCCTCGTGAGACTAAGATTAAGACACTTTGAATTTTCTGCTTGAAGTTGCATGAAAAGTATCTGTCTTTGGTCTTCATCTTTTATAGTCTTCAGCTGCTATTCTTCATAAGAAAACCCAAGAGATTTCTTCTCAATCAAGGATGTAAATGGATTCCTTGATTGAGGAATGTAGTCATATGATATGTCCATATCAGATATGTCCATATATGGCTTTTGATCACGTCCCTATTAGATATGTCCATAATCTTTTTTTCTTTTTGGTTTTGTAGAGATTGATTCCTTTCAAAATGTGCTTGTGATGTTCTCTTGCTAATTGATGTGGTTTGCCTTGATTTTGGTATTGTGACCGTTCTTCTATTCTATGATATTTGATTGATCTGCTTACTATGTCGTGATCTTCCATATCCTCCAATATCTTGATTTGATTCTTCGTGACATTTGGGGCTAAGATTCTCCTTCCATTTGTTTTCATTATGATTGATTTTACTTGGATTCTGTGGATGTCTATCCATTCTTGATGTCCTTCTATTTCTGGAGCCGACTTTCTTTATCTTTCCACTATTAGTTTTCTTAGTGTTCTGCAAAGATACATTTGTTAGTTTGTTATTATTAAAATAGACTTTGGAGGCTAATAATACTAACATTGAATATGCGTAAAGAAGAAAGAATTATGTAAATGATAATGTAGTGTGCCATTGTATACTTAGTTTAAATCTTATCTTGCTGTGCGAGATTATCGTAACCGATATAAACTATGTGAGAAATATAGGATCCAACATATGTCAGGATATACATCTATAATTTTGGCATGATTACTCATAAGACTAGTTTGGGCAAAATATAATATCACACCGATGGTGGCACATAGTTTTTGGAACTAAGATATGCTAAAACCTTTCCCCTCAGTGCTATATACTACACAAAAATCATACTACTTGCTCATTGTGTATAAAACTTATCATGGAATGAAACATGGAACTAATTTAAAAAAAACCTGATAATCGTAGTCCTGACATGCTTAAAACTAGTTATGCTTTCTTACTGTTTCATAGATCATTGATGGCATATCAAGATTTCTTATGGTATAAGCATTGATGGCATACCTAAATGTCATACTAATCATGAATCATATACTTGAAACCACAAGATCATGATAACCTGAGACCATAGTGTTGAATTATTTAAAACTCATGTCATTCATGATAAATTTTGAAATTCATATCATCTTATGTAGTTCATGCTAATATTGTGGTAAGACTGCCAAGTCTAGTAAATTATGCAAAAACATAGAAATTATTTGTAAACTAGGATTATATCATGTACATTCTTGAAATTTATGCGTGTTTATTCTGAATGTTGCTAAGTTATGCTTAATCATATGAAGAACACAAAAATTCTTGAAAATTCACATTTATGTCATGAACTTGCTTGTAATTTGGGATAAGTCATATCAATGGAAATAACTTATTTTTAGTTTATGCTTAAAAGGGTAGCCCGGTGCACTAAATCTACCGCTATGTGCAGTGTTTGGGGAAGGGCCCTACCACAAGGGTGTATCATACGCAGCCTTACCTTGCATTTTTGCAAGAGGCTATTTCCAAGGCTTGAACCCATGAATGCAATTAAACCATGGGAGTTCATTTATATTATCAAGTATGTAGGAAAAACTCATAAATAAAACTTTGGATTTTGAATTAAAAGATTTGTGGTTAAACCCTAACAGAAGAATACGTATTTATGAGTTTTTAAAAGCTTGAGTTTGGGCAGAACAATGAAAAGATTATCTTTGTTGAAACCCCATATACTTGAACTGACTAATTATTGGAGGAAAGTTTTGGGTTGGATCCTTAGAAGTTGAATTTTTAAGAAAAACCCTTTCTTTTGCTTTCTCGAGAGTTGACAGGAGAATGAATCACTTTTGAAATGTTTTTCTATATGTTATGGATGGGTTTTGGGATTAAGATAGGTTTGAGAAGGTTACATATGGGCATAATGATGAGATTGCCTTTAATTTTTAAATAAAAAAAAACTTTTATGCCTTGGAGGTGGGATGTGCATTGTACGACATCCATTCATGCCTCGTATGATCCATTGCGCAATACACAATTGTGCCTTATGACCAATCATACTTCTTGGATAGTGTCTTATTAAATGCCTATACCATTTTACTTCATTATCAGATTATGGAAATAAAGAAGACTCAAATTCCTTTCATTTTATGCATTTTAAGCTCCAAAACTCTTCCTAACCCATGATTTATACTAATTCAAAGTTGATTATAGATAGATTCCATACAAGAATTCAATCAGTATGAAATATTTCAACTTGTCTAGGAGCTAAGAGTTACTTGTTTCCTTAGATTATGTCTAAGGCTCTTCATATAATAAGAAATTGATATTAACATCTATATAAAATTAAGATTCATTAGATTTGGGTCTTCACACATTCAATGAATGGGTCGGTTCTTATCTCAGAAAATTCAGTGTGTTACATGTTAGGTAAGCTCCCTCGTGTTATTATCTTTGAGTTTAGTCCTATATATATGTGTGTGTGTGTGTGTGTGTATATATATATAGGATATTACCTTATATCCCTTTATTGTGGTATCTATTCATATTATATAAGTATCTTTTGCCCTTGGATTACTACTATATGTTCTTTATTCACTCTTCACTATTATATTGGTTGGTGATATACAGTAATGCACTTTAGTTCCAAAATAGTATTAAAATATGATAGTTTATCCTTATCGATCCATTAGAATTATTATGTTTATTTCCTTGGATAGTTGCATATAGTTTACATTCCTGCTTTACATGTTATTTATGCTTTCATTATCTTTAGATCTTTATCGGCTATGCCTATTGAGTACCACTTTTTTCGTACTTATACTACACTTATGCAAACTATAGATCATAGTACGAGTTCTGATTATTGACATGTGAATCGAGAGAAGTAGTAATAATTAAATATTTGAGGTGAGCTCCTAATATTTGGAGCATTTATGTTCATCCTAATATTGCTAGTTTGATCTCTATTTTGTATTTCAGAGACAACTTTACTTACGTATAGTTATTTTACACTTTAATTTGTACTCATATTGTATTAGAAGCTCTTGTACTGATTTCACTAGGTTTTGGGGATATATTTACTTCCTTTTTGTATTTTTTTATCTCTTATCTACTTTTGCTTCCATTTTTCTCATTCTATTATTAGTTGTTCTAGACTACCCATTAGCTTAGTTTATGGTGGGTTATTGTGGGTGCCATCACAACCTGAGAAACTGAGTCATGATAAATTGGTATAAGAATAGAGGTTTATCACTTCTATTGGTACAAGAGCTGAGTGTCTGGTAAAGTCCTAAGAATTGGTACTGAGATGTCTGTATCCTATCTTTAGGAGCCTCTAGGAAATTCTTAGGAAATTCTATTACTTGATTCCTTGTCGTGTATATGTACTTCTATGAATCTCTAAGTATTACTTTTGACTACATTTTTTCACAAGTGGATAGATCTGAATGGGAGCTTAGCATGTGTTACTAGAGTTACAAATTAAAATGGGACTTGGGAGTTAGAGATTCATATTGAGGATTTTCTGCATTAGCCAGAGGGTCTGGGGTATCCTAGGCTCTAATAAAGTTTGTAACTGCCTTAACTTTTTATGGAAGCCATGTTGGTTATTCTAAGTCTTTTCATGGATACTTCTTACTCAGTTATGGTTCCTGGTATATACAGTGATTCTCAAGCTAAAGTTGAGTTTGCTGGTGTTTAGTAGGGATCTTTATCAGTTTTAAAGTATGAGATTCAGGTTCACTAGTGGGCCAAACATACTTTTATGTTATTTTCTTTAGAGCATAAGATAGTGTGTGTATATATCATAGGATTGACTTTAGCACTCTATTGTGAAAGAGCATTTAATAGCTTCTAGGTCTTTTTTCTAGGTTGTTGATCACATAATGACTATAGAAAGGGCATGTATTGACACATACAGATGGTGACAAGAGTTCTTATATACATTATACCGTTAGTGGGACTCCATCAGTACATTAGGGTCCTCTTAGTAGAAGCCAAAATCACTTGCATCCTGTCAGATCCATATAGGTAGCAACTTGGGTTATGGGTGATTCTCAAATAGTTTATAGTGGCCACATTGGATAGAGTTTAGGTCAGGCATCAAGGGTTAATCTGTCCAGGGCTTCAAGCTATGATAGCCATTCTGGGTCACCAGGTATAGTGTATCAAGAGGTTTTAGGAGCATGTTTTGAGAGTAGAGTGATTTGTCACTAGTCTAAAGAGAGCTCCAAGCATAACTTGGTCAGCCATCTTGGACCACCTCATGTTTCTAACCAAGTAAAAGCTTCAACAGTTTTTTACTACTATAGAGAGAATGCTCATTGGTCAAGAGAGTGTCCCTAATAAGGTATTACTAAGCAGTATAGATCAGTCTCTTAGTGTTATTAGAACCTTGTTCCGATACGATGTCCTTAGTACTTTAATTGAGCATTTGGTTGTTTATTTTGAGTTTGGAAATACATAAATTCATGCTTCTTTAGGCATGTTACAAACTATTACTTTGGATTCTATTGTATAGGTATTCTTTTGCTTTTCTCTATTATATATGTATTCTTTTGCTTTTCTATCTTTATAGTTCTATTTGAGGGAGCTAGGGTTTCTATACCCATTAATATTTATATGCTGTGATGCTGTTGTATTGGTTGTTTTTAGATACTATATAGATTTGTATGCTTTTGTGTCTTCTATCGTAGATGATATCTTTCAGTAGTGGACTGAGTTGATCAGTATTGTGATTTTCTTGGGGTGTAACATTTGGGTTAAGTCCGTTTCCATTGGAATATTAACTTTGTGCTGACCTTAGAGTGGTATCAATTATGTTTACCATTTTTGGTGCCTCTTGAACCTTAATTTATTATTTCTATTATTATTATTTTGGTTGTTATCGATTCACACATAATAGATGGCTCAACTAGTGTCATCTAGTTAGTGTTTCCCTTTTTGTGATTCTTATCCATCAGACCTAGATCCTTGGTTGGTTGTTATTTATTTCTATTATCGAGTCAAGGTCAATTATTTAATGGGTTTTGAGAGTAAAGGTATGTTTTGAGAGTGAAAGTAGGTTTGGTCTTCCATGGTTCGACTATGATTCTTGGATTGGTAACTCGTTTCTATGGAACATTCTAGAGATTGATCTATTTGAAGTTTGCCCTTCTAGTTTGGCAGGTTTATTGCCTGGTAGCATTCTTGATATTAGTGTTGGTGTTGAATGGGTGCTTTATTCCTTCTATGATATGTATCATGGTTCAATTGAGTAAAGGTTTGATCGAATGGGTGAATTAAAAATTTATTTTTTTATTATTTGTTTGTCTTAGTATAACTTTATGGAATTCTTCTACTTGGTGGTATATGTTTGTGTATCAATTATTGGTGACCAAAATAAGTGTCTTTGAGAGTGATTATTCATCATTATTAATTAAGTATCTGTTTGACCAGGTTCATGCTAAGATCATATTTTCTAGGTTGCTTGAGGCTTGGATGCCATTGGTGTTTTTTCAGCCTCGGTAAGTTCTTGGTTATGCCTTGATATGTTATGTCCTTATCGGTATGTGGATGCTTGATTTCCAATAGGATTAGTTTGGTTAGTGGAGGTCAAGTAGTTCAGCTTTGGTATTCACATCATATCTATTGATTGCGCAACTTGGTTACATCTCTATTTTTAAAGTTTTGATTTAGTAGAGGTTAATAGGATGGCTAGGCCTACTCAGTACCTATCAATTTTGTTTTCTTTAGTTTAGATACATGGTACTTGATAGATGCTCGAAGGATAGTCCATCAACACATGGTAGTAGTTTTTACTACTCTTGGGTCTTTGATTCTCTATTTTTGTTATAAATTTTATGTCTACTTTATGAGAGAAGGGTTCTCGAGTTGGGCTTAGCGTAGTTTCACCCATGGTTGGTGGGTCACTCTGGAGAAGATCATTTAATTTTGGTAGTTTATGTTTCAAACTCGTATCTTTTGATTTCCAGGGTTATCTAGACAAGTTAGTGTGTTTGGAAGAGATTGTAGACTACGATTATCATTATTCGAGCATTCATTTTGAATATCACTGGGATTGTTTTTATGCTTGTCCATGTGGCTTTTCAATGGGCTGGCTTCAGTCTTTCAGGGATAATGTGATGTGATTATGCAAACATGACTCAAATAATGCTGGAGTGACAGTGTAAAACTGTCATCAGGTTTGGATAGGCAAAAAATATTATATTTGGAGTTTTGAATTGGTGGTATAGTTTATGCCTTGGGTTATCCTCAGCTTGGTTGAGTAACTTCTTGGTTGTTCTTGTTTTAGTGTGATATTAGCATACTGTAGTTTGGGATTACACGTTTAATTTATGCTTGGATCAGTTGGATATGAGTTGGTTGTTAAGATTAAATTTGTGGCTATTTGGAAAGTGCTATTAAGGAGTTCATAAAAAGTGGATACCTTGAGTGAATTCCCTTAGAAGCGTTAGTTTTCTTTAGAGGTTACCTGGAAAGTCTTGCTTTGGGCATGTAGACCCAGTATCTTATTCTTTTGAGCTCTTTCTATCCATTGAATTTCATGGGCGAAAGTCCTTTTAGTAGTGGATATTGCAATCACCCTCTAGGTCTTTTTTCTTATTTGTTTTGCATATTTTCAGCATTTCGAGCCTTCCCATATCGGATACATGTCATTTTTGACTTTCTAGGACAATCAATTTAATTTTTGAAAGGTTCATTCAGGTTTTAGGTTCATTCCTTACTTTGGAGCATTCATTGTTAAGAGATTAGTCTTAAATAAAAATTCCTAGTAAATATACTCGGATATGAATTCCAATAGTGATATCAGCTCAAATACATCAATTTTAAGCTAGGGGACCCTCAGTCTAGGCCTTGACATTTTAGGACTCATTTAGGGCTATTGGACAGAAGTTGGTCAAATTTACACATGTGGTTTGGGGCCCACATTTAGCCACAGTGATCTTCGACTAAAATTCTATTTATTCCATTAAGTCTAGAATGCTAATTTCAATGGGTTAGCATTATTCGTTTGTGTCTACTAGACGTATGATGGGCCCAAAACACCCAAATCATGATAGGGCTAACGTTAGTTTTCTAGTTCATCGCCTAAACAACCACTGTGGTGCCTAGGATAGGTTGCCTTAACGATCATGGATGATGCCTAGATGATGTTGTCTTAGAGTCCTTGGATGGCTCGTAGGCGAGGTTTGGGCTAGAAGGCATGAGGCACTTTGGCGATCCCGATTGGCGCATAGAAAATGGTGCCTTGGCAATCAAAAGGGTGCTTAAGCGACCAAACCAGCTTTTTACAATATTGGTCCTTCCTCAGTTTTAAGCCTCAATTTTCCTATTTTTGAACCCTCTTAATCACCTTTTGATCTCAAGAATTATTTGAGGAAATATTGGTTTAAGGTCGGGGAGATCAAGGGGATGTCAATGTGACTTTTATCTCATCTGTATCTCATAAGTTCCTTGCCTCACTCTCTTAAATTCTCCACTTTTGATTCTCGATTACTCTTACATTAGGGGCTATTTTGGTATAGATATTGATCATAGATTGTGCTCATATTTTGGGGACAAGTCACTTGATTCATGAGGGACCTAATAACGAGTTCAATTTTGGGATTTCATGAGTGGCCTCACAGACCCATTTTAGATATGAATTTCCACCCAAAGCATTATATAGTAACATATGTGTCACTTTACTCCTATTAATGTGTCGTTTAGGATTTTGATAGTGTGACATCATTTTGGGATTACGGGACAAAAACGAGTGATTCGTGGACAATTCTAGATTGCAGTTCATCTATGAGGTAGGCTTCCATTTACTTTTCTCTATGAGATTATGTAGTGCATAGATCTCATGCTAGGTTTGACCTATCTAGGGAGCTTAGAATAGAAATATGATTCGAACCATAGCTTAGAATACCAGAAATAGTTGTAGGACCCTATTACACTTAATTATAGACTTGTATAACCATAGTTTGACATTAAGGATCCTTAGTATAAGACTCACCATATAACATAGTGAATTGGATTATATTTACCTGATTAGGTCTCTTTAGTAGCTTCATGACCTTGTCTTCCTTAGTTTCTATATTTACAGTGTTAATATTATGTTGAGTTATCTAATATTGGGCCCAAGGCCATGGTTATTATACCAGCTGGGCACTAGGTTAGTACTTTATCCTTAGAAAGGACATGGTTATGGTTATGGATGTGTAGGTGCTTACGATTATGTTATTTAGATACTAGTGATGATATGCATACGTTATGGTGTATTTATACTTATTTATTGGTACAATTCTGATTAAAACCTTATTTTCATTACTATTTTCCTAAAAAGGATTCATTCATATTTTTCACTCTTAATATAGATTCTTTTACAATGGAAATTATACCACTCTTATTCTTAGAGTATGATATTTAATGAAACATACAAATTTGGAAATTTGATCGAGGTTGATCCCGATCAACTACTAATCCACCCTCTTTCACCACTATCATTTATCTTCGATCAAAGGAGATTCTAGCCCTTTCAATAATATTATGTTGATTTAGTCCCAAACTTGATCTCAGGCAATATAATTATAGATTTATAAACTTTTAGTCTTGATTCAAGTTGTAGTACTCATTATACTTATATATCTCTTTTATATTGGATGGAGGAGAGTGATTATGATGGTTACTAGGAGTCATGATTTGGTATGAGGGAATGTGTATGGATCTTGAGTCCCGTATGGGCCCCTCCATTGATGAGCCACAATATAAGAGAAGGATGTCCATTGTAGGTCATGCCTATGCAAGCTACTGAGTTGTAGGAGGTGTATACACTTGGTGCATTATGGTTTTATTAGTTTATCTTGCATGCATTCATATATATATATATATATCCATCCTCTATCACCAGTATTAATTTTTGATGCTTATATCTATCGACCTTATGTGGGATGCACAAGTATAAGTTATGGTTATTGTTTGTTAAGTGCTTTTTAAAACTTTTTGGGCTTAAGGGGACTCGGTTAAGTTATCATCTATTTGGAATAGCTGAATTTTTTATTATTGGTTATTATGGATAATTTATGGCTTGATGATTATGGTCTAGTACCTGAGATTGTTGGTATGCTTCTGTTTTCCCTTTTTCTATTTTTATAATATACATTATTGCTAGATTACCACATGATTTGTCACACTTTAGTTAGAGGCCTTGTTACCACATGTTTTATCACATTTTTATTAGAGGCCCTTAGTATGCTATTATTAGCTCCCGTACTTGGCTATGATCCTCAAAATGTTAGGTTGGTTCCTCAGGTTATTATCTATGAGTTTAGTCCTATATTTGTGTGTGTATATATGGTAATACCATATATCCCTCTATTTTCTTATTTATTCATATGTTTATGTATTATTTGGCCTTGTATTACTATAATATATTTTTCTCTCTCTTTATTTTTATATTGACTAGTGATATACGGTATTACACTTTAGTTCTTGAATACTGTTAGAATAGGGTAGTGTATCCTTATTTTTACATTAGCATTACTATGTTTAGTTACTTGGATAGTTATCTGTAGTTCATATTCCTTCTTTACATGCTATTTATACTTTTGTTATCTTTGGATCTCAGCCGGATGATGCTTATTGAGTACCACATGATTGGTACTCATACTACACTTCTGTAGCCTACATATCATAGTATGAGTTCTTACTGGTGATGCTGCTTCGTGCAAAGCAGACATAGATTAGAGATTTAGGGTGAGCTCTTGACGTTTAAAGCATTACTGCTCTCCCTCATAATGCTAGTTTAATCTCTATTTTGTATTTCATTGATAGATTTGTCTATTTATAGCTATGTTGTACTTTACTTTGCATTCTTGTTGTATTAGAAACTCTTTTATTGACTTCACCAGATTTTGAGAATATATTTATTTCCTTTATGTTTTCTTTCTCTCTTATCTAGATTTACTTTCGTTTTTACTTATTAGGCCATTGATAGTTATTCTGGACAATGGTTTGGCTTACCGAATGACAAGTAATGGTAGGTGTCATCACGGCTTTGAAAAGTCGAGTCACTGCATGTTCCTAGTCACAGAGCTGGGAGCTTTAACCTACATCATGAAATGATGTAGCAGCAAAGATGTTTAATACATGGAATGTATCAATATATAAGACCATACCTGGATAATAATGAAACATGAAAATATTAATGTAAAAAAGTTCTATTCAAGTGATGACAAGATTGTAAAGAATATGACTATAAACTTAAGTAATAACGTCAAAAAAATTAATTCTTTTAGTTATTTATGAGAGCAAGTAGTTAACCGACATAAACCATTATATGAGCCTATGAAGTTTAATCTTGTCCGATCAGCTAATCCATACTATACCTTTCCCGGTATAGAACGTGACATGGCATTTCTTATTACCAAGGATACATTATTAGCCCATGTTGGGACACATGAAAATATGTCATTGCCTATTAGCATAACCTCTATCCTATGCTGGCAAATATAGTTTTCAACATTTATCATTTTGACTTATCTTCTCGATCAACGAACCACCTTCCTTAGAACTCATAAAATTACATAGATATCATGTTAGTTCTTGATCCAAAAGTTAGCCTTGTTAGGCTCATGCTCTTGGTTTATTAATTTTTGGGCTTTTAGTTATGAATTACCACTTTAGGACTTGTGCCAGAGAACCAACTCTATTGGGTTCATAAATTGTTACTAATTATTTAGAATTTTGGAGAATCATGAAGATTATATTATTGCATCATAATACCAATATTTCAAGTCATAGAATCTATAGAACTTAATGAAACTCAGGATCTAATAGAAGCATTCTAGTATTCTAGTTAAGATTCATGATTCATATCCAAAGTGGGGATCTCAAATTATAATGCCGCAATAGAGAAAATTAAAATGTATAAAGATTTGATTGTAAGAAAACATAGGAATGTCATAGTAAATAGTATATACAACCATAAACCATCATCTAACAAGTTCTCTGCTTGAGGAAAATTTAGTAGAACTCATAGAGTTCATGCTACAATTCAACCCATTAAATGAATAACCTCAAGTTTCACGAATTCCATAAGTTTCATGAGTTTAAAAATTCGATTAATTCATGAATCTAGCAACAAAACATATGTTTATTATAGTTCATATAACTTATAGAGTATTTCATGAATTAGAGGAGAGTATCAAAGAAATATTTCCAGGGAACTTACTAAAGAAATTCAATTATATGAAAAAGATATTGGAATTTTATCCGCAATAGTTATCCCCAATAAATTAGATTTACAGGAGAATAAAATGCAAGAGGTAACATAGAAACATTAATCTTACATACCTCAAGATGTTAGATAAATTAGAGATAGGGAAGGAGAGAACTAGACTTGATTCTTGAGACAATACTCTTGAATTATTAATAGCTGAGTTTTGGAGGAGAATGACGAGTTTTGGATTAGGGAATAACAAGATAAATCAAATGAAATAAAGAAGTTTTAACCATGTAAGGATATAGGAAAATGGTGGAAAAAATCACCCCTCGAAGTAACATGGAAAGATAATGATCTCACATTGTGGTGTCGCCCTGGATTCCGCCTAGTGTGTCACAACAAACTTCTTGAGCAATGTCTCATTGCTTGCTGCCCTTTTTATTCCCTTGCACTGTTGTGATATTGGGATAATAAAATATTCATCTCCCTCGTATCATTTACCCTACCATAAACTTCAAAAAATGTACGAATTATTTCAAATTGATTACCAACTCACTTAAGCACAACAAGCTCAATTATACGGCCATAAAAACTCAACTTACAACTATGCCTTAATCATAAAGCATGAGGTGTAACACTTAAGGAATCATTCCAAAAAATAAAAAACCATCACATTCCTTGATTTATAGATCAAACAAGTTGATTTAGGCAATCAATTTCCATTCATTAATCAGATATAGCTTGAAAATATTTCATTTGACTTTTATTAATGTAAAAGTAATGTAAGGAGTTTTTTAAAATCAATTATTTATGTCCATATATTAATTGACCCTCTATGGAGTATTCCACTTTTTAAACAAAAACAAATATAATATTTATGACATTTAAATAAGCTAAATTCAACTATAACACCCCACAATTTTTCCTAGCTTAAATTCGTCCCTAGAATGTTAATGGATAGCTTTCAAAACAATATTATTTATTTGGTGTGGAATTCCTTAGATTGGCCTTTCCATTGCGTAGAAAATTGAATTAGATTTCCAGCGATATAAGATTTGCCTAAATCCGATAATTGAGTAAGAAATTATGGCTATTTTAGGTTTCTGTCGCAAAACACTGTCGTTTGGACCCTTAGCGCATCGCGAATCAGCATAAATTTCCAATTGTCCCATTCTAGTGGCCTTCCATGATATTGGCGTATCATGGAGAGGGTTAATTTTCTGTTTGTCAATTTCTAGAGGTCCAGCGCGATAATGGTGAGTCGCGCCATATGCCAAAATGGCATTCCAAAGGGGCACCGTGATGTCTCCGCATTGCGGAGTTTGCCCAGTTTTCATTTGTCAATTTCCAGTGAGCCACCATGATAGTGGCGTGTCACGGTGGCCACACAGATCGGAAAAATGTATGTTTTCCAGTTTTATATAAACGTTTAAAGGGGGCAGTTTGGTAAATTTTCAACCCCCAATCTGTCCAAATACAAAAGATTAATCATATTTGAGAGCACTTTATGCCTTATTCATCATTCTCTCTCAAACAAAACCCTAAGACTCGTACTTCCTCCCCAAGAAATCCAATATTTCTCCATTAATTCTCCAAGACTCTTTAAGATTGAGAATTTCCAATTCAAGAACTCTAAGAAGTCATCTCCAAAACATCAATAAAGATCCAAGATTCAAGTTCTAGCATCAAGATCATCAAATTAAGGTATGCGGGATTTGAACAAGGATAATTCTTTCATCCTTGAGCCCAAAACTTTATTTTAATTAATAATTTACTGCAATTTATGAGATTTCTCATGAAATTTAAGCTAGGGTTTATACCCATTATCATTATTTGAAAGATTATGAGATTTTTCATGATTTAGAAGTTGAATTACATGACTTTATTCATATTTCTATGCATTGTGCAGTAATTTCCAGATTTTATGATGATTCATAAGTGTTTACATTATCAAGCATGAAATTTTAGATATTTTAATATGAGATTGATGCATGGGTAGTTAGGCCCTAATTTAAGATTGTTATTATAAGATTATTTGTGCTATGAGCATCATCAGATAAGATTACTCACAGATTTTGACAAAGATTTGACCTTTTGGTTCTAAGTTAAGATAAGAATCCACTTTGTCCTGATAACTTGAGATTTACAGATAAAAAAGCATAATTGGTTTTATTGTAAACCCTTGTGCTATTTTTGAAGTGGATTTCTTAAGATTTTGAGCATAGTAATAGGAGTAGTATTTAGCACCAAGATGGGTAGGTCACTACGGTTTCAGACCCTAAAACTACATGCCAACGTAACTTCTACGTGGATGACTCAGATTGTGATCACTAAGATAGAAGTTCTATTACGATGGAAAGGGTAGAACAACCCTACCTAACGGGGGCAAAACGTAGGACTCCATCGATGCTCACATGATGTATGTCGGTTAGAAGAACCTCCTAAAAGATGTCCTCCATTCTTTAACAGTCTATTGATTTAAAGCTTTAAGATAAAAACATATGTTTTAGAAGTTAAGGTTTTAAGATTGTTAAGCTTTTTGATAAAGTATTGTACAGATTTTAGAACTAAATGTAATTGCTCACCAGATTTATGTTATATGTTTTATCATTTAAGATTTATGATCTTCCGACTTCAGATTACTCAAGCCTGTGTGAGTCATTTATATTTAGCATGCATGATTTTATAAACTGTGATGATTTTTGTTTACTTATTGCATGCACCCCCATATACTCAGTACATCCTTAAAGTACTGATCCATATATATGTCTATGTGCTACATTGTCTTATAATGTAGGTTCAGGTGCTCAGCCTCAGCAGCATGAGTGATTCCCGAGCATCTCATCTATATCCCTGCAGTTGGTGAGTCCTCATAGTTCGGGGACTTAGTTATTCATATTTTTTTTATTAGTAGATGTTCCTTTATTCATTTCAGACTGTTTGAATTAGCTAGGGGCCTGTCCTAGTGACTTTCTAGATTCAGATAGTAGAGGCTTGTTGGACTACTATATTAAGTTTAAGATATTTGATTCAGAATTTAGATTTTTATATTGATTTACCAAGCCTTCTAGCATGTTTTATATAAGATTTTCTGTATTATTATGATTTCATATTCCCCTATGTTGAGATCTAGACTTAGTAGAATGTAGCCAGGATTAGCTCAAGACTACTTATAGTTTAGAGCACCGTGTGGCATCCTGAGAACTAGATTTTGGAGAGTTACTAATTTGGAATCAGAGCCTAAGGTTTAGAGAGTCCTAGTGAGTCAGACAAGCCGTGTTATGTAGAGTCTTGATCATTGGTGTGAAGCGCGCCACATCTATGAGCAAGAGGCTATGGAGCATTTTAGAAAATCATCTTTTTTTTCATGATCTATCATGTATTCAGTGTATCTATCTACTTCTAACTCATTCTTGTACATGACAGAAAATGTATCCTCATCGAGCTAACGCCCGCAGAAATAATAACCAGCCACCTCAGCCTGCAGATCCTTTGAATGAGAATGTGTCATAGGCAGAGTTTTAAATTACCTTTCAGGTGCTAGTCCAAGCTGTGACAACTAATGTTCAGGGCAACCGTCAGGCTGCAGTCCCACCTCAGTAGGATGGGGACATAGCCACAACAAGGATCGGCAGGATGGGGACATACCCGCAACTAAGATCTGAGATTTTATAAGAATGAACTCGCCAGAATTCTTTAGGTCGAAAGCAGATAAGGACCCATAGCTTTATCTAGATGAGGTAAAAAAGATCACCCAAATTATGCATATTTCTGAAGAGGAGAGTCTAGAATTGGCATCTTTTACGCTGAAGGATGTTGCTTATGATTAGGTGGTGAAGTGGAAGAAAAGTAGAGGAGAGAATGTAGCTCCCATGACTTGGAAAATATTTCAAGATGCGTTCTTAGACAAGTTCTTCCCATATGAGATAAGGAAAGATAAGATAGAAGATTTCATAAAACTTAGGCAAGGCTCAATGACAGTGAAGGAGTTTGCCTCAAGTTCAACCAGTTGTCTAAGTATGCCCCTGAACAGATGGTTGACCTTAGGTTAAGCATGAGTAAGTTTATGACCGGTATGTTTGGGTTGGTAGTTAAGGTGTGTAGGACTGCTATGCTTATTAGAGACATATATCTTCCTAGATTAATGATGCACGCTCAGCAGATTAAGGCAAAAAAGGGGAAGGAAAGAGAGAGCAAATAAGAGGGCTAGAACAGGCCAGTTTGATCATCGTCAGAATAGGTTTGGAGAAGGAAATCATTTGCAGTTTTAGAATGTTCATATATACCTGCACCTTCTTCAGCACCCAGAAATAGGCAAGAACAGTGGGGTAAGTCTTCTATGTCCATATCTCAGAATAGTAAGAGTGGGAAGCCTAATCACCCCTATGTGATAAGTGTGGTAAGAATCATGGAGGTGAATGTCTGTAGGGCCATTAGGGTTGTTATGGTTATGGCCAGCAGGGTCACGTAATCAAAGAGTAACTGTATGCTAGATGGGGTAATAAAGATGTTCGTCCTCAAACTCAGGCTAATAGTGCACCAAATCTTCTAGGTCTCCTAACTCCTCCTCAGGGCGTATCACCTAGTACCGGTGGTGATCAATGTTAGAATTGGTTTTATGCCTTTCCATCCCTTCAGGAGCAGGAGACTTCACTCGATGTTGTGACTGGTATGGTTCATGTCTTTCATTTTGATGTTTATGTATTTTTATACCCTAGGTCGAGTTTCTCTTATATGACCCCATTAGTTGCAGTACATTTTAAGATAAATTTTTAAAAAATCCCTGAGCCTTTCTTGGTTTCTACTCCAGTAAGAGAGTCAGTTGTTGCTAAGCAAATCTATAAGAAGTGTGTTATCACTGTCCATCATAAAGTCATGTTAGAATATCTAATAGAGTTAGACATGGTTGATTTTGATATTATCCTTGGTATGGATTGGCTCCATTCTTGTTATGGTTCAATAGACTATCGCACCCGTGTGGTGAAGTTTCAATTTTCCAGAAGAGCCAGTCTTTGAGTGGTCAGGTAATTCAATGTCTCCCAAGAGTCATTTCATATCTTACCTTAAAGCCAGAAAGTTGATATCCAAAGGTTGTATTTACCACTTAGTTTGAGTTAAGGAAACTAAGTCTGAGACTCCAATAATACAGTCTATCCGAGTGGTAAATGAGTTACCTAATGTTTTTCCAGAAGATCTCCCAGGGGTACCTCCCAATAGAGAGATAGAATTTGATATTGACCTTCTCCCAGATACTCAAACTAGTTCTATCCCTCCTTACTGTATGACTCCTACAGAGCTTAAGGAGTTGAAAGAGCAACACAAATATCTTCTAGATAAATGCTTTATATAGAGTAGTGTTTCTCCATGGGGCACTATCGTCCTATTTGTGAAAAAGAAACATTGTTTTTCACGTATTTTCATCGACTATCGTCAGCTAAATAAAGTTACAATCAAGAACAAGTATCCTCTTCCTAGAAATAATGACTTATTTGATCAACTCCAAGGTGTTAGTTATTTCTCAAAGATAGACCTTAGATCTAGCTATCATCAGCTTAAAGTAAGGGAATGTGATATTCTAAAGATAGCCTTTAGAACCCATTATGGTCATTTTGAGTTTCTAGTCATGTCTTTCGGGCTAACCAATGCTTCAATAACTTTCATAGACCTCATGAATCAAGTGTTCAAGCAGTATCTAGACACATTTGTCTTAGTATTCATAGATAATATCCTTGTATACTCCCGTATTAAGGACGACCATACAGATCATCTTAAAGTTGTCATGAAAATGATTAGAGAACATCAATTATTCACCAAATTCAGCAAGTGTGAATTTTGGCTAAGATCAGTAGCCTTTCTCGGACATATTATCTCTGCCGATGGCATTAGAGTCGATCCCCAAAAGACTGAAGCCATAAGAAATTGGCCTAGACCTATCTCTCCATCAGACATTAGGAGTTTCTTAGGTCTAGCTGGTTATTACCACCGTTTTTTTGAAGGTTTCTCTTTTATTGCATCTCCAATGGCTATATTGACCCAAAATAAAGTTAAGTTCCTGTGGTCAGATTCTTGCGAGAAGAGTTTTCAGGAGTTGAAGACTCGACTCACTTCAGCCCCAGTTCTAGTATTACCTGATGGTACAGATGACTTTGTTGTTTATTATGATTCCTCCAGAGTTGGTTTGGGTTATATGTTAATGCATAGAGGTAAGGTCATGGCCTATGCCTCTAGAAAGTTAAAGCCTCATAAAAAGAATTACCCAACCTATGATCTCAAATTAGCTGCTGTGGTATTTGCTTTGAAAATCTGAAGACATTATTTGTATGGTGTGCATGTGGATGTGTTCACGGACTACAAAAGTTGGCAATATGTGTTTACTCAGAGGGAGTTGAATGTCCATCAGGGATGGTGGTTGGAGCTGTTGAAGGACTATGATATAAGTGTGTTGTATCATCTGGGCAAGGCCAATATAGTAGTAGACGCTCTTAGTAGGTTGTCTATGAGAAGTGTTGCTCATGTGGAGAATGATAAGAAAGAGTTAGCTCGAGAAGTTGATCATTTGGCTAGATTAGGTGTTAGGTTGGTTGATTCAGCTGAAGAGAATTTTTGGGTTTAGAGTAGTTCTGAATCTTCTCTAGTTTTGGAAGTGAAGGAGAAACAAGAGAAGAATTCTAGTTTGGTCAAACTGAAGGAGTCGGTTAAAGACTAAAAAGTAGAGGTTTTCTCTTAAGGGGCAGATGGTGTGTTAAGTTACCATAATAGATTATGTGTACCTTGTGTTGATGAGTTGAGATAGAGAATTATGGATGAGGCATATGGTGCACGTTATTTTATCCATCCAGGAGTTACCAAGATGTTTCGTGACATGCGGGAATTTTATTGGTGGAGTGGAATGAAGAATGATATAGTGAAGTTTGTAGCAAAGTGTACAACTTATCAATAGGTTAAGGTGGAACACAAAAGACTTGGTGGTACATTGCAAGAGTTTGGTATCCTTACTTGGAAGTAGGAAGAGATGAATATGGATTTTGTGACTAGTCTACCCCAATCGCGACATCATCGTGATTCGATTTGTGTTATTGTAGATAGATTGACTAAGTCAGCTAATTTCCTGTCATTTCATACATCCTATACAACTAAGGATTATGGTAAGTTGTATATCCGAGAGTTAGTTAAATTGCATGGGGTTCCCTTGTCTATCATCTTAGATAAGGGTACTCAGTTTACTTCCTAGTTTTGGAGAGCTTTATTGAAGGGTCTTGGTACCAAAGTCCATCTTAGTTCAGCTTTCCACCCTCAGACAGATGGTCAAACAGAGAGGACCATCCAAACTTTAGAAGATATGTTGAGGGAATGCGCTCTTGATTTCAAGGGTAGCTGGAATGATCATTTGCCGTTGATTGAGTTTACTTATAATAATAGTTATCATGCTAGCATTCAAATGGTTCCATTTGAAGCTCTTTATGGGAGGAGATATAGATCACCCATAGGTTGGTTTGAAGTGGGTGAGGCCGTTTTTCTTGGGCCTGACGCAGTGTTTAAAGCTATGGAGGAAGTTAAGTTGATTAGAGAAAGATTGAAAATAACCTAAAGTTGTCAAAAATCCTATGCAGATGTGAGAACCTCGAGTTTGAGGTTGCTGATTTAGTGTATCTAAATATTTCACCCATTAAAGGGGTGAAGAGATTTGGTAAGAAGGGAAAGCTTAGCCTCTTATATATTGGCCCTTATAGAATTCTAAGTCGTGTTGGGAGAGTAGCTTATGAGCTTGAGTTGTCTGCAGACTTGTCAGTCATTCATCCTGTATTCCATTTCTCTATGCTTAAGAAGAGTATCGGTGACTCTATTAGTTGTAGTTCCTTTAGAAAGATCAGATGCTCAGAACAATTTTTCTTAAGAAGAGATTCCATTTGAGGTTTTAGATCATCAGATACGTAGACTAAGGAACAAAGAAGTTCCCTTGGTTAAAGTTCTTTGGTGGAATCAGTCTGTTGAGGGCACCACTTGGGAAGCAGAAACAGATGAGCCAAGTACCCTCACCTTTTCTTTGCAAACTTAGATGTAGCCAAAGGTAACACTCTTCCTTGATTCAATTCTTTTCTAATCATATATTACATTCAGTTATATAGTTGTCCTCATGTAAGTTCATGCACCCCTAGATTACTCAGAAGCTCAGAATGATTTAGATTCAGACTTGTAATTTATTTCAATTGTGCATGCTATCTTATATTCTCATATTCCTAAAAAATTTTAGCTTAACTAGCCACATTAGAGGATGAATGTTTCCAAGGGGGAGATATTATAATACCCCGTGATTTTTCCTAGCTTAAATTCATCCCTAGAGTATTAAGGGATAGCTTTCAAAACAAATACTATTTACTTGGTATGGAATTCCTTAGATTTGGCCTTTCTAGTGCGTAGGAAATTGAATTAGCTTCCCAGCGATATAAGATTCGCCTATATTCGATAATCGAGTAAGAAGTTATGGCTATTTTAAGTTCCTGTCTCAAAACACCATCGTTTAGACCCTTATCACGTTGCGGATCATTGTAAATTTCCAATTGTCCTATTCCAGTGGCCCTCCGCGATATTGGTGCATTGTGAAGAGGGTCAATTTCCCATTTGCCAATTTCTAGAGGTCTAACACAATAATAGCGCGTCGCGCCATATGCCAAAATGGCATTCCAAATGGGCACCGTGATGTCTCTGCATCGCAGAGTCAACCCAGTTTCCATTCGTCAATTTCCAGTAAGCCACCGCGATAGTGGCGCATCACGGTGGCCACTCAGATCAGGAAAATATACGTTTTTCAGTTTTATATAAAAGTTTAACAGGGGTATTTTGGTAAATCTCCAACACCTAATTTGTCCAAAACCAAAAGATTAATCATATTTGAGAGCACTTTATGCCTTATTCATCATTCTCTCTTAAACAAAACCCTAAGGATCATACTTCCTCCCCATGAAATCCAATATTTCTCCATTAATTCTCCAAGACTCATCAAGATTGAGAATTCCCAATTCAACAACTCTAAGAAGTCATCTCCAAAACATCAATAAAGATCCAAGATTCAAGTTCTAGCATCAAGATCATCAAATTAAGGTATGTGGGGTTTTAACAAGGATAGTTCTTTCATCCTTGTGCCCTAAACTTTAGTTTAATTACAAATTTACTGCAATTTATGAGATTTCCCATGAAATTTACGTTAGGGTTTATACGCATTATCATTATTTGCAAGAGTATGAGATTTACCATGATTTAGAAGTTGAATTACATGACTTTATTCATATTTCTATGCATTGTGCAGTAATTTCTAGATTTTATGATGAATCATAAGTGTTTACATTATCAAGCATGAATTTTTAGCTGTTTTAACATGAGATTGATGCATGGGTCATTAGTCCCCAATTTAAGATTGTTATTTCAAGATTATTTGTGCTATGACCACCCTCAGATAAGATTACTCATAGATTTTGACAAAGATTTGACCTTTTGGTTCCTAAGTTATGATAAGAATCCACTTTTTTGAGATAACTTGAGATTTAAAGAAAGAAAATCATAATTGGTTTTCTTGTAAACCCTTGTTCTATTTTTGAAGTGGATTTCTTAAGATTTTGAGCATAAGAATGGGAGTAGTATTTAGCACCGAGATGGGTAGGTTACTATGGTTTCAGACCCCAAAACTACGTGCCAATGTAGGATTCAGATTTATTCCCACTTCTATGTGGATGGCTTAGATTGTGATCACTAAGATAAAAGTTCTATTTCGATGGAAAGGGTAGAACAACACTACCTAACGGGGGCCAGACGTGGGACCATGGATTCTCACATGGTGTATGTTGGAAGAACCTCCCAAAAGATGTCCCCCACTCTTCAACAGTCTATTGATTTAAATCTTTAAGATAAAAGAATATGTTTTAGAAGTTAAGGTTTTAAGATTCTTAAGATTTAAGAAAAAGTATTTTACAGATTTTGGAAATAAGTGTAACGCCTCACCAGATTTACATTATATGTTTTATCATTTAAGATTTATGATCTTCAGACTTCAGATTACTCAAGCCTGTGTGAGTCATGTACATTTAGCATGAATGATTTTATAAGCTGTGATGATTTTGTTTCCTTATTGCACGTACCTCCATATACTCAGTACATCCTCAAAGTACTGATCCACATATATGTTTATGTGCTATATTATCTCATAATGTAGATTCAGTTGCTCAGTCTCAGCAGCGTGAGTGATTCTCGAGCATCTCATCTACATCCCTGTAGTTGGTGAGTCCTCATAGTTCGGGGACTTAGTTATTCATACTTTCAGTTTATTAGTAGATGGTCCTATATTCATTTCAGGCAGTTTGAGTCAGCTGGGGGCTTGTCCCAGTGACTATCTAGATTCAGATAGTAAAGGCTTGTTGAACTACTAGATTCAGTTGTAGGTATTTGATTCAGAATTCAGATTTTTCAGTGTTGTTTTCCCAAGACTTCTAGCATGTTTCAGATAAGATTTTCTGCATTATTATGATTTCATATTCATATTTCCCCTATGTTGAGATCCAGACTTAGTAGAAAGCGTCGAGGGTTAGGTCAGGACTACTTGCAGTTCGGAGCATCGTGTGGCATCCCAGAGACTAGATTTCAGGGTGTTCTATCAACACATACTCATTACAATTTAATAGCAGAATTAGGCCAGTTTGGAAAGAGTTAAAGAAACAATATTTTGCCATTTAATATTTCATGTAATTCCATGTATGAATAGTTAAGAGTTTTAATTTATGATGGTGAAACATTTTAAGAATAATCAAGCAAATATCTAACAAAATTTCATCTATCACTCCACACCACTAAAGGCTCATGTTATAAATTATCATCAAACTTTGAAGTATCAAAATATAACTAGTTCTTCCTCTATATATATTTATAAAAAAATGTAAATTTAGTACAGAACAAGACTTGGGTTTGCATACCCTAAAACATCAAAAGAATCTTGCAAATTTAAGTTACAAACTATAGTCTTACTATCAAACAAGCCTCAAAAATTACACATACACGCGTGTGCACACAAACACATATGTGTCTTTGTAACACATGGATTATGCACAAGTCCCATATATTTATAAAATATAGATACTTATATGAAAACATGATATTCATAAAATCTCCAAAATTCTACTTCAAATAGCCATCTTCAATTATCCCCTTGAACATTCCATACATTAGAAAATAGCTATTGATAAGAATAAAACTTAGTGGTGTATAAATTATGGGCTTAGAACCATTCGACTCTCTAATTTCCTTCTTAGTTATTGATAGCTCAATGTAACATATATAAATATAAATCATGTAAGAAAGCACATCAGACGTATCAAATATAAAACCTTAAAATGTATCAAATATCAACATCAAAGTCAATATTTAAAGTTTCAAGTGTCAAGAAAGTTTACAGAACTATTTACTAGAGTTTGTCCAATAACAAAATTTTGCAAAATTTATAAGACATGTATTCACACCTATAATATTATAATATCAAGAAGGACCAAAGCCTAGTATTTGTCACTTCCTGATTCATGAGTCATGATGGCACCTATTTTATTTCGCTAGTAGATAAACTAAATCGTAGCCTAAAGCTAGAAGCTATGGAATAATCTGGTGAAAAAAGGTAGAAATGACAAAAAATTGTAAGTAAAGACCTACAATAATAATTTAAGTAATAATAACAGTCTGAAAGATACATAGAATAGCTATAATATCCCATGACCTAGTAGTGTCGATATAAGAGCCACTAGCAAAAGGAATGTAATACTCTAATAGTCGAATACAAAAAAGTCTCGAATAGTAAAATTGAGACTAGACATAAATAGTAAAAGGAATAGGGCAACTCCCACTCCGAGAGCTCACCCTATATCCAAACTCAAATCAGCACGATCGCATCATCAACGGTAGGCACTAGTTCTGGGATCTACATTAAAAAGGTACAGAAGTATAGTATGAGTACAATAGTGGGTCCCTTCCACCCACTGAGTCCCAAGAACTCTCTAAATTTACAAGTATAATTCCCTTTCCCTCTGATTAGGTTTCAGGTCAAATATGAATTTCTTAACTCTCTTCAGTTTATATGTTTAATCTAACCATGAGTACATATTTACCATGAGATTAGTGATTTCCCATGTTCAAGATATGACTTTCCCCATTTCATTATGTTGTTGAGTTGTTAGCTATAAATTTAGAAAATTCTCTTAGTTAAAGCTGGAGGGTTATGAACACCCGATACCTAGGAAATTCATGCGTATATCAATTTACATGTTATGAGCCATTCAAATCTTGTTTACATTGTCAAATTCATAATATTACCAAATTGAGTATATACTAGTTATTAGATATGTTGAGCAGATATCCTTTATTAGTGTTAGTTCATTTGGGAGTAGTACTTAGCACTTAACAAACCTAGGGATGAAGGCTTACCTACCAGTTATGTACTGAGACCTTTATTAAAAATCCCTAAGTTCCAAAACTACATTGCCACCATAGGTTATGAGGGTTCACCCACTAGTTTAGGACTGACACCCTAGTCCTTCGAGATATCAATTTAGTGGATCCACGCCAGCTAGTGATGGTACCCTTGGACAGGTACTGACACCTTTCCAATTGGGGTTACAAATTAGACTACGATTATCATATTGGGGCATATCGGTTGAATGTTATCTTCTACTGTAATACCCCCAAAAATTTTTTGTCAAAATTTTGTGCGTAAACGTATTGGATGCTATCTTCGAGAATGATTTATAATTTTTATGTGTGTCATTTCTTGTATTTCGACACACCATTTCATAGAGAGTCGAATAAGATTTCCAACGATATGTGGATCACCCAAAACAGACACTCGAGCGATGAGTTACGACCATTCTGATCAAACTATGACCATTCCGATCGAACTGTGAACAGTAAAATGTGCAGGAAAAAAAATACTGCAGTCAGGTGATTTTTTGGTTAATTTAAAACGATCATAACTCCTTGTACATAATGAACTGTATGAGCTGCTATATACCAACAGAAAGCCCTGAGAGTCTTCTTTCCAATAAGATTGGTTTCATCCAATTTGGACATCGGAGTAAAAAGTTATGGCCAATGTACTTCAGCCTAACGGATAGATCACTGAAGGACGGATTTGGGTTTTATTTGTTTCTTAAGGGCATTTTGGTCTTTCACCACTCTTTTAAACCTCTATAAATACCCCATTCAAATGAGAACTTGTATTATTTTCCTCTCATTTCTCTTATATATATATATATATATCAAGTTAGGGTTAGGGTTTTGAATTGGGGGAAATTAATTGGAGGCGTTGATTTAAGAATTCCTTTCGTCAATCTCTTTCGGCCACGAAATCTATGGTATGTAAGTGTTTATCTATGGACTCCTTTCGTCCATAGAGTCCACGAATCCCTTTTTGAAAGTTCAAGTTATGTATATATATATATATCTTTTTTTTTAGACTTTGATGATGTATATATATATATGTTGATTGATATTTGATGGTTGAGATATATATAAGGATTATGTATGTTAGTTGATATATATATATACGATGATTATGCATGTTGGTTGATATATATATATGTGTGGTGATGGTGTATGTTGGTTGATACATGCATGTGATGATTATGTGTGTTGGATGAGATATATGGGGTGGCGGAAAATATGAGAATTTGATGAATTCACCAATGCCTAAAAGTGTATGTAAGGTGTTTGTAGAATTGTCTAAGAGGTTATAAATTTACGTTCTTAGGAAATAATAAGTTCTAAATGACTAGACTACTTTCTATGTATACGTTCAACATGAACTCCATGTTATTATCTAAAATTGGGGATGTTGTGTGGAAGGCTTATGGTATGGTTGTAAGTACGGATGAGGGATTTAGTTGGTGGAATTAAGATGAATGATGGTGTTGTAGCACATGTAATTATTCATACTGACCTATGCGTAAATGGTGCATACAAGGTAATTGTAGAAATGCCTAGTTGAAGAAGAATGGATCGTATGCCTTGTGATCGAAGTGATGAGTTCATACCATACTTGCATGCTACGTGTTTACTATGATTCTTGAGGGAAATGGTAAGGACATTAGGCCACGCTAAGTGTGAAATGTCTAATTATGGGTCGAATTGCATATATCAAGATCTTAAAGGAAAGAACCTTGAGAAGTGAACCATGATGTGTTGAATGTATGTTATTTGTGTGTATCCCGATTGGATAAACTATGTTATGTTGTATTCTTCCTTAACCATATGCATCTTTGTTGAATGATCTACGATGTAATGGCATAAGATCCCAATACTTGTAAATGAATATGATCTTCAAATGATTGGTGTGAGGTGTTAATGAATGCATGGTGCATGATGGCCTGTGGGCATGTGAGTATGCGTTGTTGTATACTATGTATTACGTATGTTATTGATTGCTGGGGGTACGTATACCCAAAATAGTCTTCTGCTAGAGCTGAGTCAGTGCTGCAATAATCTTAGTCGTGCTACGGTTGATGAATTTCCGATGATTTGAGAACTTAACATGAATTCCGTCAGAGCTTAGTATGTGGGGTTTTGAACAAGAATATCTTTTCATTCTTGTGCCCAAAGAATTGATTTTATCATTGGAATTTCATGATTTTGTAAAGTGGGTAAATACACAAGATGTTTTAATGACGAATTACGAGGTTATGAAAAATATAAATTGTTTAAGCTTTGATGTACATGATTACTTAATTATTCCCAAGTTATGATTTGATATGGTGAATTTCATATTTCTACCATGAGTTGATATTTCAAGGGTTTTCAAGGTATGATTTATGGAAATTTGAATCGTCCAATATTGGTATACATAATAACCTTATTATCTTGTTGTCTTGAATTGAGATTTTATGCCATAAATTGCATACCACTACTATGAAGTTATTTTTTTGAGGATTCTTGATATAAGAGCCATGATTTGAGTTTCATTCGGACATACAAAATCTTACTATGATTTGAAGATCTTAAATGCTTTCCAAAAGCTATTGTCATTATTTGAATATTGAAATGAAAGAATGATCATTTGAGAATATTGATTTGTATCTGCAGAGTCGGGATGATTTATATTGATTTTAAGCTCGTAGAGATGAAATACTGTGTTATTGATACCATGTTGATGTTGAGGAAAATTGAATTTTTTTGAGCTAAAATGTGTTGAGTAAGGACTCCACTAATTGATATGATTTGATAAATGAGAAAGAGATTTGATTTGGTCTTTATGATAGACCCTTGTGATATTGTGGTGGATTTCCTAATGCGTTATGAGCTAGTCGGGGATTATTACTTAGCACAGAGAGGGAAATTTGGTATTTTCCCAAACCTATGTGCCACCGTAGGGTTGTTGATAATGATATTGTTGGCCAGAGAGCCGAATTGTGATTATGAAATCTTTAAGGTTGTACTCTCTGGCAAGAGTACAACACTCCTGCAAATGGGAGTGATCTCCCTAGGAGGGCAAACGTTGATATTCTACGCGGCTCACATGGGGTTGTCGGTTATAGGAAACTCCCCTATCCATAAAAGTATGTTTCTTGAAACTATCGAGTTGCTCCGAGTCTTGAGTTGATGAGTTTGGTTGTCTATGATGAGTCATGAGAATTTATGATGAATATTGATGATTTTATGATGATTTATGGGATTTTACTTATGTTTTCCTCTCTATAATATTATGAGAAGTATGGATAATGAAATTCAAGCTACGTGAGTCTTTATTTTCCGTACGCATGGTTTACGAAATCAAAGATATTATTCAAATTATTGCGTGCACCCCCACATATTCAGTTTCTTATGAGGAGTCATGGTGAGTTATGTAACTACTTCCCATAATTTCTGTGTCAGTATAAATCTTCAGGAGTCAGGGGTATGAGTGTATTCGATTAATCAGTATTGGTATCCTGTGATTTAGTAATGCAATACTCCAGTACAGTAGTGAGTTTTGAGGACAGTAAAGTGGTATCCGAGTTGTGGTATCTGGAGTCGTTATAATTTTTATAGTGGTTGTGAACTATGCATTCATATATGTGTACTCATTTGTTATTCTCATGATTATTCTGTTGATTAAATGTTCATTCATAAGCCCTTGCATTTAGCCTTCCTTGCTTGCATACTCAATACATCTTACTACTGACGTATTCATGCTATGGTGTTCTTTTATTTTGGGGCACCATAGGTTCAGAGGAGTGAAACTTGGAGCATCTTAGAAGTCACTGTATAGTATCAGTGAGTCCTCATCATCCGAGGATGTTGTTATTATAGTATTTGATTTTAGTGGATGGAGTTAGTTGGGGGAGTTGTCCCTTCAACTCCACAGTTCAGGCAGTGTAGAGGCTTTTCAAACAGATGTATTAGTGTGTGGTTTAAGGTATTGTATATTTCTAGATGTTTGAACCTTATGGCAAGTTTTAGCCAATTTTTGCTTGTATTTTATTATATTATGCAGTGAACAAGTATAGATATCAGAAAAAGGGTTAGCTTGTGGTCCTTCAGGATTATAAGTACCATGTGGCATTTCAATTCTCGAGAATCGGGGCGTTACACCCACAGTCCTCAATTCATTATTAAGATTATGTTTAGTTTAATTTTTCATGACCAAGTGTTCAGTATTCAGTCATTCAGTTATTCAAAGACACAATATATGTTTATACTTGGCCTTGGATTTGATTTTTCATGTTCATGCATCCATGCTTAGTATATATGTATATCAACTATATTTTTATCTTGAATACTCAGTATATTCAAAAGACCCATCACATACTTCTTTGGGCTATATTATCTCATAATATTTGCTCGAACGCTCAGTATCAGACCAATCTTAGCGCATTCACACACCACTTAGTTACAGCCTCGGTGAGTCCTCATCAGCCAAGGACTAGTTATCTAATCAATTATTCATTTTAGAACTTTATTTTATTTTAGTTAGTCAGAGTGAGTTGGGGACCTGTCCCTACAACTCGTCAGGTTTAAAGGTTTTCAGACGTCCGACAGTCAGGCAGTTAGACACGTCTTTTTTAGTTTCATTGAGTATCCTTAGACAATATTTTTATTGATTTTATAATTTTTCCCTTATCAGTTTACTTTAGTTCGTTTCCGCTTAGTATTTTGTTACTTTCCTTTAGTATTTATTTCTTATGCCAGGCCATGGGTTAGATTTGGGTCACTTTTGACTTAAAGCACCATGTTACGACTAGGGGTAATCTCGGGTCATGTCAAACTTGGTATTAGAGTTTAAGATTTAAAGTGTCATAGGGTGTCTAAAAGCCGCATTAATTAGAGTCTTTGTCATGGTGTGAAGTGCGCCACACTTATGGGCAAGAGGCTATGAAATATTTTAGGAAAGTCTCCCTTACTTTTGTATTTATGTCGTGCGATGGAATGCAAGATCTGTTAAACTTTTTATTCTAATTCGTTCTCTAATGTTTACAGACAATACCTCCCAAAAGTGCTAATGGAAGAAGGAATGGGGCTCAACCAGTACCACCGCCTATTCCCGAAGACACTCTAAATAAGAAGGTCTCTCACGTTAAATTTAGGGATGCTTTCATGACAGTAGCTCAATCTATGGATTCTTAGAATAAACAATAAATCATTTCCCCATCCAACCCAGTGGTAAGTACGACAGCAGCCAGAATCTAGGATTTCACTCTAATAAATCCTCTAGTATTCCTTAAGTCTAAGTCTGAAGAAGATCCAGCAGAGTTCCCAGACAGTGTTCAAAAAGTGACTGACATTATGGGTGTCACTTAGAGTGAAAGTGCCTATTTAGCTTCTTACTAATTGAAAGGAGTGGCTCATACTTGGTTTAAGAGGTTGAAATAGGATAGGGTATTTAAGCAGGGCCTAAAGAGTGGGATGACTTTGCTACTGATTTTCTAGATAGGTTCTTTCCACTTGAGTTGAGGGAGGCCAAGATGAAATAGTTCATTAACTTGAAGTAGGGTGACATAGTGTGAGGGAGTATTCACTAATGTTTACTCAGTTTGAGAGATATTCTCTGAATATTATGAATAATTCTAGGGCCCGAATGAGTAAGTTTATGTCGGATGTCTCTGAAGATATGGTCAAGATGTCTAGGATGGTTATATTAATCAAGCATATGGACTCTCTAACTGATGGTTCACGCACAATAGATTGAGGAAGAAAACCTTGAGGAAAAGGTAAGAGAAAATAAGAAGGCCAGGCCTGGTAGTTTTAGTTTGTCTTAGCATAGATCAGATGGTGGAAATCATTCTTAGGTTAGTCAGATATCATCTACCCCAGCCTCATCTTTTAGTAGCACTCCAGTGCCTAAGTTTAAACATGACATAACCCAAACCAGGGCCTGGCCATGTCGGGTATCTCAAGTCCAACTAGGAATGGAGACCAACTCCAAAGCCCAAACTATTAACCACCTTACAACCCCTGTCAGATGAATTCTGAACATTTAACAAGATAAGGGAATATTAATTTAAAGATATTTTCATAAGTCTATAACCAAAACCAACCACTAACAACCAAATAACAAACCAATATTTCCCATGTCCACAATATTCCAATAGAGCCTCTAATCAAAATCAAAGAATATCTAGTTGAGACCTCCCCCAAACCATAGCCAAAACCAAAACCAAAAAAAATAGTAAGGACATGAAGAAATCCATGCATGAAATGGGTTCTTCAAAAGTATGAAAGCTTACCACTTTAGTCTAATGCAAAAGTTATCCCCGATCACCAAGTCACTATGCAGGAGGAGTAGAAGTATGGCTAGTTCCTACATCGCGCGGGGATACAACATCCAAATATGGCTAGTGGGGTGAATGCTAGCATGTAACTCAGGCATGTTAAACCAATGCACATAACTATATGCAAATACATATATATATGTGTGTGTATATATATACCATGCTGGGATAGGGAACAAGGTTTAGCATGCACTTAAATCCTTAAGCTAGGTTGTGAATTACTACCATTATATCCACCCATGGGATATATGGGTCCAGTGTTACCACCTAAATTAGCCCCAGTGCGTGTAGCCGCATGAACTGGAGATATCTTATTTGCCCGGGGATTCTCGTGTACCTTTTGCCCTTTATGATACATATATACAAATATATACTTAGGTGATTCTCATGTACCTAACAACATTATGGTCACCAAGACCAACCCTCATGTTTGCAAACAAGAGTTTCCAGTGTCTGTTCTTCAGATTCACACCTTCACGACTAGCTATCACTGTAAGACCCCATAAAAATTCTAAGTCAAATTCAGCTCCTTAATGTTTGATAAGGAAATGCAACACTTAGAAGAATTTTTCTAAGTGGTAGAAACACTTAGTTTCATCTTATACCTCTGAATTTTGGGGATTTATTTGACGACATTCCCGACCTCCATTTTTGGATTTTCAAGTTGTGTTATGATCGAAGAAGTCAAGAGTAAATCTCGAGTGAGTTTCAAAATTTTTGGAATCCGTTTAGGGCATGTTTGGATTTCAAAACAGAAGCACCATGCGATTTGCATGCGTCGCATGCTCTATAGCATGCTCCAGAAATTTTCAGCATTTCAGGGTCATCTTCAAATGATCATAAGTTTTTGAATATTTTGAACTGTGAGAGCTTCTGTATATAGATAAAAATATCTTTGAGTCGTCTTTCTAATGAAATTGGTTTCATCCAATTTAAACATCAGATCAAAGAGTTATGATCAATTTACTTCAGCCTATCAGCCTAAAAATAAGATAGGACAACTGTGTCTTTCTCTCTTTCTCCAGGGGTATTTTAGTCTTTTGCCCATCCTATATATATGCTCAAACACAAAATTAAGCCTAATTTAGAGCAGAATATACTCCCTTTTTCTCAAATTCTCTCAAAAAAATTATCAAGAACAAGTAAGGGTTCAATTGGGGGTTTCAAGATTCAAGCCAATTTCACTGTTAACTTTCACGGATAATCAATCTAAGGTATGCATAGTGTTCATTCGTGGATTCTTTTCATACATGGAGCTCAAGAATCAAGTTTGAAGTTATGTATCATGAATATTTTGTTGTGGGAGGTTTATAATCATGTTGTTGATGTTAAATTGAGTTTTAATTCCATGAGTTATTTCAATAATCATGAAAACTAATTTATTTGTGGTATTATTCATATGAGATTTATGTTGAGTTCTTGGGATTTGAAAGTTGGATATTATACCCATAATATTGATATATGTTAATTTATGAATGAAATATCCATGTTTTACATGTGTGTTGAGTCATGACCATCATATGTTGAAAACCTTGAGATGTGAATTGGTGGTTATGGTCATGAATTGGGAGCATGTTATATATGCTTAAGTATAAAATCATGCCTTTCATTTGTTTGTGAAAATGTTCAAGTGAATGAATTGTGCCTTGTGATCTATTGGTGATCTAAATAATGAATTCATGTTAATACTACATGATCTAAATGATTTTCACGTTGATATTATGTTTTGCAAGTGTTTGACAAATGGTTTATGAAAGTTAAGTAATGAAACTACATTATGTTAGAATGTATATAAGTTCATGTCATGCAAGTGAAATTAAAATTGTGAAATTATGATATGTTAGGATACATTCCTATTCATGTACAAGATGATGATTACCAAGTGCTTTCATGAAATCCCCAACTTATGGTATTATGAATTGCGGACTTTAGTCCTATGATCAAGAATTTTCATGATATGTCGGTTTCCTTCCATCGAGTCCTGGGGGTACTTGTACCCGAAAAATATAGCTGGGTGCCTAGAGCCATGTCATGTTTTCACAATACTCTCAGTCAAGCCATGTTCAGTAGATTTCAGTCAGTCTCATGACTCAAGAAAGCTCATGTAAAGGCAGTACTCAGTAATCTACGTAATCTCAGTAATATTTCGTCAGTCTATGGAATTCAGTAAATCTTAGTATAAGTACAGTTTAGTTCAATATTCAGTTCAGACATCAGTAAACTTAGTCAACTAACAAAACTCAGTAGCATTTAGTCAGTTAACAGAATTCAGTAGTGTTCCACTAGTCATCGGAACTTAATAAAATCAGTCCATGTTCAATTCAGTTAAATAGAACAATCATTAATAGTTTAGTTAATTCTAGTATGAACTAGGAAATCAGTTCAGTGTCATTCAGTTTGGAGTAGGATTCAGCACCGAGCGAACCCAAGGATAGGAAATCACCTACTAGTAGAGGGTGTAATTCTTAGAAGCAGTCTTTGTGTTCCAAAACTATGTAGACAGCATAGGTTGAGACATCAATACCTATCAGTTGAGGGTAGATGAGGTGACTTAACTTGTCAGTTGAGGGTTCCTACTGTTCTCATTAGAGTACCTGCCAGGTAAGGGTCACTCACAGTTTGTCCTTACCAGTGGCGCGATATTGACACCCTTCTAATCAGGGTAGAGATTGGACCCCAGCTTAGCTATTATAGAGTATTTGGGGCATGTCTGTTAGATAACTACTTCCCATAGTTTTAGTATCAGTCTTAGTAAAAGAACTCAGATAGTTCTTCAGGATATCAGGACTGACAGATACAATCAACTCAGATACAGTATAGAACTCAGCTAGTTCCATCAGATTCAGGACTGTCAGATATAGTCATTCATGCTATCAGTTATCAGAACTCGTGTTATCAGATATATCAGTTATTAGAATTCAGTTATCAGTCATGATATGTTATCAGTAAATATATGTCATCAGTATTCATACTCAGTAGTCATGTTATCACGAACTCAGTTTTAGGACTGTTATATACGGTCAATCTGATCAGTTCTTCATAATCAGAACTATAAGAAATAGTCATTTTCTTTATCAGTAATATAACATTAGTTCCTCTTTATTCAGTAAACTCAGATGTTAGTAAATCAGTACACATAATTCAGTATCCAGTACTAGTACAGGTTCAGTTACAGTTATTATGTATTCATGAATGTATTCTCACATTCATGTTAGTCAGTATTGTTCATACATATGAACCCTATGCATTCATCCTACCTCACTTACATACCAGTACATTCAAAGTACTGATACATACTTTTCTCGTGCTATGGTGTCTTATACCATAGGTTTGGATGCACAGGATCCAGAGCTCCCTTAGTAATTTCAGAGTCAGCCAGCAACAGTAATTAACAGTGAGTCCTTATCCTTTGAGAACAATTATGTTATTATCTTGAGTCCATAATCTGGGAAAGCTAATGCGGATCCCATATAGGAGTTTATAGTGCAAAACTTAGGATATGAGAAAACATACATGAGAATAGTCATTTAAACAAGTGCAGAGATTAGTTTAGGTGAACATAACCTATCAATTCTACATAACAAGCATCGAGAGAGTTCATTAGTACAAAGAATCTATAGAGTTATGAAGTTATAGCAAACAAAGTCCTAGTGCTTCTTATATATTGAATACTAACTCCCCGAGATCAACATTTATTACTATTTGAAATCTTAATTCCGAAACCCCCCATTTACTAGATATTGCTTACTGATTATTTAGATAGCACTTTGATTAAGATTTAGCCCTATTCCTCGTCTAGTTGGGTTCTATATTTGACAACGACTACTTATAATTGTTGGAGGTGTAATTTGGATGACATCATATATATTTTTCTAATGTTGATCCCATCATGGGTGATCACAACTGATGTTTCTTACTCACTCATAGTCCATTTTGATCAAATTATTGGCAACCTTTTGTTGTTTGATGTCCATCCATTTCCTTCATGTATTTTATAGCTCATGTACTAGTGACACCAAGTCTTGAGTACATGCTTTAATTATTTTTTTCTTTTCTTCTGCTTCTTAAGGTTCTTGTTGGTTATATTTATATATATATAGGATTACTAGTTATATCCTATTTTTACTTATTGTTTGTGGCTATAGTATTTTGCCTACCTAGTGGGGTTATAGTAGGTGTCATCATGGTCAAATTTTGGGTCCTGACATATTGGTATCAGAGACTAGGTTCACCAGTCTTATTGGTACAATGAAAAATGTGTAGTAGAGTCCCACAGATCGATAAGATGATGTTTGTATCTCATTTTTGCGAGGCTATAGGGCATTCTTAAGAAAATTTTATTTTTTGACTCAGTGTATTCTTATATCGATCAATATCTAAAAGTTTATTTTTCACACTTACGCAATAGTTAGGACCAGGTCTTTAGTGGCCGATAGTGAGTGATAACACCCAAAATATGAAAATAAAGAAATAAATTTAGAAAATAAATTAACAAGGATAGAATTGAAAAAATTTATAGATAGATAGACATAAGTTAATACAAAAATGACAACCAAAGGATATGTTAAATTTGAAGACCTTCCATAAGATTGTCAACAAACACCTATCTCTTACAATGACTACGATGGGATAGAAACTTTCTTACAACCACTGCATTTAATCAATCATCGACATAACCTTTTCCAAGAATCTTAAAAGATTTTCACAATTTCAATAGTCATAAAGTTATACCACAAAAATGTCACTTAAATGGGATTAGGAAATCAGCCCCTAATAACAATTGGAAACAGGTGACGTTCAAGTCGACAACTCATCATCTTGGTGACAACTCAGCAACCCTAGTCATCAAGCTTTGAAATAATGTCATTCTAAAGGTTTTGCATTAAAATACCACTATGAGAACTCATCAACTTGTTGTCACCTTGCCAAATTTATTATCAGTTGTTTTCCAACTTGTCAATTGTGTTATTAACTGGGTGACAGCTTATCAACTTTTGGTGGCATGTCCAGGGCACTTTCAAGTTCCAAGATATCAGCCAAACTTTATTCTCGAGTATCTATCTTCACTTTTAGGACCCACTAATCGTCCAAGGCCATGGATTGATGACATGTCCACCCATTCCTTAGCTTGGCCTCGTGTATGTAAATTGATGAAATTAGGTTGTATCATCCTCCCCTTTTTGAAAAGGATTGACCTCGAATACGAACCTTGAAAAACCATGCGGGAAACAAGCAACCACATTATCCTCATGGGTTGAGGATTAGTGTTATGAACTACAAGTTTATTACCAATACAAGGATGTATATATATAACATACTACCAATCATCAAAATTTTCAACCTAGGTAAGACTCCACAAATAAAAATTACTTGGCTACTCAAGAGACATTGAAAAAAGAGAAACTAAAATGACCATTGTAATTAGCCAGCCTAACATGTAAACCCACATAGGTCCTGCGTTTCAACAATCATAAGAATCCTTTTATGTCAAGACTTAAATGATAGTTTCCATACTAAGAGCAATGTGATAAACAAGGTTATATCAAGTTAAGACTCCACCCAATGCAGTAGCTATCTTCAAGAATAGTATTACTGCCAAATCATCCGATATCAAATACAAATGTATCGCCCATGCACATTCATAAACATATTTCATATAAGCTCAAAATGAAGTCAAGTTATAACACCAAGAAAATACCATATGAATGAATTGATGTGTTACTACTATGTTCATCACACAAGGGTATGACCTCTATGACTTTAGAAATCCCAAGAATAAGCATGAGCCACAAATATATACCTTCCTTGAAGGGAATATTACAATTCCTTCATACCAAGTTGATATTCCATGATGTTTTCTCCATTGGTAATTCTCCTCAAAACTCATCCCTTGCTAAGAATCCATAAATAAGTTAACCAAAAAATTATGTTCATCAAGAGAGGGAGTTACACATTTAAGCTCATGGAACCTACACCTAGCTTCAAGTAGCATCTGTTCACCTCTTAGCTTACAAGCTTTGTCATAGTGCACAATAAGAGAATGATCTTTTATATTTTTACTACTCTAGTTCTTAAATGAGTATTCTTCTTTGTTGGAAATATTTCCCATATACAATATGTCCTCATGTATATACTGACATAGGAGTACATAAAGAAGAAGATAAAAAAGAAATTTCTAAGCAGTGAACACCTTCTTTCTCAAGGGAAGGATCCCCAATTGAACACAAACCACCACTAGCATCAAGGAGATTATGACTCAAGTCGCCATAAAAATCAATATATTCATCAAACAAAGGTAGGGGGTCATACAAAGTATGAAAACCAAAATCTTTCCGAAAAGAACAATCACTAGTTAGGTTTTGCAAATAGTCAAGAAAACCAATGCTACCTTTACACAATTGATTATTCTTTTTTCAAATGTGAGATATCATTATCAAAAATTGGATAACTAGCACAATCTACACTCAATCCCATATTCTTAATGGATCTCAAAAAATAGGATAATAAGTGAATTCTAAGATTACTATCCCTCCTTTTAAGCACATCACAATGCACATCACTAGGTTTCAAGTTAGAAGTTATCTCACCATTTTCAAATGAGGCATTTTCCTTTGATAGAGGATCAACAAAGAAAGGTGAGAAATTAAATCATATAAATTCACTCTAAAAAAGATATATGTAATTTTCATAACATTTTGATCTACGTGATATCTGTGAGAAAAAATAATATAGGATCATCATCATATGATATGCTAAAAGAATCACTGCTACTCACATAATAAACTCTATCAATGTCATCCCTAACTTAAGGCTCATCAAGCATACTGCAAATATGCTAAAATAATGGATTGGATGCACAAGTGAGTTCACTAATACATTTTCCCCTAGTTATGTCATCACCAAATATGGGTTTATCCTCAAGACTACATTCCACATCAATATTCCCATGATACAAACTTTGAATAGAGTCAATTTATAAGGAATTACCATCTCTAAGTAAGATTCCCACATTACTATTTACAAGATCGACTTCAACTTTGTTATTACTAAGTTAAGGTTCATTAATATCATCACACAATTCCTCATTTAAAAAACCAATGTTCCATAAAAGTCAATAAGTGTAAATATTTTAACTTGTTATTAGAAATTCATAACCAACATTACTCACTTTTATTTTCAAAAGGGTCAACTAGTGTGTGAATACTCTTATCACATGGCAATGGAACCAAATTCAAGATATAAGTTCCAACACTATATGGACACAAATTGATCTCACTAGAAGAATAAATTCGATCATTTATAGGATTAACTAGTGTTTGTAAACTCACAACAAGAACATGGTTATGATGCAACTTAGTTCTATCAACAATATAACAAAGGGAAGACTCATTATGCTCAATATTAGACAAATCACCATTAATGCTTACTTAGATACTTGCCACATGGTGAATTTTAAAATATAAAGAAATTCAAGAGTTAGAATTTTTACGTTATAGCTCATATGAAGTATGGTATTCACCATGGTGTTCATCATTGATACGAGTACAAAGAGTACAAGATCTCCCTCAAAGGACCAAACTCGAGATTACAAGTGGGTGAAGACCTTTTAAACAATTTCAAAGTCTTGGATCAATTTAAAGGGATAAGAAGTATCCATACATTCTAAAGCCTCCCCTTGCCTTCTCATTAAGGGAATTATGGTATTTTGAAGCCTATTTTTTACACTCCATAGGAGCTCCCTTCATTAAGGGTATTTAGTATTTGATTGTAATAACTATAAATATACAATTAGGCTTCTATCTTTGATTAATTTGGATGAATTATTGAGTGAACTCATATTGTAGATTTCTTTCTTCTCCTTTAGAGTAGAAAACCGTAACTAGGGTTAACTAGAGTGTGGAATCACTTTGGTTGACAATTTGGCTTAGAAAGGTTGGTACTTGAGGTAATTGAATCCATTTTGTGTCAACCTAAGAGTATGGTGTTTCCTTTGTGAATTGTAGAGGGTTTTGGTATTTGATACACACCTTGGTTCCTACAATTTGTAAAGGTTTATGTCTCACTAACTATCCTTTACTTTTATGCAATTTCTCTTATATTTGTGTAGAATCCATGTCTTATCTTTGCATTCTCTACTTCATCTCATCTTCTTTAGTGTTATTTTCGGTTTTCATAATTAGATCTATATCAATTATGGGAGCGCATTTTCTCCTTTGAAAAGTTCTCATCATATTGGAATTTGTTGATTCTACTCCCTTAAGTCAACTTCTTATTTATGCACCCTTAAGCACCTCGTGATTCTTCTCACTTTAGGTATCTATATTTGATTGGCTTCAAATAATACCTACATATGTGTTAAAACTACTAGAGAAAGAAAAGAAGTTACATGAGTTATGATAATATTTTCACAAAGCACTCATATCACTCCATAAAACCTCTCATTTTTTCTTCTATTATATTGTCACTTTGCGCTCCCTTTTTTCTCTCCTTATTTCTCTCAATCTTTTTTCTCTCAATCTCATGGGAGTTGGAGTAAGTGCCCAAGTTTCCTGGATGAGAATTAGGGAAGTAGTTGGAAAGAGATGATTTCCTCATTGTTCCATATATGTTAGAACATTTTTGCTCTTTCGGAACCTCGTTATTTTGAAATCAATTGACTCCTAAACATAATTGACAAAATTGCATGGGTATCATATCACACCAAACTTCCTCATAGTACCTATTATATTTGAAGGATATGTTTACCATATCTCTACTTCACATCCATCCTTGGTGTATGGATATTTCATTGCTACTCAAGGTATTCTTACGTAGTCCACAGTAGATTGTGTGTTGTAGTTTTTATTTACCAATTTTCTAAGAAAAGGTCAAAACCCAAGCTCTACAAATATCAACCTTTATTTTTTGATCTTTTCTTGTAGGTCCACAATAGAAAACTTTTGTATCCTTTTAGCACATATTTGAACCTCATAAGCCCATTCAATTATTCCCATGCTGGAGTTCATCTTCTAATGGATTTTCACCAACTTACTGTATTCCCTTTAAGGTGTCAAATAAAACTTATGGATTCGTCTACTTCGGTCAAGTCAAGGCTGGAAAAATCAATTGACATTGCCACTTAAAAAAGATAGTCCTTGAGATCACGTGCTTCATTAAAAGTAAGAAGAGTGATCTTTATGGACTTGAGATTTTTATCATGTTTCCTATAGCTGCCTTGGTTCCTATATCCTGACATGTGTTTATTAGAATGATATGAATAGGATGTGGTATTTTTTGATAGGTACAACACATTATATAAGATTTCTAATTATTCCTTATACCTACAAATGAGCAAACAATGTTAGTAGTAAAAGCGCCTCACCCACACTCATAGTATTGTCACCTTCGAATGCCTCCCAATTGGACTAGCTAGTGTTGAAAATTGATTATACTTTAGTATTACATAAAGTGTCAATTGATAATCTTGGCCGAAGTGGATTCTTATCTTGAGAAAGATGGACGACTCAATTTCCATTGATGTACTTTAATCAAGAATAAACTATGAAGCTAAAATGAGAAAAGCACAAAAAATAGGACAAAGAAAAAAAATAGACTCAAGAATTAATCAAAACTAAGTAGGGTGATTACTAGTTGTTAATTTGTGTAGGAATTAAGGAAAAGAAGATTAAGAATCCAGGAAATTAAACTAGGAATATAAAATGAACTTACTATTTTTAGGTCTCACTTGATGACCAACTTGACAACTCATAACCCATATCATCAACCTTAAGTAAAATATGTATCAAGGATTTAATACTTCACAACCAACTTGAAAACTTGCCAATAGGTTGATAGATCGTTAACCATGTCATTAAACTTAAGAAAAATAGGTTTCAAGACTTTCATACTTACAATTTTTAACAGCTTGTCAATAGGTTGACAACTCATCAACTCCTTAATGAACGATTGGAATTTCTAAATTTTTTAATTTCTTTAGGCTCATTTCCTTTAGTATTTAACCTTTTTGGTTCAAAGCCAGTTTCTCAAAATTTTTACCAAGGGTTTTGGATCAAACTGTACTTTCTTGTGTCTATATCAAGAAGTTATGAAGAACACCAAGAACAAATAAGAAGATTTAAAAACTCATCACACTTAATTTAACTTAAAATTGGACCAAATTTGAGATCTAAGCTCCTTTTGGTATGAAGAACAAAACTCAATGCTTTTCACCCTTAGTTTTACTCCAATTTCTTCAATTCTAAAGAAACATTTCCATTCTTCTTTAGGCTCAAAACCAACAATGGTAGACTCTTTATATCAACTTATTTTGAGAACAAATTTCAGCGGGAGCTTTCTCTCAACATAGAGAACAAAACCAGCTATGAATCAAACTCAAATAAACACCAAATCAAAGAACCCATTTAATGTTCTTCAAGATTTCATTTTAAAATAACGATGAAATACCAAAACCCTATTCCTAAACACGGTGAAAACTCAAACCTAGACTCTATTGAAAGTAGGAAACAAGAATCTATTATTGGAAACACCAAACAAGACTGAAATAAAACAAAAATATTTTTGTATTTTTGTATTTCTTGACAAAAATATTTTAAAAATTTCTTTCAATACTAAAACCCAAGACTAGAATTGTGAGAATGATTTTAAGCTCGTCCCTGATACCAAATAATAATGCCCATAAAATAGAAATCAAATAAACTACAAAACTAAGTTAAAAGGATAGAATCAAAAAATTGATAGATATATAGACACCAATATCTACAATGACCACGGGGGAATCAAAACTCCCTTAATACCATAATTTCTAATCAATTATAAACATAAGATTTTCCAAGCACTCACACTATCAAAAGAGTTTCACAATTTAAATAGTCATAAAAATCTACCTAATAACTGACCTAATTTATCAATTTTGATGCTAGGCTAACAATTAAAAAAATACCTGAAGTGGAACTTAAATGGGTTATGAAATCAACCCGTAATTACAATTGGAAATAGGTTACGTCCAAGTTGACAACTTTTCAACTTGGTGATAGCTGATGTGCCATGGTTTCATGGCACTTTCGATGCTTAAAATAAGGAAATTATGCAAGTACTTAGGTACTTTTGTTAGATGTGAGGTTATTTTGAGTTCATTTTGTATAAAAATAGTGTTTGGAGCAGAGAAGGAGAAAAAATGATGAATAGTACTTGAAAGGCTACCTATGAGCCTACCTGTGGCCCGTAGGTAGTACCTATGGCCCCATAGGTAGGCCATGTAGGTAGAGATTTTAAAATTCTGCAAGTTAATAATTTTCTCTGATTCCTACACCCCCAACTAAGAAGGCGTAGGCAATACCTACTCTTTATAGGTTACCCTTTTAGGTAGGTGATCTACAATATGATGACGTCTCTAATTGCCACTAGCCTAATTATACCCTATGGGTAAAACCTATGGCCCATAAGTGGGGTCATAGGGTGGTGTTGATTCATGTTTTCTACTTTGTTTTGCATATGTTTTGTAATATACTTATAAATACCCATTGGATGTTTTGTTATCAGTTTATGAACTTTATACAGTTTTTATACTTTTTTTTAGTTATGAGATGATTATTGATCTTGGAATCATTGTTCTTGATTTTTAAGATTTGAGATTAATTTGAGATTTTGATTTCCATTCCTATTATTCATGAGATCATTCATATGCTTTTATCTATGAATTCTATGTGTGTCATACAATCATGGGTAGCTAAACCCCATAAATAATGTTGTGGGAACTCTGTTGGATTAACAAATGAGAGAAAGTAAAAAGTTTTTCTAGATTGGTGTTGTTGCATGTATTGGGGTTTCCTTATATTTTATTACTTTCTTAATAGGTGAAAACATTACAAACCTGCTTGTATTCAATACTTTATTGAGAGAGAGATGGAGATTAGGAAAAGGATATCATAATAGAAATTTGAAGCTACTATCCTTCATCTAATTATCTTTAGACTAAGAGGAGATAGTTAATTTGATATCTAGAATATATGTTAGTAATGCGTCACTTTGAGACCAAGAAGAGGTAAGTAAAATTCACCCTAATCAAGGTCGAGAGACAGTTAGGTGATATATAACTTGTCATATTTTGCATGTAAGGCTCTGAGATAGTTTGATGAGCACGGTAAGTATGTGGAGTTAAGAAGTTATAGGGAACATAATCCACGTGATATTTTCAATTGATATCAACTATAATTTCCAAATATTATTATTGATACTATTGTTCTCATAAAACCCCTTATTTACTTTATCCAGTTTCTAATTACATCAATAAGCTCATGAGAGATTTCCACCCTATTACTCGTTGGATCGACCCCAACCTTGTCGGGTTCTATTTTTGACAAGCAACCTCTTTATACTTTATAGGAGGTGTAATCTGGGCGACATCAAATTCTGACACTATTATTAGTAAAATATAGTTACAGATTGATTGAGTTTGTTGAGGTTGTTGGTTTTTAGTTTTCTACTATTTTTAGGGCATACGTTAGTGTATGCCTAATACTTGGAGTTAAGAAAATCCCCTGATTCCATTATAAGATGGAATAATATGATTAATGAGCCCAATATGAAGGCATTAGTGATGACCCAAATATATTGAATCGACCACCTTCATATGATGTTTATGAAATTACTAAGGAAACCACTAACTGTTTAATAGCCAAAGAAAATGTGAGGTTAGCACTTGTCCAATGTGCTGAAAAAGGGCCAGACAGGAGAAAGAAAATTGACGAACAACACTGGATAGGGAAAGACTTAAAAGTTATAAAGTTCAACCACCAATTTATGATTATATGGAAGAATATTTGGTTGAACCAATTATGACATGAGCTATCATTCCTTCAGAGTTTTCCTAAGGAATAAAATTTGACATCACAGGTGGAATGATTCAGTTGCTTAATTTGAAGGGTGTGTTTGTTTGTTTACCTACTAATGATGCAAACATGCATATTATTTAATTTGTTGGGAGTTTAACTTCCTAAAATCTACTAAGGATAAGTTAGAAAGCTCTACAACTCAAATTGTTCCTATTCTATTGTACAGGTAAAGCAACATTATGGTTATAGAAGCTACCTTGTGGGTTTATTAACACTTGGAATGAGATGAGGATAAAACTTTTGGAAAAAATTTTCTCACTTTCTAAAATTTTGCAATTGAAGAATGGGATTTATAATTTCAAATAGTTATATTTTCAGTCATTGTATGAGACATGGTTGATGTTCAATAAAAAGCTAATGAATGTTCCCAATCATTGACTTTTAGGGAGGAACTTGCTGTAGATATTTTATAGAGCCTTGAATAGAAATACCAAGGTTATGGTGGATACTGTTACTGGTGGATCTTTCATGATTCTTCACTAGGAGTAAGCTATGAAAATCTTAGACAAGATTACAAAAACCAATTGAGAGTGGTATACTCGGAAGGTAGATAGGTCGGATGATAGTTATACGTTTGGTACTTATAGTGAGTAGAGATCCCTAGATGAGGCATTGGCTTTAGAGCTAGGACTACTGAGGACTGAGATTGGTTTTCTTACCAAGCAACTAGCAGTTATTGGATTAGAAAAGTGAATACACACTAGGTAAATTTTCTAGACATGATGAGTCTGATTTTGAGGAGGAAGCAAAGTACTTGGATAGAGAGATGGTACTTTTCTGAGCTAAGGGACAATGTTCTAGCCAGTTGAAACTTGAGGTAAGGAAATTAAGGTCGAAACTACTATATAGGCAGGTATAGGATAAGAGTAGAGAGTGCGATGGTGCCTAAAGGAGAAAGGATGATTACAAGGATAAAAGTGCTCTTCATGTTCTACTAGGGAATCATGATACTGGCTCTAGAATGGAAGTATTTCTTTCTAAGCTTGTGAAGGGTTCTGAGAGTCAGAAGAGTTGCCTTAAGGTGATTAAGGTAGAAATATTGAGATTGAGCCAAAAAGTAGAATTGCATGATAATGTGATAAAGAAGCTTGATCATCAGTTTTGGAAGATGTTGACTACATTAAATTAACATCAATCGAGAACTCTTATGAGCAATACCATTCAAAATCCAAACAATGATAGTCACTGCCGATTTATAACCTCTTTAAGTGTTAAAGATACTATTGATCCACCAATGCTTCTTGTTGAGAAAGTAAGGAATAATATTATGGATGTTGATAATGCACTAAAAGTGGAAATTGATAAGTTGGTGACAAATGGTGAGACATCATATAAATCAAAAGGTGTAAAAAACAAGTAGATAGTGATAAAGGAAAATATAGGGAGGCCGAACCAGTATTGAAACCTATTTCACAACCTCCCCCACCTATTACTCAAATATTAAAGAAGAAAGTGAAAGAAGGAAAATATCTGAAATTTATGTCAATGTTGAAGAAATTGTCTGTGAATATCCCTATTATAAAAGTTTTGGAGAAGATACCTGGTTATGCAAAATTCATGAAGGATTTAGTGACTAATTAGTGGACAGTGAGTTTTGAGCCCGCCAATAATATGCACCACTATAGTGCTATTACTTATTTATCTTTGGTAGAGAAGAATAAGGATCATGAAGCTTTTATTATTCCTTGTACTCTAAGGTCCTTTAAATTTTCTCGAGCATTATCTGATCTGAGAGTTAGAATTAATTTGATGCCACTAGTTATGTACAAGCAGTTTTCATTAGGAGCACCCAAGCAGACCTTTATGAGATTATTAATAGCCAATCAGTTGGACTATTGGTTAGACTATTCAGTATTATAGAGTACAAATTTCTTATGCTGATTCCGCATACTCATAAGATGCTCAATGCTAGGTTTAAATATACAATTGGTTATACTATTATAAAATTGAGCATACATGTTTTTTGAATATACCTATGCTAGAGTTAGTGAAGATAGAGACTCTTAAGTAGTTAGAGGCAGGTGTAGTTTACCCTATTACTGACAGCAAGTGGGTGAGCTTGGTTTAATGTATTCAAAAAAATGGAGGGATCACTATGGTCCCCAATGAGAAGTATGAGTTATATCCCATGAGACCAGTCACAAGATGATGAGTTAGCTTAGATTATTAGAAGCTAAATATATTAAAGCAGAAGGGTCACTTTCCTATGCCATTCATGGACAAGATGATAGTCCGTCTTGCGGGTAGAGGGTGGTATTGTTTTCTTGATGGTTATTTGGGGCATAATCATATTGATATTTTACATGAGGACTAATTCCAAACTATTTTCACATGTCCACATGGTACGTTTGCATTTAAGAGGATGCTTTTTGGTCTTTGTAATGTTCTTTCCACTTTTCAGCATTGCATGATGTTTATCTTTACTGATATGATGAAGGATACTATCGAGGTCTTCATGGATGATTTTTTTACTATGGGTGACTCATTTAATGACTGTTTGTCTCACTTGTCTAATGCAATACAGAGATATAATGAGTGCAACCTTGTTTTGAATTGGGAGAAGTGTCACTTCATGGCCAAAGAGAGGATTGTTCTTAAGCAAAAAATTTCAAAAAAGGGATATAGGTTGAGATGGCAAGTTTTTCCACCAATTTTTATGAAAGGTATTGGGAGCTTCTAGGGTTATACAAGTTTGTAAGAGTGGTTCATCAAGGACTTCTCTGATATTGTAAATCCATTGTGCAAGTTGTTAGAGAAGGAGGTCAAGTTTTTGTTTGGTTATGCTTGCCTTAAGGCTTTTGAGTGCCTGAAGAGAGGTTGCTTTCATCTCCTATTATTATGTCTCCAGATTAGAACCTTCTATGGAGGTGATGTGTGATGCTTGTGGTGTGTCCCTAGGAGCTGTACTAGGCCAAATACACATGAATACACTTTATATAATTTATTATGCCAGCAAAGCTGTAATACCCCGTATATTTCTAAGCTAGAAAATAAATCGTTGTTCCTACACATGAAACCTTCTATCCTATGATTAATATTTGAGTAGATGAATTATGATGAGTATCCTAGTGATAATAGATCTTATGATGTGTTAAGCATGTTCATAAGATTCACTTAGAGTAAGACAAGCTAAGAACTTTTGAATCAACCAAGTTTTCATATGTGATTTCACATAGCTCATATTTGAACGAGAATAAATTGATTTATAGGTTTTATTTTGGAAGATTTATACCCTCCAAATTGTAGATAATTGAATAAACTTTCTGTCGATACCAAATTTGCCTAAAATGGACACCCGGTGAAGAAGTTATGGTGATTTAAAGTTTCAGCAGTGTTATTTCAGTCAGTGGTGCGTCGCGCCATAAGCCAAAATAACTTTTGTCAATTTATAGTGTCTTTTCGTGATTGCAGTGCATCGCGGTGAGTTTCCAGGTCATAAATGGGTGGAAATGCGATGTCTCTGCGTCGCGCCGGGGGCCCAAATTGGGTAATTTTCATAGAAATTAAATGACGCATCTAGAGAGGGTATTTGGGTCATCTTTCCCCCCATATAAGTCTGAAACACGGGATTGAGGCCCCAAATCAGCTCTTTACATTACTTTTTATCAAAATTTTCTCAAGAACAACCAAGAATAAGTTTAGGGTTCAATTGGGGGTTTCAAATTCCAAGCTTATTTCACTACTATTTTCACAGATTATTAATCTAAGGTATGTGTAGCGTTCATCTATGGATCCAATCCGTTCATAGAGCTCAAGAACCATGTTTTAAATATTATTTTGTGAACTTTTTGTGGTGATATTAGCATGTACATGTTGATGATTTTAGTTTAAGTTTTAAGATGATATCTAAAGGTGTTTTCATGTAATATATATGGTTGTTAGTTGAAAACTATGAACTTTAGGTGCTGTAATAAGGTGCAAGTTATGAAACACACCTATGCCTTAAAGAATGCATGCTAGGTGTTTTATAAAATGGTTGGGATGCTAGGAATTTATGTTTACATGGTTCCATGATATCTAAATGACAAGTCTATGTTAGCTATATACTTAAATATGAATTCCATGCTATTGATGTGTTGATATATTTGTGGTATGAAGCATGTATGCTAATGGATATGTATAATATGTACATGAAATATATCCATGCAATCCATAAAATGTTTAAGATGTTGAATAACTACATGAAGTATAAGATATCCTACTTATGATATTATGAATTATGGACTCCAATCTTGTGATCAAGTCATGTCATGTGTGTCAGTTTTCCTCTATCGAGTCCTGGGGGTATTCATACCCAAAAAATATAGCTGTGTACCAAGAGCCATGTCATGTTGTCACAATAATCTCAGTCAAGCTATAATCTATAGAACTCAGTTAGTCATGTGACTCAGGAAACCTCAGAAATCTCATGATCTCAGTTAATGCTCAGATAGTAGTACTATTCCATCAGTCAACGAAAGTTAGTTAATCAGTCCATGTGTAGTCAGTTGAATCATGTTCAATCTCTTCAGATGGGAGTAGAAGTTATCACCGAGTGAACCCAAGGATAGGAACTCACCTACTAGATTAGGGTGTGATTCTTAGGAGTCATCCTTACATCCCAGAATTATATAGCCAGCATAGGTTGAGACATCTTAACCTATCAGATTAGGGTTGATGACATGGCTTAACCTGTTAGTTCAAGGTTCCTACCACTCTCGTTTCGAGTACCTACTAGCTAAGAGTCACTCAAAACTGTCCTTATCAATGGCGCGATATTGACACCTCTCCAATCTGGGTGGATATTGAACCCCAGCTTAGCCATAATGGCACACATGGGGCATTTTGGTTAAACAACTATCTCCTACAGTTTCAGACTCTGTCTCAATAAAAGAACTCGGATAGTTCTTCAGATATCACTATACCAGAACTGTTAGATACAGTCAAATTCAGTTATAGCACGGGACTCAGAAAGTTCCATCAAATTCAAGACTGTCAGACCCAGTCGCCCATGTTATTAGAACTATAGTTTCAGCCATTTCTTTTATCAGTAAACCATGTATTAGTGTACAAATTTAGCTATCACGTACTCATGATCTCAGTTACTATGTATGTATATTTGTACTCTTACATTCATACTAGTCTGTTAGTTTGTATTATTCATACATGTAAACCCTTTGCATTGGCCTACCTCACTGTATACTCAGTACTCCAGTTGTACAGACGCATTTATGCTATGGTTATTTCTTTTCATGTTACACCATAGGTTCAGAGACATGAGTTCTAGATCAGCAGTAGAAGTTGTATTCCAGTATACAGAGCTTCAGTGAGTCCTCTTCATTCGAGGATGATACGATATTATTTTATTTCATTTTTTATTTCAGCTCAGTTTTGCTAGACGAAGTTAGTTGGAGATATATTCCTTCAACTCCTTATTCAGACCGTATTTAGAGTCTTTCAGATTTAGTTCACATTTGATTCAGTTTTCAGTTGTTTTGGGTATCTTTCACCTACACGGATGTTAGTATTTTACAGTTTTTTATTCACTTAAACCTTATGGCCTACATGTTCATGCTTTCTGCATTATTACATTATATATTGTAGTTCACAGGTACAGATATCAGTCATGTGTTAGCTTGTGGTCCTTCGGGGTCATAAGCACCGTGTAGCATACCGGTTCAGAAAATTTGGGTGTTACAAACTTGGTATCAGAGCCTAAGGTTCAATAGAGTCCTAGGAAGTCTGAAAGCCACATCTAGTAGAGTCTTGTGCATGCATGTGTTGTGTGCCACATTTATGTGAAAGAGGCTATGAGATGTTTAAGAATAGTTTCCCTTCTTTCAGTATTTATGTCGTGCTAGTGCGAATAATCACAAGTCAGTCTCAGTCTAATATGCTTCTTTCTTTATTTCAGAACATGCCTCCTAAGAGAAGAAATCAGTCAGTCTCTCAGTCTGAAGAACCTTTAGGCGATCATGTTTCTCATGCGGAGTTCAAGACCGTATTTACCACACTTGCTCAATCTCTGGCTACCTAAAATTAAAGGCCACCAGTTATTCCAGTCAATCCAGTGGCCAATTCTATAGCATCTAGGATTTGAGACTTCACCCGAATGAACCCTCCATCTTTCTTTGGGTCTAAGTCTGATGAAGACCCTCAGGAATTCATTGGCCAAGTTCAGAAGGTTATTGATATCATGGGAGTTACTTCTGTTTAGAGTGCTGAGTTAGCTGCATACTAATTACAGGATGTCACTCATACTTGGTACAAATAGTGGAAGTCTGAGAGGGTAGATAATGCAGGTCCTATTGAGTGGGAGGAATTTGTCACGACTTTCTTAGATAGATTCTTTCTCCAAGAGCTGAGAGAGGCCAAAGTTCTTGAGTTCATCAATATCAGGTAGGGAAATATAATGGTTAGAGAGTATTCTCTTAGGTTTACTCAGTTAGTTTGATATGCCCCTCATATGGTTGCAGACACCAGGGCTAAGATGAGCAAATTTTTGTAAGGGGTGAATGATAGCATAGTAAATGAGTATAGATTTGCGATGCTAAACAGTGATATAAATTTAGTTAGGATTATGACCTATGCTCATCAAATAGAGGAGTAAAAGGTTAGGACTAGGGAGAGACAGAATAAAAGAGCAAGGTCAGCAGTTTCTGTTTTGCTCAACCCAAATCAGAGGGAGGAAACCATTCACAGTTTCATCCCAAGTCATTAGATCTAGCTCATTCTTCCGCTAGTGTTCTAGCTACTTACTCTGTCAGTTCCCCAGTGATGAAATTTAGAGACAAAAACAGAGATAGAGCACCAGTCTTTAAATCTCAGGGCAGTGTTAGCAGTGCCAAACAAATCCCTTCTGTTAGACTTGTGGTAAGAACCACAAGGGTTTTTGCTGAGCCGGTAGTGATGTCTGTTTTAGTTGTAGCAAGCCAGGACGTAGGATTAGAGAGTGTCCTCAGATAGGTCCTCAGGGTCAGCAGAACCGTTCCACATCTCTATCCGGTCGCCCGAACCAGCAGGGTGCCACTTCCAGTACTACTAGTAGGCAACGTCCAAACAGACTCTATGCTCTTCAGACCCGATAGGATCAGGAAAATTCTCTTGATGTCGTTACTGGTATGTTAAAGATTTTGCATGTTCATGTTATGCTTTGCTAGACCTAGGTGCATCCTTTTCTTTTATCACTCCATACATAGCAGGCGATTTGGGAATTAGTCCTAAAATTTTAGCTGAGCGCTATTCAGTGTCAACCCCAGTGGGTAAAACCATCATAGCTTGGTGGGTATACAGGAACTGCCTTGTTATGATATTTCAGAAAGCCACATCAGCAGATTTAGTCAAGTTAGAGATGACTGACTTTGATATCATTCTCAGCATGGATTGGCTTTATTCCTGCTATGCCACAGTCGACTGCAGAATTAGGATAGTTCAATTTCAGTTACCGAATGAGCCGGTCCTAGATTGGAACGGTAGTACTTCAGTGTTCAGGGGTCAACTTGTTTCTTACCTTTGAGAAAGGAGAATGATTTCTAAGGGGTGTGTGTATCATCTCATACATGTTAAAGATACTAGTTCCAAATCTCCCAGTCTTGAATCAGTCCCAGTAGTTAATGAATATTCAGATGTTTTTCCCAAAGATCTTCAGGAATTCCTCCCAAAAGGGAAATAGACTTTGGCGTAGACCTTCTCTCAGATACTCAGCCTATTTCTATTCCTCCATACAGAATGGCACCAGCAGAACTCAAGAAACTAAAAGATCAGTTGAAGGATCTCTTAGATAAAGGATTCATCAGGCCCAGCGTATCCCCATGGGGTGCACCAGTCTTATTCGTGCACAAGAAAGATGGTTCTCTTAGGATGTATATCGATTATTGTTAGCTCAACAAAGTTACGATCAAGAATAGGTATCCATTTCCTAGAATAAATTACTTGTTTGACCAACTTCAGGGTGCCAGTTATTTCTCCAAGATAGACCTCAGATCAGGCTATCATAAGCTTAGAGTTAGAGAATGTGACATCTCAAAGATAGCTTTTCGTATGTGGTATGGTCACTTCATATTTCTTGTCATGTCCTTTGGTCTTACCAATGCCCCTACAAATTTCATGGACTTGATGAACCGGGTGTTCAAGAAGTACTTGGACATGTTCATCATAGTCTTCATAGATGATATTCTGGTCTATTTTCTCACTGGGCATGATCATTCAGACCATCTCAAAATTGTTCTTCAGACTCTCAGGGATCATCAATTATTCGCAAAGTTCAGTAAGTGCAAATTTTGGCTAAGATCAGTAGCATTCCTCATCCATATTTTTTTGGTGATAGCATTAGAGTAGATCCTCAGAAGATCGAAGCGGTAAGAAACTGGCCTCGCCCCGTATATCTATCAAATATCAGGAGTTTCTTGGGTTTGGCTGACTATTACAGATGGTTTGTCAAGGGATTTTCTTCTATTGCATCTCCTATGTCCAGATTGACTCAAAATAAGGTTAAGTCCCAATGGCCAGATTCATGTGAGAAGGGTTTTCTAGAGTTGAAGACTCGACTCACCTCAGCTCTAGTTCTAACTCTTCCAGACAGCTCAGACAGTTTTGTAGTCTATTGTGATGCATCTAGAGTGGGTTTAGGTTGTGTCCTCATGTAGCATGGTAAGGTCATAGCCTACACCTCCAGATAGCTAAAGCCCTATAAAAAGAATTATCCTACTCATGATCTTGAGTTAGCAGCCGTAGTATTTGCCTTGAAGATTTAGAGGCATTATCTTTACGGTGTTCTTGTAGATGTCTTTACAGATCATAAGAGTCTCCAATATGTATTTTCTCAGAAAGATCTCAATCTTCATCAGAGAAGGTGGTTAATTCTCTTGAAAGATTATGACATAAGCATCCTTTATCATTCGGGCAAGGTCAATGTTGTGGCCGACGCTCTCAGTAAACTCTCTATGGGTAGTATTTCTCATGCTGAGGATAGCAAGAAGAAAATAGCTCAAGAAATCCATTAGCTAGCCAGACTAGGCATTCGCTTAGTAGACTCTTCCGAGGGTGGTGTATGTGTTCAGAGTCTAAGTTAACTAATACTGATAACTGAGTCTACTAAATACTGAGATACTGATGTTATATTACTGATAATGAAAAGACTATTTCTGACATTTCTTATTATGAAGAACTGGTCTCACTGACTATATCTGAAAGTCTTGAAACTGAATACTGAGAACATAGGTTTTGTATAATTAATATACTATTAATTGAGCTCGTGATAACATGATTACTTTGTTTGAGTACTGTTAACATGAGTAACTGTATCTAATAGTCCTAATACTGATAGAACTAGCTGAGTTCCATACTGAATTAAGTTCACTGTATCTGACAGTCCTAAGATCTGTAGAACTATTTGAGTTCTATTATTGAGACTAAATAACTGTACCTAACAGTCCTGATCTGTAGCTGAAACTTTGGGAAGTAGTCATCTAACCGACATACCCAAATAATGCATTATAACTGAATTGGGGTGCAATTTGTAACCCCAATTTGAAGGGTGTCAATACCGCCCCACCGGTAAGGACAAACTGTGGGTAACCCTCATCTGAGAGTGTCCCCAAAAGATAATGGTGGGACCCTCATCTAACAGTATTTATCTACCTCATCAACCCTTATTTGATAGAGTTGATGTCCAACCTATGCGGGCTACATAGTTCAAAAATACAAGGATGACTTCTAAGAATCACACCCTCATCTGACAGTATATGTTTCCATCGTTGGGTTCACTCGGTGCTAATTCCTACTCCCATTTGAATAGATACTGAACATGGATTATTGAACTGAACGGGACTAAATTAACTGAGTTTCCATTGACTATCAAAATAGTACTGAGATTACCATATTACTAAACTTTCTTGAGTCACATGACTGACTGAGTTCTATGGATCATGGCTTGGCTGAACATATCATGAAAATATGACACTAACTCTAGGCACACAACAAAATTTTTTGGGTACAAGTACCCCCTGGACTTGATGGGAAGAAACTGACAAAGCAAGACTTTCTTGAATACATGACCAACATCACAATCCATAATACAATAAGTTTGAGATTTCATGAAGTAAAAGTTCTAAAGAACCACAATGGCTACACATATATCCATACTTCATTGACTAAGATATTTCATCAAACACTTGACGTGCATAAACTTACACATGAATGGAGATTTCATATTATTATACTAGTATGGTACTTTTCCTTCACATAGGCATTTAGTCAAACATATAGGGAGCATTCTTAGGTTATACAATTATCAACACATCTAATAATCATGGATATATCAATCAACTTGTAAATTGAAGGGGGGTTTATCATGATTGTTATGCAAATCTTCATATACTAGGGTCAATCATTGAAATATGTAATTTAAAACATGAATCAAAACCCCACATCATAATGAACATGAATTTTAATTCTATTTAAATCATGAACATTCATAAATACACAAATCTTGTATTTTGAAAAGAGATTCTTGAGATTTATGGGTGAAAGGGACTCATGAATCAACACATGACATACCTTAATGCTTGAATTTAAGATAATTGATGATGAAATTCTTCAAATTTGAATCTTCTACTAAAACCCTAGGGCTTGTTCTTGAGAGATTTTAAGAGAAATTGAGTACATTTTAGTGAATTGAGGCTCGATTTCATGTTTATGGTATTTTATGTCGTGGGGGTATGTTTTAGGGTGAGTAGAATACTAAAATACCCTAATGAAACCAATTCCCAGTTGCTAAAATTCTCAACTGATGACCAAGGCTGACAAGCCATCAGATATACGACGGCCCATCAGATATGTCGTCACTTAGTTGCCAGGCTAACATGCTGGAGTAAAAGGTGTATAACTTTTTTCTCTGATATTGGATTTAAGAAAAATTGATATTGTTGGAAACATAATTCAATTATATATCTATTGGTGGGTCATGAGATAAAAAATTAGTAGTATAACGAGAGATATGGTCATTTGAAGTTGATTATACCAACATCCTTCCAAAGAATTCAATCGGTAAGGAATATTTTGATTCGCCTAATATATAGGACATATTTGAAACCTTAGTTGACATCAAGATTGATCATAAAAATACCAAATAACCATGATGGACTATTCATAAGCTTCAAATATAGTGCTAGTACTAATTTGCATTTTTTGTGGTATTTTAGTATCACTTTTGGTAAATCCCATAACCAAATCCTTTGTGCATCTTTCATTGAACTCTTAATATTTGATTTAAAGGATCCTCGATTATATTGAAAATATGTTCATGTAATGCCCCTCATTTTGGGCTATAATATAGACCATGATTTCGATGTGTTGAAAAGTCCCGAAGCCATAAAATCCTATGCCAATACGGCATGTTAATTATTTATGTAGCATGTGAAATATATTCAAGATTGAATTTAGACCATAGAGGTCCTTCAACTCAAGGACGAGTTGAAACTATTTCGATTAACTAAGTTTTAGTGGACGTTATTAATTATGTCATCTTTCTTCGACCATAACTATCTGTATATGTCAAATCAGAAAGCCTACTATGTGTCAAATGATAGGTTTATGAGTTAGCTTTCCAAAGATACCAATTTTCCTAAAATCTGACATCCAAGCAAAAAGTTATGGTCTTTCAAAGTGATATGTGTCGCCTAACCAATCGCCCATGGCCACTGGAAAGCATAGGTGATAGCCTAGGTGGCACCTATGTAAACATAGGCGATAGCCTAGGCGTCGTCTATGTAAACATAGGCGATAGCCTATGAGGCGCCTATGCAAACGTGGGCAATGGGATGGGTGGCTCCTATGTAAAGAATTCAAGTGACTTAAACACTACGTTTTTGGGGCAAAATGGTCTTTTTCCACCCTTAACCCTAAAACACAAAATTCAGTTCCAAGGACCCCACAATACACCCTCATTCATCAAAAGTGCTCAAGGATTCTCCCTAGGGTTTCAAATAAAAACCCAAATAGTTCAAGATTCGACCGTAGGTTTTCAAAGATAATTACATATTTCGAATCACCAATCCGCAAGCTTTAAGAAACATCTATTATCTTTGGAAATAGAGGTACGTGAGGTTATCCTAAAATCTCATGGGTGTATTTTTTATAAACATGCATGATTTTAAATGGGGGTTTTCAATCAAATGCTAATAACTTGCTTTCAATATGATTTCTAAGTCATTTTTCTTTATGTCATGGGAATTGCTTGCTTATATACTTCAATGGTTGAAACCATGCATATGTGATTTGAGATTTTCCTAGGAAGTTTGATAAATATGAATGATAAATTGCTTTCAAATTCCCATGATAAGGTCTTGATACCCCATATCATATTGTGACCAACAAAATAGAGCATGAATTTGAAATAAATATTGTTCACCACTTGTAAAAGATGAAGAACCTTGGCTTTTACATGATTATGCATATACAAAAGTGATATTGTTGACTTGTAAGTCGGGTATGATGATACCCTACAGAATATGATATGTGATTGAATCAGATAAAATTTGAATACATTAATTTTACATGAGATAAGTGGATGCCCGAAGAAGGCATTTGAGTGTAAGGGCTCATTGCTAGAAAACGTGTTTGCCGACACAGAAATTTGGTACCAGGCTAAGTGATCTAGTGTACTTGACTTTATATCATTTCCAAATTAGGACTATAGGTAGGAGCCCAGACTAAGGGATCTTGGGCACTACCATGGGTCAAGACAATGCTTCGTGGTCTTGTGCGTCTCTCCCTCACTTATACTCTAATCTCGGTGGCAACCAAGGTTTGACAGTTGGAGTAAATTATATAGGGTATTCCACCTAGCTCAGTTGCATTTCATTGTTGTTGAGAAATTATTGCATTACGCCCATGTGTTTTCAAATGATTTGAGACGAAATTGCTTTATAATGGTTGCGTACGAAATTCTCTGTGTACTAGTACTTTTGTGATGGCCCCCTCCCCTCTCCAACCTCTCAGGTTTAGAGGCCCAGTCTAGGGGTCAAGAGAATCAGTAGATCATTCAGACAGAGTTGTAGAGACAAGTGGTGAGCCTTCTATGTTTCAGAAGGTCTTATGTACTGCAGTCCTTTTATCTTATATTTAATTTTGGGGTCTACTGCGGGCCTTATCCAAGTTTATATACAGTTACTCGACTCAGTCATTTCTTAGAGATTTTTGCAGAAAGTTTTTTAGAGGTTGATTGATATTGGGGGAACCTTATTTCCCCGTTATTGTTTCTTTTCATATGTGTGACCATGTTTCTAAATTATTTTGTTTCTTCCACATTATTTTGATCATATGAATTAGGTGCATGATTACCAGATAGATAGGGGTGTTTCTGGCCTTCATGGTTCGAAATGCTTGTCATGGTCAGGCCCTAGTTTGGGTCGTGACAAAGTTTGTATCAAAGAACGGTTCATGGTCCTAGGGTGTCTGTAAAATCACGTCGGGTAGAATCCTATTTATGGATGTGTAGCTCACTACACTTATAAGCAGGAGGCTGCTAGGCCTTTAGGAAATGTTTCCCTTCTTTGTGATTTAGTTCGTGCTTTAGAGTCTGAACTGTCCCTTAATTAATGATCACTTGTGTTTCAAAAACACAGTTATGCCTCCACGTCGTATTATCGATCAGAATGCTCAGGCAGATGAGGTCTATCCCACCCGCGAGATGCGGACCCATAATAGAGCTCATACTCCAGAACTTGTCCCTACTTCTGGAGTCCCTCCAGTACCGAATAGTCTTGCTCGGGCTTTGCAAACTAATGTCAATCGTCCCCCAACTGCTTAGGGAGATATTTTTAATGAATAATTTAGAAGTTCTATTCATATATTAACACATTAGGTAGCTAACCAAGCTCAATAATTGAAAGATGTTGGATCTGCATTTATTACGTCTGAGGCTACTAGAGTCGGACACTACATAAAGATAAACCCACCTAGGTTCAATGACACCAATGTGGAGGAAAATCCACAGGTGTTCGTGGATGAGATGGAAAAGATCTTTAAGGTATTGCATGTGGATGAGGTTGAAGGGGTTGAACTAGTAAACTATTAGCTCAAGGACGTTGCGATTCATTGGTATGCCGATTGGGAAGATGCAAAAGGTGAGAGTGCTAAGCCTACAGTTTGGGGCAAATTTGTGGCATCTTTCCTTGATCAATTCTTTCCTCTAGATTTAAAACAGACCAAAGCGAAAGAGTTTATGAATGTAAAGTAGGGTAGTATGAGTGTCCAGGAGTACACTTTGAAGTTTAATAAACTAGCCCGCTATGTACCAGAGTTGACTAGTAATATGAGAGCCCAGATGAGGAAATTTGCATCTGGCCTTGCTGATAACTTGGTACTTGAGTGCTAGGGGGATATGTTGAATAAGGAGTTAGACTTTGCTCGACTGACCATTCATATGTAGCAGGTGGAAGAGAAGAAGAAAAAGATTACTGATTCTAGAGAGAAAGACAGATAGGCAAGAGAACTAGATCTATGGACCAACACCAGAGTCAGCTGCAAAGTGGTAACTGGGGTAATAAGTGGTCAAAAAGGAAGAAGTTTTGGAATAATGCACAGTCAGCAGGCAATACCCCATCAACCAGACCACCGACAGACATACAAACTCAGAGTTTTTAGACTCCTTATGGATCCAAAGATCTAGGTATATAGTCTTAGGTCAGTGTGGCCCAGCAACACTGTACTTATCCACGATGCAAGGTTTGTGGAAGGAATCATCTAGGTAAGTTCTGGTTTGAGGGGACAAAATGCTATACTTATGGCAAAGTGGGTCACCTTCAGAGAGATTGTCCTTCTGCTAGAGGAAATGGAGGGGGGGGGGGGGAGGGAGGGCCTACGTCCTAAGCCTCCTCCATAGATCCTCTTCCTAAGGGTGACCCTTCAGCTACAGGGAGCGGTCGCAACCGGTTATATTCTTTGACTAACCGCCAAGAGATGGAAGCTTCACCAGATGATTTCTCCAGTATGTTATGAATCTTTTCTCATGCTATTTAAGTATTTCTTGATCCCAGGTCTACTTTATCTTATATGACCCCTTATGGGTCTATTGGTTTCGGGTTTGCGCCTAAAGTTATTGTAGAACCCTTCTCTATTTCTACTCTTATAGGTGATTTTATTATTGCTAGAAGGGTGTATAGAAATTGTGTCATGTCTATTCATAGTAGGGAAACTGCGGAGGACCTTATAGAACTTGATATGATAGATTTTGATGCCATTCTTGGGATGGACTGGCTTCATTCGTGCTATGCCACACTCGATTGCAGGACCCAAAAGGTCACTTTTTCTTTCCAGAATGAGACACCAATTGTATGGGCAAAGAGTTTTGTGGAACTTAGAGGTCACTTTATCTCTTATCTTAGAGCCCGAAAGCTTATCTCTAAAGGCTATTTGTACCATCTAATCCGAGTAAAAAATTCAAAAGTTGAAAATCTTCCTTTGTAGTCAGTCCCTGTAATGAATGAATTCCCAGAAGTCTTTCCCAAAGATCTCCTAGGGATACCCCTTGATAGGGAGATATATTTTGGTATTGATGTGTTGCCAGACACTCGTCCTATTTCTATTTCGCCATATAGAATGGCTCCTGCGAAACTAAAGAAGTTAAAGGCATAGCTTATAGACCTCCTAAACAAAGGTTTTATTCGTCCTAGTGTTTCCCTATGGTGTGCACCCATGCACTTCGTGCGAAAGAAGGATAGATCCCTTCGTATGTGCATAGACTACCGCCAGTTGAATAAGGTCATGATTAAAAATAAATATCCTCTTCCTACAATTGACGACCTTTTTGACCAGCTTCAGGGTGCCAAGTGTTTTTCAAAAATAGACCTTCGTTCGGATTATCATCAGTTGAAAGTTAGGGAGTCATACATACCCAACACAGCCTTTTGAACCTGATATAGTCACTACAAATTTCTATTCATGTCCTTCGGGTTGACTAACACCCCTGTATCCTTCATGGATCTTATGAATAGAGTGTTCTGTCAGTTTTTTGACTTGTTCTTCATTGTATTTATTGATGATATTCTGATCTATTCTAAGAGTAAAGAGGATCACGCCAATCACCTCCAAATTATTCTTTAGACCCTTAAGGATCATTAGCTGTACGCAAAATTTTCTAAGTGTGAATTTTGGTTAGACGCTATTGCCTTCTTGGGGCATATTGTGTCCAGTGATGGGATTAGAGTGGATCCCCAGAAAGTTGAAGTAGTGAGAAAATGGCTCAGACCCATGAATCCAACCGATATTCAAAACTTCTTAGGTTTGGCAGGGTATTGCAGAAGGTTTGTAGAGATTTTTTCTTTCATAGTTGATCCGCTTACTAAACTGACTCAAAAAAAAATGAAGTTTGAGTGGTCTGACTTTTGTGAAAACAATTTTGAGAAGTTGAAGGACAAGATGACTACTGCTCTTGTTTTGACCCTTCTCGAGGGTGTAGATGATTTTGTGGTTTATTGTGATATGTCCCGTGTGGGACTTGGTTCTGTATTAATGCAGCGTAGTAAGGTGATAGCTTATGCATCTAAGCAGTTAAAGGTGCATGAGCGCAATTACCCTACTTATGACTTGGAGTTAGCAGCCGTGGTCTTTACACTTAGAATCTGGAGGCACTATCTCTATGGAGTGCATGTTGATATTTATACTAACCATAAGAGTTTGCAGTATGTTTTCTCACAGAAATAATTGAACCTCAGGCAGAGGCGTTGGATGGAGCTTTTGAAAGACTATGACATGAGTCTACATTACTATCTGTGCAAGGCAAATGTTGTAGTTGATGCCCTCAGTAGGTTGTCTATGGGCAACCTTTCTCATGTAGAAGAAGGAAAGAAAGAGATGGTGAAGGATATTCACCGCCTTGCAAATCTGGGAGTGCGACTCTTAGATTCCAAAGATGGTGGGGTGATTGTTCATGAGTTAGATAAGTCATCCCTTTGTGCTGAAGTTAAGGAGAAGCAGGTTGAAGATTCCATCTTGATGAAAATCAACAAAGATATGGGTCAACAAAAGGTTATGTCATTTAAAATTGGTGGTGATGGTATTCTAAGATTTTAGGGTAGGTTGTGCGTTCCGAATATTGATGGTCTACAGGAAAGAATCCTTAATGAGGTGCACACTTCGAGGTATGTTGTTCACCCAGGCTCTACTAAGATGTACCATGATCTGAAAACCTTGTATTGGTGGAATAACATGAAACGTGATGTAGCTGATTTTGTGTCCAAGTCTTTGAACTATCAACAGGTGAAGGTAGAACATATGAGGCCAGGTGGTACTTCCCAAGAGATAGCCCTGACTTTATGGAAGTGGGAGATGATAAATATGGACTTCATTATTGGGCTTCTTAGATCCCAAAACCAGTATAATTCTATATAGGTGATTGTAGATCGGTGGACAAAGTCAGCCCATATTTTGCCTGCAAGGACTAATTATTCGAGAGAAGATTATGCTAAGATTTAAATTGAGGAGATAGTTTGGATTCATGGGGCACCATTGTCCATTATATTCAATAGAGGTATGCAGTTTTTATCTCAGTTCTGGAGATCTTTTCAGAAGGGTTTAGGTACACAAGTGAATTTGAGCACAACTTTCCACCCTCAGACGGATGGGCAATCTGAGCGTACCATTCAGACCCTCGAGGATATATTAAGGGCATACACCATTTATTTCAAAGGTAGTTGGGTAGATCACCTACCACTAGTTGAATTCTCTTACAATAATAGCTACCATGCCAGCATCAAGATGGCTCCTTTTAAGGCTTTGTATGAGAGAAGATATAGGTCTCCGATAGGATGGTATGAAGTGGGTGAGACTCAGTTGTATGGGTCTGATCTTGTTCATTAGGCGACGGAGAAAGTGAAGATCATTAGAGAATGACTCAAGAGTGCTCAGAGTTGTTAGAAGTCCTATGCCGATGTTCGGATAAGAGAACTAGAGTTTGAAGTTGGTAATTGGGTGTTTCTCAAGGCTTCTTCTATGAAAGGAGTCATGCGGTTTGGAAAACGGGGTAAATTGAGCCCTCGCTATATAGGGCTATATCAGATTCTGAAAATGATTGGTACAATTGCTTATGAACTAGAATTGCCTACAAGTTTGGGTTCCGTTCATCCGCTATTCCATGTATCCATATTAAAGAAATACATTGGAGATCATTCTCTGGTATTGCCAGTAGAGGGTATCAAAGTGACAGACTCTTTGTCTTACGAAGAAGAGCCCATTGAAATTTTAGATCACCAAATTTAAAAGCTGAGGAACAAAGAGATAGCCTCAGTAAAGGTACTGTGAAGGAATCAAAAATTCAAAAAAAGTAACTTGGGAGTCAGAAGATGACATGAGAATAGATATCCCACTTTATTTGCTTCGGTGGAGGATGAAACAAAAGGTACTATTCCTATCATATCTTTCCTAGTCCTTTATTACGCTTGAAATCGTGTCTGTTTGTGTCCCGCATCATCATTTGGGGATAAATGATCCTAAGGGGGGATAATGTAACTCCCCGCATTTCAGGCTATAATATAGACCATGATTCTAATGTGTTGATAAATCCCGAAGCCATAAAATTCTATGCCAATAGGACATGTTAATTATTTGTGTAGCATGTGAAATCCATTCAAGCTTGAATTTAGACCATAGAGGTCCTTCAACTCAAGGACGAGTTGAAACATTTTTGATTGACTAAGTTTTAGTGGACGTTGTAAATTGCGTCAGCTTCATTCAACCATAACTCTTTGTATATGTCAAATTAGGTAGCCTCCTATGTGTCAAATGATAGGTCTTCGAGTTATCTTTCCAACAATACCAATTTTACTAAAATCTGACACCCAAGCAAGAAGTTATGGCCTTTCAAAGTGATATATGTCGCCTAACCAATCGCCCATGGCCACTGGAAAGCATAGGCGATAGCCTAGGCGGTGCCTATGTAAACATAGGCGATAGCCTAGGTGGGGCCTATGCACAAATAGGAAATGGGATGAGCAGCGCCTATGAAAAGAATTTTAGTGACTTAAATACTCCATTTTTGGGAAAAATGGTCCTTTTCCACCCTTACTTAGCCCTAAAACACGAAATTTAGTTCTAAGGACCCCAAAATACACCCTCTTTCATCAAAAGTACTCAAGGATTCTCCCTAGGGTTTCAAATAAAAACCCAAATAGTTCAAGATTCGACCATAGGTTTTTGAAGATAATTGCATATTTGGAATCACCAATCCGTAAGCTTCAAGAAACATCTATTATATTTGGAAATAGAGGAATGTGGGGTTATCCTAAAATCTCATGGGTGTAGTTTTTATGAACATTCATAATTTTAAATGGGGTTTTCAATCAAGTGCTAATAACTTGCTTTCAATATGATTTCTAAGTCATTTTTCTTTATGTCATGGGAATTCTTTGCCTATATACTTCAATGGTTGAAACCATGCATATGTGATTTGATATCTTCCATGGAAGTTTGATAAATAGGACTGGTAAATTTCTTTCAAATTCCTATGATAATTTCTTGATACCCCATATCATATTGTGACCAACAAAAGAGAGCATGAATTTGAAATAAATATTGTTCACTAGTTGTAAACGATGAAGCACCTTGGCTTCTACATAATTATGCATATGCGGAAGTGATATTGATGACTTGAAAGTTGGGTATGATGATACCCTACAGAATATGATATGTGATTAAATCAGATGAAATTCAAATACATTGATTTTACATGAGATAGGTAGATGCCCGAAGAAGGCATTTGAGTGTAAGGGCTAATCATTGGAAAACGTGTTTACTGACATAGAAATTTGGTACCAGGCTAAGTGATATTGTGTACTTGACTTTATGATATTCCCAAATTGGGACTATAGGTAGGAGCTCAGGCTAAGTGATCTTGTTCACTACCATTGGGTCGAGACACCATGCTTCGTGGTCTTGTGTGTCTCTCCCTTACTTATACTCTAATATCGGTGGCAACCGAGGTTTGACAGTTGGTGTAAATTATGTCGGGTATTCCACCTAGCACAGTTGCATTTCATTGTTGTTGAGAAAATATTGCATTAAGCCCATATATTTTCAAATGATTTGATACGAAATTGACTTATAATGGCTCTCAACTAGATTTTGTAAAAATATTATGTTTTGTTTTGATATCTCTGTGTGCTAGTACTTTTGTGCTGACCCTCTCCCCTCTCTAACCTCTCAGGTTCAGAGGCCCAGTCTAGGGGTCAAGAGAATCAATAGATCATTCAGACAGAGTTGCAGAGACAAGTGGTGAGCCTTCTATGTTTCGGAAGGTCTTGTGTCCTACAGTCCTTTTATCTTATATTTAGTTTTGGGGTATACTGGGGGCCTTGTCCCAGTTTAAATACAATTACTCGACTCAGTCATTTGTTAGAGATTTTCGTAGACAATTGTTTAGAGGTTGATTGATGTTGGGGGAACCTTATTTCCCTGTTATTGTTTCTTTTCATATTTATGAACATGTTTATGAATTATTGTGTTTCTTCCACATTACTTTGATTATATGAATTAGGTTCATGATTACCAGGAAGATAGTGGTTTTTCAGCCCTTCATGGTTCGAAATACTCGTCACGGCCAGGCCCTGGTTCGGGTCGTGATAGTTAAACCTTAGCTTTTTTACATTACTTGTGGTACTAATGCTAACCCTTCTCCCTTGAGGAATGTGTGCTTATTTTCTTTCCTCTCTTTGGTTTTATAATGTGCGAATTTGAGGACAAATTCCTTTCAATAAGGAGAAGATGATACAAGCCTAAAGTGCTTGGGGATTGCAAGGACTTCTCAAAGGGTCAAGCTTCAGAATTGACTAAGTGTTGGAGCATTTTGAAATCTTGTTCAATAGAAGAAAAGGAGGGAAACTTAGGCACTCAAGAGGTGACTCAATTGAAGGGAAATATGGACTTTTCACACTCAAATTTAACACTCAAGAGGTACCTTCTTTAAGCTCTCATTAAGGGAATTCTAGTCTTTAGTTATGTAATAGTATAAATAGATATTTTAGCCTTTATTATATTTAGACTTTGAAGAATTGATTGAGTATTACCCAAGTTGTATTTTTCTTTCCTTAGTGTAGGTATTGGAAAAGACATCTTAGTATAGGTCATTGAAAAGACATCTAAACTAGGGATTAATAAATTTGATGGATTTCACTTGTGTTGATCAATTGGCAAGAAAGGTGTGATTGAGAAGTGTGAATTCCTTTGGTTCACCCAAGAGTGAGGTTTTATCTTACATTGGTAAGGTGTGTTTGAAGGTTTGATACACCTTTTTATGATAATCATTGGTGGAAGTGAGGGTCTCTCTAGCTATCCTTACATTTTTGCAATCTTCTTGTTCATCCCCTTTCTATGTGTGGTTTTCTTTGTCTTTGGTTGCTGATTTTTGTGTCTTGAGTCCTTAATTTCGTTTTTAGTTGTTTATTGTTGTATCAATGGTTCCTGTAGGTCATAAACGGCCCACCGCTACTATGGGAAGGCTTATAATATTTAAAATACATGCAAATCGAGAACTGGGAAGGTCATTACATTATCCATTATAAAAGAACTTTCTTCCACAAAAGTCAAATGGAATAAAAAAGCATTAAAACTCAAAAGGGGGAGGTACAGGGCCCACATTCTTTGAGCAAGAATCCCTAGATAAACTCTAAGAAGAGACAACTCTTTCAAGGGATTTTTCTACAAGAATCCCTCTTTACACTTAATTTCTTTCTTCTCTTCTAGAATAGCCAAAACTAAACCTCAACTACCAACTAGCCTCCAATTGAATTGAAGAAGTCTGATGCATGCAAATTCGAACCACGACAAACCGATACAAGCACAACCAAATGAAAACTCATCAAAGCCAAAGGCAAATCAAGGTATGACTCATTCCACCAACTCCATTATACAAGCATAATTTTTTTTAAATTTCTAATCCTTCTATCCAATCTAAATTAAGAAGGAAGTCACCCAAGTTTTGTCCATACAATCTTATCACAGTAGGCTCAAACCGAAGAAGTTGATCTATCAAAAATCAATAATGGTAAGCATGAGAATAAGCCCATGAAGTGATACCTGGGCATACAAATATAGATAACCAAGGTCTATTATTTATGTCGATGATAAAACTAGTTCGAATGACCCTTAAAGTGATAGCTAGGAGTCTGAAGTACAAGTACTCATAATTGAACAATCTGCTCCAACATTGATATAATACGAACTTGCTTCATGCTTTTGCCCACTCTTTTGGGATTTATGCTTGAAGGACCAAACCTAAGGATCCATGACTTGATAATCCTATTGAAGTAAACATATGATTAATGAATAGCTTGGAGTGTGGGAGTAGATACATTTTATTATATCTTCTAAGAGAATGATGAGCAACATCATATTTGGATAATAAATTAGGCCACGAGATAGAATAGGCACCAATGTACGGCCCATTTAGCATGGTATTTAGCTTTGGGTCATATTTAGGCCCAATTAGCATTTCAGATCACTTTTGGGCCCATATTGTGATAAGTAGCCCATGGCTATAAATAGCTAGGCTTTTCTTTATTTTTAGATAGTTGATGAATGATAACGTGTGATACACTTTCAAGTGTTTTAAGATTGTTGGGGGCTTATCAATTTGTTGAGAAATGTAGGTTTGAGGGGATTAGTTTCACTCGGGGTATTCGTAAGAGAAATGGTGCTTCTAGTTAGATTACGTTTGAGGTCCTTAATATAGTATATTGTGGATTTGTTGCGTTCCTTATCTAGTGTCATTCTATCTATCCTTTACATTCTTTTTTTTGTTTTCCATTATTTCATTATTTTTGTGTTTCCATCATTGTAACTTTCATCTCATATTATTTGGTATTAGAGCCGAGCTTGATTTTGGTTCGATATAGTCAATCTTGGATCTATTTATGTTGAAAAACCAAAAATAAAAAATTCACTATTCATGTTATTGTCCTTCGTGAAAATTTTGAGTCTTCGATTTTATTGTTTTTATTGTGGTTTAGTTTTAGATTCTTGTTCCCTAACACTATTAGAGTCAAAACCTTAAATTTGATCTCAATCGAAGTTAAATAGAAAGATCTACTATTGTTGAGAAGCTTAAGTTTGTAGATTGGAAGTGGGTTTTTAAATCTGGAATTTTTGGTTAATAATTTGAGAAAGGTAATGCTTGGAATATGATTAGGAGATGGAAAATAGCTTAGATTTAAAGATTTATCATATTCCGAGAAAGTGTTGAAGAGTAGGAGATTTTTGAGTTCTTGGTGTTCTTAAAGAAGATTCAAATCTTCCTCTTGAATGTTATTCAAAAGTTGGTGTTTGATCCTCAAAAGAGAAGATAAAAGTCTGAAAAAGTGTTGGTAAAAAGACCCTTTTGAAGATCCAACGAAATATTCCAAAGAGAGAACAAAATAGGGGGGGGGGAGACATCAAAGTACAAAGGTACATTGCAAGATGTGGGATGGGTGAAGTACACCTGACCCACGGTGTGTGGATGGTATGTTGAAGCATCCAAAATACAGGACAAACCAATAAGTTAACACACACCTGCGTCCAAACTGCTCCAAAGGTGTATCTAGCCTATGCCCACACTTTAAAATAGTTCCTTTGATCTTGGGTTGCACCTGGGGTGATTTGGTACACCTCTAACGCATATAACATTCTCCCCAAACACATATCAACTCTTATAACTTCAATTGCTCAGGTTCAATCCAATAAATTCATCTCTTAATACCTCATTTTCTTCTCTTTGATTTTTAACACTAATTAACAACTAGTACTCAAACTATGTAATTGTATTTTGTTTAAATCTTGAATTTAAGTCCTTACTTGTTAATTAAGTCAATTGTTTTACTTTTAAATGGGTCATCCATAGTTTCTTCATCTTCATTCTATAATATACTAAGAGCCATGGGTGGAGCAACCCTTGATACTCTTATGGAAGCTCTCATGGGACTGCAATGAACCATGGATAAAATAAATGGAACCATAAAACTTATTGCAGACAAGTTGGCAAGAATAGATAACCGATCCATTAACCTATTAGCTAACACTACACCTGGGTTCATCTATCAAAATTGCTCCCCAGGACCTCAATAATATGTTCCCTGTAACACCCCAAAGTTTCCTAACTAATTTTTTTGTCCCAAGAATGTCAAGTGTTAGCTTCTAAATTGAATGATGTTTATTCCATAATGAATTTTAAAGATTTTTACTTTTTTTCATATAGGAAATTCAATAAGCTTTCCATCGATATAAAATTTGCCTAAATCCGATAACCGAGTAAGAAGTTATGACTATTTAAAGTTCTCATCGTAAAACAGTGCCATATTAGTCAGTGGCGCGCCGCGCCATGGGAGAAAATGGAAATTGTCAAATTACAATTGGGGTCCACGATAGTGGTGCATCACACCAAACTTCCAAATCACAAATGAAGTGACAACGGTATGACTCCGCTTTGCACTATCCCTCAATTTTCTAATTATCAAAGTCCAGTGACACTACGCGATAGCGCCACATCGCGCTAGGGGTCCAATTCGGGAAAAGTTTATTGAAATTAAAAGATGTATCCAGGATTAAAAGTGTCAATTTCCCTCCCCTATTTAAGCCCTTTAACACGAGATTCAATTGTTTGGAACCCAAAATATCCTAGTTTCTCTCAAGAACAAGCTAGGGTTTCAATTGGAGATTGAATTTAAAAAAACTCTCTCAGTGAATCTTCTCTAAATCAAGAACTAAGGTATGTCATGTGTTGATTCATTGTTCTCTCTTACACATGAAGTTCAAGAATCTCTTTTCTAAATACAAGATTTGGGTATTTGTGAATGTTCATGATTCAAATTGAATTAAAATTTATGTTCATGATGTTGTGAGGTTTTGATTCATGTTTTAAATTACATATTCCAATAATTGACCCTAGTATATGATGATTTCCATAATAATCATGATTAACCCCCTTCGATTTACAAGTTAATTGATGTATCCTTGGTTATTACCTGTGTTTATGATTGTATAACTAAAGCATGCTCCCCATATGTTTGATTAAATGCATATGTGAAGGAAAAATATCATACTAGTATGATATTATGAAATCCCCATTCATGTATATGTTATGTATGTCAAGTGTTTGATGAAATATCTTAGTCAATAGATTATATATTGTTGATGTTATTCATGTATTCAAGAATGTCATGCCTTGTAAGTTTCGTTCCATCGAGCCCTGGGGGTACTTGTACCTGAAAAATATAGTTGTTTGCCTAGAGTTAGTGTCATGTTTTCTCGATGCCCTCAATCAAGCGATGATCCATAGAACTCAGTCAGTCATATGACTCAGAAAATCTCAGAAATTCAGTAATCTCAGTACTATTCTATCAGTCAACGAAACTCAGTAATTCAATCCAGTTCAGTTCAGTAATCCATGTTCAGTGTCTATTTAGATGGGAGTAGAAATTAGCACCGAGTGAACCCAAGGATGGGAACACGCACTGTCAGATGAGGGTGTGATTCGTAGAAGTCATCCTTGAGTTCCAAAACTATGTAGCCAGTATAGGTTGAGACATTAACACTGTCAGATGATGGTTGATGAGTTGGATAAGCAATATCAAATGAGGGCCTTATCATTCTCTTTTCGTGACACTGTCAGATAAGGGTCACTCACAGCTAGTCCTTACCAGTGGTATAGTATTGACACCCTTTCAATTGGGGTTACAGATTGGACCCCAAATCAGCCATAATGGTGTATTAGGGGCATGTAAGTTAGATAACTACTTTCCACTATTGAGATTATAGACTCAAGATTGTTAGATACAGTCATTCAGTCTCTGCAATATAACTCTGATAGTTCTACAAAATTTAGGACTGTTAGATGCAGTCAACTCAGATACAGTACGGAACTCAGCTAGTTCCATAAGATTCAGCACTATCAGATACAGTCACTCTTGTCATTATTTATATCTATCATCAGAATTCAATTATTAGTCATGTTAGTTATCAATAAATTTATGTTATCATGATTTCAGATATAGTTACTATGTATTCATGCATGTATTCTCACCTTCATATTAGTCAGTTAGCTAGTATTGTTCATGCATATGAACCCATGCATTCAACCTAGCTTCTCTACATACCAGTATATTCATAGTATTAATGCATTTTTACTATGGTGTCTTATACCATAGGTTCAGAAGCATGGGCACCAGAGCATCAGTAGCATTCCAGTCTTAGAAGTCAAAGTTAGAAGTGAATCCTCAGCTCTCGAGGACATGATCATTTATTATCTCATTAAGTAATTTATTTTTTGGAGTTAGTAGGGGCATGTCCCATAAACTCCTCATTCAGACAATTTAGTCAGTCAGAGGCTTTCCAGACTATCATGTTATTTCAATTTTGTTTTGGGTATTTCATACCCCATTCAGATGTTTTATCTTTATCAGTTATGTTACAGTCTTAAACCTTATGGAATTTCAATTCATATTTTCATAATCATATAGTATATTATGTAGTATACAGGTAAAGATATCAGTCATGGGTTAGTTTGTGGTCCTTTGGGATCATGGCCACTGTGTGGCATTTCGAATATAAGATTCGGTGCGTTAAAAACTTTGTATGAAAGCCTAAGATTCAATAGAGTCCTAGAAAGTCTGAAAGCCGTATCTAGTAGAGTCTTATGCATAGGTATGTTGTGCGCCACATTTATGTGTATGAGGCTATAAGATGTTATAGTTTCCCTTCTTTTTGTATTCATACCGTGATAGTGAGCATAATATTAAGTCAATCTCTCATTCTAATCTATTTCTCCCTTTCTTCTGTAGAATATGCCTCCTAAAAGGAGAAATGGGAATCAGTCAGGCCCTCATCCCGAAGAACCTTTGGGCGAACTTGTTTCTCATGCAAAGTTCAGAGTTGCATTCACTACTCTTGCTCAGTTAGTTGCTGCTCAGACTGAATGACCAACTGTCATTCTGGCTAACCCAGTGACCAATTTTTCTGCATCCAGGATTTGGGACTTCACCCAAATAAATCCTCTATACTTTCTTGGGTCTAAGTTAGATGAGCACCCTAAGGAATTAATCGATCAGGTTCAGAGGGTTACAGATGTTATGGAGGTATTAGCTATTGAGTGTGCAGAGCTTGCTACATATTAGTTACAGGATGTTGCTCACACTAGGTACAAATAGTGGAAGGGAGAAAGGTATTAGTTGATACAGGTCCTATAGCATAGGAGGAGTTTGTCACCATATTTTTAGAGAGGTTCTTTCCCCTAGAGCTAAGAGAAGCCAAGGTGTTAGAATTTATCAACCTCAGGTAGGGCAACATGATGGTAAGAGATTATTCTCTTAAGTTTACTCAATTGTCCAGATATGTCCCTCATGTGGTTATAGATAACAGGTCCAAGATGAGTAAGTTTGTTTTTAGGGTGAATGATAGTGTGGTCAACGAGTACAGATCTATGATATTGAATAGTGACATAACTTTAGACAGGCTTGTGAATTAAGATCAGCAGCTAGAAGATCAAAATATTAAGATGAGGGAGAAGCAGAATAAAAGAGAAAATACAAGTAGTTACAGCTTTGCTTAGCCTAAATCAGAAGGAGGAAACTGTTCTCAGTTTCATCCTAAGCCATCAGTTCCAGCTCCTTCATCAGCTAGTGCTCTATCTCATAAGTTCAGGGATGGTAATAAAGATAGTATGCTAGGCTCTAAGTCTCATGGCAGTGTCAGCAATTCCCAAACTAATCCTCTTTGTCAGACTTGTGGTAAGAACCACAAGGGTGCTTGCAGAGCTGATAATGATTTCTATTTTAGATGGGGCAAGACAGGACATAGAGTTAGAGATTGTTCCCAGTTAGGCTATCAAGGTCAGCAGACTGTTCCTCACCTTATTCTAGTCGCCTAACTCAGAAGGGTGCCACTTCCAGTGCTACTAGTGGGCAACACCCAAATAGACATTATGCTCTCCAGTCCTGACAAAATCAAGAAAATTCTCCTGATGTGGTTAATGGTACATTACAGATCTTTTATGTGCATGTTTACTCTTTGTTAGATCCAGTAGCTTCTTTGTCTTTTGTTACTCTGTATATAGTAGTTGATTTTGGAGTCAGTCCAGAAATTCTAGCAGAGACCTTCTTAGTCTCTACCCTATTGGGTAAAACCATCATAGCTTCGTGGATATACAAGAACTATCAGATTATGATTTTATAGAAAGTCACTTCAGCAGACTTAGTTGAATTAGAGATAACTGATTTTGATGTTATTCTCAGCATGGATTGTCTTCATTCCTGCTATAACACAGTCAACTGTAGAAATAGAATAGTCCAATTTCAGTTTCTAAATAAGCCCATCTTAGAGTGGAAGGGTAATGTATCCACTTTTAGAGGTTAGCTTGTTTCCTACCTTCGGGCACAAAAATGATATCTAAAGGATGTGTCTATCATCTTGTTCGAGTTAAGGACACTAGTTCTAAAACTGCCAATCTTGATTCAATCCCAATCGTGAATAAATATTTAGATGTCTTTCCCAAAGATCTTCTAGGGATTCCTCCTGAAAGGTATATAGACTTCAGTATCGATCTTCTTCCAGATACTCAACCTATATGTATTCCACCATACAGAATGGCACTAGCAGAACTCAGAGAACTGAAAGAACAGTTGAAGAATCTCTTAGATAAGGGATTCATCAGACCCAGTGTGTCCCCATAGGGTGCACCAGTCTTATTCGTGCAAAAGAAAGAAGGTTCTCTCAGAATGTGCATAGACTACCATAATCTTAATAAAGTCACGATCAAGAACAAGTATCCACTTTCCATAATCAATGACTTGTTTGACCTAATTCACTGTGCCAGTTATTTCTCTAAGATAGAACTCAAATATGGCTATCATCATCTTAGAGTTAGAGAATGTGACATTCCTAAAATAGCCTTCCGTACTCGGTATGGTCACTTCGAATTCCTAGTCATGTCCTTTGGTCTTACCAATGCCCTAGCAGTTTTAATTGACTTGATGAATCATGTGTTCAAGCACTACTTGAACATGTTCTTCATAGTCTTTATAGATGATATCTTGGTATATTTCTGCTGTGAGCGTGATAATGCAGACCATCTCAGGGTCTTACTTCAGACTCTCACAGATCATCAGCTATTTGCCAAATTCAGTAAGTGTGAATTTTGGCTAAGGTTAGTAGCATTCCTCATCCATATCATTTCAGGTGATGGCATTAGAGTAGATTCTTGAAAGACTGAAGCGGTAAGAAACTGGTCCATACATGTCTCTCCGTCAGATATCAGGAGCTTCTTGGGTTTGGATGGCTATTACAGGTAGTTTTTTAAGGGATTTTCTTCTATTGCATCTCCTATGTCCAGATTGACTCAGAAGAAAGTCAAGTTTCTATGGACAGATCCTTGCGAGAAGTGTTTTTAGGAGTTGAAGACTCGACTTACCTTAGCTCCAGTCCTAGCTCTTCCAGATGGTTCAGATGGTTTCATAGTGTATTATGATGCATCTATATTAGGTTTGGGTTGTGTCCTTATGCAGCATGGTAAGGTCATAGACTATGCCTCCAGACAACTTAAACCCCATGAGAAGAGCTATCCTACTCTTTATCTTGAGTTAGCAGCCGTAGTATTTGCCTTAAAGATTTGGAGACATTATCTGTATGGAGTTTATGTAGATGTATTCACAGATCATAAGAGACTTCAGTATGTCTTTTCTCAGAAATATCTCAATCTTTGTCAGAGAAGGTGGTTAGAGCTCTTGAAAAATTATGACATGAGTGTAATTTATCATTTAAGTAAGGCCAATATAGTGGCCGAAACTCTTACTAGACTGTCTATGGGTAGTGTTGGTCATATTGAGGACTGTAAGAAGAAGTTAGTTTGGGAATTCCATCAACTTGCCAGACTAGGATTTCACTTAGTCGATATAGAGAAGGGTGATATATGCGTTCAGAGTAGTTCAGAATTATGTCTAGTTTCTGAGGTGAAAGAAAAGAAAGATAGAGATACCATTTTACTCAAGTTCAAAGAGTCTATAAAGGATAAGAAAGTAGAGGTTTTCTCCCAAGGGGGAGATAGTGTATTGCATTGTCAGGGTCGTCTTTGTGTTCCAGATGTCGATGATTTATGGTAAGGAATTCTTGTAGAAGCGCATGGTGCATGCTACTCTATTCATCCAGGGGCGGCAATGATGTACTTGACTTGAGGGAGATCTCTTGGTGGAGTGGGATGAAGAGAAAAGTTGTAGAGTTTATGGCTAAGTGCTCTACATGTCAGCAGGTTAAGATAGAGCATTAGAAGCCTAGTGGACCTATGTAGGAGTTCATTATTCCTACTTGGAAGTGGGAAGAAGTGAACATGGACTTCATGATGGTTTTGCCTCAAACACATCGTCAACATAATTCAGTTTGGGTTGTTGTAGATTGGATGACCAAGTCAGCTATTTTCCTCCCAATTCATACCTCTTATTCAGTTGAGGATTATGCCAAACTCTACATTATAGAGTTGGTCTGGTTGCACGGTGTTCCATTATCTATTATCTCAGAAAGAGGTACACAATTCCCCTCTCATTTCTAGAAAGTGTTCTACAAGGGTTTTAGTACCCAAATTCATTTCAGTACAACCATTCATCGACAGACAGATGGTCAAGCAGAAAAGATTATTCAGACTTTAGAAGATATGCTAAGGGCATGTACAATTTATTTCAAGGGTAGTTGGGATTACCACTTGACTTTGATTAAGTTTGAATACAACAATAGATATCATTCCAGTATTAGGATGGCTCCATTTAAAGCTCTCTATGGTAGGAGGTGCATATCTCCAATGGTTGGTTCGAAGTTAGTGAGCCCTCAGTTATAGGGCCTAACTTAGTATTTGATGCCTTAAAAAAGTCCAGTTGATTAGATAACGACTCCAAGCTACTTAGAGATGACAGAAGTCTTATGTAGATGTGCGCAGAAAGGATCTCGAGTTTGAGATTTGTGGCTATGTCTATCTAAATATCTCTCCCATGAAGGGAGTAAAGAGGTTCAGCAAGAAAGGAAAGCTCAGTCCCTGATATGTCGGTCCCTTCAAAATCCTCAGTTGCTTTGGCAAGGTAGCTTATGAGATCAAATTTTCTTTAGATCTAGCCTCAGTTCATCCAGTCTTCCATGTCTCTTTGCTCAAGAAGTTCATAGGTGACCTAGCGGTTGTAGTCCCTATTCAGAGCATAGATATTCAGAACAACCTTTATTATAAATAGATTTTAGTCAAAATTCTAGACTTTTAAAATCGTAGACTGAGGAACAAAGACGTCCCCTCTGGCCAAAGTTCTTTGGCAGAATCAGTCCGTTGAGGGAGCTACATTGGAAGCAGAAGCAATCAATGTGTACCAAGTATCCTCACCTCTTCTCTGCTAACTTAAATCTAGCTCAAGGTAACAGTTCTCCTTAAGCTTTTCAGTTTTCATGTCCAGATTTCAGTTACAACTTGATATCAACCTTATGCTCAGGATTCCATTTTTAAATTGGGAACTAAGTACCATTGCATATTCAATTATATGTTTATGCATCAGATCATGCATTCATGCATCAGACATACATTTCCCTTATGAGAAGAATCAGTTATTAAAAATCTCAGTTATGTAATCAGTTTCATCATGTATTCACGCATTAGATATGCATGATCATCTTATCAGTACTCTCAGTTATGCATTCATGAATCAACTCAGTCATGAAATCATGCATCAGATATACATGCTCAGTATAAATATCTGAAATATGATTTATGTCATTCATGTTTCATTGTTTGTGTTTAGTGTGTACTTCGGTTTGTCATTTCTTCTCTCTACATTAGTCTCATTCGAGGACAAATATTCCCAAGGGGGAGATATTGTAATATCCTAAAGTTTCCTAACTAATTTTTTGTCCCAATACTGTCAATTGTTAGCTTCTAAATTGAATGATGTTGATTCGATTATCTTTCCATCGATATAAAACTCAAAAATCTTTCTATCAATATAAAATTCGCCTAAATCCGATAACCAGGTAAGAAGTCATGACTATTTCAAGTTCCCATTGTAAAACAACACCATATTAGTCGGTGATGCGTCACACCACAGGAGAAAATGAAAATTGTTAAATTTCAGTTGGGGTCCGCAATAGTGGCGCATCACTGCAAACTTCTAGGTCACAAATGAAGTGTACACGCGATGGATCTGCGTTATGCCATCCCTTAATTTCCAAGTTGTCAAATTCAAGGGACATGGCAAGATAGCACCGCATCGCGCCAGGGGTCCAATCGGGAAAATTTCACATAAACTAAAAGATGCATCCAGGGTTAAAAGGGTCAATTTCGCACACCTATTTAATCCCTTTAGCATGAGATTAAGCTATTTAGAACCCAAAATGTACTAGTTTCTCTCAATTTTCTCTCAAGAACAAGCTTGAGTTTCAATTGGGGATTCAATTTCAAGAAAGTCTCTCCATCAATCATTGCTAAATCAAGATCTAAGGTATGTCATGTGTTGATTCATGGGTCTTTCTATCCCTTGAAGCTCAAGAATCTCTTTTCAAAATCCAAGATTTAGGTATTTGGGAAGGTTTATGATTCAAATTGAATTGAAATTTATGTTCATTATGTTGTGTGGTTTTGGTTCATGTTTTAAATTACATATTCCAATGATTGACCCTAGTATGTAATGATTTACATAAGAATCATGATAAACCCCCTTCAATTTACAAGTTGATTGATGTATACTTGATTATTACATGTGTTGATGATTGCATAAGAATCATGACCCATATGTTTGATTAAATGCCAATGTAAAGGGAAAATGCCATACTAGTATGATATTATGAAATCCCCATTCATATATAAGTTATGTATGTCAAGTGTTTGATGAAATTTCTTAGTCAATGGATTATATATTGTTGATGTTAGTCATGTATTCAAGAATGTCATACCTTGTCAGTTTTCTTCCATTTAGTCCTGGGGGTACTTGTACCCGAAAAATATAGTTGTGTGTCTAGAGTTAGTGTCATGTATTCGCGATCCCCTTAGTTAATCCATGATCTATAGAACTCAGTCAGTCATGTGACTCAAGAAATCTCAGAAATTCAATAATCTTAATACTATTCAATCAGTCAACAAAACTCAGTAATGCAGTCTAGTTCAGTTCAGTAATCCATGTTTAGTGTCAATTCAGATGGGAATAGAAATTAGCACCGAGTGAATCCAAGGATGGGAACACACACTGTTAGATGAGTGTGATTCTTAGAACTCATCCTTGTATTCCAAAACTATGTAGCCAGCATAGGTTGATATATCAACACTGTCAGATGAGGGTTGATAAGGTGGATAAGCACTGTTAGATGAGGGCCCACCATTCTCTTTTGGGGATACTGTTTGATGAGGGTCACTCATAGTTTGTCCTTACTAATGGCACGATATTGACACCATTCCAATTAGGGTTACAGATTGGACCCAAACTCAGCCATAATGGTGTATTAGGGGCATGTTGGTTAGATAACTACTTCCCACAGTTTTGGTTATAGAATCAGAACTGTCTGATACAGTCATTCAGTATCAGTAATAGAACTCAAATAGTTCTACAGAATTCAGTACTGTTAGATACAACCAACTTAGATATGTATGAAACTCATCTAGTTCCATCAGATTCAGGATTGTCAGATATCATTACTCATGTCATCAGTTATATCAGTCATTAGAATCAGTTATCAATCATGTTAGTTATCAGCAAAATTCATGTTATCGCGATCTCAGATATAGTTACTACGTATTTATGCATGTATTCTCACGTTCATATTAGTCAGCTAGCCAGTATTGTTCATGCATATGAACCCGATGCATTCAGCCTTCCTTCCATGCATACCAGTATATTCAAAGTACTAACTATCATGTTATTTCTATTTTGTTTTAGGTATTTCATACCCTATTCATATGTTATATCCTTAGCAGTTATGTTACAGTCTTGAACCTTATGGCCTTTCAGTTCATGTTTCCGCAATCATACAGTATATTATGCAGTATACAGGTACAGATATCAGTCATGGATTAGGTTGTGTTCCTTCGAAGTTATGATCACCGTGTAGTATTCTGGGTACCAGATCCGGGGCATTACATTCCCGCATCCCAATCCAATATAAACCAAGCTCCATAAAATATTGTGCGACAACTCCAAATCCCCTTATGAAAAGACCTTTTCCTTCTTAGGTCCACTAATCATGATACTAGAATTTTTCCTAGTGTCACTCTTTCTTTTGTGCAGGTTCATGAACAAACAACGTCAAAGAAAGATACAAAGAGAGTGCCTTATAAAAATGCACTTGAAGGACTAATGAAGTTCTTACAAAAGGAATCCAAGTTTGGAAAGTATGATGACAAGTCGATAAAAGAGTTGGATTCAAGGACGAATCATTTTCAAGATAGGGAGGATGATACAAGAAGAATTGGCTTCACTCTTTTGTCCACCCTTTTGGGATATGTTCTTAAAGGATCAAACTTAAGGATCCAACGCTTAATCATCTTAAGGAAGAAAGTACGTTATTAGAGGATTGCTTGAAGCGAGAGATTAGCTACTTTTGATGATATCTTCTAAGGGAATAATGAGCAACATCATATTTGGATAAGAACTGGCGCCACAGGAGAGCATAGGTTCCAATATAGGGCCCATTTAGCATGATATTTGGCTTTTGGGTCACTTTTGTGCCCAATTATCATTTAGGGTCACATTTGGCCCCATCTTGTAATAAGTAACCCATGGCTATAAATATCTAGGTTTTCCTTTATTTTTAGATAGTTGATGAATGATAATGTGTTATACACTTGCGAGTATTTTTAAGCTTGTTTTGAGCCTATCGATTTGCAAAAAAACATAGGTTTTGAGTGGATTAGTTTCACTTGGGGTCTTCATAATACAATTGGTGCTTGTAGTTTATTATGTTTGAGGGCCTTAATTTAGTATAATGTGGTTTTCCTACATTCTTTCTCTTATGTAATTCTATCTATCCTTTACTTTCCTTATTTAATTTTCTATTGTTTCATTGTGCTTGTCTTTCTATTTCTTGTGTTTCCATATTGTACGCTTAAACACATATGAAGAATTTCCTATCAATGGAGGATTAAGCCATGTTGAATTCAACTCATGCATACTACTCTTGTTGAGTGACTCATCTAAAATTTTGATGAAAACTATAATATCAAAGTCAAAGTTGAAAGAACCAACATCATTCCAATGGACCACCATCTAGAAAACTCTGAAAAAAATGTACTTGAACTAATGATCACCGAATAGGTAGGCAAAGAGTAGGCTTAGCTAGCCTATAAATGGAATCCCTACAAATCTGAAAATGAAGGCTGCACCCAAGCTCCGTAACTTCCCACTAAGATCTCAACACCAAGGTTGTGCCGCTCGATCTCCACTGCCCAAACCAATCCTAAAGATAGGTAAGCATCCACACTCCAAATCCATCATAACCTCGAAATCTCTATTCTAAGCCATCAAATCCAAAAGTGAGCTAATAAGTCTATTCTATACCCAATCAATCGTAGCACCGAAGTTCGACATATACTTAGTGAATCATGCCAGAATTGACATAGAAACTATTTGAAGCACAAATTATGACACGGGATAAATAACTTATTGAAAACACAAGAAATAAGCTTCCCTATCTACGAAGGGTATGAACCACCAAAGCATACTCAAGAAATCACCAAGGCTACAAGCCGCACTAGAAATAACTAAAACTCTAGTAACTTCGAGAAATGCAACCATAGATGACAATTGATCAATTCACACAAACGTAAAGTTTATGGTTGACTGATATTGTCCACTTTGACAATGAATATTGAAATCACCAACTTAGGAAATTGTAACAAGAAAGATAACCTGTCTCTAAATCCCTGACTCTAGTTAGAATAAGAATCACACTAATGCATGACTGGAGTGCCCAACTACACACTAACACTAAGACCAAAGCTACCACCAGGAGACGGACTGAAACACAGCTGCAAGATAAATCCAAGACCTCTCTACATCAACGTCAAAATCACCACTGGGTGATGAACAAGTCACATTGGTAGAGCGTATCCCAAACTGGTCAACCTCAAAAATAGGCTACATAACCTAATCACAAACTCTAGAACCATAACAAAACCATTGAAGGTCAACTTACCCTTATTGATCTAATATATGCCATAATCGATCTATCTCATCCAACAAAAGAGGCAAATGACCAACGTCACCTCACTACAGGATAAAAATCATCTAGCCAAGTTATTCGTCCAAACCAAGTGAATGATCTTTCTGTAGTCATAGCAAACCCCTAAAGCACTAACCTTACAAGATAAATGAGCTTACCCCAACTGGCTAACCAACCGACGCTGAAGACACTCCCTACTAAAATATCCATCCTCTCCATATCATAACATACCTCAAGAACTCTAGTTGACGGGGACTACATGATAACCCTATTTGAGAAACCAACTTACATTTAGGGAACCCTCTAGACCAATGCCCCATCTCACCAAATCTAAAACAATCTAAGACTTTGAGATGCTACCCCTCTTAATCTAGAACAACTGCCATGGCCTAAATATTGCAAAAGACTAAATAGCCATATCGAATAATCTATAAGGTCCAATGTAAACTTTAGCCATTTTGACCACTACGACTAGCCTGAGAGCCACCCATAGTCTGAATTACTACCTTCATAGAACCGATAGGCTGTGAGCAAAGCTAAAATCCACTGGGAGAATCCTTACTCTCAAATGGAATACCAATAGCACTGTATTGATGACATGGCCTCTTACCACCACCTTCATAGGTCACAATGTATGCTTTATCTATGGCCCTATTCAACAACCTTAGAAAAAGAGGATCCAACTACTATCAAGTGCTCCAACACTAATTTGAGTGGCAATGCTAATCCTTTAATAAATCTGTGCACCACATCATGCTCTAAGGATATAGCATAGAAATAGGTCTGGCCCACTTAAGAAACACAATCTCATACTCTGAAATTTATAAGGAAACCTACAAAACAACAACAAATCCAACTCTAGCTTGAGAACTATTTGATGAATTGAACTTTATCCCTAGCTGTGAGATATTCATAAAAATACTCGGGATCTCTAATGTTTAATCTGAAAGGCTGAATAAATCATAATCTCCATTAGAGCTTGAGATGACATAAATTATCTGGTTGATGGTGAAGATCTTTGACATCCATCCCTGACTCCCTGGTCTAATGTTATACTGAAGCTCTAGAAATGTATGCTAAAGTCCCATCCTAATCTATCAGCAACCTTGTATCATCCATCAGGTACAAAATAAATCCAAAGAATATATGTGAGGCTCATTGAAATATTAACACACAATAAGGAGTCAAGAACAAAATTTTCTAAGAAGGCCTTGTATCCTACCGAAGATAGGTTATGGATGTCTCTGCACTGATCTATAGTACTCTACTAGACACTAAACTCTTATACCAATAAAACTACATACCTAGACTCTTGTATTAATTTCTCACAGCCAAATTTGCAGGTCATGATGGCACCTACTATAACCTACCAATAGGTAAGCCAACTCGTAGTCTGAAACTACTAGTAACAGACAACCATATGAAATAAAAAAAGAATACAAAATTAATATATTAAAATAATAAAATACATAAGATAGTCCCAATACTTTGTGGAATTAGTACAAGATCTCCTAATGTAATAAAACTAAAAAATAAGCTATGAAATAACTATACTGATACAACCCATCTCCAAATACAACATAGAGATTTGTCTTATACATAAAAAAAGAGAATAGTAATATATGAATGTCAGGAGCTCACGCTAAATCTTTAAACCATAGCTATTATGAACACCCAACAATGATGATACCTCATATTACGATCTGTAAGTTGTAGAAGTGTAATATAAGTATCAAATATGTTGCACTCAATAGGAAACTCTCTACTGAGATCCACAGATAATGCAAATATATATAACATACTAGTAGAACTATAAAATACTCCCAAATATCCTAGAAAGATAACATAATAAGGCTAAAAGTCAATAACGATTAATTATCCTATTCCAACCATAATTAGGAACCTAGGCACTATATTGTACATCACTAGCCAATAAAAAATAATAGGAATAAGAAGGATATACAGTATCATACAAGGCCATGGATATGATATACAACATGAATAAATAAAGAAAGGTAGGGATTTATGATAACTCCATAACACACATACACACACACATAGACATTTATATACATACACACATATACTTGACAAGGCTAACTAAAAAGTACAATATAGAGTAGTCTTACTAGCTTCATAAGGCCTCTGAATTATAGTAGGAACTAATGCTAACATAATTAGGGTCTAAAACCATACGTCTAAACATGCGATAGTTATGTATAGTAATATAACCATAATAGAAGGAAATAAGAATCGTACCTTAAATCTCAGTACCTGTCCAATAATACAAAATAGTAACTGGATAGTCTAGAAAAACAATACCTAAATCAAGCCCCATAATCCAAAAGGTCTAATTATCACACAATACACCATAAGTAATACTTTTAACCTGTACCTACAAAACCATCTATAAGGATGATAGCTATAGGCGCGATTGGTGATAAGGAATGCGTATACAAGGATGAATACAAGGTGAGTCCATAATATTATAACCAATCTAAGTACCATAAATTAGCCCAGTGTATACACCTTCTCCAACTCAACGGTTCAAAAGATAGGACCTACAATAACCTTTTCTCTTTATCATGATACCTCATAGATAAAGCGACCTCTAAGTGGTTGTAGAGTACCTATATACACCGAACTAGTCCCCATAAAGGATTTTTGATTACCATCATCGCCATTAAAATGCTCAACATAATACCAAATATATCTATATAAATGCAAAGACTAGAATTGTGGCTAAAACAGTGTAAGTCGATAAATCTATTATCGAGCTAAACTCTGGGACTAAATTATTATAAAAGTATAGAAAGGGTCAAAATCTCTCTTGGTCATGGTAAATAGTAGTAGTAAAATCATCAATTGAAAACTATCTCGATCAAATCTCTAAAATATTATTTTAGCATCAAAAGCTCATAAATTGTCCATTTAGGTGGTATGATTCCCATTTTAAAAGTGAAAAGTGGGAATAAATCCCCTATTAAGAAAAAGGCAATAAAATAATATTTGTAGTTGGAATCATACCATTTATTATTTTAGTGAGCATAAATGTATCAAATATATGATGCGTCAACAATATCAAAATAATATGATTATAAGAATCAGAATGTTTATAAACTATGACCACGCCCTTTACAAGGAGAAATAACTTCTCGGAATCCTATTAATATCATAATTACGGCCTCTGTCCAATTAATGCATAATCGGCATAACCATATCATAATATGGGAAAACATCATAATTCATCGAGTAATGTAGACAACATTATACTAATGAGTTATTATCCTCAACTATGCCTAACATGCTAGCAACCTAGGGTAATAGGAACCTAGAAGCATAATAAGTAGTTCATCTTAAGGGTCAGTTCACCTTTCTATCCTTGAAGTCATAAATTAGACTAAGCCACAATGTTCTATATAATATTACATCCTAACATCCCTATCTAACTTGCAATATATAAAATAAACCATCTAATGAAGAAGAGTAGACAAAATCCTACCTCGATGTTGAAATGCACATCCTTGAATCACCCATAAATCATCCACCTTTGCTCCACAGTCCTAAAATATAGCTAAGCTTTTAGAATCAAAATCTACATATTGTTAGGAGTAAAATGAGACCCATATAGCTATATAAAGGGTTAAGTCTAAATTTGGGTCAAGAACGGACCCATGGGGTAGGCAAATCGAATTCCAAATTAAACCTATTATGAGGTCTCTAAAAGAACAAGGATGTGTACTCAAAAGGTAAGTTCAAATGGAGCATAAATTAGGTCTCAAATCAATACTTAGAATTTAGGAATTAAAGACGTAATTTTTAAGAATTTACCATGAATTAGGATGAAATTTGAAGGAAAAATTCATAGAAAATGACTAAGTAGTGTTAGGATAGCTTATCTTATCTTCAATGGATGATTTCCAACTTTTCCCTGTCTTTAATCTCTCAATTTGGTATGAAAATTATGGAATAAATGGGGGAAATTGTTGGGTCAAAGAGGATTTAAATCCACCCGGTGTCGCTTAAGAAGCCGTACTAGATCTTAAGTGAAAACCACTTAAGTGGATCCTGTATCGCTATAGCAATCTATCAAGACTAGTAGGTGTCACTTAAGCAACTCCCAGGATGCTAAAGTATTTGCCTTATAAGCGGACTCAATCATAGCTTAAGAGGGAATTGAACAAATGTTAAATATTGCTTAAGTTACTCTACGCCGCATACGTGATGACAACTTAAGTGGTCATGTGATCTCTTAATTAGTTGTATCAGTGACCTGATACACTAGATTTCTTTGATTCCAAAATAGATTCAGACTTGGTGCTTGAAATTTATTTGAAACGTCATGCATGCAAATAAAATATGCTACCCTACCCAATTTGATATGCCCGACTAAACAAAATTATTGAGGCATTCTTCTGAGATCATTTTGGCTAAGTGTGCCACCCTCACCTATAGTTAAATTTTTCACATAATTCACTCAATAGACTAAATGAGTTCGGAAGCCTCAGGACCTTAATTAAGGGTTCCCCTAGCCTAAAATCAATATTCTAGAGCTTATGACACTGTCAGAATACTTATTCAAGGTTATTTACTAGGATTTTTGTTTTAAGACTAAATCATAAACAATGAAAGCTCTAAAATAGAAAAATGAGCGTAAAATCCAAATAATTGTCTGATAATCAATAGTTCCAATGAGTCATAAATGACATTTATTAATTGTTAAAAGGCTTAAAATACCAAAAATGCATGCAAATTAAGAAAATGATTGGGAGGGTCATTACAAGCATATAGAGTGCACAACCAAACAATAAACTTTGAAGGAATATTTATAAATATAAAATAAAACCTATCTTAAAAAATATAGGATATCTGGGTTGGTAGCAACTTTTGAGTCATGGGTTGGGTCATGGGTTAGACCCATGAGTCGTGGTATTAGGTAATGGGAATTAGAGCTTGTATCAAGTTTTAAAATATTAAATCATGACTGTAGCTCACATAGTATGGGTTGGAGTTATGGATCGTAGGTTGGAGTCATGGAAATCAGGAAATTCCATATTTTTTCAAATTTAGCTCACGTCTGCTACTCATGGGGCATATTGAATTATGGATTACAACTTCAGCAATACTTCATCCTTTTTATTAACCTTTCATATTAATCCTATTTTCCTTTAAAATCAAGACAAACGCACATCATATCCTTATTTCGAGCATTAAAAGTTCCATGAAACAATGACACATCAACTTAGAATATTTCCATGTCCTCTAAAAACTAACACATAATAAACAAACATGATTCTTAACTAAAATAAACCTAAGGCACCTATGAAAATCAATTTATTCAGTTTAGTTCCAACTATCAAGCCCCTCATATGCATAACTTTCAAAATCATTATGTGCATATACATAGCACAATAGCATGACATAGACAAAATCAAGTGAGGGAATTACATTAGCAATAAAACACCAAGCATGTACATAAATGACATTACCCAAATAAATAAGCTGCTAATAATACAACTGATGTATACTCAAAGCAATGAAGTTCCAACTCTCATAAAATCATAATGAATCTCAATACAAGGACTACATTAAAATGCTCATTCTCACAAAGAATTTCAAATAATTTTTATGAAATACCATAGCTTCTTATATTTTTCATGCCTTAGTTTTTTTAGATAGTTGGACTGAGAGCACTATAATACTTCTCTCGTCTTATAATGTAGGCTTGGGGAAAAGTGAAATACCTTTTTTTGGACCTTAGAAAATTTCCTGGAATGCTGATCTCTGAACCCAATATGAATTATGGGTATGAGCTGTATATTGGGGTACAGATGGTATGATCTAGTTATATATTGACAAGTGTTGGTTGGTGGGATTGATTTTAGTTACTGTAATGGATATGACTTAGGGGCACGAGTCATAATGGTTGTTATGGGTCAGTTGGTTCCTTAACTAAATCTAGACTTGGTTACTTAGGTTGGATCTGAGCAATAGTGGTTCACCATGAGCCGCAAGCCAGGGTTAAGTCATACCATAGACTCATATGGTGGAAAGTGTCTAAATCTTCCTTGGGTTTAAATATTTCCTAGGGGTACAAATAAAAGGTACGGATTGTATACTTCCAATATGACTTGGTTGGATAAGTCATATACTTGACAATGTGGGATCCAAGGGTTAAGGCTATATTACGAGTAGAGGATACAAATAATACTTGATGGTATGACTCATATAGGTAAGTCATATCCCTATGAAGGGATTTTGGTGCAACTTAAGTTGGGGTATTCTAGACATTTCCCTACTTATCCTAACAGGGTCCTACAACTTCTAATCTAATGGAAGGTTATTTACCCTATTATTCTATTCATTAACACTTAGAAACTATTTTAAACACTCTATAATTCTCTTAAGAGATTTTGGGTAAGGAAAGATAGGGTTTCAACTAAGGGATCAATTTGGGGCTTGTCTTGGTGGTTTATTTTCATCATCCTCTTGGTTTTAGGAATTTCCTCATTATTAATTCTAACTAAAGGTATGGTTTTATGAATGTTTTCATGATTTCATTGATTGTATGATTTTGGTTTGAAAATATGATTTGGGGTTTTTGATATTAAATGGTTTCTTATGATTTCTTATGGTTTTAATTATTCTTTTATATGCATTAATGGTGGTTTTGGATAATTGGATTGCATAGGAGTTTTTAATGGTAATTGGAATTGGTTTACGTCAGATTATGTCTCCAATGTGTTTAACAAATTCTTATAAAGGTATGTTCTTTGCATTGGCTACTTTTAATAAAACACTTGCATGTTTTAAAACTTTGTAAAGGAATTATGCATGATTTAAATGACTTTGAATGGTAAATGGCTAATGGTTATGTATTAAGGACATAGAGAATCCCCCAAGTGGTTTACTATGGTAAATAGAAGGGCACTTAAAAGTCCCCTTAAATCGATAAATGGTTGGCTATGGATGATACTTGTAAGTAAGGGTTGATATGATGATACCAATATCAATGGACTTTGATAATAGATGGATAATGGTTTAGTTATATGGAAATTTGTTATAATTAGTCAATAATAGCGGGAGATATAGCTAAGCTATGGAAGGTGAAAGTCCCGAGGGGGACCAAAATTGGAAACTTATATTTTCTGATATGAGGTTGTTCTTGGTGACCATGTTAATGATGTCTCACCTTATTTTATGGATGTACTAGTCTTCCCAAGGGTTACTTCCCTGGTAGTGCAGGTACACGTACTAGGGCCCTTTTAGCATGAGGGGCTAAACCCATTTAGCTTATGGGTGGTTTAGGATGGCAAAGCTATATAGCCCAGGTAAAGGTTTTAAAGGAATTCTAAACCCAGTTGGTTTTCCTAACATAGTTATATATATGAATGTATGGTTATGTGCGTATAGATTGTTTTAATTGGTTTAATAAATTTCATTAGTTTATCCTAACCTAGAGATCATGCTAGCAATCACTTGCTAAGCTCATCTATTGGTGGCTATATGCCCATGTTATGTAGGAACCAGTAATTCTACACCGTTTATATAGTGATTGTCTCTAGGATAGCATTTGGACTAAAGTAGTGAGCTTCCATCCTTTTGGAAGGCTCCATTTTATGTTTTGGATATTTTTAGACATTTTGATTTTATTTTGGATATTAGTTTACTATAGTTAGAGGCATGTGCCAACTGGATTTCATTACTCTTTGGGTTAGAGGCTTTATGGCAATTCTACGGGTTGGAAGGGCAAGATAGGTATAGGTGACAACCTTGGTATTGGAATAAGCTGGGAGACTAGCATCATCAAATATAATTCCTTACTGTTTCATCATATTTCATTTTAGGATTAATTATATTATGTTTTGAAACATCCTTTGTTATGGACTGGTTTATGGCCCCTATTTTGGTATGGTTGGATTATTGGTATGAGATGGTTCGACTCCGTTGGGTAGGTCACAATTACGATCTTATCCCAGAGTCTTTATGTGAGCTATTACACTATGTTGTTGCATGCTCAAAATTTAGCCAACTCAGAGTAGGTGATTGGAGGTTGGGTTGGGTGTGGTGGTCGTCTTCGGTTCTGGTCAGACTTGGTATGCCCATTATGACAAGGCCCCAGGGCAGGTCATATCAATTTGGTATCAGAGCCTAGGCTTATGGTCAATTCGGAGTTTACAAAGCCATGTCAATTAGAGTAACTTTTAGGGGTTTGTAGTGCACCACACTCATATGAGAGAGGCTACAAGACATATAGGAATGTTTTAATCTCTTAGTATATTATTTTCAATCTTAGAGTTTCAGTCTTGGAATCTTCTCTAATTCTTGGTTGTTCATCTCTTTTATCATGCCTCGTATAATTAAAACACAAGAAAATTCTTCTATTCGATCAGGGTGTATTCCTGAAAGGGTGCATCCAACTTTTGGGGTTCATTTTTGATCTCATGGTCCTATCCCTGATACTTCTAGAGTTCCACCAGTTTCTACTAGTCCTCTTCAATGCGAGATGACTAATATGGGATTCCATTAGTCTATTCATGCTATTGCTAAGTTGGTTGCTACTTAGGATGAGCGGGATGTGTCTGGTGTTTGTCTTATAAGGCCACAAGGGTTGGCCAATTTATGAAGATAGGTCCTCCCACTTTTTTCAGGGTGAAGGTAGAGGAGGACCCTTTGGGCACTTAGATAAAATGGAGAAGATATTTTGGTTGATGCAGGCTACCATTATGGAAGGGGTAAATTTTACAGCTTTCCATCTTAAAGATGTTGTATATTAGTGGTATGTAGAGTGGGAAGGATAAAGGAGATGTGGAGGAGTCATCCATATGGGATGCCTTCTCTGGTGGTTTTCTAGATTATTTCTTTCCCCAAGAGTTAAGAGAAGTAAATATAGAGGAGTTTGTGAACCTCAAGCAGGGGATAATGTCTTTCAAGGAATATGCCTTGAAGTTTCATCAATCATCAAGGTATGCTCCTGATTTGGTGGTGACATATGGGGTAAAATGAAAAAGTTTGCTTCTGGGTTGAATTAGGATTTTATTTTGGAGAGTAAGACTGCCTTACTGATTAAGGTTATGGATATCTCTAGGTTGACTGTTCTTATACAAAAAGTGGAAGATGAAAAGAGGAAGCAGGCGGAGTTTAGAGATTGATAGGCTAAGAGGAGCAGGTTGTTTGACCAGGGAGGTGCTCAGACTCAGGGTGGTCAACATGGCAGAAAAAGAAGAGGGTTCTAGTTCCTACTCTTCTGCTAGTGCTTCTTATAAATCGAACGACAGACATCAATATGGTGGTGATAATTTCTGGGCTCAGGGTGCCTAATACCAGGAAAGTGGAGGTTATTTAGTTTTTTAATGCCCTTTTTATCAATTTTATGGTTGTTCTCATCGGTGTTATTACGATGAATTAAAGGAAAAATGCATCAAGTATGGCTAAGAAGGCCATCAACTCAAGGATTATCCAGTTAATAAGGTTATTACAGGGGAAAATAAGATTCTTATGGCTGCATTTTCTGCTCCTACACCTAGTGGTATTGTATCTTCTTCTGTTAATTCTCCTGGTTCTAGTATTGGTAGAAATAGGTTGTATGCTTTGGCATCTCAAGAATCTGAGGCATCATCTAATGTCATTACTGGTACATTACAGCTTTTCTCTCATGACATATTTTGTTCTGATTGATCCAGGGTCTACTATTTCCTATGTGACTCCCTATGTGGCTGTATTATTTGGTTTTAATTCGGAAGTTATTTTAGATACTTTTTCTATTTCTACCTAAATAGGTGACTCAGTTATTGCTAAGAGAGTCTATAGGGGGTGTGTGGTATCTGTTGGTGGAAACCAGACCTTGGTGGATCTATTTAAGTTTGATATGGTAGATTTTGATGTCATTCTGGGAATAGACTTTTTGTACTATTGTTACACATCCATGTATCATCGGTCCCATATAGTAATATTTAGGTTCCCTGGTGAGTCGATAATAGAATGAGAGGGTGTTTTTTTGCTCCTGGGGGGATTTATTTCTTGTCTTAGAGATTGGAGTTTAATCTGTAAGGATATATTTTCATATGATCTGGGTTAAAGATTCTAAATTGAAAGGTCCTTCTTTCAAGTTAGTCCCACTGGTTAATGAGTTTCCACAGGTTATTTCGAATGATCTTTTTGGTGTTCCTCTAGATAAAGAAAATAGAGTTTCGTATTGCTCTAATTCTGAACACTCACCCAATTTCTATTTCTTCATAAGAATGGATACAACTAAATTAAGAAAACACAAGAATCAACATAAGGATCTTCTGGATAAGGGTTTTATTTATCCTAGTGTATCCCTATGGGATGCACCAGAGTTATTTGTGCGCAAGATAGATGGTTTCCTTTAGATGTGCATTGACTATAGGCAGTTAATCAAGGTGATGTTCAAGAACAAGTATCCTCTTCCAAATATAGATGATCTGTTTAACCAGTGTCAAGGTGCTAAGTTCTTTTCTAAGATAGATCTTTGGTCTGGCTACCATCAGCTAAAGATTAGGGAGGCGAATATCCCTATGATGGCTTTTCGTACTCGGCATGGGCACTTTGAGTTTTTGGTGTTGTCATTTGATTTGACTAAAGCTCCAGCGACATTTATGGATTTGATGAACAAGTTTTTTCATCAGTATTTGGATCTCTTTGTTATTGTGTTCATTGATAACATTCTGGTTTATTCAAAAAGTAAGGCGGATCATGCTAATCACCTCTGTATGGTGTGTCAAGCCATAAAGGAACAATAATTGTATGCCAAGTTCTCCAATTGTGTATCTTAGTTAAACGTTATAACTTTCTTGGGTCACATTATTTTTAGTAAAGGGATAATGGTGGATCCATAAAAGGTTGTTGTGGTGAATAGGTGTCCTAGACCTACGACTTCATCTGACATTCGGAGCTTCTTGGGTTTAGCTAGGTATTATAGCCAATTTGAGGAAAGATATTTATTCTTAGCTGCTTTTTTGACTAAGTTATCTTAGAAGAAGGTAAAGTTTTCTTCGTCAGATGCTTCTGAAGGGAGTTTCGAGAAGTTGAAGAATAAGTTAACTTCAGCTCTAATCCTCACTTTGCCAAAAGGAAATTATAGGTTCATTATTTATTGTGATATATCTTGGGTAGGTCTTGGTTATGTGTTGATGCAGTATGGGAAGGTGATTGTCAATTCTTCTAGGCAGTTGGAGGTACATGAGAAGAATTATCCTACTTATGATTTAGAGTTATTGGCGGTTGTGTTTTCTTTTAAAATATGGTGGCATTATTTGTATGGTGTTCACGTGGATATCTTTTTTGATCATATGTGTCTATAGTATTTGATCACCTAGAAAGAGCTTAATCTCAAGTAGAGAAGATAACTTGATCTTTTTAAGGACTACGATATAAGTCTTCACTATTACCCAGTTAAGGATAATGTGGTTGTTGGTGCTCTTAGCAGGATATCTAAGGGGATTTGGCTTATGTGGAAGAAGGGAAGCAGGAATTGGTGAAGGACATTCATCCCTTGGCTAATCTTAGAGTTCGCCTCTTAGACTCCTGAGAAGGTGATGCGGTGGGGCAAGAGTGGTTTGATCATCTCTTGGGCATAGTTTAAGGAGAAACAATTGTTGGATCCTATCTTGATGAAAATCAAGATTGACGTTGATGGGAAAAAGGTAGTGGTGTTAGAGATCAGTGGTGATGGTACTTTATGGTACTAACGAAGGTTATATGTTTCTGATCTCGATAATTTTCAACAAAGGATTTTAGTTGAGGCAAATGTGTCGTGCTATATCGTTCAACCTAGATCGACTATGATGTATCATGATCCCAAGAAGATCTATTGGTGAAATGGCATAAAGAGGGATATCGCTGATTTCGTAACCAAGAGCATGGTATGCCAATAGGTTAAGGTTGAGCACATGAGGCTAGGAGGGTTATATCAAAAAATTGATTTGCCCGAGTAGAAGTGGGAAGTGATTAATATGGACTTTGTTATCGGTCTTCTTCGATCATAGAATTAATACAATTCAATTTGGGTCATCGTTGATAGAATGACTAAGTCTGCATACTTTTTGCCATTGCGGACAGTCTTCTCGGTAGAGGATTGTTCTAAGATGTATCTTTAGGAGATTGTCAGGCTTTATGGGATGCCTATTTTGGTTATTTCTGATTATGGCACGTAGTGTATGCCTCATTTTTGGTATTCTTTTCAGAGAAGGTTTGGGACTAAGGTGAATCTGAGTAATGTGTTCCACCTACAGACGGATGGGCAAGAAGAGAGAACTATTCAGACATTAGAGGATATGCTTCGGGCTTGTGTGATTGATTATGGTGGAAATTAGGTTGAGCACTTACCTTTGGTGGTGTTTGCTTAGAAGAATAGCTATCATTCTAGTATTGGTATGGCCTCTTTTGAGGCATTTATAGTAGGAGGTGTAGATCTCCTATTTGTTGGTTTGAGTTTGGTGAGGCGGACATGTTTGGTCCCGATTTGGTCTACCAGGATACGGAGAAGGTAAAGGTGATTTAGGATAGGCTTAAGGCTGCCTAAAGTCACCAAAAGTCCTATGTGGATGTTAGGTGTAGAAACTTTGAATTTGAGCTTAGGGATAAGGTTTTCCTCAAGGTATCTCCTATGAAGGGAGTAGCGCAGTTTAGCAAGAAGGGGAAGCTAAGTCCTCGGTATGTTGACCCTTATGAGGTTTCGCAAAGAATTGGTAATGTGGCTTATGAACTAGAGTTGGCTTATAGTTTGAGCTTGGTTCATTTGGTCTTTTATGTTTCCATGTTGAGAAAATGCATTGGTGATCCTTCTTCAGTTGTTCCTTTGGAAGGATTGGATCTCACAGATTTTTTAACTTATGAGGAAATACCGGGCGAGATGTTGGATAGGTAGGTTCGTTGATTATGGACCAAGGATATGGCTTTGGTCTAGGTTCTTTGGTTGAACCATAAGGTGGAAGAAGATACATGGGAAGCAGAAGAGGACATAAAGTCCAAATATCCGCATTTTTTAATTCCCTTAGGATTCGGCAGAAGGTATGTGTCTTCAACACATCTTTACATTCAGAGTTTGCTATATGAAAGATTAATATCTTTGCCTCTTTGTTTTTGAACTTTATTATAGATTGAGAATATATTTGATAAGATAATGCAGATGACTCGTGCATGTGGTAACCCCTACCTTGTCTGTCATTTAGGGATGAATGTTCGTAGTGGGGGAGAAAGAAACACATTTGTTTTTGGACCTTAGAAAATATTTGGAATTCTGATCTATGGACCCAGTACGACTCATGGGTATGATCCATATATTGAGGTATGGATGGTATGACCAAGTCATATTCTAGCAAGCATTGGTTTGTAGGATGGATTTTATTTACTGGAATGGATACGACTTAGTGTACAACTCTTATTGGTGGTTACAGATTATTTATTTCCTTAACTTAGTCTTAAACTTAGTTACTTAGGTTGGATTTAAGTACGAGTGGCTCACCATGAGCCTTAAGACAGGGTTCGAGTTGTACCATAGACTCGTATGATGGACAGTGTCTAAATCTTGCTTGGGTTTAAATCTGCCAGGGATACTAAAGAAAGGTATAAATTGTATGCTGCCAATACGACTTATGACTAAGCTTTATGTTATGGCTATCCATCCTAGCTACAACCTTCTTTTTGGAAGACCATGGATACATGGGACAAAGGCAATTTTATCACCCCTTCATCAATTGTTGAAGTTCATTTGGAAAGATCATAAAGTAGTCATCCAAGGAGAAGGAAGTCGAGCGGACCATCCCAATGGTTATGTGCCGGTGATTGAAGATGTTCCTAAAGGTAGCAGTTTCTATACAGTGGAAATTGTAAGTGCTGCAGAAAGAGATTCGACACACAAAATATCAACGCCTTCTGTCTACAAAATAATTACAACTATGATGTTAAGAAATAGGTTCGAACCTGGTCGAGGCTTGGGCAATAATTTACAAGGAATTATTGAGCCTATTGTGATCCCAGAGAGAAGGTCTAAGCACGGGTTAGGGTATCAACCTACCAAAAAATATAGGGTTGAGGATGAGCCTGAAAAGAGTCTGTTTAGGCCCTTGCCACTCCTGTTTCAGTCATTTCTCGTACGAGAGATGTCAGATAATGATGGTCTTAGGGATGGGATAGGAGATTTGTTTAAAGGATGCAATGCTATACCATAAGATCTCCCAGAGTCCAGCGAGGTGAAGCAGATTGCGCCAGGGAAGGCTTTATAAAATTGGACTTCCACTCCACTCATAACCCATCACCCATCATGGTAGATGAAAGGGCAATTACTAATAGTTTTGAAATTGGTGATGATCTGGAGAAGGCCCCGCGATCCACCGTTTATATCTCAAATCTTTATTTTCGTATCTTACTACTTTCAAAAAAGGTGAGGGATTGTATTTGGGCAAGTTACAAGCCATGGTGTTGTAATTATTTCTCAAATTTCAATAAAAAGGCCTACATTTATTTGGAAAACTATATTAGTTCTAAAACACTCCTAGTCATATGTTTTTTTATTTTCTTATCATATAACTTAGTTTGTTTGTCCATTACAGTAACAATAGCTTAAAACCTCCCAATGTTGTGTCATGTCAAAGCCTGAACGAACAAAATGAAGGGGACGATGATTGTTGGAAGGATGATGACAAGGAACGATTGGTTGATGATATGGAGGAATTTGAGAATCGCGAAAATCCCAATCTGGAAGAAACTGAAATAGTCAACTTGGGAGATCACGATGAAATCAAAGAGATCAGTATCAGTGTCCACCTCGGGCGCTACTAAGAGAAGATCTCATCCACCTATTTCAGGAGTATATCGATGTGTTTGCTTGGTCCTCTAATGATATGCCAGGGTTAAGCACCAGCATTGTGTCATATAAATTGCTGATAAATTCTAAGTTTGATCTAGTCAAGCAAAAAATGAGAAAATTCAAGCCAGATTTAAGTCTAAAGATCGTGGAAGAAGTGAAAAAAAAAATCTAGTCTAAGGTTGTCGAGGTCACAAAATATCCAACATGGTTGGCCAACATCGTCCCTGTGCCAAAGAAGGACGGCAAGATTCTAATTTGTAAATTGGATATTTGATCCTTCAAAGTACTTATTTATATCTTAGTAAGATGGATAAGAGTATTTTTGGGTCATTATGAGTTTATGTACGAACTACGTTTGACCTGAATTCTCAAGAATGAGATACGTAGGCGGCCTATATTGGCTTCAATAAACTACTTAGGAAAATTTACACTTTCCTTTTATGTATGAACTACGTTTGACCTGATTCCTACTTCAACGTGATACGTAGGCGCCCCAATGGCTCGGTCATATAACCCTAGGAAATGGAAACTGGGGCAGAATTTTCGAGAATGAATCTAAAAAATTCACAAGAGAAGATCGACATCCAACAAAGAGAATAAAGATCAGCAAAGACTTCAGATCCACTCAGATTGGTATTATCTCAAACAAGTTTAAACTGGGGCAAAAAATTTTGAGGAAGACCTCAAAATTCCCACCAAATGCCGGAACATATTCCAAATTCCCAAGCACTAGAGGTTAAAGCTTTGGAAACCACCGACTGTAAAAAAGTCTGGGTAGACTCAGTTTTTGCTATGATAGAACTATTTAAAGAAACCCTCCAACAATAATCATGAGTTTTGGAAACCATCCATCGGATATAGTTAGAACCACGAGGAAGATGTTCATTGAGCTAGTACATGACATGACTGGCATAAATTTTCTAAAATTTTACAGAAGTTTTCAAAATTATTTTCAAAATTTAAGATTATTTTCAAAAATCTTACGACTCACTTACTTAGTACTTTCCTAGACATCATCTGGGATAGAGAGTCAGGGTGGAAGTCTCAATCTAGTGGAATGCCCAAGAGATGGCAAGGAGCAAATCAAGGATTGAAGAAGGTCAACATGGAGTAATTCCATTGAACTAATCATTTTTCTGTGGATGCAGGGTTCAATACACAAAATGAGAGTCTCTTTCAAAAATCCCCGAGCAAATTAGGAGCTACAACAGATCATTAATGGCCAAGAATGGTATTTTAGGGCATCCCTAACAATAGGTTTAATGCCTATTTATTGAGAACCTTTTGATTTGTCCATCTCATTTCTTGAGATCGTTGGCGACAAACAAAAGTACTTTGTCTTCTTTACACGTATCGTATTTAGAAATTTCCTAAAAATTGTCGCTAGTAAAAGTGACTTTGTGTCTACTAATCGTCTACCTTGAGTACTATACATATAGAAAGCAGGACACTGACAAATAATGCTAGGTAAAATTATTTTATCACTGCCACAATGACCATTGCATATCATTCCACAAAGTCCATCACATATCATTGCCACAGAGGCCATTACATATCTGTTGAAGCAATAGACATAATACTGGAATCGAGGATATCATCAGCATTCAATATCTGTTGACGCGCTAGACACAACGCTGGCATTGAGGATATCATTATCATTCAATATCTGTCGACGCTCTAGACACAATGCTAGCGTCGAGGATATCATCATCATTCAATATCTGTCGACACACTAGACACAACACTGGCGTAGAGGATAACATCAGCATCCAATATATCTGTCGACACACTATACACAACGTTGGCATTGAGGATATCATCAGCATCGAATATATCTATCGACATGCTAGATACAACGCTGGCATAGAGGATATAATCAACATCCAATATATCTGTCGATATGATAGACACAACGCTGGCGTTGAGGATATCATTAGCATTAAATATATCTATCTACACGCTAGACATAATGCTGGCATCAAGGATATCATCAGCATTCAATATATCTGTTGACACGTAAGACATAATGTTGGCGTCGAGGATATCATCATCTTTTCATGAATCTGCATCTGAATACATTAAGAGCACACAATTTGGATGGACTCTTTCAGGTCGCTATCTGATGATGAATGATATAGAAGATTTCCTAGCAATTGAAAATTTAAAGGTCATCTATAAGTCATATTATTTGAAATAGGATAGTGTGCAAGATCACCTATGAGTTGATAGCCTATAGGTCATCCGTAAGCCATAATAACATCCTAACCAGATAGTGTGCAAGATCTCCCAAAAGTTGATAGTTTAAAGGTTATCCGTAAGTCGCAACTAAATCTTTACCGGAGGATATGTAAGATTGTCAAATTGATACGTCGAAGGGTTTTCTATAAGTCGCATCATATCGAATATCGATTATGTGCAAGATTACCCAAATACGATCAATTTGAGGGATTATCTATAAGTAATATTGTATCCAAGGTTGGATGATGTGCAGGAACACCTGAAAGCTCGCTATTGGAGGGATATCTGTAAGTCATCTCGTATCCAAAGTAGGATGATGTGAAGGATTACCTAAAAGCTAGAAATTCAAAGGATATCTATAAGTCACCTCATATCCAACATCTAATAATATGCAAGATCATCTGAAGATTGATAATTTAGGGAAAATTTATAAATCAATCATTGGCTACAATCGAAGAGGTTATCATGCCACATACAACAAGTGATATAGGTAACCAAAAGGGCCACCCCACTTTGAAAACATATTCGCTCGACAGATGAGCTAATTATACAACAACTGAGGAGGTTGTTGTCTCTGTTATTGCGAGTTATTTCCCATCAAACAGGTACAATAAAGGATGGATTCGCTTTTCAAGCCACAACTCACGTGGAGATATAGTAAAAGATTACTTACCTCTTTTATAAATTATGTTTAACACTAACACTTTTTGCCTGAGGAATTATTGAGAGCATCTGAGAGGATGAAAATCTCAAATAAAAACCACAGGTGCAAACGACTTTAGGCAGGACACAGCATAATGTGGAACTCTTTCTTAGCGGCAAAATGGGACATAGTCTAAAGAGGGATGTCAAACTCTTTGGACACGAACTAAAGATGATCACCACCACCATCCAACTACACCCCTGTTATAAGGCATGTGAGTATTTCAGGATATTCTGGTTTCACGTCACCTTCGAGATATTTTTAAACTCATACCGAGGATAACCCTTTTTTTTTCTCAAATTTAGGTTGCAACACACTTAGAGTTTTGGAAATTATGTCCAACTAAGTTCTTGAATATGGATGTGAAGGATCCCACATTCATGTTCAAGATATTACAAGACTCTTTTCTATAACTCGATCAACTTATCACTCATTCCGAGCCAAAGATGATCTGAAATAGAAGACTATTTTTTCTACCGATTGAGTCGAACTACAAACAGTCTGATTCCCTAAAATATTGGGGATATGTAGGATGGGATCTATGTAGAAAACTCGACTGCATTCTAAACTCCCCCTAATCGCTTTATTCCCTAGTTTCTCGATTTTATCAAACACTCTAAAACTGAGATAACTTGTGAATTTTTTAAAAATCGTGCTTTAAATCAAGCTCTATGAACTACAAGTGGCCTGAATTCTCATGTAACCTAAGATATGTAGGAAACCTAATACCGGGGTCTGGCCATGACTCTATGAAACTCATGCGAAGACAAACCTCTTTTAGATTCGAATCTATGGTCGGACAAAAATTAGGAACATCAACCTCCCTTTGCTCAGGTTACTTACATCCACCCTATCCAAAGGGAGGGGGAAGCTATTGACACCTAATCCAAAATAATTATTTCATCCAAATAAAAAAAATTTAAAATATTTTTCATACGTGATTTTGTCATTTTAAGTAACGATTATATACTATCATGTTCAATTATACGAGATTACATAATTTGTTACTTAAATATTTTTTTTATAAAATATAGGATTTAATTAAGGCTTATCTTGCAAACAAATTCAAATGATTAAAACCTTAATTCTAATATAATTTGTTATCAAAAATAATTTATTTGGATAACTATGTATTCATTTTATTAAATCAAGAAGCTCGGGATAAAAAAATGGTATTAATTCGTGTCGAATTTTAATTTAATTTAGCCAATCTATAAGATTTGACCATAATTGAAAATTGGTCATAATTGCAATGCAATTCGTCAATTAATTTTTAATTTGGTCAAAATAAATAAATATGACTAAATTTTAAATTCCAATTGGGATTATATTTTAAATAACCCCAAATTCTCAAGAACTCTCATAACTTTTATCCAATTCCCACCAAAAAATAAATTCAAATTGTACTATTCCCCCAAACTTTGTCCTTTTCCAATTTTGAAATTCAAAGATTGTGCTATATTGTACTATTTCCCCCCACATTATCTTTCACCTCACCTTATCTTTGATTTTTACATTCCAAAACCCCCCCTAAATGCTTTTTCTCTCACATTGGTAGATGACAAGAAATAAATCTCTATCATTTCCTATAAATAATTTTCTCCCACAATGGTGGAAAAGGAAAAAAAAATACCTCATTCTCTCCTATAAATACTACCACTACTTTGGTAGAGAGAGAAGGGGGGAAGGAAGAAGAAAAAAGGCTAGAAAGGTGAAAAAAAATCCTTTTGAGAAAAAATAGTTATTTTTATTTAGTAAAAATTTTTTGTTTCATAAAGTTGACCGGCTAATCAAAATTTTTGAGTTGCCGGAGATGTTTTTCGGTGGTGGTTGATTCCAATGAAGCTCGTAGTCTCGTTTTGCTGCCCCCCAAAAGGTAAGCACACCTTCTTTTTTCTTTTAGTTTTTATTATCATTTCTCTCTTCATCTTTTTTCTTCTTCGTAGTTCGTAGATATAATTTTATTTATTGGGATTGTATGTTGTAGATGGACTTGAAGGCCCTAGGACGTTGTGGTGTCGATATTCAAATTATTTTCATGTTCATGATATAAAAATGAGCTACCAATAGTTGTATGTGTTTTTGTTGACTTCATTCTTTGACTATTTTTTATAAAGTTTCAATCTTTGCTTAAAAGATGTATTTATGCTTTTTTAAACACATTGTTGTTGCATACATTTATTCTTAGTATGTAAAGTTATTTTGTTTATGTTTAGAAGAATAGTTAATGTTGAATGTTTTGCCTTTCAACCTTATTCTTTGATTATTTGAATAAAGTTTAGATCTTTACTTGAAAAACGATAACCATGCCTTGTTTAAACTTATTGTTGGTAGATATATTTGTTTTTATCATGTAAAGTTATTTCCTTTATGTTGAAAAGAATAGATAATATTGATTGTTTCTCTTTTCTTACTTTATTCTTTGATTATTTTGGATAAACTTTAGATCATTACTTGAAAAACAATACCCATGTCATGTTTAACTTATAGTTGGTAGATATGTCTTTTTAGCATGTAAATTTATTTATTTTATGTTGGAAGAATAGTTAATATTATTTGTTGTGCCTTAATAAAAATAGTAATTAATTAAGTCAAGAATTTGTCATTTGCTTACTAATTATTTTAATGGATTTCAAAACCCTCATGTAAGATATGAAGTGCTAGCTTTATTTTCATCTAAGATGTTTATTCTTCTTTGTTCGCATGTTTTCTTTTCAAAATGATAAGAAAGTTCAAATTTTATGGCTAAATAAAATTATTTGGATATTTTTGACTCATGCATAGTATGATTGTGAAACTTTTGCTTTGCATTTTTTATTTGTTGACTCTCATTCTTGTGCAAGTATGCTTATTCTTGTCATTCAAAAATTGGTTCTTGATAGTTTCTTTTACTTTGAAATATGTCACTTTTATGCCTTGAACATATATTAATTTCTTTATCTTGTCTTTGTATGCAAAAAAATATATCTCGAGTCTAAATGGACTCCTCTCCTCCTGCTTTACGTAATGGGTAAATGAGGCTCACCCCTTCGAGTCAAGTTCGAAGTTTAAACCCAAGGTCCATTACATGGCGTGCGGGTGCTAGAAGATAGAAAAAGAAGGAAAATGGGTCAAAACCATTTGATGAGGTTACTAAAAGTCTTGAGAGTCTCAATTTTTATTATTGTCTTCTTTTTATTTATTCATTTAGTCATTTATTTATTCATTCATTTCAGCCTCGAATCCAAAGTTGTATTTAATACTGGTGGAGCAAGACTTGAGCCAAAGGCTTGAAAAATAGTTTAGGACAGGTGAAATGAGTTGGAAGCCTAACTAGACTAAGACAGGTCTCATTGATTTGGGCCTAATGACCTATATCCTTTACTTTCTCCTCCCTTCCCCTTTTATGTGTTTATTTGTTTATTAGTTTTGTTTAGACATAGTTAAAATCCTAACTAAGTCGCCTAAATCTATTTTACACAAGTCTTTTTTTTAAAATCAAATCACTATTTCAACAAATTAATCTTTTCGAAGTTAATCAAAAGATCATTTTCAAATAGTCCGGATAACCGCAAGTTAGCGGACCTTTTAGGTTCCTAGCACCTTCCCAAAATGTTAATAGGAACTGCTTATCTAGAATCTCTAACTTAAAATGATTTCTCTTTTTTGAATCATTTAAAATGTTTTATAAAGGTTTCTTAATTCCTTTTCAAAAATTAAGTGGCGACTCTATTCAAAAATTCAAAATTTCTCCGCAAAACACATGTTAGCTGCACGACTTGAGAAAAGAACCTGAGATGACTAGTATATCTCAAAAATATAAGGTGTGACGTAATGAACTTGGTTTCTAAGACCACCCACATGTTGGCATACATGAGTTTCCAGTGTTAGCCCCCCCGGACCCCTACCTTCTACGGGTTTTCTACCCAACCTCTTTAACCACATATTAAATCATTTATACATTCCCAACCATTTACCAAGAAGTGTTTTAATTAGGAATTAACCAATGTTATTGTCATACCAAAATTAGAGTTTGTAAGTCTATTACCTTATACTATGTAAAATATTTTACCAAATTAGACTCCATCGTTTCTAATTGACCAAATATATTTATAATCAAACCATAGCCACCAAGGCCTCTCCAAAATCATAGAAAACCAACCAAAACCAATTCAAGTTTGCTTATCCATTTATTCAATGTGAAGACTCCAAGAATAATTAAACTATGTGACAAAATCATTGTCAATGATAATTTCACAAACAGGTTAAGGGCATGCTTTTATTAAAATCATAAACCATCATATTTAGGATTTAACATGACCCTTTAGTTAAACCACAATTACAAGACACCCACATGTGAAAAACCATTATTAAAAAATGAATAATCATAAATTAAATTATGAGAAAGCAATACCCAACAGTATTTAATCAAACAGTCAACCTTGGTATTCAAAACTACAATTAATGACTCATGAAAAATGTTTTAAACATATGATTTTAGTGGACTAACAATGAGGAAAGAATCACATGCCCGACTTATGAATATTCACAGAGAGAAATTGATCCTTAACCCTCTAGATGACCACTCTGGAGAAACCCTAGGTAATTATGTGTAAGAGGATTTTGAGAGAGTAAAGAGGATGTTTAATCTTGTAAAGTGTCTAATGAATGACTTAAAAGTATTATAGGGATATGGTGATTTAATTATTTTGAGTGGGAAATGCCCAAAGAGCCCCCAGTTTAAATCTGTAAAAGGGCCGCAAGTGGTTATGAGTCGACCCCCTTGACTCGTGACCACAACATATGACTCATAACCTTGAGTCATCAATAATAAAGTGAGTTGAACACCCATACACTATCCACCATACGACCTCATGACCCTAATCATTACCATACCATACAACTCATATGGACTAGTCGTATCCAAGGCATAATCTAAGGGATTGGACACTGGACAACATACGACTTGACCCAGCTACTCATAGCCTATCATCATGGTTCTTAGTGAGTCACTCGTACTTAGAGCCAAGTTAAGTCACTAAGTTTTTTATTTGATTAAGGATCATCCTAACGACCCCTCACCACCCTTAATGACTCGTACCCCTAAGTCATTACCAAGATAGAAAACCCAACCACCACCTACTAGAAACCTATTGACTAGGGCTACCTGACCTGTACCCATACCATACGACTCATATGAAGAGTCATTACTAGGATGGTGAACCTAAAGTTCAAGAATTTTCCAAGGGCCAGAAACCAGTGTGTTTTAAAATTTGCCAAGAAATCATCAAATAAATCACGCACAACTAAGAAATCATCTATAAAGATCTCGGTTATATCTTTCAACACATTATTAAAATGGAATCATGCAGTAGTAAAAGGTTGCTGGAGCATTACAAATACTTAAATGCATCATCTTAAATGCAAACATATCACATGGATAAGTTAAAGTGATTTTGTCACTGTCTTCTAATGCAATAGAAATATTATTATACCCTAAATAACCATCAAGAAAACAATACCAATATTTACAGCAGTATGATCTAACATCTGGTCCATGAATAGCTTAGAAATATGGTCCTTCTGACTCTAAGTATTCAGTTTCTGATAGTCCATTCAAACTCTCCAACCCATGACTAATCTCATATGAACTAAATCATTCTTCTCATTAGGGACCACAATGATCCTACCTTTCTTTGATACTCATGATCCGAACCGGGGCCCTGGCCGTGACAAGCATTCCCGAACCGTGAAGGCATGGGATGCCCTCTGTCTATCTGGTAATCATGCACAACATTCAAATAATAAAAGATAATGTGGAAATAGAAATTTAATACGGAAACATGGTCAGTCTAAATATGATCATAATACTGAAAAATTAAAATCTCAAATATATCTGGATAATAATGTTGTCTGACTCAGTCTGTGAAATCTCTACTATGAATTAAACAAAACTGTCTGAAAATTGGGACAAGACCCCCAATATACAAAAACATGACTAAAGATAAATATCTGAAAGTAAACAGGCCTTCTGGAATATAGAAGTCTCACCCCTGCACAATCTGCTCTGTGATCTAAAATATCTACTGTTTATCTGGACCCCTAAACCGTGTCTTAAAACCCAGAAGGAGAGAGGGTAAGCACAAATGTACTGGCATGTGAAGCAATCAAAAATAAATTATTTGAACATATATATAATAGATGAGAGCAATTTTCATCAACATATCATATATAAAATAGCTTCTGAAAACACATAGGCACTTTCAGAAAACATGTCACCTATCTGTAACTTTCAAATTTCATTGTTCGTATTACTTCTGAGTTAGGTGGTATCCCCTACAAGTCTGATATTCCACGGGTGATATTGAATCCACCATTGACTCAGTGGGGAACCCTCCAACCTGAGTATTCCGCAAGGGTTGGAGATCCTAAATCTGATACGCCATACGACACTTAAGTCAGCGTATAATAATATACCTAGGTCGGCAGACCACAGTTTTAGGCAATGAGTTTCTTGAACTCAAACCCTCTTCAGGGAACCACCTAACATCTCTGTATGCCCATTTTTAACCTTTTCTGTACATGGAACATTCTGAATCTCTAAAATCATGATAGTCCAAAATGTCTATTAGTTAACCACTTTTCTACATTATGTTTAGATGATTTCTTGTCTGTGAAATCATTTAAAATAGTGGAAAAATATGAAGATAAGGAACAAGAATCCTATATTCTTAATTTTGCATCGAATAAACAACCTAAAAACACACCTCACTTGAATACCAAGTGGTTTACTATGATCATCCATTACTTGGTTCCTTAATATTTATACCACCTCCTTATGATCGAGGCAAAAAGATGGATGCGATATTGGGGGTGAAATTTATATCCTCAAGGTGGAGGAAAACGTTGATTGGGTCATGTTACAACACTAAATTAGGTGTTTCTTGGGAGACAATTTAAGCTAAGGTATGTTTTCTTTTAGTTTTTTTCATAGTTTTTATTTTTGGTTGAGTCACAGGTTAATGGAAAGTCTGAGTACTATAAACTTGAGCTAAGAAGCATGGAAAGGACTGAGCATGAGGTCTCATGGATATCCTTTATTTAAAAAGATACTACTAGCTAGGCCTAGTGGCCTCTGGGAGTATTTTTATCTCTTACCTTTAAATTCACTTTGGGGACAAAGTAGATTTTTAAGTGTGGGGTGGGAAAATTCCCAAATTTTGGTTTAATTTTAAAAAAATTGGTGTAAGATATTCTTGTTGGTGCTATTTTTTTATTACATTATGCATGCGGTTTTTTTCGTAAAAGCATGTTGATTGAATGAATTACTATTTTTGAGACTCTTACACTCATGTTTGTGACTCTTGTATTTGTGGCTTAAATTGAATTCATGCTATTATTTGGTTGGGAATCTATGATGATCCTATTGAGTTAAGAATGTGCCTTGTGCGTGTGAGAATTTTTGAATATTCCTTGTTACATATGATGTATAGAATTTGCTCGGTGTGTGTGTGAAGCAAAGTAAAGAATGTGGGTTTAGGAGATGATTTAGGCATTTCATTGATAGTCTTGTTTTATACATCCTATTTGTCCTACCTTTTTACTTAATCCTAGTTAACCCCCATTGAGCGTTTAGTTTTTTCTTTGGCAATCTCATAAGTAGACTAATCCTTTCTGTGACAGACCATAATTTGGTGCTTTAATGACAAATTAATTGATTAAGGAGTTTTAGAAATTGAAGAAGAAAAAGGTGAAATTGATGCCCCAAGGTAACAGTTATTGGTGTTTATATTTAATTTTGTGGTGGATATGTGTGATATAAATGATGTTAATAATATTCCCATGATTGTAGAGAATAATAAAAATTGAAGGGTAGGGTGATGATGTTGGGTGTATTTATGCATTCTAGCATTACTCTTTTAGCCTATTTAGCATTATTTTGAGGATGATTTATGTTAATAATGTGTTGATAAAGATATAAATGTGCATTTAATTGTCCATTTATGTTTTTACAATGTTTAATGGTGTTCTCACAGAAGTTTTGATTCAAATTGATCATTTAAAGTTTAACCGAGAAAACTAGTGTTACTAGCTTGAGCTAGGTGCTTGTCTAGTCTATTGTGTTGGGTTCTAATGTATTTTAATGAGTTACTAAGGTTTTTATTCTGTATTTTTATGTTCAATTTTTTTTTATAATGTTTAAGGGTTAATTGGATCAAGACAAGAGTCGAAACAATGAGTTAAAGATCAAAGTGAAATTAGCCTATGCTTAGCTCGTATTTCTAGTTCACCGTCTTGAATGTTATGTTGTTTTGATCTCTAATTTATTGTGTTTAATGCTATAGGATGCTTGGGTAATGTATTATGATGATATATTAAGGAAATAAAAGCTTCAAATCAAGTGAAAACAACTCAAAAAGGCACGGAATGGCTTAACAAAAGCACAATACACAACTTGGACTCAATTTGGACACCTGGAATGTCCAGGGCGAGTGTAGACATGGACTCAATTTGGACACCTGGAATGTCCAGGGCGAGTGTAGACATGTTCAAAGGTCTCTGATCATGTGTTAAATACCTAAATACTCTGAAGGAAACCAAAACAGTATACCTTTATGATGATTCCATGTCACGACCCCTTCTTAAGTTAAATGTCCCTCGCGACGCGACCCAATTTCAAATATGGGCAAATGTGCAGATTTGAATCCTACACGGCTTGGGACTTGTTCTTTATTATAAATACATCTTTGTACTCGTTATTATTCACTTTTATACGTCTTGGAGGATTAAGGAGGATACCACAACTTCTTTTAGGGTTTATATATCTTAATTTTAGTTTCTTCCATGGATTGTATCATCAATCCAAGGGATTGGATGATTAATAATTCCATTAAAGGCTAAAACTCCCTTTCCGGGGTTATGGCCAACATCATTACTACTTTTGTTTTGAATTAAGTTTGTTGATGTGATTATCATTATTGGTTGCTTATTTATTATTGTTTTAACTATTTTAAGGATTTACGACCCTTAGAATACTTTAATTGAAAACCTTGTGAACTTAGAAGAGGGAATAGGGCAATAGAACATGGGAATAAGAAAAATATGGTTTGTGTTTCTTCATGAAATAAAGGATTCAAATTAGTACTTAGGACAGAAATGTACTTAGATGCCTTACTTGATTAACATGTAGGATGATAGCTTCAAGAACTTAAGTGGACCATTATATCCCCGCTCAATGATGTAGTTATAAGGTTCAAATTAGGTAAAGGATTAGAGGTTGGAAAACCATAATCATGCAATTAACCCTTCGAATCAATAACCAAGATAAGTAATTTATTGAAAGAAGTTCAATAACATAGTATGATTGCTCTTAATCCTTATCCTGGGCTTCTATGCATTGATTGTCCTAAGTCATTACTTTTCCGCATTAGTTTAGTTTAGTTTTAATTTACAATTCTAAAAATCTATTTGCTACTCTCCTTAATTGGTTATACTACAATTGGATAGTCGGCGAACGCAAGTTCCTAAGAGATCAATACTTGGACTTCCTTAAATCCACTTTACTACTTGATAAGACCATGTACACTTGCGTGTTCACTTGGGCGCTGTCAGGTGCCTAATACCTTCCCCTTTGTCAGCAGAATTCCTTAACCGGAATCTCTATTTGCAAATGAGTTTAAATAGTCAAAATTATTTTGAAAAGGGATTTCAAAAGGTTACTTGGCACACCAGATTTATTCCAAGTGGTGACTCTAAGTTTAAATGTAAAAAATCCTTTTCAAAACAAACTTTCATTTTTATTCAGTTTTTTCAATAGAACCCTTTTGAACATTAAATCAATCTTTTCGATAAAAAAGGGGGTGTGACAACCCTTGATAAAGGAAAGTTTAGATATTGGATGAGTTGCAATGTGTGCACTCTTTATATTGCAACCAAATCTAAGAAAACAACAATACACTCCCAACTAACCTTCGAGAATCATCTTGTACTTTAAACACAACTTCGTTAACCCGGCATGGTTCTCATAATCCTAGTTGTTGTGATTAGCTACTTGCAATTGCAATCATACAAGAAGAATTCATAAATGAAGACATAATTGTGAAGTTACAATAATAATAGGAAATCTCCAAAATCTCAACTTGAATTAAAAGCCTAAAATGGATGTTTTTCAAATCCCAAGAATATTCCTAATCTCACAACATAATATTGTAAAATATAAGAGTGTAAACTCACATAAAAAAACCTAGAGGAGTATATATAGAAAAAATAAAACCTATCCTAATACAAATAGGAAATATAGGTCAGACATATCGTATGAGTGCAAGGTGTGATTGTGGTTAGGTACCACAATCATACTTTGGTGCTCATGGTTTCATCCATTTCTTAATCATCTTCAGGTATTAAATGGTATGTCTCTCAACATGGCTTCCTTATATATATATATGATCGTATAATGTTTTCATTTGATCATCTTCAACTTAAACTTTTGCAACCTTCACTTCTACCCTTTAGTACTATGACCTCAAGGTATGATCGTTAGTACTAAGCTCGGTCATAGGGACCTTTCATCTGGTGATTCTCAAACTTAGTTCCTGCAACTTTTTTTATAGACCTTTATTGCTGTAACCAAATGGTATAGGATCTTTTTGTTTGATCAACTCCTAAATAACACTTCTCTAGTTCTTCCTATAAGGCCCTACTATGTTGGCATTCAGATCCCATGGTTGTGACAACACCTGTCTGGGCCTATTTTCAGTCCAAATTTTAGCGGTCCACTTTATATGAAATGCTTGTTCCGTAACACCCAAATATCCATCATATCCATATATACATACCATTATACTTGTAAATATTTACAAATTTAAGCATCTCAAGTGCTATAAATTCTTGGCACATCAACACCGTAAACTTAGAATGTTTGGATGTCCTTAGGCAAAAAGAATGCAATATCCTAAATAAGATACTTAACCTAGAAAAATCCAAGAATACTATGGAAGTTCAAGTTTCAGAAAAACCAAATTTTCAACACGTAATTACCAAAACACATTTTAACACCCTCTAATGACATTCAAAATCCGCAAGTGCACTATGTATAGAAACTAAACACCATAATAAAATAAGATCAAGAAATGGTAGTATATTATCAGTAGGCAACCCAATAATTTAGAAAATTTACTACCAAAATAAGCAACACTAAAATGTAACCTTTATACCATCACAAAAAAGAAGCCCCTACACTCATTATGTGAAATATAAATATAAAATTAAGATGAAATCAAATTTGTCACTCTCAGAAGAAAGTTTGGCTGTGTGCATTTAGTACCATAGTGTTGCCCTTATGTTTTATGCCATAGATTTTGAACAGTCAGATTAGGATTACTATAGGACTTTATTGTATTGTAATGTTGGCTTGGCTGTAGGTATGGTATATGTGGGTATAGTGACTAACCTTCCTTGATAGTAAACTTTTTGTAGCTTCCACTTTATATATCTTATTTTATTTCTTTCCCTTTTTGAATTGTTCACTTTTTGGACCATAGGTGCGGTTTTATATTATTCAAACTTTCTTTTTCTTATACTTTTCAACTTCTCTCTTTCTTCTTAGTCTTTTCCCCATTATATCTCTTTTTTTTCTTTACACACCAAACCGAAATATCTTTTTCTTTTTACTAAACATTATTCATACACAACTTTCTATGCACCCCTATAGAATCCACCTTCAATTTAGGCGATTTGCCTAAGTTGAGGTACACAATATCTAAGTAGGGACCAGGACTAAAGTAGGTTCATTATAATAATCAGGAAGTTTAATAGGGAAATTCAAAGAAAAGGTCTAATTAGGCTAAAAATTAGGTTTAAGGTTGTTCATTTGAAAGGCTTATAGGCTTTTAGTGGACTTATCCCAAAAATAAACCATGCTCCTTTCCTAACCTTTTTTCCTACATCTTTAGCGAGACTAGTCGGGCAAGTTCTAGATTGTGCACCCAAACCAACTAGATACATTCTCACAAACTCTAGTCTTAGGGCTATTATCTCAGCCAATACTTATTCTTTTTATACATAGTCAAGCTAGGTTATCACACTACTATACTAATTTTATGACAAGATATAAACATTGGTTATAGTTCAATGTAGCAAAAAAACACAAACACAAACATTTTGAGAGGTATCATTTAACAAACTCAAAACTATTGCACTCTCTTTATTACTTTTGACTAGACGAAAGATTCTCAATTTACTCTAAGTTACACATAAGACATAAACTGACATAAAATAACACAAAAATAAAAATAAACACTAAATATGTTGAATCTAACTATGATAGAATAGCCAAGGGAAAAGAAATTCGAGGACAATTGTGGTACACATTTACCCCAAAATTAGAAATCATGCAATGTCCATATTGCACAAAATAATAGAAAATAAATAATAGGACAAGAAAATACTTGGGGAGCACTAGATACCAATTGTACTCTGATTTGTTAGGTTCTTAATGGGACCATTCTATCCACTACTACTCTCATGGCCTCGTCCATGGCTGGGGCAATCTCAACTATGAGAAAAATAGTGGTACGTGACACACGCAATGTCTCAATGGTTGGGGCAGTCTGTGAGGACCCAAGCTTTGCTCCACTACCTTAAATGTTAGTGCTACCTCAACTTCCTCCAATTTCATTGCATCAATGGTTCGTGGTTCATCCTTTGCTCTCTTTATTTTCTTCTTTCCACTCTTCTCCTTCCTCTACTTATCTTTTTCTACATGGGACATCTTTTGATATGTCTAAATCCTCACCCATCTCCTCCAAATCTATATCATCGCTCTCAAATCTCAAAGGTCTAGTGTAAATGTTTGCAAGTAAAGACTTACAACAATAAATCGGATAAATAATAATAGTAATAATATGAAAGATAAATTAGATACAAATAACTTCCTATGACCTAGTAGTGTTGGTACAAGAGCCACTAACAAAAGGAATATGAGTACTGTAATAATCAAATATAGATAATTATCAAATAATGAAAGACTAACCAAAAGAAGAAGGAAAATGGTCATTTCCAGATCCAAGAGCTTACCCTATCTCCAAACTCTAAGTAATGTGATCTTAACATCAGTGGCGGTCATTAGTACTCGGATCTGCACTAAAAAGGGTACAGAAGTGTTGTATGAGTACCAATGACATGGGTACTTTGTAGATATTATCGACTGACTAATCATAATATAAGTACAATAAAGATGCAAGATAAATAAGCTAAGTCAAGGTAAAATGGCAAATTTTGAAATAATGCTCCAAATACTATAAAGAAATAACCAAAACAGATGTAATATGAAAGAAAGCATAACTATTATAACAGACTGATGCCCATAAGTTAGTAAGTGTGGAAAAGTAAATAACCCAATGCAGGTCCCCATAAGCCCAATGGGTGCAATCAAAGAAAGTAAATAATCAAAATTACATTAATTAATTATATCTTAAGCCATCACATTGAATCCATCCATACTATAATATACTATAAATATTCTTTCAATGCCAAATATGAACTGGAACTCAAGATCATCATCATTTGCTAGACTTGAACCAAAACTCGTATCATTACTTGTTAGACATGAACTGAAAATCAAAATCATAAATAGCCAAATATGAATTAGAACACAATATCAACTTCCACGTACCAATCAAGCATGTATGTATATGTTTCATGTATCCAACCTACACAAGCTCATAACATAAAATTTAAAAGGGTACAACACACCTAGTAAGTCAACATAGAGCCAGCAATAGTCTTGGTCTAAAGTAGGCCAAAAGAGCACACTTCTAATACCCAAAATATATTCTAATGAAGATCCTACCCCGAACTAGGATAAGGTATCTAATAATTACTACTAGATATTAATTAAACCACTTTTAGCCTTAAGATAGAAATTCTACTTAAAGCATGAGCAAACAAGTCAATTACACCTAATTTTTTGTTCATTAATAAACAATGGAATCTAAATAATACTATTTATACCTTTAAGAAAATTCCCAACTCATATCTACCAAATTATTATAAATATACTATAAATTAGCCTAATCTATGAACCTACTCTACCTGGACGCCGAAGTAAGCCTGGTGAAATATGTTAAATCAGTGGTTTTCCATTCCGAGAAGCTTCCACATGATGACATGCTATCAAAATATAATCTACTCATCGGTACGAGAACAATGGTAACCATATTGCCTTTTTATGCTTTGGTTCCAAAATCACATAAAAATCCCTTGTGGGGTCCACTTGTAAAATCATAATTTGAAACCGTCAACGGGTCCCTCTATGCTCAAGGAACATTTATGCTCAAGAATAGGTAAATTTTAAGCCCAAATAGTGCTACAATCAACCAACTAATATTCTAGGGATTTTGGAAAATAATAGAGAATTTAACCGTGGAATTAATGAGAACTTACCAAGAATTTAGAGAAGAAAAATGAGAAATTCAAATTCACGATCACCCCAAAATATATTATTAATGTTTCTCCCAAGCTTACACTTGTTCTATGGTTTATCACTCTTGAACCTATGCTTGAACCTATGTGTTAAAATTGGATGAAATAAAAATAATCGAGGCATTTAATAGCTCCCAGATGCCGCTAAAGCGGGTACTAGTCCTCATTAGAGATTAGCGCTAAAGCACCCAGTTTTTACTAAGGTGGGACCTGCTTATTTCTTTCATGCTGCTAAGAAGATAAGTCGGCACTAAAGTGGCATGTGCTTTAGTGGTTAGCTATCTGTTAAAGCGACTCGGTGGTGTTGGGCCAAACTGCTAAAATGCCTAAAAGGCCGCTAATATGGCCTCAGCTAAGGCACCCAAAAGGCCATTTTAGAGAATGCACCAACTAGGAGACATGACATTTTTCCTATTCTCTATTGACCCTTCGGGATTTGTTCAAAATTCCTTATACACAAATAAACTATGCTACCCTACCAAATTTAACATTTTGGACTCAACAAAGCAGTAAAAAATTTCATCTGAGGTCACTTTAATTAAAAATGGGTCCCAAATCCAAGTGTCTTTATTCTTAATTTCTGGCCAATAGCTCAAAATGAGTCTAGAAGCATTTGGACACGAAGAAAGGTCCCCGTTGACTAAAATTGATATTCTGGAGCTGTTGGAACTGTCAGAATTGGCGTATTAGGTCATTTAATAGATATTTTTGCCCACTAGCCAACTTTAAATAGTAAAGACTTTAAAAATAGGGAATTGACTTTGAAAATCAAATGAACTACCCATTAACCAATCTTTCAGCTCCAACAAGTGATAAATGATTTAGGGTTGCTATAAGAAATCACTAAGAAGCAAAAATATATGGGCAGAAAAAAATGTCTTGGAGGGTCATTACAATATCTACTACTAAAACAACTTTCATCTGCAAATGTAAAAGGTGATGTACCTAAAGTCTTGATAGGTGAGGATACTGGGCCTGCATCTCACTCTCAATCCCCCAAGTAACCTCCTCTATAGGGTGGTGTCTCCACTAAACCATAACTACATGAATCTTTCTAGAGTGTAACAACCTAATATCCCTAGCCAATATGAACAGAGTTTCCTCTATGAAAGTCAATCATTCATCTAGCTGAATCAAGTCCCACCGAAGCACATGAGACTCATTGGGAATGTACCACCGCAATATAGAAACATGGGAAACTAGATGGATAACAGAAAAATCTGAGGCAAGGTTAACTTATGTACAACCTCTCCAACTATTCAAAGAATTGTAAAAGATCAAATAGATCTGTGGATAAGCTTGCTTTTCCTATCAACCCTTATAACACCCTTTATGGGCGATGCCCAAAGAAATTTCTGGTCACCAACTCCAAATCTCAAAGCACGATATTGCGATCTACATAAGCCTTCTACCGACTCTTAGCTACCCTCGACCTATCTCGAATCACCTGAACTCTATCCAACCTCTCATAAAGAAAGTCATTACAATGAGGTCTAATCTAGGAGGTCTCAAATCATATAATAAGAGAATGACATTAACTACTATACAAAGCCTCAAATGGTGTCATCTCAATACTTAATTATAAAATATTATTTTACATGACCTCCACCAAAGCTAAGTGTTTCTCCCACTATCCTCAAATCCATAACACAGGATTGGAGTATATCCTCAAGAACTAAATAGGCCACTTAAATTGTCCATTAGTCTTAGGATGGAAGGTTGTGCTAAGATTTACCTGAGTACCTAAGTTCTCTTGAATAGTTCTCCAAAATATTTAAATGAACACTAATTCTCAGTCTGAAATGACAGATATGGAACTCCATGCAAATAGGCTATCTCAAGAACATAGATACAGTCTAACCTTTTAGCATTGAAGGGCATCTAAATAGGAATAAAATATGCCAATCTGGTCAACCGATCCACAATGACCTAAATACCATCAGAACCACGAGATATGTCAGGCAAACCACTAATAAAGTCCTTGGTGATATGATCCCACTTCCACTCAAGAATGGGCAATCTCAGAATAAAACAACCAGGTCTCTAATTCTCGATATTCACCTGCTGACAATATAGGTAATGACCTATAAATTTTTTTGCATCCCTCTTTATATCACTTCACCAATAATGTTTCCTCAAATCCCTATACATCTTTATTATACCAGGGTGGATGGAATATCTGTAGCTATGAGCCTCAAACAAAATTGCCTAAATCAAATCTCCATCCCCCAAAACACAAATGCGGCTATCAAATCTCATAACTCCCACAGAATCTATGGTAGCCCTATAAGACCCACCACTCAACACCTTATCACGGAGAATACCAAGTCTCATATCTTTAAACTGGCAACTCTAAATCTACTCAAATAAGGTAGACCTCACCTCAATGCTAGCAAGAATCCTCCTAGTTTCATAAATGTCAAGTCGAACCATCAAGTTTGCTAAGGACTAGATATCCTGCACCAATGGCCTCTGAGATACTAAGATAAAAGCCAAACTACATATAGTCATCTCCTTCTAGCTTAAGGCATCCTCTACTACGTTCTTCTTGCCTGAATGGTATAACATAGATATGTCATAATTCTTAAGCAACTCTATCTATCTATGCTACCTAAAATTAAGATCTCTGTTGGTCATAAGATGCTAAAAACTTCTACGCTTCCTAAAATTAAACTCCCTATAGATCTCACAATGCACGCCATAAAGATAATACCCTAAAATATTAACCACAAAAACTATTGCCACCAACTCCAAGTTAGGAGTGGGGTTGTTGTGCTCGTGCACCTTCAGCTGCCTCAATGCATAAGATATAACTCAACCATGCAACACCAATAAATTACTTAAACCAACATTGAAAGAATCATAATATATTTTGAATCCCTCACCCTCAATAAAAAGATCCAATATAGGAGCTGAAGTGATAAAATCGCTTGAGCTATCAAAATCTTAAATCATACTCCTCGGACCACTGCAATGGGACCACTTTTTAGGTCAATCTAGTTATCGATGCTGCAATGGTAGCAAAACACTTAGCAAACCCTTTATAGTAACTATCCAAATAATGAATCTACGAACCTCATAAGGATATGTAGGTCTATATAAATCATAAATAGCCTAAATCATTACTTGATCCTCCACAATCAAATCCTTAAACTCCACACGTCCTAGGAATGTCAATAACTCGAGCAAGAACTTGCACTTAGAGAATTTAGCAAAAAGCACATGATCTCTCAATGTATGTAGTACAATCCTCAAATATCATACATGATTATCTCTACTCACCAAATACATAAGGATATCATCAATAAATACAATTATGAAGGAATCAAAATAAGGCCTTCATACACATAATATCAAATCCATGAATGTTGCTGGGGCATTACTAAACCCAAAAGACATTACCAGGAACTCATAATTGCCATAGCAAGTCCTAAAGCTATCCTTGGGATTTCCTCAGCTCAAATCCTTAACTGATGGTAACTAGACCTCAAGTCGATCTTAGATAACACCACTTCTCCTTGAAAAATGGTCAAATAAATCATCAGTGTAAGGCATACGATATCTATTATTCATCATTACCTTATTAAGATGCTTGTTGTCAATAAACATATGCAAGGATGAATTATTCATCTTTACTACAAGAAAAGATCACCCTAAGGAGACATGCTATTGTAATAAAACCTTTACCTCGAAGATGCTAAAGTTGAGAATTTAGCTCTTTATGCTCGGCAAAAGCCATATGATAAGGTGCCATAGAAATAGGTTGGGTTCCCAACTTAGGATCAATAAATAACAAAATATAGCATTCAGTAGAAAGACAAAGTTGATGAATAGAGAAAAGATCAAAAAACTCACAGACTATAGAAATAGAGTCAAATGAGGGACTCTCCACACTAACATTGCAAATATAAGTGAGATGATACTCATAACCCATCAAAATATGTCTCCTATCCAAAAAATAGGAAATAATGTATCATGACTTGAACTAAGGCTTAGACGTTATGAGTATCTTAAGTCTACCAAGGATCGAGACAACCCCCTTTGCCGAGTTAAGCAAAACATAAATACACAATCTAGTGGAGGAATTATGAACATATAACAAGATAAAAAATAATAAGCTCAAATTCATCTAAGAGTGTCAACATTAACACCCAATCAACAGTATTATCCACAAATCATCTATACCAGAAAACAACCTACGTCAGGATATGCCTCCGGCCCTTACAATGACAATCACAATGGTAATTACCACTCCTATGTAACCTATTAATTAAGAAATAATCAATTAAAATTAGAAACAATTCATGAAAACCATGGAAAATAATTTAAGAATCATCCATTCCATAAATTGAAACACCCAGGATTACTGGACTTAGAAAATTTCCTGGATTTCTAGTCTTTAGGTAAGGTATTATTAGGGGAAATGAATTGTATACTATGATACAAGTGGTATGGGTTAGTTGTATGCTTACCAGTATTGGTTGGTAGGTTGGATTTGGTTTCTGGAATGGATATGACTTAAATGGTACCAGTCATATTAGTGGATATGGGTTGTCTGGTGACTTTACTTAATATTAAGACTTGTAATTTAAGTTGGATCTGAGTACGAGTGGCTCACCAAGAGCTATAATCCAGGGTATAAGTCATACCATGGACTCATACAGTGAACAATGTTCAATCCTCTTTAGATTCTATTCTACCAGGGATATAGATCATGGTTTCTAGTCATATACATAGATACAGTATGGGTTATGATGATTCATACCTTGGACAATGTTGGGTTCAAGAAAGATTGCCTTGGGTATAAGTGGTGGCTACGACTTGTATTGGAGGGTACAACTTGTATGGATAGTCGTATCCCTCTAATGGGATTTTTGTACAATTTAAGTAAGGGTAATTTGGATATTTCCCTACTTAACCAAATAAGGCCCCATGACTTTTAACTCATTTTGAAGGTTATTTTCCCTATTATTCTATTCATTAACATTGAGAAAATACTATCTAATCATATTTGAAGTTCTTGGACAAGTAAAGTTAGGGTTTTTTCTTAGGTATTAATTGGGATTTGGGTTGGTGGTTTATATACATGATCTTCTTTGTATAAGTGATATTCTCATCCCTCATTGTTAGTTTCAACTAAAGGCATGGTTTTATTCAATGTTTTCACGGTTTGATTATTGTATGGTTTTGGGTTTTCAAATATGAATTGGGGTTTTTGGTTATGAATACTTGGTTATGGTTATTTCATGTTTTATTTATGTTCTAACATGCTTTAATGGTGTTTTTTTTATAATTTTTTGCATGGAAATGATTATTTGGTAATTGGCTCTGGTTTTGGAAATACTATGCCTCCAATGTGTTTGATAAAGTGCCTATGAGAATGTTTTCACTACATTGTAGGATTTTTAATGTAACTATTGCATTTCTAGGAACACTATGACCCCAATACATTTGATAGAATATATTTTTATCATTTATATACCACTTCTAATAGCTTCGGTTAATGTTTATGGGAAATAGTGTAGTTAGAAATGGTTTTAATTGGGAAATAATGGTGGGGTGTGATAGCTAACCCTGAAGGTGGGAATTCAAAAACACTGTAAACTCATGTTTGCCGACATGAAGGTTAGCGTATGGTGATTCTTTTATGATACTTTGAGGTATGTGAGAATCCTCTAAGTACATTTTACATATGTATTATGGAGAGTAAAGGGTACTTGGGAATCCCTTACTCTTATGGTATCTCTAGTTCGTATGGCTATATGCATAGAGGCCCATTCAGTGGGTTACATTGGACCCATATAGCCCATTGGTGGTTAAGGATGGTTAAGCTATACATACCTAGGTTAATAGTTTCAAATGCATACTAAACCTGGTTCCCTTTTCCGTCATAGTTATACATATATATGTATGGTTTATGTGAATATGGATGGTTACTTGGTTTTATTAAATGACATTATTTTATCCTTACCCTGAGTTCATGATAGATTGCAATCGCTAACCTATTTTTTGGAGGATGTATCCCCACGCGATGCAAGAATAAGGTATTATACTTCTCCTGCTAAGCGATCAAACTTAGGGATCATCTATTGGATTAAAGTGGTGAGCTTTCATCTTTTTAGAAGGATCTATGTCATTGATGTTATTCTAGACCTTGATTTATTTATGGATATTGGTTTTTTCTATGGTTAGGGGCATGTCCCAATCGGATTATAGTATTTTTTTTGTTGGAGACTTTTGTAGAACTACTATGGGTTGGTATGGGTGGGATTGGTATTGGTGTCAGCCTTAGTAATTGTATTGATATTCAGGCGGATACCAAAGGACTAAATTTCTCACTGTTCCATCCTCTTTTATTTTGGGATTATGTATAATTATTATGGAACTTATATGGTTATAGTTTGGACTATGGTTTTGTTGGTATTGGTTATCAATTGGGCATCAGACGATTGGACTGGTGTGGGTGGTCACGAATATAGACCTATCCCAGAGTCTTGGATTATGCAATAATATTATCTTGTAATATATTTGGAATTCATCTGACTTAAGATATGCATTGGTCGATTAAGATATGCATTGGTCGATCGGGTTGGGTAACGGGGGTGGTCTCTAGTCCCGGTTGGACTTAGGATGTTCATTATGATAAGGCCCTAGTTCGGGTTGTGTCATCTTTGTATCATAGCATTAGTTTAATGGTCAATTGGGACTCCACAAAGTCGTGTCTAGTAGAGTCTTTTTTAGGGGGGGTGTAGCACACCATACTCATAAGAGAGAGGCTACAAGGCATTTACGAATGTTTCACTATCTTGGTATTCTATTGTCAAGCTTGGAGTCTAAGTCCTGGAATTTTCTCTAATCCTTGTTTGTTCACTTTTCAAATCATGCCTCGATGATCTGGAATACAAAGAAATTCTTCTATCCCATTTGGTACAATGTTGATGGGGTACGCCCTACACGTGGAGTTAATACTTAATGTCGGAGACCTATCCCTGATTTTTTTGGAGTTCCCCTGATTTCAACTAGTCCTCCTCAAGGTTAGGTGACTAATATGGAATTTTGCCAATATATTCATGCTATTACTTGATTGGTTGCTTCTCAGGCTGAGCGAGATACATCTGGTGTTCTATCTTTTAAGGTAATAAGGGTTAGCCAATTTATGAAGATGAATCCTCCTACTTTTACAAGATTAATAGTGAAGGAGGATCCTCAGGCTTCTTGGGATAAAATAGAGAAAATATTCAAGGTAATGCAGGCCAAAAATATAGAAGGTGTAAACCTTGTAGTTTAACAGCTCAAGGATATTACATAACAATGGTACAGGGAGTGGGAGAAAAATAGAAGTGATGTTGAGGAGTTGTCATTATGGGATGCCTTTTCCAGTGCTTTTCTGGATTGCTTCTTTCCTCAGGAGCTGAGGGAAGTAAAGATGGAGGAGTTTGAGAATCTTAATCAGGAAAGAATGCCTATTAAGGAATATGTTTCATCATCTGTCAAGGTATGCTCTGGACTTAGTGTTTGATATTAAAGTGAGGATAAGAAGGTTCACTTCTAGGCTATCTCAGCATTTTATCATTGAAAGCAAGACTGCTTTTCTGATTAAGGATATGAATATTTTGAGGTTGGCTCTTCACATGCAACAGATGGAGGATGAAAAGAAGAAACAGGAAATGTTAAGGAAAGACAGAGTAAGAGAAGTCGGTTCTCTAAGTAGGGTGGTTCTCAGAAGTAGGGTGCTCCGAATTGTGGCAAATGGCTGGAGAAAAAGTAGGGGAGTTCTGGTTCCTTCTCTACTGCTAGCACTCCTTACTCGAAGTATCCAGGTGATACGCATTAGTAGGTGGTAATAATTTTTGGGTACAAGGTGCCCAATCATAGGTGAGTGGGTCGCAGTCAACTTTTTTATGTCCTAGTTGCCAGTTTTATAGTCATCTTCATTAGGGGTATTGTGATAAAGGGAGGGATCGGTGTTTTAAATATTTTCAGCCAGGCCATATGCTCAAAAACTATCTGATTGGTAAGGGTCCTTTGGGAGCGATCAAAGCTCCAATTGCTTCATCTTCTACTCCTATGCCTAGTGGTGTGGCTTCAGTGTCTGCTCCTGATTCTAGTACCAAAATAATCTGAAATAGGTTGTATACTCTTGCATCTCAGTAGTAATCTAAGGCATCACCTGAGTTGTTACTGGTGCATTACAAGTCTTTTCTCATGATGTGTATTTTCTACTTGATGTGGGGTTCACTTTTTCCTACGTGACTCTACATAGGGTTGGGTGTTTTGGTTTTGATCATAAGGTTGTTTTTGATTATTTTTCTATTTCTACCCTAATAGGTGACTTAGTTATTGTTAAAATAGTCTATAGGGGGTGTGTGGTATCTCTTGGTATCAAGTAGACCTTGGTAGATCTGTTTGAGCTAGATATGGTGGATTTTGATGCTATCCTGGGGATGGATTGGTTACATGCTTATTAGGCATCCTTAGTTTGTTGGACTCATAAGGCTGTCTGAGGTTCCGTGGTAAACCGGTTATAGAGTGGGTGGGTGGTTTTGAAGATCCTTGGGGGAGGTTTATGTCTTATCTTAGAGCTCCGAGATTAATCTCTAAAGGGTATCTCTATCACCTAGTTCGAATTAAAGATTCTAACATGAAGGGCTATCTTTTTTACTCAGTTTTGGTGGTAAGTGAGTTTCCTGAGGTCTTTCCAGATGATCTTCCTAGTGTTCTTCTGGAGAGGGAGATGAGTTTGTTGATTTGGTTCTAGACACTCATTAAAAATCTTTTCCTCCATATATTATGGCTCTGGGTAAGTTGAGGGAACTCAAAGAGCAACTTAAGGATCTTCTGGATAAGGGGTTTATTCATTCTATTGTATCCTCGTGGGGTGCACCGGTGTTTTTTATGCCCAAAAAATATGGTTTCTTTTGGATGTTTATGGAGCCAATCTATCCCCAAGATAAATATCAAAATCTAACATTTCCAACTCTATCAAATCCACCAAAGTCTCCTCATCATAGTTAGATACCACACAACCTCTATAGAATTTTCTAGACATAATCGAGTTACCCACCGGGGTTGGCATAGAATAAGATCAGGAATACACTCAAGACTGAAATCAAAATAAATAGCCACAAAAGAGGTCATATAAGAAAGGATAGACCCGGGATCTAGCAGATAATAAATATCATAAGAGAAAAGTTTTAACATACCTGTAATAATATCATGAGATTCCTCATAGTCCAAACGAGTGGAAAGAGCGTACAAACGATTCTGACCAATGATAGAGTTAGAAGTAGCACCTTTTGGTGAAGGAGATAAAGAAACAGAAATTGGGACCTTATTATCCCTATTAGCAACATCGCCAGAGGAATAGTTTCTCTTAATATGGCTCAGCTTGCCTTGTTTGAGATACATATTTCTTGCTTTATCACAAAAACTATAGTGCAAATGATCATAAAATATGCAAGGAGGATATAATGGAGCTGATTGGGACCCATTGGCATGAGATTGGACACCTTGTGCCTTAACCTCATTGTTGCTCTGAAAGTGGATATCACACACGACTTAGGATATAAAGCACTACCAGTAGAATAAGAAAAAAAGTTTCCCTACTTCTTTCTAGACCATTGCCTGCCATCTCTATCACTATTCTGCTGGCCTCCGCCCTACTTAAAATAGCTGGACCTCTTACTTTGCCTATCCCTTATTTTGGCTTATTTATTTTTTTCATCATCAACTTGCTCCATAAACACCATAATCCTAGAGATATACTTATTACTATTCAAGAAGGCAGCCTTGCACTTTCGCACTAAGTACTGAGCCATACCCAAAGAAAATTTTCTAATCCTAGCCCTAATACTGACACTAGTTTCGGACCATAACAGGACAATTGAAAAAATTTCAGGGCATACCCTTTCACAATAATCCTACCATTTTTGAAATTCATAAAATCCTTAGCTTTAGAATCTCTCAACTCCTGAGGAAAGAACTAATCCATGAAGGCACCCAAAAACTAATTCCATAGTGCCAACTCCACATCATCACCCTAGACTAGTCCTACTCCTCAACCACTAATATGACACATTCTTTAAATGATATGTAAAAAATGCTTCACCCTCAATGTTACAAGCATACGTAACTCAGGAGAACTTCTCTATCTCATCTATGAATCCTTAAGGATTTTTCTCAACCTTAGAGCCAGTAAAGGTTAGAGGATTGATCGTTATAAATTTCCAACTCGAGTAACCATAGAAGAACTTAACATAGTACCAGCACAACTCGACTGAACTGACTGAGATATCACCAACTGGGTCAACAGATAAATAGATCAATGAAATTCAGCGTTAACAATATCTCCTTGGGGTGGTGGTGCATGATCATCATTAGCTCGAAGAGCCCAAGGAATACTATTAGGGACTGGTGGAACTCTATGTAGGCTAGTATAATCAGAAGTTAGAGACCTAGATCTAGTCTGAACTCTAGAAGTATGATGAGTTCCATTCACATTTCCCTTAGGTGGGACACAAGATGTTCCATGAGCATCAGATTTTGGGGAGGAATGATAAAAACTATGAACAAATAGAGATTAGAGGAGTTTTAATACCTTAGACTCTGCAGCATGAAACTAAAACAACAAAACAGGGAAATATTCAAAAATGTCTCGTACCCTTCCTCACATAAATATGGCATACTACATGTCTATGAAAGAGACTCTACTTAACATTGATTTGTGGACACCCAATTAACCATGAACCTAGGCTCTAATACCAATTTTTTCATGAATCGATTTAGGGCCTGGCCGTGATGGGTATCTCAAGTCCACCAAGGACAAAGACCACCACCTTTTCCTTTTCAAACAAAACATAAATACACTAGTAAGTGGATGAATTACAAATATATAATAAGAGGAAAATATTAAGCTCAAAGACATCTAAGAGTGTCAACATCAATACCCAATCCACAGTAATATCCATAAATCTTCTATATTAGAAAAAAACATATGTTGGGACATGTCCTAATCTGGATAATGACAATAACAATGTAATATGAAGTCTTAAATTATAATTTATGAAAGGACAACTAATGGAATGATCAATTATTTCGGAGAAAGGAAGCTCTCTACTTCACCGTAAATGACCGACCTAAAGATTACCTATCACTGAGCAGAAAAAGTAGAAATGCCTTGGGACCCTACATCACGTAGGGATACAATATCCAAATATGGTTTATGGGGTGAGCACTAGCATTTAGCTCATGATAAGGGTAATATAAAGTAAGTCAAAAGTTTGATTTCAAACTCACTATACATAGTCACATAGCATGCATATATATAATTGATGTTGGGGTAGGTGATGATAGGCGAATTTACACACCTAAAGTGTTATATTTTACCCATATTTTAGCTAAGTTTTGAGGACAAATTATATAATTCATGCACTTTTAGTCCTTTTTCCTATAAGTGAGCTAACAAACGTGATTAGCAAGTTTTCAGGTATAAATGATGCAGATTTCAGCATTTTATGGATAACTTGACACCAAAGAAAGCTTCACGAAAGAAGGAAGGGAAAGCTTGGATGCCAAGGATCAAAAGTGACGCATGGAAAACCTGTCCCGGGCAAAAATAGCATTTTTGAAGACTTTGGGGACCAGCAGTAACCTATTAGGATTAGGATAATAATGCAGTAACTTATTAGGATTAGGATAATGATACATTAACCTAGTAGGATTGGGTTACGTAATGCATTAGCTTATTAGGAATAGGATATGGGTGTTATAAATACCCTATTTTGATTGAGATTTTTATTCATTCCTCCATTAGTTATAATTCTCATTCTACTTCTTATTCCACAACTTACAACTCAGATTCTAATTCTTCCATTAATTCTACTTTTTATTCTTCTTCTATTCATCTATTCAATTCTTAATTTCCGCAACAAGAGAAACGTTACTTTGCAAATAAGTCACGCCTAAACGCCTACCACACCTTACTACATGAAATCTTTATTGTGGTATAATAATAATGTCTATTGTGATTTCCTTCGCACTCATGGGTAGCTAAACTTCTCTGTTGGGGTTATGGAAGCCTTATGAGATACTATATAAGGCTATGAGTTTGTGAATTCGTGACACATGTATTGCTTATATCATTATTCTCTTCATCTTAATGCAAATTCTTGTGGCTGCAGACGCATAGAATAACGCCAGTATAGCATTAACTTGTTCGAAAGAAAAGTTATATGTCTGGAAAAGAGATAATGTCAAGGTAATAGGGTCCCATCCCCTATTAAAAAGTTAGTGCTGTAACTGGATTAACCTCTTGGAGAATTTGTACCATTAGATACGCTTTAAGCTCGAAAGAGTTAAAGTGAAATAGTCCTTGTTTAGGTCGAAAGACGCTTGGATTTACCATCGAATACAATTCTCTATAAGCACATGCATGTCTGAATTCCGCACAACTCATAGCCAATAGAGACGTACAACTCAGAAGGTGGACATAACCCCAACTTCTCAATTCTCATTGTTTTACATCTTACCAAACATTCTTACTTTTTACTTTGCTATTTTCCGTTTTTACCTTATTACTTTGGTTACATTACTTGCACGACAAAACTCCCCCCTTTTTACGAGACTTGCACTAAAAGTCTAGTAATCTTTGCTTACTCGTTGACCAAGCTATTCCCTGTGGGATAGATACCCAACCCAGTTGGGTTATATATTTGACAACGACCGCTTTGCACTCCTACGAGAGTTGTAGATTGAGCGTTATCAAAAAATTGGCACCGTTGCTGGGGCATACAAGTGTCAATTAAGTTTGTGATAATTACTAGACCCTTTGGTCAAAGATTCTCATACTTTTACTTTTAGTTTTTGTTCTCTGCAGGTTTTTATTCAGTGCATTCCCCATACTCGAAGTTCTAGTCAACCGTTATTACCTATCAATCCTGAACCACAATGTATTGGCAGAATGGAGGCACAATACGAAATTGAAAGGATGGCTGCTCAACAGGAACAGGCGAGACTAGCTGCTCTAGCTGCCGCTCAAGTGCATCACAAAATATTGATAACCCCGGGCAAGCAATAAATCCTGATGACGAGGACCTAGGTGATGATGAGTTACTAAACCCTAGGCATGCTGCTGAGATCGCAACACCTGCAAACAGAAGAGATCGTCAAGCTAGGTTTAGACCTGAACGCCGAGCTATGCAACTAGCTTTCGACGATGATGATGATGATCTTGATGGAGCCGGAGCCACAGGAGCCATTATTCCTCCACCATTGGCACCCGGAGCGAAGTTCAACATCACAAGCACCATGATTCAGTTATTGTAACTCAAGGGATTATTTGGTGGACTAGCAGGCGATGATCCGAATATGCATCTCATCAACTTTATTTCTACATGCAAGTCGTTTGACAATCCTGGCGTTGGTCAGAATGCAATTCGATTACGCCTATTTCCATTTTCTCTGTCTGGGGAGGCAACTCTATGGTTGAATGGGCTGACTCCTGATTCTATTACAAATTGGAGGTAATTGAGAGACGCTTTCCTAGAAAGATTTTTTCCTCCATCCAAAAGAGCACAATTAAGAGATGAAATCAGCAACTTTCGGCAGCTTCCAACCGAAGCTCTTCATGAAACATGGGAGAGGTTCAAGACGAAGCTTATGAGGTGCCCGAACCATCACATGACCAATGTCCACCTAATAGAGATACTATACAGAGCCTTGAATTCAATAACTAAACCAGTGGTTGATAATGCGGTTGGAGGATCATTTATGGACCTCACCTTTGGGCAGGCAAGCAATATGCTAGATCGGATGACAAAGCAAAGTAGAGCTTGGCATACCAGGGATTCTGAGGTAGCAAGCCCTACTATATCTATTGGTACGACTGCTGAACAAAGGAGAAGAGAAGAAGAACGTGATCAAGATATGGCGCACATGAAAACACAAGTGGATCTTCTTACAAAGCATCTCTTATTAGGGAAGACCGAAAAATTCAAAGTTGTTGCGTCAAAAGGAAGAGACGAATCTGATTCGAAAGAAGAGGCCAACTACTTGAACAATCAAGGGGGTTTCCAAGGTAATACCCAAGGAAACCAAGGTCGGAACTATTATGATAAATCTAGAAACAAGGACCAAGGTAGTTGGAAGAACAAGAATGACAAGAGTGGTTTGTATGTTCCCCCAGGACGATGTGACACCACTACATCTGGTTCTGGAAGTATGGAAGACATGATGGCTAAACTATTGAAAGGAGTGGAAGCAACCAGCGCAGGAGTAACGGAGGTAATAAATGACTTGTCCTCAATGAAACAATTGGTTGACTCACACTCCACTTCTATAAAGCAAATAGAGCAGCAATCGATCCAACTTTCAGCAGCACTGAATCAAAGAAAGGCCAGCACTTTACCTAGCGACACTGTGCAAAACCCAAGGAATGATGGGTCATGCATGGCCATCACTACCCGAAGTGGTAAGGTGCTGGAAATTTCATCAAAAGGCAAGCAAGTGGTTGACGAAGTAGCGGATGTTGATGACAAGGAAAAAGGAGAAGATTCCGCAGAAGCTACCCACGACGTCCATGACGTCACATCGAGTATGTTGTAGCCTGAAAAGGCTAAAAAACGGAAGCAAGAGGAGAAGAAAGCTGTGGAGAAAACAATTCCATACCTACCACCACCTTTTCCTCAAAGATTGAAGAAGGTGGCGGATGATATGAAGTTCAGCAAATTCATGAATATGTTAAAGCAGCTGACCATTAATGTTCCATTGGTAGAGGCACTTGAACAAATGCCTGGGTATGCAAAATTTATGAAGGATTTTTTGACAAAGAATCGGGAAGCAAGCTATTAGTTGAAAGATAATGTTCATCACTGCAGCGCAATCGCTACTCGATCACTTGTTCAGAAGAAGGCTGACCCCGGTGCTTTCACTATTCCTTGCACCGTTGGATCTTTGAATTTTGACAAAGCATTATGCGACTTAGGAGCCAGCATCAATTTGATACCATTATCTATTTACAAAAAATTGGGGTTTGGTGATCCTACTCCAACCAATATGAGGCTTGTAATGGCGGATAGGTCGGTAAAATGACCTGTTGGTATTCTATGTGATGTATTGGTAAAGATTTCTTCATTCATCTTTCCGGCAGACTTCGTTATTTTGGATTGAGAGGCAGACTCAGAAGTCCCCATAATCTTGAGGCGCCCTTTCCTTGCTACAGGAAGTGTGCTCATTGATTTGAGAGCTAATGAGCTTTCATTCCGAATAAATGACGAAGTAGTTCGCTTTAATGTGTGCAAAGCAATGAATCAACCCAAAGAGCTGAACGTATTCTCGGTGGTTGATGTTTAATTTGATGATGAGGAAGAATTACTTGAAGAAGAACAAATTATTAAAGACCCATTGGCGATTGTGCTCATGAATGGAGAGAGTAAGGATGCTGAAAATTGCGAAGAAGCTATTTGTGCTCTATAAGGATTAGGGACATATCGCCATGCTCCAAAGAAGCTGGACCTTGATCTCAAAAATTGGCCCACACCACCAGCGAAGCCATCTATTGAAGAGCCACCCACATTAGAATTGAAGGAGCTGCCTAGTCATTTAAAGTATACATTCTTAGGAAGCGGAAACACACTTCCAGTAATTGTGGCGGCAGATTTGGGTGAGCAACAAGTTGCAACTCTCATTGCTATTCTATGGAAGTATATAAGAGCCATTGGTTGGACCATCGCTAATATTATTGGTATCCCACCTGGGATTTGGGCACACAAGATTCAGCTTTAAGAAAATTGCACACCCACCATTGAGCATCAAAGGCGTCTAAATCCACCTATGCAAGACGTGGTAAAGAAAGAAATTATCAAGTGGTTAGATGCGGGGGTTGTGTATCCAATCTCTGACAGTACATGGGTAAGCCTGGTACAATGTGTTCCCAAGAAAGGAGGCATGACGGTAGTCGCGAATGAAAAGAATGAACTTATTCCACTCAGACTCATCACCGGATGGAGAGTATGCATGGACTACCGAAAGCTGAATTCATGGACACTCAAAGATCACTTTCTAATGCCATTTATAGACCAAATGCTAGATCGATTAGCGGGGAAAGGATGGTTTTGTTTCTTAGACGGTTATTCAGGCTATAATTAGATTTGTATTGCTCTCGAAGACCAAGAGAAAACAACGTTTCCATACCCATATGGTACGTTTGCCTTTAAACGTATGCCATTCGGGCTGTGTAACGCACCAGCCACCTTTCAACGTTGTATGATGTCCATTTTCTCTGATATGGTCGAAGATACTTTGGAAGTATTCATGGATGATTTTTCAGTGGTTGGCGAGATGTTTGAAGCGTGCTTATCAAATTTAAGTATGACTTTGCAAAGATGTGTAGAATTCAACCTAGTGCTGAATTGGGAGAAGTGTCACTTTATGGTTAAGAAAGGTATCGTTCTTGGGCAAAAAATCTCTGAAAAAGGAATTGAGGTTGATCGATCCAAAATTGAAGTTATTGAGAAGCTACCACCTCTAATTTCCATAAAGGAAGTTCGTAGTTTCCTCGGGCACGCAGGTTTCTATCGGCGGTTCATCAAAGACTTCTCCAAAGTGGCAAGTCCATTATGCAAACTCTTGGAGAAAGATGCAAAGTTTGACTTCAATGAAGAGTGTTTGAAGGCATTCAAATGCCTCAAAGAAAAGCTAATTAAAGCTCCTATCATGGTAGTACCAGATTGGTCTTTACCGTTCGAAGTCATGTGTGATGCTAATGGGGTAGCCGTTGGCGCTATACTTGGCCAGAGGAAGGAGAAATTATTCCATCCTATCTACTATGCGAGAAAGGTCCTGAACGAAGCCCAAAAGAACTACACTATCACAGAACAAGAGCTCCTAGCGGTTGTGTATACGTTTGAGAAGTTCCGTGCTTATTTGTTGGGGACCAAAGTGATCATTCATACAGACCATGCAGCTCTAAGATGTATAATGACAAAGAAGGATGCAAAACCAAGACTAATTTGATGGGTCTTGCTACTGCAAGAATTTGATTTCGTAGTGAAGGATAGAAGAGGTTGTGAGAACCAAGTGGCTGATAATCTATCTAGACTCGAAAACGAGCATATGGCACAGCCTAAAATCGAGATTGATGATTCATTCCCTGACGAGGAGATCTTAGCAACGATAATGGAAGGGTTACCATGGTATGCCGACTTTGCAAATTTTGTGGTGAGTAATGTGATACCTGCAAACTTATCTTACCATCAAAAACGGAAGTTTATGCATGATGTAAAACACTACTTTTGGGATGAGCCATATTTGTTTCGACGATGCGCGGATGGTGTTATCCGAAGATGTATATCCCATGTAGAGGTGCCTAATATATTGGAAGCATACCACACTTCCCAAGTTGGGGGACATCACGCAGGTAATTGGACAGCGAGGAAGGTATTGCAAAGTGGATATTATTGGCCTTCAATATTTAGAGATGCCTACGACTTTGTGAGAAGATGTGACCAATGCCAGCGACAAGGTGCAATTTCGAAACACCATGAGATGCCTATGTCGAAAATCCTTGAAGTAGAGCTCTTTGACGTATGGGGTATTGATTTCATGGGTCCATTCGTAAATTCGTTTGGAATAAAGTACATCCTAGTTGCTGTAGATTATGTCTTGAAATGGGTTGAAGTAGTAGCATTGGCCGAGAATGAGGGAACGCGTGTTGTTGCATTCTTGAAGAGAAATATCTTCTCTCGCTTTGGAGTACCACGCACTATCATAAGCGATGGAGGATCTCATTTTTGCAACAAGCTATTCAAATCCGTGTTGGCAAAATATGGTGTCAAGCAACATAAGGTAGCCACGCCTTATCACCCACAAACCAGTGGACAGGTAGAGGTTTCCAATCGAGAGATTAAGCAAATCCTTACTAAAACGGTAAATGCTAATAGGAAAGATTGGTCTCGGAAGCTGGACGATGCACTATGGGCATATAGGACTGCATTCAAAACGCTAATTGGCATGTCCCCGTATCAGCTAGTTTATGGGAAGGCCTGTCATCTGCCCATTGAGCTTGAGCATAAGGCATTGTGGGCTTTGAAGTGACTTAATTTAAATTGGGATGATGCAATGAATCTGATATTGGAGCAACTGAATGAGATGGATGAATTCCGTCTACATGCTTATGAGAGATCGGACCTCTACAAGGAGAGGATGAAAAAGTATCATGATCAGCGGATTGTTCGACGAAACTTTCAAAAAGATGATATGGTACTTCTCTTCAATTCCAGACTAAAGTTATTCCTAGGTAAGTTGAAGTCCAAGTGGTCTGGTCCATACAAAGTTAACCAAGTCTACTCGTCTGGAGTAGTTGAGTTGGAAGACAATAATGGTGTTGTCTTCAAAGTGAATGGCCAACGAGTGAAACCTTATATCGGTCCTCTTGATTCGATAAATTATATGGCCATCACTTATCTCGATGAAGTCTAAGTACTCGAGGTAACTATGTCGTGCCGCGATAATAAATCAAGCGCTAGATGGGAGGCAACCCATCATTTATCGTTTCTTCTTCTTTTGTTCTAGTAGGTATTTTGCTTTTGATAAATAAAAAATCCAAAAATAAGAGTCGTGCCACGACCAAAACTAAGGCGCTTGATGGGAGGCAACCCATCATTCTAATCGCTTTCATTTGTTTTGAGCAAATGTAGGTGCAAGAGGTATAAAATGAGGAGATCGGTTTCAAATATCGATTTGGACGTGTTGCATGTTAAAGGTGGTAAGTTAGGAATGAAGAAGGAAAAGGCTATGGATTGGGCATTTCTTATGAAAATAGAGGCAACGAACAAGGCTAGGCCTAGGTAAAACTAGGCCACGAACAAGGCAAGGCCTATACTATGGCCTAAGGTCTCGAAATCTAGTGTGCCATAGCATAGGTGCCGCCCATGCCCAAGTATGCCATAGCATAGGCGCCGCCTATGCCAATGCCTTTTGTCTCTGAATCTCATATGCTAAGTGAAAGGCGCCGCCTATGCCTAGGAATGCCATGGCATAGGCGCCGCCTATGCCAAACAATGCTTTGCAAAAGGCAACGCCTATGCCAAGAATAGGCAAAGCAAAAGGCTCCGCCTATGGTCACTTCTTGTCTCCAAATCCGATTTTAAATGGGTCAAAAACCCGACCCAACCTTCTCCTATAAATATGAGACTTAGTCTTGAACCAAAAACACATTGGAAACCTAGCTTAAGCGCCGCTTATAGTCTCCAAATCCTCTCCAAAATTTTCCGTTTGCTCTTTTTCTCCACAAGAACATCATCCAAAGTCATCAATCAAGTAAGTGCTACTTTGTTCTTCATTTATATTCCATAAGTACTACACTACTACGCCTATTAAGAATTGTTGAATCTTGAAGTAGTATTGGTGATCTGAATGTGGTTGATGTGTTGTGATACAACTAAGTGAGTGAAAGAATACGTAAGAATAATCTTAACATGTTTCCAACTTGAATTTGATTTTGATGATCTGTCATACTTTTGTGGAATTGACATGGTCACAAAAATTGCATAATCTTGTCAATAGAAAGCTTACATGTTGGAATAACCTGTTCATCAAGATGAGAATTATGGTTGACTAACAACATAGGAGGTTGTGATTATTTCTAGATGCTATACCTTGATTCAATCCCTATGTAGTAGTCTTGATATATCAAGCATGAAAGTATTGCTAAGAATACAAGAAGTATGACTGCACTGATTTTATTGTTGGAATATAACACCTAAAACGTATGCCGATGAAGTCTGAGTAATCGACCACTTTTACTTCACTAGTCTGTACCAACAAACTAAGTGTGGGGTGGTGCCACTACTGCTTGTTTATAGATTGTATCCATCGAGATGACGCTAACATGAACATTGTTTTAGCCTCAGGTACAATGGCACCCAAAGTAAGACAAGGCAAAGATAAGGCAACCACTTCCCAAAAAGGCAAGAAAAGAGGACGCAAAGAGCAAGGAGAGTCCTTCTCGATGCAAGTACCACACCGTATGTTCGGAATTAAATGGGTTTTAGAAGAGGAAGCAAAAGAATGGTATAGGAACAACAAAGAGAAGAAATATGTTCATGTGGACTTGATAAACAAGGAAAGCCTGGCAAAGAAAGAACCGCGAATGTTGGCCAAGATCATGTCGTTATGATGATAGGCGAATTTACACGCCTATATCAATATATTTTGCCCATATTTTAGCCTAGTTTTGAGAACAAATTATATATTTCATGCACTTTTAGTCCTTTTTCCTATAAATGAGCTAACAAACATGATTAGTAAAGTTTCAGGTATAAATGATGCAAAATTCAGCATTTTATGGCTTACTTGACGCAAAAGAAAGCTCACAAACGAAGTAAAAGGGAGCTGGACGCCTAAAGGACCAAATCTGCTGCATGGAAAATCTGTCCCGGGCTAAAACAGCAATTCTGAAGACTTTGGGGACTTACAGACACAAAGCTGGATTTTTGCCAAGATACATTAACCTAGTGCAATTAGGTTATGTGTTTCACTAATCTATTTGGATTATAATTTTGTAACCTTACCCTAGTACATTTGGGTCAAGGATTTCATTAGTATATTAGGATTTGGTTATTTATTTAATTAGCTTAGTAGGAGTAGGATAGGAGTATTATAAATACCCTATCATGCTAGAGATTTTTATTCATCTCCTTACAATTAAGACATCTTCTTACAATACAATTCTTCCATCCCTCTCTTCTTCCACTACAACACTTCTATTCACTCTTCTAATCTTTCCATTAATTCTATTATTCTTCTATTCATCTATTCCACAACAAAAGAATCGTTACTTGCTAGGGAATCACTAAAACCACACGCCTAAACACCCACTTCTCACGCCATCCACCATGCAAAACGTGATCTCCTTCGCATTCATGGGTAACTAAACCTCTTAGTTGGGGTTATGGAAGCCGAATGAGTTACTATCTATAGCTGTGAGTTTGTGAGTTCAAGACAAGTATATTGCTTATATCATTACGCTCTTCATCTTAATCTACATTCTTGTGGCTGCAGACGCATAAAATAACGCCAGTCTAACATTTAACTTGTTCGAGAGAAAGGTTAATTGTCTGGAAAAGAGATAATGTCAAGGTAGTAGGACACCCTTTCCTATTAAAAAGCTAGTGCCGTAACTGGACTAACCTCTTGGAGAATTCGTACCGTTAGACACGCTTTAAGCTCGAGAGAGTTAAAGTGAAATAGTCCTTGTTTAGGTCGAGAGACGCTTGGATTTACCATCGACTACAATTCTCTATAAGCAATTGCATGTCAAGACTCTACACACTCATAGCCAATAGAGACGTATACCTCTGAAGGTGGACATAACCCCAACGCTTCAATTCTCATTGTTTCACAACCTACGAAATACTCTCTTTTTACTTTGCTATTTTCAGCCTTTACTTTATTGTTTTGGTTACATATTACAATCCCCCCTTCTTACGAGACTTGCACCAAAAGTTTAGTAATTTTGCTTACTTGTTGGCCAAGCTATTCCCTGTGGGATCGACACCCAACCCAGGTTGGGTTCTATATTTGCTAACGACCGCTTTACACTCTTACGAGAGCTGTAGATTTAGCGTTATCAAAAATTGGCGCCGTTGCCGGGGAATATGAGTGTCAATCAAGTTCGTGATAATTACTAGACCCTTTGGTCAAAGATTCTCATACTTTTACGTTTAGTTTTTGTTTTTGTTTATTGCAGGTTTTTCTTTTACTGCATTCCCCATACTAGAAGTTCTGGTCAACCGTTATTACCAATCAATCCTGAACCACAACGAATTAGAAGAATGGAAGCACAAGCTGAAATCGACAGGATGGCTGCTCAGCACGAGCAAGCAAGATTAGCTGCTCTTGCTGCTGCTCAAGTCCAACAACAAAACATTGATAATCCTGGGCGAGCAACAAATCCTGACGATGAGGATTTAGGTGATGATGAGTTGATAAACCCAAGGCATGTCGCTGAAACTGCAACACCTGCCAATCGAAGAGGTCGACAAGCTCGGTATAGGTATGATCGCCAACCTTTGCAACCAGCTTTCGACGATGATGATGATGATCTTGATGGTGCCGGAGCCACTGGAGCTATAATTCCACCACCATTAGCGCCCGGAGCCAAGTTCAACATCACAAGCACCATGATTCAGTTATTGCAACTCAAGGGATTATTTTGTGGACTAGCAGGCGATGATCCGAATATGCATCTCATCAACTTTATTTCTACATGCAAGTCTTTTGACAATCCTGGTGTTGGTCAGAATGCTATTCGATTACGTCTATTTCCATTGTCTCTGTCTGGGGAGGCAACATTATGGTTGAATGGGCTAACTCCTGATTCAATTACAAATTGGAGGCAATTGAGAGACGCTTTCCTAGAAAGATTCTTTCCGCCATCCAAAAGGGCTCAATTGAGAGATGAAATTAGTAACTTTCGTCAGCTTCCCTCTGAAGCTCTTCACAAAACATGGGAGAGGTTCAAGACAAAGCTAGCGAGATGCCCAAACCATCACATGACTAATGTTCACCTCATGGAGATCTTGTATAGAGCCTTGAATTCAGTAACTAAACCAGTGGTGGACAATGCAGCTGGAGGTTCTTTTATGGACCTTACCTTTGGTCAAGCAAGCAATATGCTAGATCGCATGACAAAGAAAAGTAGAGCTTGGCATACCAGGGATTCTGAGGTAGCAAGCCCCACTTTATCTATTGGCATGTCTGCAGACCAAAGAAGAAGAGAAGAAGAACGTGATCAAGATATGGCGCACATGAAAACCCAAATGGATCTTCTTACAAAGCATCTATTAGGGAAGACTGAAAAAGTGAAAGCTATTGCGTCAAAAGGAAGAGACGAATCTGATTCGGAAGAGGAGGCCAACTACTTGAACAATCAGGGGGGTTTCCGAGGGAATGCCCAAGGAAACCAAGGTCGGAACTATTATGATAAATCTGGAGGTAAAGACCAAGGTAGTTGGAAGAAAAATAATGAAAATAGTGGTTTGTACGTTCCCCCTGGTAGACGTGATACCATCACATCTAATTCTATGGAAGACATGATGGCTAAGTTATTAAAAGGAGTGGAAGCAACGAGCGCAGGAGTTAAGGAGGTAATTAACGATTTGGCCTCCATGAAGCAAGTAGTTGATTCTCATTCCACTTCTATCAAGTAAATAGAGCAACAATTAAGCCAACTTTCAGCAGCATTCAATCAAAGAAAGGCTGGCACCTTACCGAGCAATACAGTCCAAAACCCAAGGAATGATGGGTCATGCATGGCCATCACTACCAGAAGTGGTAAGGTGCTAGAAACTTCAGCAAAAGACAAGCAAGTGGTTGACGTAGCAGCAGACATTGATGCCATACCTAGTGACGTTACAAGAGAAGAAGCCGCAACAACTACTTCAAACGTCAAAGATGTTTTACCTAGTGATGTGCAGCCTGAAAAAAATGATAAACGGAAGCAAGAGGAGAAGAAAGCCATGGAGAGAACACTTCCATACCCACCACCACCTTTTCCACAAAGATTGAAGAAGGTGGCCGATGACACTAAGTTCAGCAAATTCATGACTATGCTCAAGCAGCTGACCATTAATGTCCCATTGGTAGAGGCACTGGAACAAATGCCTGGGTATGCGAAGTTTATGAAAGATCTTTTGACTAAGAAGAGGGCAGCAAGTTATGAGCTGAAAGATGATGTGCATCATTGTAGTGCAATCGCTACAAGATCGCTAGTTCAAAAGAAGGCAGATCCTGGAGCTTTCACTATTCCTTGCACAATTGGATCATTGGATTTTGCTAAGGCATTGTGCGATTTGGGAGCTAGCATCAATTTGATGCCACTATCTATCTACAAAAAGTTGGGGTTGGGAGACCCTACACCAACCAATATGAGGCTCGTGATGGCTGATAGGTCGGTAAAACGACCTGTGGGTATCTTGAATGATGTGTTGGTGAAAGTTTCTTCATTCATCTTTCCTGCAGACTTCGTTATTCTGGATTGTAAGGAGGATTCTGAAGTTCCCATCATCTTGGGACGTCCCTTCCTTGCAACTGGAAGTGTGCTTATTGACATGAAAGATAATGAGCTTTTGTTTCGAATTAATGACGAAGTGGTACGGTTTGATATATGCAAAACAATGAAGCAGCCCAGCGATATGAATGAGTTATCTGTAGATGATGTTCATTATGAGGATACGAAAGCAATATCTATAGAGAAACAACCTACTGTTGAGCCATTGTCTGCTGCGCCACTGAATGTTGAGCATGAAGATAATGAAGGTTATGAAGAACTTATGAGTGCTCTAATAGAAATAGAGTCTTATACTCCTAAGAAACCAGATTGTGAACTCAAGAATCAACCAACAGTGAATACTCCCTTTGACGAGCCACCAATGCTAGAATCGCAAGAGCTTCCCGATTATCTAAGGTATGTGTTCTTGGAAAGTAGAAATATACTTCCGGAGAGAGCAGATGATTTAAGTGAACAGCACGTAGAGGCTCTCATCTCTGCTCTGAAGAGATACAAAAGAGATATGGGTTGGACTATTGATGATATAATTGGAGATTCTCCGGGAAAATATAAGAGCCATCTTGAAGAAGATCGCATGCCCACAGGTAAGACTCATTGTCGTCTAAATCCTTTCAGAAAACGATCCATCACTTACCTCGACGAAGTCTGAGTACTCGAGGTAACTATGTCGAGCCACGACAATAAATAAGGCGCTAGATGGGAGGCAACCCATCGTTTTATTGTTTTATCATTTTATCGTTTTATCATTTCATCATTTTTCTTTCGTTCTATTACTTGATAAATGAAAATCCAAAAATAAGAGTCGTGCCACGACCAAAACTAAGGCACTTGGTGGGAGGCAACCCATCGTACTAATCGTTTTCATTTGTTGTGAGCAAAAATAGGTGCAAGAAGTATTCAACGAGGAGATTGATTTCAATTGACGATTTGGACGCATTGTATTGTCAAGTCGGTAAGTTAGGAATGGTGATGCATAAGGCTATGGATTGAGCATTTCTCACGCCAAAATAGGCATCGAGAAAGGCTAGGCCTTGGTAAAACTAGGCCATGAACGATGCACAACCTATCCTATAGCCTAAGGTCTCGGAATCTAGTGTGCTATATACTATGCGCCGCCTATTCCTAGGTATGCTTTTGACTATGCGCCGCCTATGCTATGGCATTTGAGATACTGAGACCAAATGCCATAGACTATGCGGCGCATATGTCTATAAATGCCATAGACTATGCGGCGCATATGTCCCATTATGCCATAGATAATGCGCCGCATATGTCATGACTATGCCAAGCATTATGCGCCGCATATGTAACATTTTTGTCTCCAAAACCGATTGTAAATGGGTCATAACCCGACCCATTCTCTTCCTATATAAAGGGGACTTAGTCTTGAAACATAACCACACTAAAAATTGACCTAAAGGCACCGCATTCCCTCTCCAAATCCTCTCAAAATTTTCTTCTTTTGCTCTTCCAATTCACAAAACCATCTCCACAAGCTTCAAGCAAGTAAGTACTCTCTTATTCTTCATTTATTTCTCGTAATTACTACGTTGCTATGTCTATTATGAATTGCTAAATAGTATAAGATTGTTGGTGATGTTCATGTGTTTGGATTGTTGATACAAAATCATGTGAGTGAACATGTACGTAGGAAAATCTTGACTTGTTTCCGACTTGAAATTGGTTTTAATAGCATTGTTATACTATTTGCGGAATTACTATGTCTATGAATAGTGCTTAAGATTGTTGTTTGGATACTTACATGTTAGACTATCCCGGCCATCGGGATAAGACTTATAGTGCCTACCGACATAAGAGGTTGTGATTGTTGTAAGAATAACTATTCCATGTGGTAACCCCTATGTAGTAGTGTTGCTATATCTACCATGAAAGTAGTCCAATGGCTGCAAGTAAGTGATGCATTGCTGATTTTTCTTGTCGGAATACAATCCTAAAATGTATGTCGACGAAATCTGAGTAATCGACCTCTTTGACTTCACTGATTTGTGTTAACAAAACTAAGTATGGGGTGGTACCCCTACTGCTTGTGTATAGATTGTATCCATTGAGATTGTGCTACCATTAACACTATTTCAAGTCTTAGGTACAATGGCACCCAAAGCAAGACAAGGCAAAGAAAAGGCTACCACTTCTCAAAAGAGCAAGAAAAGAGGCCGCAAGGAGCAAGGAGAACCCTCCTCGCCGCAAATACCCCGACTCACGCTTGGAATTAAGTGGGATACTTATGAGAAACTTCTGAGGATGACGACTCTGATGATGATTCCAATGCAAGGGGTATGACCCCAGACAAAGAGGATAAGTCCGACCAACCAGGTTCCTCGTATTTATTTTCCACTGAGGACAGTTTCCCGACTAAGTGTGGGGTGATGGTATTGCATGCTATACTTCTCTATTCGCATCTATGTTTGTTTTCTTTTGTTTCATTTTTGTTTCGTTTTGGTTTTTTAGTAGTTAAATTTTATTTTTCTAGCTTCGCATGAAATTATTTTGATAGGCAGCATGAGATTATAACAAGAGTATGTATTACAATTGTGACTATTGAGACGTTTAGGCTCTAGTTGTGACTCATTATGTGATATTGTGTGATTCAATTCCTTCACTTGTTGGGTCAAGAGTCTATATTACTTCCAATCAAGTCGACCATGTGCCTTGTGTGTGTGAGATAATAGTATATTCTATGTGTGTGGCTGATGCTAGAACTTGCCTGGTATGTATGCAAAGCGAAAATAAGGAGTGTAAGTTAGGATATGATTTCGGCATTTCTTTGGCAACCTATATTTGTTTACCTTCAGTTTTACCTACCCATGGACATCATCCTAGTTAAACCCTTTTGATCCTTTAGCCTATTTCTTTGACAACCTTGTATGTAAGCCTAATCCATTTTTTTCAAGACCGTAATTTGATCCAAATTCCTAAGTGCTTTAAAGTGAAAAAGTCATGTGACAACATAAGAGGAAATTGGGTGAGTATGATGCTTTAAATTGTAATGGTGCTTGAATATGTTATGAAAAAGAAAGTGCTATCATAAGAGGTATGTTGTGAAAAGAAAAAGGAAAAGAAAGCTGAAAAGTGAGTTGTTCTTAAAATTGAAAAAACAAAAAGAGGAGAACAAGGGTGGTAGAATAAAAGAAAGAAGAAAGGTTGAAAGAAAAAAGTGTCAATGATACAATGTGATGTATTAAAGTGCTTAGGAACTTAGTCACTATTTCTGGCCAAAATAGTCCTACCCGTCCCTTAGCCTACATTACAACCATCAAAAGACCTACTTGATCCTAAGATTAGCATTCTGACATTTAGTAGAGTACTACATTAAGGGCAAGCCTATGGTCATCAGTTGCTACATATGAATTCTTTGCGAGAGTGAGAGCAAGGATATGTTGATACCCATGTTTGAAAAATATGCTATACTTGTGAGTGATTATGGGTACTATATTGTGAGACACACATGGTTTATGAGCTTTGGATAGTTGTATATGATTCTATGTACCTTAACATTTGCATGCGATTTGATCACCATCACTAGTCTACGCTAGAGGTTAAACTGTTTCTACTTATAATCGGAAAACTACTCTTTGTTGATAATTTTTGTGCTTGTCTTGAAGAATGTTTTGTGTTGTTGCTGTAAAAACCCTAAGTTGATGCTTAGAAGGACATGATATTTTGTTCGAGGACGAACAAAGCTGCAAGTGTGGGGTGTTGATGATAGGCGAATTTACACGCCTATATCAATATATTTTGCCCATATTTTAGCCTAGTTTTGAGAACAAATTATATATTTCATGCACTTTTAGTCCTTTTTCCTATAAATGAGCTAACAAACATGATTAGTAAAGTTTCAGGTATAAATGATGCAAAATTCAGCATTTTATGGCTTACTTGACGCAAAAGAAAGCTCACAAACGAAGTAAAAGGGAGCTGGACGCCTAAAGGACCAAATCTGCTGCATGGAAAATCTGTCCCGGGCTAAAACAGCAATTCTGAAGACTTTGGGGACTTACAGACACAAAGCTGGATTTTTGCCAAGATACATTAACCTAGTGCAATTAGGTTATGTGTTTCACTAATCTATTTGGATTATAATTTTGTAACCTTACCCTAGTACATTTGGGTCAAGGATTTCATTAGTATATTAGGATTTGGTTATTTATTTCATTAGCTTAGTAGGATTAGGATAGGAATATTATAAATACCCTATCATGCTAGAGATTTTTATTCATCTCCTTACAATTAAGACATCTTCTTACAATACAATTCTTCCATCCCTCTCTTCTTCCACTACAACACTTCTATTCACTCTTCTAATCTTTCCATTAATTCTATTATTCTTCTATTCATCTATTCCACAACAAGAGAATCGTTACTTGCTAGGGAATCACTAAAACCACACGCCTAAACACCCACTTCTCACGCCATCCACCATGCAAAACGTGATCTCCTTCGCATTCATGGGTAACTAAACCTCTTAGTTGGGGTTATGGAAGCCGAATGAGTTACTATCTATAGCTGTGAGTTTGTGAGTTCAAGACAAGTATATTGCTTATATCATTACGCTCTTCATCTTAATCTACATTCTTGTGGCTGCAGACGTATAGAATAACGCCAGTCTAACATTTAACTTGTTCGAGAGAAAGGTTAATTGTCTGGAAAAGAGATAATGTCAAGGTAGTAGGACACCCTTTCCTATTAAAAAGCTAGTGCCGTAACTGGACTAACCTCTTGGAGAATTCGTACCGTTAGACACGCTTTAAGCTCGAGAGAGTTAAAGTGAAATAGTCCTTATTTAGGTCGAGAGACGCTTGGATTTACCATCGACTACAATTCTCTATAAGCAATTGCATGTCAAGACTCTACACACTCATAGCCAATAGAGACGTATACCTCTGAAGGTGGACATAACCCCAACGCTTCAATTCTCATTGTTTCACAACCTACGAAATACTCTCTTTTTACTTTGCTATTTTCAGCCTTTACTTTATTGTTTTGGTTACATATTACAATCCCCCCTTCTTACGAGACTTGCACCAAAAGTTTAGTAATTTTGCTTACTTGTTGGCCAAGCTATTCCCTGTGGGATCGACACCCAACCCAGGTTGGGTTCTATATTTGCTAACGACCGCTTTACACTCTTACGAGAGCTGTAGATTGAGCGTTATCACGTTACATCTTGATTTCATCTTCCGAGACATGGGAGAATGCAATCTCAATTTACCAAGAGAATTCTATGCCAACTGGTTTCCGAAATCCACAGGAAGTGAGGTCAAGATTCGGGGCCAAGTTTTACAACTCAATGCGAATTTCTTCAACTCCTTTCTTGGCTTGCCTGCTGTTGATCCATCACCATTCAAAGAGTTGTACAGTAGAACTCCCTATAGATCCATTCGACACACACTCTGTGGAACAAGATCCATGGCACGGTGGAGCAGACACAAAGACACCGGTCGACACAACACCTTCCCATATGGTCCTTTGAATAGGGAAGCAAGGATATGGTTGCGCATAGTCAACTCTTGCTTCATTCCAGGGATGCAATACACAAAAATAACAAGAGATAGAGTGTGCTTGGTATATGCATTGATGACGAATGTCCCTATCAACATTAGGGCAATCATGCGGTCTACAATGCGGAAGGCTAGGCTACACAAGCGGTCCCATTTCAGCTTCGGCAATCTGTTGACTGCAATTTTGAGGAAGGAAGACATCGAAGAGGAGCCGGCTGATCATAAACTCCCACACAATCCAAAGAAGGTTGACCTCACAAAGGTCAAAGAGGCTGAATCAACACATGGCATCAACCTTACTACGGCAGAGAGACATGCTCGGGATGAGAGTTTCTTTTGCCATCTTTATGGCATGACTTAGTTTACAATGATGAGTGGAGGTCGTGTTCCAACTGCTGCAGAGCTCCAACAGCTGGATCATGACTATCCAATGAATGTACATGCAAGGGAGATGTGTGGAGTAGGTACATATTTTGAGGAACCTCTTGATGACGATGTGCCAACCGATGATGATCGACGAATGCCAGACTTTGACGTGGAGGAGAATTCTGATAACGATGACTCCTATGATGATTCCGACAAAGGGGGTATGACCCCAGACATAGAGGAGGAGTCTGACTGACCAGGTTCTTCGTATTTATTTTCCACTGAGGACAGTGTGTCCCGTCTAAGTGTGGGGTAGTGGTATTTGCATGCTATACTTCCCTATCTGCATTTGCATTTATGTTTGTTTTGTTTCTCTTTTTAGTAGTTTATTTTTTTTATTTTTTTTAGTTAAATTTTTTTAAAACTTAACTTCGCATAAAATTATTCTAATAGGCAGCATGAGATTATGACAAGAGTTTGTGCTAAAATCATGACTATTGAGACGTTTAGGCTCTAATTGTGACTCACTATGTGATATTGTGTGGTTTAATTCCTTCATCTGTTGGGTCAAGAGTCTATGCTACTCCCAATAAAGTCGACCATGTGCCTTGTGTGTGTGAGGATATAGTTTATTCTGTTGTTATGGCTGATGCTAGAACTTGCCTGGTATGTATGTAAAGCGAAAATAAGGAGTGCAAGTCTAGGAGATGATTTAGGCATTTCTTTGGCAACCTATGATTATTTACCTTCATTATATCTACCCATGGACATCATCCTAGATAAGCCCCTTTGAGCCTTTAGCCTATTTTATTTGACAACCTCATATGTAAGCCTAATCCATTTTTTTTCAAGACCATAATTTGATCCAAATTCCTAAGTGCTTTAAAGTGTAAAGTCATGTGACAAAATAAGAGGAAATTGGGTGAGTATGATGCTTTAGAATGTAATGGTGCTTGAATTTGTTATGAAAAAAAACTGCTATCATAAGAGGTGTTATGAAAAGAAAAAAAAAGGGGAAAGGAAAACTGAAAAGTTAGTTATGTTTAATATTGAAAAACAAAGGTGGAAAAAAGGGGTGGTAGAATAAAAGAAATCAAAAAGGTTGTTTGAAAGAAAGCATAAATGGCATATTGTGATGTATTAAAGCACTTAGGGAACTTAGTCACTATTTCTGGCCAAAATAGTCCTACCCGTCCCTTAGCCTACATTACAACCTGTAGAAGACCTATTTGATCCTAAGCTTAGCATTCTGACATTTAGTGGAGCATTACACTAAGGGCAAGCCTATGATCATCAGTTGCAGCATATGAATTCTTTGTGAAAGGGAGAGCAAGGATACCCTTCTACCCATGTTTCGACAAATATACTATGCTTGTGAGTGATTATGGGTAATATATTGTGAGACACACATGGTTGATGAGTTTTGGTTAGTTGTGTATGATTCTTTGTGCCTTAACTTTTGGATACGAATTAACTACCATCACGATTCTATATTAGAGGTTAAAATTGTTTCTACTAATGATCAGAAAACTACTCTTTGTTAATGATTGACGTGCTTGTCTTGATGAATATTTTGTGTTGTTACTGTGAAATCCCAAGTAGATGTTTAGATGGACATGATAGTTTATTCGAGGACGAACAAAGCTTTAAGTGTGCGGTGTTGATGATAGGCGAATTTACACGCCTAAAGTTCTATATTTTACCCATATTTTAGCTAAGTTTTGAGGACAAATTATATAATTCATGTACTTTTAGTCCTTTTTCCTGTAAATCAGCTAACAAATGTGATTAGCAAGTTTTCAGGTATAAATGATGCAGATTTCAGCATTTTATGGATAACTTGACGCCAAAGAAAGCTTCACGAAAGAAGGAAGGGAAAGCTTGGATGCCAAGGACCAAAAGTGACGCATGGAAAACCTGTCCCAGGCAAAAATAGCATTTCTGAAGACTTTGGGGACTAGCAGTAACCTATTAGGATTAGGATAATAATGCAGTAACTTATTAGGATTAGGATAATGATACATTAACCTAGTAGGATTGGGTTAAGTAATGCATTAGCTTATTAGGAATAGGATATGGGTGTTATAAATACCCTATTTTACTAGAGATTTTTATTCATTTCTCCATTAGTTATAATTCTCATTCTACTTCTTATTCCACAACTTACAACTCGGATTCTAATTCTTCCATTAATTCTACTTTTTATTCTTCTTCTATTCATCTATTCAATTCTTAATTTCCGCAACAAGAGAAATGTTACTTTGCAAATAAGTCACGCCTAAATGCCTACCACACCTTACTACACGAAATCTTTATTGTGGTATAATAATAATGTCTATTGTGATTTCCTTCGCACTCATGGGTAGCTAAACTTCTCTGTTGGGGTGATGGAAGCCTTATGAGATACTATCTAAGGCTATGAGTTTGTGAATTCGTGACACATGTATTGCTTATATCATTATTCTCTTCATCTTAATGCAAATTCTTGTGGCTGCAGACGCATAGAATAACGCCAGTATAGCATTAACTTGTTCGAAAGAAAAGTTATATGTCTGGAAAAGAGATAATGTAAAGGTAATAGGGTCCCATCCCCTATTAAAAAGTTAGTGCCGTAACTGGATTAACATCTTGGAGAATTTGTACCATTAGATACGCTTTAAGCTCGAAAGAGTTAAAGTGAAATAGTCCTTGTTTAGGTCGAAAGACGCTTGGTTTTACCATCGAATACAATTCTCTATAAGCACACGCATGTCTGAATTCCACACAACTCATAGCCAATAGAGACGTACAACTCAGAAGGTGGACATAACCCCAACTTCTAAATTCTCATTGTTTTACATCTTACCAAACATTCTTACTTTTTGCTTTGCTATTTTCCGTTTTTACCTTATTACTTTGTTTACATTACTTGCACGACAAAACTCCCCCCTTTTTACGAGACTTGCACTAAAAGTCTAGTAATCTTTGCTTACTCGTTGACCAAGCTATTCCCTGTGGGATCGATACCCAACCCAGTTGGGTTATATATTTGACAACGACCGCTTTGCACTCCTACGAGAGTTGTAGATTGAGCGTTATCAGTAGGGAACAAGGTTTAGCATGATAGTAAAACATTATCTTGGACTATGTAGCTCTACCATCATAAATCAACACACATGAGCTCTATGGGCTCATCTCCACCTAATAAAAAGGTCCTAGTGAGTATTAGCTGCATGAACTGGATGTCTCAAGGAAGATCAGGGAATTCCCCAACCCTATGTCAATATTAGATACCAAATATATCAATAGTGTAAACTATGCCCAAAGTCATCAAGGTCAATCATTATGTTGGAAAACGTGACTTTCTAGTATAAGTTATTCGAGACTCATACATTTATGGATTAGCTACACAACCCTCATGAAACCTAATTAAAATAAGTTTCAGACAACCCATTAATTAACCAATGAATTATACATTAAGGCACATCGTTGTTATCATTATAGGATTTATCTTGTAAGCTCATAACTATGCCATTATGATTCCATTATCATGGGGGAATACCGCGATCCCCTCTGTTCATTAAATCAAATAAGATGAATGCCTCAACTTTCATTAGTTTATCAAATCAAATCGAGGGAATGCCCCGGCCTTCTTTGTTCTTTAAATCAAAACGTAGATAATAAGGCCTTTAAAATCCAGGTTCATTATTTAACCATTTATGAAAAGTACTAGTATAGGCATGTAAGTCAAACTAAGAGACAATCCCACAATTCAAAACCCTTTGCACAAGTGGGTTGAGGGAATACTATTGTTCAAAACTAATTTTAAAGTTCAAAACATACAAGTGGGGGATTACCTCGACACCAATTCAAATTCCCATACCCTTGCACACAATTAGTTCCAAAATAATCAATTCAAAGTAGGAACAACTCATGACAACCATGGAAAACAAATCAAGAATGTTCCATTCCACAACCCTCAACCCATGTCAAAACCCACAATTAAATGTATACAATTAAACCATTTAAAACACATGTTTTTCAAAAAAGAATATTTAGTGAAGAGTAACATGCCTAAAAGAATCACAACTATGGATAAAAACTACCATTGAGATCCCTAATTGACCGATTTCATGGAAACCTTAAGTGTTCTTAACCTTAGGGATTTGACAGAGATTGAGAAGTTATTTTGATTTGTTTTAGATTAATAATAATACCCTAAAAGGATTTTAAGTCGTGTCTCACAATTGGGGAGGAGGGGAAATCTTCAAAGTGCCCTTATTAATAGTTTAAAAATTATCACTAGTGACTACCAGTCACTAAATGATTTGTAAGGACTCACTACGACTCGTCACCATGAGTCATATTCAAGAACGTAGCTCAAGAACCCTTCACTAGTTACATTACAAGTTGTTCACTACGACTCGTGTACAAATCATACAATTTATACGGACATATTCCTACCGAGGGTAGAAACTTGGGCCATCACACTGATTTAGTTATGAAAGGCATATTATGACTCGAAAAGAGTCCATACGGCTCATTAGGCACCACTCATAGCCAAGATAAAAACCAAGGGAATCTTT